>OY728126.1:1592864791-1594114791 GCA_963277665.1 Viscum album
TTTAAGATTATAATTATATATAATTAAGACAGAATCTTAATAGATTTGGTTTTAAACATCTAGTTATAAACAAAAACACACTATCAACTACTATGTACAAAATTTGTTATTTCCCATTAGATTGTAAACAACATATATGTGAAATCCTTCCATACATAACTTAGATAATATCATTCCTTATAACCTGGGGAAAATAAACATAAGAAAAGGGGTGAGATCAGATTCTCAGTAAAGGTAAAAAATGGAAACAAGATAATTTAATCATGATTATAGGATAGAATATTATACCCTTTATATAAAAGGTCACAAATAGAAATCAAGGAATAATAATTGTAAGATCATAATACACTAATCATAAGAAAATAAATAACATAAGTCTTAAAATCGTAACATAAGAATAAGAAATGGAATTATTGGTAGACACTTAAGTATATAACATGATTTATATAGTAGTAAATGAATTTATAAAAATAATATATTAGTAGTATGGGTTAACTCTTCATACCATCTTGGTCGTCATGATTTACTCCCATGACCATCTTAGTAGTCAATACTCACTCCCAAGACGATATTATTCTATCTAGTGAGATATAAATCTTTACCCAATGAATTTGATGGAGATATAGATCCCACCCATCACATAATGAAATCATACATCCATGTTCTACAAGAACATAAATCTTTCATCATATCCTAACCAATGGAAAAAATGAGAATAATACGAATCATAAAATAACCCATGGAAAAGGAATAGGTTTCATAAAACACTTCACCATAGAACAACTAATAGAATGAAAAAAAACTCATAAGTACCAATTAATAATAAATTTAAACCATCGAATTAAATAATAATAATTATATAATTGTCTCATATCAGCAAATAAAAAAAATTAACATCAAATAACATTGTCTTACATGGAAAATAATTTGAAAATAACTATTGGAAATAGTAATTTAGGAAAATATCTATTTTTACTTTGAAAAAAAACTTTTCATAAGATGTTTATTTAAATCAATTTTATTTGAAAATATCATTAAAAAATAAAAAGGAGTATTTTAAAAACACATTAGAATATAATACATTTTATTAAAATCATTTTTCTTAGAAATGAGTAGAAAAGATCTTTTAAAAACATTTCTTGTGGAAAATAATCTTCAATCAATTCAAAGTGTCCCATAACAATTTCAAACATTTCAATAATAATATCCATGAAATAATAACAAAAAAAATAATCATAAAATATAATTAAAATAAGATTATACCTCATATAAAATGTCAAATGGATGTTTATAAACCTCATAAAATAATATAGGAGCATAACAAAACATGTGTCAGAAAGAAGGAAAATTGAGACAAAACTGCCTTACTCGTACAAGAAACTTTTGAACCCGAAAACCCCATGAAAAAGATATCATAAAATTTATATTTAAATAAAAATCAATTAATGTATATATAAAAAACATTATTTAATAAATTCATGACTATTATGTGCACCACACCTAAGAATTGAGCGGTGAATAAGGCATGTATCTCACGGAAATAATAACTGAGATGAAATTTCATTATCGTAGATCTGATCCCTTTAATATGTATCCAAAATTCCCACTTAATGTTTTAAATAGTTATATTAACTTATTATAGTAACATATTTTTATTTTTTATATCATTTATGATCATTTTATTACTCGTTTAATAATATTTTATTATTACTCTTCTTTTGGGTGTTAATCGTGTCATTTTCTTATGCATGATTTGTCATATAAGTCCACTATATTCTTGATTATTTATAGTTTTTTCATCTCTATAATGGAATTAAGGTTGTATATATCATATTTATTCATTATATACATTTATATAATAATTATTTAATGATGAATAAGGATAATGGAGCTCAGTACATCGTGGGGATGATAGTCCGTACGTATGCACGAATGATGGAATCATTTTCATAATAGTAAAAATCATGGAAGAGAATGTAATATATTTTGTTTAAAAAATAATAATCATGTTATAATAATAATATATTACTATTAATTCTATGATTTTACCGATCGTAATAAAGTGGTAATGAAAAAGGATTACACCATGGTGTGGATATGTTAGGTTGTACATACACACTTGTGGGGATTTCGTTTTTAGTTGGATGGATATTATGTGGAATATGGTTGTTACATATACATAATAACATATCTGTATATATATTTAATACCCGATTTATTATATTATAATGTAAAAATCATAATAAAATGATGTACAATAAGAAATGAGTTCGAAAGAGTCGGTAAGGAAATTAACTCTTCTTCGATGATCACCGTCTAGATATCCTCTTAGGGACCCTAGAGTAGGTATTTTGAAAATAAAAACCCAATATAATTTCCAAATGGATGTTTTTAAGGGAAATTTGTAGAGTTTGGTCGAGATTAAAGGCTCCAGGTAATGTGAAGAAGTGATGAAGGAGGTGCCCTTTTACAATTGATGTAAGGGGTGCTTTCAAAATTTTTCAAAAGAATAATTTATAATAAATTACTATTATATAAAAGACCACGAAATGTACATGGATTCTAATATTAGATGAGTTAAGGATTTAATATCATTTCCTATAAAATTTAGACACATTTTTATTTTAATTTAAACCTTATTTTTTTTATTATCCCATAGTAAATCTATTTGAATTTAAATTGTGATAATAACTCTTAAAGTATTAAATGGTTATAATTATTTACTTATATGGTTTAAATATTCCATAAATCGAAACTTTAAGAAATTATAGACCATATAAAATTAAATTTTTAATTTTTAATTATTTTCATGATTTTTAAATAATTTAATAACATATTATTTTCACAAAATATCATCAATGTCAATTTCGTCACTATTCATTACTCTAACATTTAATGAAATAAAAAAAGTAAGATAACATTGAAAAAAATTATTTAATACACTCATAACATGTCATAGTAACCTATAAAATTCATTTACAACCTTAATTAGTTAATATTATATTTATTTAAATATTATAAATATCATTTATTTGATATTTTTATTAATTAAATAGTTACTACATCACTATTGTGTCACCATTAAAGGTAATTATTTTATAATAAAAATTATAAATAAATTATGATGATATATATATTTATTTTTTCTTTCCATATAATCTTTATGTTTGAAAATATCTTCTGGTTATCTCAATATAAATATTATTATATTTATAGGAAATATGAGTGTGACATTTTACCACTTTCTTTGGATTTATTAATATCTATGTCATTTTAATGGAAAAGTTTCTTAAAGAACTCCATTAAAAACCATATGTGTTAATGGTAATATTATCTCAATCCAATAAATGTATTTCATTTTTTATAGTCATTTTATAATCTTTATATTTTTTATTTTTAAACAAAATTATCCAACTTACCAGTTACCGTCGTAATAAAAATTACCCGGGTTAATAATAATATTTTTCATAAAAAAGGGAAATAATTGCCATGTTTGGACCTCCTGAATCTAAATTTGACATCCATTTTTTCAAAATTCAAAACACATAATTTTTAGTAATTAATTTAATGTTAATTCCATTTTCTGAATGAGAAAAAAGGTTTGAAGAGTTAATACATGCAATAGATTGAATTTTTTTTACATTTAAATTCAATGTAAAATTGACACCAATAACCTACATTATATTTAATTATAAGAATATAATTTATTAATATTTTTAAAATATTAATTAATATAAATTAACCATATATATAATTTCGATTAAAAAAGTTGTTTTCAATTAAAATTTACCACATGTTTGTTATTCATCAAAACATGAATGTTAAGAGAAAAATATAAAGAATTACTCATAAATAAAATTTTAATATCCCAATTCCAAATAAGAAGTTTATTTTTCCAAATATAATATAAAAATAATCTAAAAAATTTATTTAAAATGGGGTCACCCTCAAAAGGTTGAAAAACTTCATTTTCTAAAAAAATACTTCTTTTATCCGAAAAATTGAATTTGTTCTTATATCTTGTATAGAAATAATATAAGATGAATTTTAATAATTATATTGAATATATAAAATATATATTTCATTAATAAAATCTATCAATCGTTATTTTATTATTTTATAATTGCAATTATTTTCATTAAAATAGTTTTTCAGAAAAGAATTTCCTTTTATTTAAAAAGTGATTTATTTTAATTTATAATTAATTGCACACAATATAATTAATTATAAATACATGTGTAAGGAATATTCTCATAATTTAGTTAATACTGTTCAGACCTTCCATTATAAAGAAAAATATATAAGGTAACATAATAAAATTTAGTTGTCCAGTTATACTCTATCTTGCGTGAAATGAATTCAATCAAAAGATCTATAAATTTTTGTAAAAAAATCCAAGAATAGTGTAGAGTATACTACAAGCTATGATGGTGTTTCATGTAGTATAATATTATCTTGTTGTTGTGTACAATATATGAAATCATTGAAAATAAATAAATAAATAAAAGAAAATATATAATCTATCTCATAAAATTATCATGGTGTTACATTATATTTTCCTTAAAATGAATTTATCCCTCAAAATTAATCTGGGTTATTAAAGGATTAATACATTAATTGTTACTTTTATAAAAACCCACATTCGAAAACAAATAATAAAACTTCCATTTAAAATGGAATGAGAGAAACATAACAGTTACTCAAAGTCACTCATAACTGGGGTTCCACATAGGAGAATGTAGGTGTAAAGTGAAAACATGGATATGGAAGAGAAAACTAACTATCATGTTCAGATGGAGAGTTATAGAGAACATGAGTAGGATAATGTTAACAATCAGATTCCAAAAATCTTTTATGAATTAGGGGACCACTTGATTCATCCAAAAAGATTGCATTAGGACAACATTTTTTGTTTCAAGATCCATTTCCAAGAGTTAAAGAATTATTTTATAACCTAAATTTAATATCATAAAGAAATACGATTACTTGAAATGTAGAGTCTTATTATTTAATAAATAACAACCACAAACCCATATTTCTCTCCAATGATGAGTAATCAAGTTGAACTCTTCATGCCTGAAACACCAAGACCCACAAAATAATACAGCAATCTATTATCCCATTCATTAAATATTTATCAAAACCAAAATAGTTAGAAATAGATAATAAAATTTTCTAAAAAGAATAATCCATTAAATCATTAATACCCAAATTTCAACATTGATCATTAAATAAATATTTACCCTCAAACATCATCAATATTGTTAAGATTAAAACCCAAACATTCAGATGTATTTAATCCCATAAGCTTCTATGAATTTTTTAACAATTATTTCTAAATAACATTAATATCTCTTAATGTATCATAAAAAAAATAAATTTCCCTAATAAATTTCAAGATATGATAACAAACATTTAATGTAACTTGAATGATCATAAATACATAGTAATAACATATACTCCTCTAAAATACAATTCATCCTTAATTCCCCAAACAATATCCCACATTATCATATATTGTTTTTGAACATAGAAATCTTCATTCATAATTAATCAATAAATAAATATCTAAACCAACAGATAAAGTATATATTCTCCTAAAATCAACTAATTCTTCATTAATAAAATTCTATAACTATAAACAAAATTCCATACTAATCAAGACCTCACATAGGCTAGTGGTAGGCAATGCACCCTTTTCTCCCTTTGGTTGTGGGTTAGATTCCCACAACCCTACTGGATTCGATGGGTTGTCACCCATCCCACAAGTTGGCCTTTTTCTAAAACTATATAATTCTTTTAACATTTGAAAAATATGATAATGTACTAAAAAATAACCATTTCATATTTTAACCTCAATGTATATCTCACCTTTCATTTTCCATTCCAAAAAGTAATAACCCATAATTATCTCAAAAACAAAAGTATCCAAAAATACCATTAAACTCTATAAAATTTCATAACATTAAGCCTAAAAGGGGGTTTCTAAGTCATTAAACTTCTGATCAACCTTTAATTTATAAACCCTTGATGATATCCCCAAATCTTAATAAAACATACTTATCACCAAATTTGACTAAACCCTAATCTGATACAAAATGTAATAGCCCAGAACCCACAGTATGGATCTAATAATAATAAAATAAACGTTAAAAATGTGACATAAATTTTTCATGAAAACTTACAACATCAAAAGTAAAGTGTCACGACCAATCCCCCGGGGCCCGTGTCGTGACTACCATAAGACCGCCTTCCATAGGCCAGGGGCTGGAGACTAGAAACAAAGGCGTAAATCCCTAAAACTGGGAAGTGATTTCCTTTATAACCTTAAAACGCACACAACAGAGTATGAGATAGAAGCGAAACACTACGTAAAACTTTATAACAAAATAGTGCTGAAAAGTTAAAGGGGCCGGAAATAAAAGCCCAACTATAATGTACAAGAACTGGAAAAGGGAAAATAACTCTTGGATCATCCAATGGGAAATACTACCTGAAGGGTAGGAACAGATAGCCACCCCAACACTCCACGTCTGTCCATCTCTTCCAAATACCATCACACCGTGTGGTCCACCTCTGGGTATTATCCAGTCCTGGTACACTCAGCATCGGTCAGTGTTGTCTGTCATCTGCATCCAACACAATGAGGTGCGAGCATAGCCCATGCAGGGGTGAGTATAACGATACTCAGTAGGGACCCCGAGACACTCAAGGTCTCACAAAATCGAACAAGGATAAACCACAATGTATGAAATCAACAGTTAACCCCACTTAAGTATATCCCATAAATATACCTAAGTTTTCATGTAATCCATCTCAATCATGAGGTAAACAAAAAAGTTACTGAATCTTCTCAAACATGTATACAACCTTTGTAGAGAGTTATAGATGAGTAGATATAGCCACTAAATCATCTATTCTGTCGAACCCACACATGATCCAGGAATAGTAGTCAGAGCTGTCGAACCCACACAGGATCCAGGAATTGTAGTCAGAGCTTTCGAACCCACACATCATCCAAGAATAGTAGTCAGAGTGGTCGAACCCACACATGATCCAGGAACAGTAGTCAGAGCAGTCCAACCCACAGAGGATCCATAAATTGTAGTCTGAGCCGTCGAACCCACATAGGATCCAAGAACAGTAGTCAAAGCTGTCAAACCCACACAGGATCCAGGTACAGTAGTCATAGAGCACCCAGCCACAGGGTTTCCGCACAAGAACACTTGATTCTAGGAGGGTCCACTCCCCAATCCAAGTGTCGATACATCAAATTCGACAGTGTCCCATGAAGAAGTATACCAAAGGTCCACCTCATCATAGGAGCCTCAATGCAACAAACGACCTATTAATCGGACGCCCAATCTGAGAGTTATTATCCTTTTAGTCCTAAGGGCCCTGTTGAATTCGTGCATGACACAACCTGACCGTATCTCAACTATACCCCAAACTCTAGTGGGGTATACTCTAAGGTACATTCATGCTCTAAGATTTCCAACGCCGCTGACAGTTCATCAAAAGGACATTGGGTGCCAAAGATATGGCCGAAGGAGCGTAAATGGGTCGAAGTGGGCCCAGGTCCGGTCCCACCCGGTCGTACTGACCCGGCCCAACCCTGTTTGGGTCGACCTGGCCCAGCCCACTGGTCCAGGACTAGCAGGCTGCGAAGGCCGCGAGTAGCCCGAGGGTGTGGACCGGTCGCGAGGGCGCGGACCGGCCACACATCGGTGTAAGGCCGGTTTGGCTCATAGGAGCCGCGAGGGGCATAGAAGGCCGGATGAGTCAGAAATGCATGGGGCGTGGCTCGGAGGCTCGACCCAGATGGCCATGGCCGGTTCGGCCAACACCGCGATGGGTGCGGCTCAGGAGGCACAGCCTGGGAGACCAGCAGGCGACCAGGGGGCTGGCGCGCTGCCGGGAGGCCGACGATGAGTGGGATCCAGGAGGCCAGCGGGTGGCCAGGCGGATAGCGGGCGTAAGGGAGGCCGGTGGCGGCCAGAAGCTGGGAGGCCCGCGGGCGCACGGGAGACGGGCAGCGGCCGGGAGCCAGTTCTGCCGAAGCACCGTGAGAGGGGCACGAGTTGCAGAGTCTGCAGGTAGCACAATTGTTTCTTGTCGCCTCCTTCACCTCATGGTTTCATCACCATGATGAATAACATCACAAATAGATTGGCCTAGGGAGTTGGGACTTGTTCGTTTGGCATACACCCTCCGCATTTAGGATTATGGAAATGGGTCCATCAAGGAAAGAAAACGATGAACTTCAAATTATAAAGCCTCCATAGTAATTCTTCTTCAATCCACAATATAAAATCAAGGAATGCATTAACATGAAAATAAAATCCCTACCTTTGTTCGATTTTTTTCGACGTTGGGGATGGGATAAGGACGGATCTTTGGGAAAAGAAGTACGTCGGTGTCGTTGGTGTTTTCATCAATTGTAGATTTGTTCACTGACTCGTCATAGTCAAAGACGTCCTACGCCAGAGTAGGTTCATTGGAAAAAATTAGAAGACGAATTCGCTCCTCACTGGTGTTCTTCATTGGGAGAATGTGTTCTTCATAGAGGAAGCAGAATCCTCCAAGTGTTGGACATCGCATCACTTTACCAGTGCTTTGTCATCTGGTGAAGCCGTCCCAAAACCTCCTCCGAAGCTTCATATATATAGGAGAGGGAGGGAGGTAGGTAACGATCATTGGAATTTATGACGGTTCATTTATTTGAAACCTTCCTAAATTCCAATGACAGGATTATTTAAATTTAAAAGGAGCAAGCTTATTAAATAATGCTAGCGCAATTAAATAGGTGCATTGGCTATAATTATTGGGAGGATTCCAAGAGGGTCCCCCCACATTTAATAGGGTCTAGAGTGGTTTCTACCAATTAATGGGAGGTTTCAAGGGGGTTTAAAAACCTAGGTGGTCCCCACCCCCCATAACCTCTCATGGGAGGTTAAGGTGTGGTGGTCCCCACATCCAACTTCCATGTGGAGGCATAGTTCTGATGGACACCACCTAGAATATCCACATGAAAGCTCAAAATAAAATAAAGTGAAGATCATTTTATTTTATTATTTTCCAAGAAAAACCCAAAAACTAACTTTCATTCTCGACCCACTACTGTCGATGTGAAAGTCTCCTAAAGTGAATATCGGCGATACGAGTTCAATGGTGCCCTCAGATTTCAATTCCGAGCCCTGGTTCAAAATTTATAAAAACCCGTTTGTACGTTTACTAAACGTACCCATAGAAAACTTCAGATATTGATTCCGGGCCCACCAGATCTTGGAATCATGCACTGTAAATTTTCACGAACTCGTAAAATTCCAATTTAATTACAAATAATTTATATGGAAATTTTGAGTCCTTGCGTTCTTCCCACCTCAGGGCTCTACGTCCCTGTAAGCCACAAATCACAACTAAGGGAACAAGTGGGGGTATTGAGCATGAATCTGAGCCTCCCACTCCCATGTGCTCTCCTGGAGGTTTCCGTGGTGCATGTGAATGCACCCCAGAGGTATCGGCCATCCACAGAGTACCCACTTAGGTCGATCCACAATCTCCACTGGGACCTCCGTAAAAGTAACCCCATCTTCAACATCCATCTCTCCATGGTCGATGATGTGAGAAGGGTCATGCACGTATCTCCTCAGCTGGGATACATGGAAGACGTTGTGCACCCGGTGAAACCGAGGTGGAAGATCTAATCGGTATGCCACCTCGCCATCTCTACTGAGGAACTGAAAAGGTCTGGTGAATCTCAAATATAACTTGTTGCCTCAGCCAAATCTCCGTAAACCTCGTCAGGGTGAGACCCGTAAAAAGACATGGTCGCCATCCTCAAACTCCAGAGGTCTTCGTCTCCTATCAACATAAGACTTCTGCCTGCTCTGTGTAGTCTTCATCCGCTCCTGGATGATCTGTACCTTCTTTGTGGTAGCTTGTACAATCTCTGGTCCCATGAGTGATGACTCTCCTGGGTCAGTCCAACACAAAGGTGATCTGCAAGGTCTCTCATACAACACCTTTAATGGTTCCATCCCAATGGTGGAGTGATAGCTGTTGTTTTATGAAAACTCAACCAAAGGTAAGTGATCCTCCCAGCTGCGACCGAAGTCAATGACACAAGCACGTAGCATGTACTCGAGGGTAAGAATGGTCCGCTCAGTCTGGCCATCTTTCTGAGGATGGAAGGCAGTGCTCAAACGAAACTACATCCTGAAAGCCTCATACAACCCCTTACATAGCTGGGAAGTAAATTGTGGGTCACGATCGGAGACAATAGAAGAAGGCACTCTATGTAGCCGCAAATCTTCTGCATATAGAGGCATCCCATGCTCTCAACTGAACCCTACTCTCTGATCGGTAGGAAGTGAGACAACATGGTGAGTCGATCAACTATCACCCAAATAGAGTCATGAACATTGGATGTACGTGGAATTCCAGTCAAGAAATCCATGGATATCCCATCCCACTTTCACTCTGGGACCTCTAAAGGATGAACTGAACTGGATGCTCCTCCTTCACTTGCTGACATGTGAGGAACTGAGAAACAAACTCTGAAACTTCCTTCTTATTTCTCAGCCACCAGTGCTATCCAGAGATCCTGGTACATCTTCACCACTCGTGGATGTACCAATAGAGGGGATGTGTAGAACTCCATCAACACTTCCTCCTGATGTGAAACTGGAACCACAGTACGTTCTTTGAAGAGGATGACGTGCTCCACACCTTCTGAAAATCCATCAGGTGCCTGCCCTATGGATATCTGAGTACGTTGTGTCTCGCAGTCAGCGTCCCCACGTTGTGCCTCCCTGAATCACTGAAGAAGTGGGGGAGTGACTGCAAGAGACTGAAGAAAGGCAGCTCCATCTCTATCCACAAATGATATCTGTAAAGCAGCCGGCTGATCTGTCGCCTCGCCTAGCAGCAGTATACCGGATCTCTTGATCAGTGAATCTGCAACAATGTTCCCCTTCCCCGGAGTATAGACTATCTCAAAGTCATAATCTTGGAGGAACTCAAACCAATGTCGTTGTCTCATGTTCAGATCATTCTGAGAGAATATATACCTAAGATTCTTGTGATCAGAGTAGATGGTAAAATGATTGCCCATCAGATAGTGCCACCACATCTTCAAGGCGAAGACCACTGATTCTAACTCCAGGTCATGGGTAGCATAGTTCTTCTCATGTTGTCTCAGCTCTTGTGAACCATAAGTGATCTCTGCTCTCTCCTGCATCAAGACACATCTGAGTCAAGTCCTTGATGCATCACAGTATACTTTGTACCCAACGCCTTCTTCTAGAAGCCTCAAGATGGGGGCACTAGTCAGCCTCTGTCTCAGCTCTTGAAAACTCTACTGGCATCTGTTCGACCACACAAAGGGTTTCCCCTTCTTCTTGAAGGCTGATAATGGTTCTGCAATTCTGGAAATGTCTGGTACAAATCCCAGGTAGTATCCAGCCAAACCCGAGAAACTCCATACCTCCATCACACTCCTGGGTGGCTCCCAAGAAAGTATTTCCTCAATCTTCACTGGATCCACATCAACTCCAGCCTCTGAGATGACATGTCCCAGAAAGTGATCCTCTCAGATACAGAACTAGTAATTCGAGAGCTTACCATAAAGCTAGTGCTCTTAGAGTGTGTCTAGTACTACCCACAAATTGTAGGCATGCATATCCTCAGTAGCCAAGTAGATCAGAATGTCATCGATGATTAATATGAAAAAGAGATCAAGGTATGACTGAAAGATCCTTCTCATGAGTTCCATGAACACTGCTGGAGAATTGGTTACGCCGAATGGAATAACAAAGAACTCTTAGTGGTCGGGCCAACATCTGATTTCCGTCTTCTATACATTCTCATCTCGAACTCTGAGTTGGTGATAGGCTGATCTGAGGTCAATCTTCGAGAACCACCGCGCTCCCTTTAGCTGATCAAAGATGTCATCAATAATCGTGAGTGGGTACTTTTTCTTCACAGTCACCTGGTTCAGGTGACGGTAGTCAACACAAAGCCTCATGCTCCCATATTCCTTCTTGGAAAATAGAATCGGGGTTTCCCTGGGAGAAACACTAGGCCTGATGAATCCCTTCCCTTGAAAGACCTCGACCTATACCCACAGCTCGCAAAGCTCCGTGTGATCCATCTGATACGCTGGTGTAGGTAACGGTGCCATCCTGGGGTATATTTCAATGTAGAAGTCCCCCTCTCAGTATGGAGGTTGACCTGGGACATCATCAGGGAAAACATCCGTATATGGGTCCACCACTACAGGATAGCTTGGTCTCCACACATCTACTACTCTAAGTCTAAGGCAAGCCAACTGATGAGTGATCAGATGCACCCTCCTCTGGGTAAATCCATCATGTGCTACAAAGGATCAATTATTACCGGTTAAGGTAAACCTGATCCCATCCATGCAGACACACCACACTTTTCACCTAATACATTCAATCTGAGCATGGAGTGTAGAAAACGAGCCCATACACAAGATGGCGTCGTAAGGTCTCGACGCCGCTATGGGGAGATATCAACTGAAACTCTCACATCCTAGAGTAAGCTCACACTATAAGCACCAGTGATTAATCATCGAGTCTGCTCCCGTAGGAGTCTCTAGATGTAAGGATCAAGCCAACGGATCCGTTGGAATCTCCAAGATCTGAACAAGGGTGGTGGAAATGAAAGAGTGAATGGCACCTGTGTCTATAAGAACTTCATATAAGGTGGAGTAAACACAGACCGTACCTCGAATCATCTCTAGATCCCCATGCTCGTATGTCTGAGCTACCTAGAGCTGAGCTCTTTCTTGTCCACCTACTACCTACGGTCAGGGTGGAACTCCTAGTGGTGGTGGTGGTGGTAACAACTCATAATGTCATCCACTGCCATCTGCACAACAAGCTCCTATACCACATCCTCATACTCCCTGCAGACCGCCTCGATCAAATATCTATCTCTGTCTGGTTGGTCCTTCGACCGTCTGATGCTCATCTGAATGGCGGGTCAGACAGTCACGATCCATGTGACCCTGCCCACCGCATGTGAAACACTTCATGTTCCTCGAATGACTGGCTCTGTCTCAGGTGTCTTGCACAACCGAACCCGTTCCCTATGGTCGTCCACTGAATGGCCTGTTTCGCTTGGATCTCTATGACATTTGTCTGCTGCCCGCCGCAGAAGACTCCACTATGTGACGTCCATTGGTGGGTCTCAGTACTGGTGACTACTAAGAAAGGAAACTCTCCCCTAATAGGGCTCTCACCAACACCCCTTCCTTCTCTGGGATGATGAGGGAGATCATCGAAGCCCTGATATCTCGCCTGAGCCCCTTCTCGAAGGTCTAGGCCCTGAAGAATGGGTCTCGTACCATATCTATGGAGTAACGCGGGAGGTTTGTGAACCTTGATGAGTAATTTTACACCATTATGTTTCCCTACTGCAGGTAAAGTAGCTCCTATATCCTCACTGGACGAAGGGTGGCTGGGAGAAACTCTGCCCAAAATAGGCTCTTGAAGTCTGCCCAGAGTAGAGTCGCTTCGTCCTGCACCGAGAGCATCAGGCTCCACCATCTGCCTGCTTCTGCCTGAAGGAAACTCACGGAAAGGATTACCATAAGGTAGGATGATGTCCATAACAGTATGAAGACTCTCACCATAGCCTCTATAAAATCCTAATCTACCTACGGGTCCACCTCTCCCTTGAACCTAGGCGATCTCAGGTGCTAGAACTTGTGCAACACGCTCAGGCGTCGTGCACTCTCTACTGCTGGGGTTGGTGGTATCAGTGGACCGATGGGGAATGGAAACGCTAGTGCCTCCACTGAAATAGGGCCCTGCACCGAGGCATCATCACTCAGTGATCTATCTGTACATACAACTCTCAGAACCCTAGATAGCTATCTGCATGGAGGCATCTCAAAAAGAAACTGGTGTGACACAGTCAATAAGTTATACCTGGTGAGCTGACTCAAGATATCACAAAGAAAACTCTTGAAAACACACAAGCAATTAGGGTTTTTGTGCACTGAGTCAGAAATCAGAATTCAGGGTCCTAGTGTATGGATACGTCGGCTGCCGCACCAACACCAGACTCCCTAATCTAAAAACCACTTTTAGTACCCTTAACCCTATTGCTTCACAGAAAAGACCAGAGTCCTATATTCTACGGTAGAACTGACTCCTCTAATACCAATTTTTCATGACCCGTCTCCTAGGGCGCATGTTGTGACTACCCCAAGCCCTCCTTCCATAGGCTAGGGGATGGCATCTAGTACCAAAGGAATAAATCCCTAAAACTAGGAATGCATTGCCTTTATAACCAAAAAAAGCACACAACAGAGTACGAGATGGAATAAAAACACTAAGTAAAACTGTATAACAAAAGTGTGTTTAAGTATAAAATGGGCTAGAAATAGAATCCCAACTATAAATTACAAGAACTGGGAAAAAGGAAAACAAATCATGGATCGTCCACCAGGAAAAGCTACCTGAAGGGTAGGTATAGATAGCCTTCACAGCACTCACATATCCGTCTGTCTCCTTCGTGTACCATCACACCCTGTGGTCCACCTCCGGGTACCATCCAGTCCTGGTACACTCAGTCTCGGTCAGCGCTGTCTGTCATCTGCATCCAACAAAATGAGGTGTGCGCATAGCTCGTTTATAGGTGAGTATAACGATACTCAGTAGGGACACTGAGAACATAAAGGTCTCACAAAATACAACAAGGATAAACCACAAGGTATGAAATCAACAGCTAACCCCACTTAGGTTTATGCCCATAAATATACCTAAGTTATAATGTAATCCATATCAGTCATGAGGTAAACACAAAAGTTACTGACTCAGCTCACACAGGTATAATACATTGGTAGAGAGTTAGAGATGATTAGATGTAGCCACTAAATCATATATTCTATCGAACCCACACATGGTCCAGGAACAGTAGATAGAGATGTCGAACCCACATAGGTTCCAGGAATAGTAGTCAGAGTTACCGAACCCACACAGGATCCAGGAATAGTAGTCAGAGATGTCGAACCCACACGAGATCCAGGAGCAGTAGTCAGAGCTGTCGAACCCACATAGGATCCAGGAAGAGTAGTCAGAGCTGTCGAACCCACAGAGGATCCAAGAACAGTAGTCAGAGCTGTCGAACCCATACAAGATCCTGGAAGAGTATTCATAGAGAATCCAGCCACATGGTTTCCACTCAAGCACGCTTGATTCCGAGAGGGTCCACTTATCAATCCAAGTGTCGATACATCAACTTCCACGAATTCCCACGAAGAAATATCTCGAAGGACAACCTTTTCATAGGAGTATCAACGCAATAGACATCACGTCAATCAGAAGCCTGGTCTAAGAGTTATTAGCCTTTTAGTCCCGCGGGCCTAGTTGAATTTGTGCATGATCCAACCTGACTCTATCTCGACTATACCCCAAACATCAGTGTGGTATACTCTAAGGAACCGTCACGCTCTAAGATTTCCAGCACCGCTGATGGTTCGTCAAACATATGTCTGATGCCAAAGATATGGTCGAAGGAGCGTAAATGGGTTTATCGGGGCCCGGGTCTGATCCGACCCGGTCATACTGACCCGGGCCAACCCAGTCTGGGCCGACCCGGTCTGTGTCGGCCTAGCCTGACATTTTGGGTCTGGTTCAGCCCACTGGGCCCGGGCTGGCCAGACGCGAAGGCCTTGAGTAGTGCAGACCGGTCGTGAGGGCGGGGACCGACCGTGCGTCAGTGTAAGGGCGTTTCGGTCTGGAGGTGCTACGAGGGGTGCTGAAGACCGACTCAGATAGGCGCACGTGGGGAGAGGCTCGGCGGCTCGGGCCAGAGGGACGAGGCCGATTCAGCCAACGCCGCGAGGGCCCCAGCTCGGGCGGCTCGGCCTGGGAGGCCGGTGGGCGGCCGGGAGGCCGACAACGGTCGAGATCTGGGAGGCCGGTGGGCGGCTCGGGGGCCGGAGGGTGCATGGGACGCTGGCGGTGACCAGAAGCCGGGAGGCAGGTGGGCGCACGGGTGGCCAACGATGGCCAGAAACCGTTGCGGCCGAAGTTCCATGAGGGAGGTGCATGTTGGGGAGTCTGCAGGTAGCGCGGTCGTTTCCTGTTGCCTCCGTCGCCTTGTCGTTTCATCGCCATGGCGAAGAAAATCACAAAGATATCGGTGGAGGGAGTCAGGCCATTTTAGTTTGGCCCACCCCATTCGCATTTAGGATGATAGAAATTGGTCCATCATGAAAAGGGAATGATGAACTTAAAATTCTATAGCCTTCGCAACGATTATTTTCCAATCTGGAAAAGAAAATCAAGGAACGGATTAACATGAAAATAAACCCCCTACCTTTGTTCTAAGTTTATAGACGTTGGCGCAGGGAAGAAGATAGATCGTTGGGAAGAGATAGACGTCAGTGTTGTCAACATTTTCCTTGATCGTCGGTTTGTGCACCAGATCATCATAGTTGAAGACGTCCTACATCGGAGTAGGTTCCAAGGAAGGATGTCAATGTCGAATTCTCTCTTCGTCGGCCATCTTCATTGGAGGAATGCATTCATTTTGGAGGAAGCGTAATCCTCCATGTGTTGGGCATCACGTCACATTACCAGCGCTTCGTTTCTTGGTGAAGTCATACCAAAACCTCCTCCAAGCATCCTATATATAAGAGAGGGAGGTAGGTAGGTAACGATCGTTGGAATTTATGATGGTTCATTTATTTGGAACCTTCCAAAATTCCAACAACATGGTTATTTAAATTTAAAAGGAGAAATCTTATTAAATTTTGTAGGAACAATTTATGAGGTGTGTTGGCTATAATTATAGTGAGAATTCCAAGAGGCTCCCCCACATTTAATAGGGACTAGAGAGGTTTCTACCAATTAATGGGAGGTGTCAAGGGGGTTTAAAAACCCAGGTGGTCCTCACCACCATAACCTCTCATGGGAGGTTAAGATGTGGTGGTCCCCACTTCCAACTTCTAGGTGGAGTTTTAGTTCCGATGGACCCCACCTAAAATATCCACATAGACGATCAAAATAAAATAAAGTGACGATCATTTTATTTTATTATTTTTCACAAAAAACCCAAAAACTAACTTTCATTCTCTACCCGCTGCCGTCGAGGTGAAAGTCTCTTTAATTGAATACTAGCGCTACAAGTTCAATGGTGCCGTCAGATTTCAATTCCAAGCACCATTTAGAAAGTTATAAAAAAAACCCGCTCGTACGTTTACTGAACGTACCTGAACAAAACATCAAAAATTGATTCTGGGCACACCGGACCTCGGAATCATGCACCGTAAATTTTTGTGGACTCATTAAATTCCCATTTATTTAAAAAAAATTACATGACAATTCAGAGTCTTTACAGAATAATGCATCACTTACATTCCCAAGGACCTTTTAGTTTTAGTTTTTTAGATAATCAAGACAAACTCTTAACATCTTATGTTCATAAATTACTGGTTCATAAACAAAAACACATTATCTACCACTATGTCAATATTTTCTTATTTCAAATTTGGTCACCAACATCATCTTGGTGAAATCCTTCTAGACAGAACATAGTTATCATTTTTTCATACAACTTGGGGAAAAGAAAAATAAGAAAATGGGCGAGCTCAAATGCTTAGTAAGGGTAAATAAGGGAAACATATTAACATAATAAAGAATATATGATAGAAGATTATACAATGGATATGAAAGATCACAAACAGAAATCAAGTTATAAAAATTTTAAATTCCAAATACATGAATAATAAAAATATAAAGAACATAAGTCTTCAATTCATAAATAAGAATAAGATATGGAATTAGTGGATCACACATAATCATATAATATTATTTCCATAGTATTCTAAAAATTTCTTCCAAGACCATCTTGGTAGTATGGGTTAAATCCTTATACCAATGTGGTAGTCATGGTTAACTCCCATGGCCATCTTAGTAGTCAAGGTTCACGCCCAATACTATGTTATTCCATCTCATGAGATATAAATATTTACAAAATGCATTGGAGGGACATATAAGTCCCACCAATCACATAATAAAATCATACGTGTATGTGCCACAATAACATAAATCATTCATCATATCATAACCCATGGAATAAATTGGGAATTATAAGCATCATAAAATAACCCATGGGAATGAAATGGGTTTCATAAAACTCTTAATCATAGCATAACCCATAGAAAGGAAACAAAATTAATAAGTACCAATCTATATTAAATTTAAACCATTCAAATAAATAATAATCAAGATATCATTGGTTCATATTTCCAAATAATACATAAGTAACATCAAATAACAATGTATTAAATGTAAAGTAATTTTAAAAGAACAATTGAAAACATTTCTTTTGGAAAATATCCCTTTTTTTTGAAAAATACTTTTCATAACATAAAACATTTTTGAAAAAATTATTATTTAAAAATATATTTTAAAATTTATAAATGAAAATTTTAAAAACACTATAGAACATAAAAAATGTATTCAAATACATTTTCCTTGGAAATGAGTTGAAGTGATCTTTTAAAAACATATCTTGAGAAAAATAATCTTTAATCTTTTCAAAGTACCCCATACTGATTTCAAACAATTTAATCATAATCCCCCTGAAAAAATAATAATAAAATAAGAATAAAATATCATAAAAATGATTATATTAATGATATAATATTTCAAATGGTAGTATATACACGTCGTAAAATAACATAGTTGCATAAAAACATGCGTCTTAAGGAAGGAAAAATGAGAAAATACTACCATACTCATTTGAAATCTATTGAACTATAAAAACCCATGAAATAGAGATTATTAAATGGATATTTAAATACCAATAAATTATGTTTTATATTTTCAAAAATCATTGAATAAATTTATGGATAGTATATACACTACACACAAGAAATGAGTGGTGAATAAGGCATGTATCTCAAAGAAATAAGATGAAATTTTCTTACCTTTGATATGATCTCCTTAGTATGTATCCTAACATGATGTATAATATTTAAAATAGTGTTATTAACATATAATAGTCCAATATTTATATTTCTGGTATCATATATGACCGTAATATCACTAGTTTAATAATATTTTTTATTACTCCTCTTTTTGGTGTTAATCTGTTCATTTTAAAATGTATGTTATTTTGTATAAGTCCAATATATTATTCATATGTTATAGTTATATCATTTAAATAATTAAATTAAGGTATTATATTTCAAATGTTTTCATTTTATATATCTAGATAATCATTTTTTAATGGTTAATAATGAAAATTAATCTCATCACGTCGTGGAGATGGTAGTCCGTCCGTACGTACGAACGATAGTATCATTTCCATAAAAGTTACAGTATGGAAGTAAATGGGTTATAATTTGTTTCCATAAATTAGTATCATTTTATAATCATTATATATTTATATTAATTACATTATTATACCCATCCAAATAATGTGGTATTGAAAAAATATCACACCACGACGTCGAGATGGTAGGTCGTACATATGCACGCGTGGTGATGTCATTTTTTGTTGGATTGATAGAAGGTGGAATATGGTTATTAAATATACATAATAAAATATAAGTATTTAGGTAATAATTTATTTATTATATTATAATGTAATAAACATAGGAATAGTATGTAGAAGAAGAAATTAGTTTGAAAGAGTCGGTATGGAAGTTACCACTTCTTCGATGATCACCCTTTAGATCTCCTCTTAGGGACCCTAGAGTTGGTATTTTGAGAAGAATAAAACCTATAGAAAATGTATAGGTATTTTTATAAGGAATATTATCAGATATTGGTCTAAATTCAAGGATGAATTGTATATGATGAAGTGAGGGAATATGTTCTCGTTTATATTTGATGTAATGTTCACTTTTGGAAATTCTGAAAAGAATAATTTTTAATAAATTAATATTATATAAAAATACAACCAAAAGTCAATTTATTATAATATTAGATTATATAATGTTTTAATATCATTAACCAATAAAATTTATACATGTTTTGGTTTTATTTTAAACCTATTTTTTTTGATTAACCCACAATAAATCTATTTTAATTTCAATAGTGACACTAACGTTTTACTTTTCTAAATGGTTCTAATTATTTATTTATATGGTTTAAATTGTCCTTAAATGGAAATTTTATGATATTTTATATCATATAATAATAATTTTATAGTTTTTTATTTTTTAATAATTATTTAACAATTTAATAATATATTAATTCCATAAAATATCCTTAGTGTCAAATTTTACACTATTAATAACATTGAATTTTAATAAATTTCCAACAAAAATATAACATCAAAACAAATTATTTAATACACACATAAAATGTAATAGTAACTTATAAAAATATTTTATCACCTTAATTAGTTAAATTATATTTATTTTAATATTTTCAATATCATTTATTTGATATTTCTATTAAAAAAATAACTACTACATCACTATTATGTAACCATTAAAGGTAATTATTTTGTCCCTAATAATTATAAATAAATTTCAATGATATATAATGTTATTTTATATTTAAATATACCATTTATTTTATAATTTATATTCTTTATATCTAAGTCTAAAAATTATTATTCTTATAATAAATATGAGTGTGACATTTTGTCACTTTATTTGGTTTTATTAATATATGTCATTTTCATGAAAAAGTGGCCATTAAATGACTCTATTTCAAATATTACGTGTTAAGAGTCTAATATTATTCATCAAATACATATTTTTAATTTTTATAGGTCCATTTTATATTCTTTATAAATGTATTTTTAACCAAAATTACATAATTTATCTTATACTATAGTAACAAAATTTATCATGGTAACTATTCATATTGACCAAAAAAATGACATACATACCAAATTTGGACTTACTGAATCTAAATTTTAATTCCTTTTTTTCAAAATTAAAAAGAAATAATTTGGAGTAATTAATTTAAAATTAGTCCCATTATCTGAATGAGCAAACTTGTTTAAAATGTTATAACATGCAAAATATTGCAATGTTTTTACATTTATAATCAATGTAAAATTAATGTAGATGACCTAAATTATATTAAATTATAATAATATAATCGATATATTTTTTTAAAAAATTTATGAATATAACTTATCCATATAAATTATTTCAATCAAAATAATTTTTTTCAATTAAAATATTGTATATTTTTACTATTCATCAAAATTTGAAAGTTATTAGAAAAATATCAAAAAATACTTCGAGGTAAATTTTTATTTCCCAATTTGGAAATAGAAGATTATTTTTTTCTAATAGAATCTAATAATTTGTTAAAAATGTGATTTAAAATTGGTGTGCCATCAAAAGGTGGAAAAACTGCATTTTTTGGAAAAATATTTCTTTTATCCGAAAAATTGAATTTGTACTTATATCATTTATAGAAAACATGTAAGATCAATTTTAAATAATTTATTTAATACATAAAATATATATATTTCATTAATAATATCCATCAAGAGTGATTTTATAATTTTATAAATGCACTTTTTTCTTTTAAATAGATTTTTAGAAAAAAATTCCTTTTCTTTAAAATGAGTTTTATTTTCATTTATAATTAATTTATCACCAAAGAGTTAATTATATATAAATTTGTAAAAAAAATTCATAATTATGTTAATATTTTTCATACCCACCATTATAATGTCTAGGATAGAAGGTAACATAATAATATTTAGTTGTTTACTTATACTTGGTCCTGATTAAAGGAATTCTTTCATAAAGAACATTAAATTGTGTGTAACACAAGATAAGAATAGTGGTTCATATACTTAAAGCTAAGCCAATATTACATGTAACACAATATTATCATTGTGTTTGATATGACATAATACATCAAATAAATTAAAATAAACAAATAAAAAAAAAAAAATTATCTCATAAAAATATTGTGGTGTTACAATTTTATTATATTGTTTTCATATATCTTGATTATACCAATATGATCATATTATAATCAATTATTATATTTTATTATTATCCCTTATTTTTTACCTTATAGATCATTTAAGACCACCCATTTTTCATGTTTCTATATCTTTAGGTTTTCAAAATAAGAAAATTATCAAATGTATAGAAGAATATATTATATAGAGAATTAGTAGGAGATACTGAATTTTTTATTGGATTAAGTATGTTATTATATAATGGAAAAAATATTCATTTTTTTAAAACTAAATTAGTTTTTTAGGTAATTTTTTTGCCTATATCTATAATAATCTAAACCTAAAATAATGAGGGAATGTATTATTATGAAATAATTTTTTTAAACTCATGAAATTGAGATGATATAATTTGTGTGGTGTCACTGATTGTATCAGATCTGGTTCATGATAAATTTAGGGGATAAGATGTTCTTTTAAGATAATTTAAGGGTCGATAAATTAAGGTTGATCATAATTTGAATTGTATAGATAAACCATTAGGTTAGCCAAGGGAATATTGAATATTTTAAGAACTGGGAAACGATAAATTTAGTGAAAACCATTGGGATAAGTCTAAGGTATTAGTCTAGATGTATGATAACATCTTAAAATTTTGGTGAATGTTTGAGTATGTGGTTTTCCTAAAAACTAAATCCCTAGGGGAAACAACCTAAAAATTAAAGGATTGTAATTAACATAATCACCACCTAGTGCATAACAAAAATGCCTAACTACCCACCCAGTATTCACTATTAGGGGAAATTATATCATTAATCACATTATCTTTAAAATACATTATTAATGATTTTAGAATGATGTTAAATAATTATGTTAGATAACTATATATAAAAGTCACCATAGATAGCCAAGGATTGAACAAAGAGATTGATAGGTTGAATCAGAATCATCGTTTGTTAAAAAAGAGTTTTTCATTGGGGATTCCATAATTAGATTAAATTTTTCATATTTATATTTGAGATACTATCATAACCACTTTTTCAATATCTGGTTGAAATAGAACCTTCAAAATAGAGCAGAGAAAGGTATTTATCTATAAATTTCCTTGTGTTATAACAAAATAAGGGAGAATACTTAAATGGGTCATAATTTTATAATATGTATGTTATGATGGAAAATTATAGTTTACTAGTCTTACAGATGTTAGTATGCTGATATATTAATTGAAAATAAATATTGATAATCACATCTATTTTCATTAGTGAATGAAATTTATTATGATATTTAGGTATTTTCTAAAATCTACGAGGATTATGTGAAATATCTAAGGATTGTTCTTCAATGGATTTAATTTACCAATTTGGAAATATATATAAAAAAGTATCTATACCCTTGAAATATTATTTTATGATAAGTTAATATTTTTGTCGATTAATATTGAAGAATACATAATTGAGGTATGGATAACTCTTAGGTTTAATATATGGTTAATGTTTAGGAAAAAAAATTGATTGATTTTGAGAATGGTTAGTTATATATAATTCATAAAACTTGAATGGATTATTTATTTAATGAAAAAAGGAACCATGATATTTCCATTAAAGTTTATATCAATTTTGGGATTATGATATATATCGACTAATGTGTGACTTTATAAAGTAGAGGTTAATATATTTGAGGTTAAAATATAGGGTTAATTTTAGGATGAATATATGATTTTGTTGAAGTTCAATGTCGTAGAGATTAAAATGGTTTTGGGAATGCTATGTTATTAATAATATATTTTTAGGGAATAAATATTCTTGGTTATAGGATTTCCTGAATGATTAATGTTGTTTAAGGAATGAAAATTAACTTGATATTGCCAAGGGAGTAATATTGATTTCATATTCGAATTTATGTCCCTAATGATGAATATATTAAGAATACCCTCACCTACTTTAGTTAGCGGGTAATAATTATAATTATAAGGAAACAATATGTTTTTGGGGGTCGAATGTATTGAAATGATATTTTGGACTTTTTGAATTAATACTACACTCAATATATAGTGTCACAAACAACACTGAACTAACACAACACCCATCAAAAAAGAACCAAAACCTATTTAAATTACATGATAAATATAATAATATATAGATATAAAGATAATAAATAATTAAAATTGTTATATATTATTATTTTTCTTTGATTAATATTTTAGAAAGGATGCATTTCAAAGAATAATCTAAAAAAGTTATTGTATTATAACTTAATAAATAAAATTTGGAAATGTTAAAATCTTATTATAATAAGTAGTATTTTTATTTATAAACTAATATTTAAATGTTAAATTATTTATAAATTTATAAGAGATAATATTAAATACTCTTTATGTATAAAAAGATAAAATTTTAAATATAGTTTGTATTTTTATATTGTATTTTTATTTAAGAAATAAATTTATAAATTTTAGAATTTTAATTTGAAAAAATTAAATTAATTTTTGGATTAAACATGTTATTATTATATTAGGATGTTTTTTTGGATTTTTCTAAAATAATTAATTTTTAGGTTTATTGTGAAAAAATACTGATTTTTCTAATACATTAACCATTATGAAATTATCATATTAAAAAAACAAAACAAAATAATTATATATATTTTTTATAAAACATATATTTATAAAGTAGAATAAATTATTTTGAAACACTACTATGAATTTATAAAACCCACACTTAACATTTTGGAAACTCTTGTAAAATTTTAATCTCATATTTTTTTGTATTATCTTAAATAAAAAAAATATTTTTGATCACTTTCAGAAATTAAACATAATAAATGGATTTAATTTTTTACATCAAAATTCTAACATTATTTAATAATTTCAATTTTATTTTTTTGAATAGAAATATTATTACTTGGATTAAATTTATTTATTGCGATAATTGTAAAATAGTTATTTTAAAATAAATATTTTATTAATAATTTTTAATATATATATTATAAATTAATATATTTTCAAAAATTAATAAATTATTATGAATAAATATATATAAAAATATATTATCAATCATTTAATTTTAAATAAATGTTATATAATATAAGGAACACTAAATGGTAAATAAGTTCATTTTTCATGCAAAAACAAATTTACAATTTTATAAGTTTTAATTTAAAAGTTAATTTTCAATTATTTATAGATTTAATTAGATTACATTGAGATTAATGTTATTTTGATCACACCTAAATTTCTTAATAAGGTTTATCTTATATAGAATTAATAAAACATAAATTACATTGTCAAAAACTATTTAACAAATGTAAAATCAAAATGGAAACATTTTAAAATAAAGTGGAAAAAATGATTGAAAAATGATTAAAATATGTGATATAATGACTATTAGAGTATTTATATACATCATCTCAACCCAAAATCTATCATTTATCATTTTTGAGAACATTGAGCCACTAAAAAAATTAATCTGATACTGAAAGTTTTTGTGGGGTTTGAAGGTGGTTTAAACTGCTGATATATAGTTCTACAATGGTTCCCAAAAACCACAACTAAAGTTCGAATCAGCATCCAAATCATGTCGGTTCATTCCATTCAGCAGAAGTTAATATGAAATATAACAAAATGTTTTATAGGGGGTTTCCCTCATAAAAATGGTGGGGAAATAGGGGCGGTTTAAACCACGGTTATTTCCTTTCCATTGTTTGGGAGGTGAAACCACCACTAAAACCAAAAAATCCATCGCTAAATTTTTTTGGCCTTATATAGCAGCAAATTAAAGAACTCCTAAATAATAATTTGGAATATATAGAAGTGTTTTAAACCAAAATGATATATCACTTTCAAAAAAATACAAATATAGAATCTTCAGCCTTAGAACAGCCTATACAAAAAGACAAATAGGATAATATATAGAATAAAAAAACTGAACGGTAATAATAACATAAATAGAAAATTCTCAAAGGCCATATACCATGACACCCAAAAATACCTAGGGTTATAGAACAATTCCTCCTTGAAACTGAAATATCATCTATGAATCACCCCAACCCTTCACCAACGCTCACCTTAGTACCCAAACCATCATTGGATCCTCCTCCCACAACCGAAATTGGAATCCTTGAGATTTTTCAATTCCCAAATTCCTAATAAGAGTATATATTCATGAAATGATCCATGATTAAGACTAGAGTTCATATTTCCTTTAAATCCCTCCAATATATTGTATCAAGAGTCCTTACATGGGGTATCCAATTGATATCCATTCTATGTTCACAACTTGGGCACCTATATAAAACATAATAGATACATGTATACATACAAGTGCATATTTTTGATGAGTTATAGATAGCTCCAATAGGGTTTAACAAATTATTCAATGAAAATATGCTTATTTAAAATTTCATAAAATATACATTTAACATTATTTAAGAAATAAGGTATTTCAAATTAAATTTATAAAGAAATAAGTATCATACATTTTCCTTATTCATATCTCCAAGGTCAAATAATTTTTTTAGAAGAAAATAATTATTCATCTTAAAACCAATATTTCAATCCCATGTCAACAAATCAATCATTCTATTGAAACTATTAACAACAAAATACATTTTTATCAACCAAGGGGTAAATCCACTATATTATAAAATTAAACTGTAAAAAAATTAAAAGGCGGACATTCATGTTTATGAAAAACAAAATCGAAGAAATTTTTATCTTGCAAAAAAAAAATCAAAAATTTAGTTTTCAAACCAAATTAAAATACAAACAAATATTAAAAATAAAGAATTTAAATAAAAACACAATAATAATCATGTCAATAAATCACAATGAAAGTAATCAACAATAAATAAGTTGTTTAAATAAATATAAAATTATTATAAGGTGATAAAAACATAGTGCACTATGTGAATCCCAAATATAATATCATAAAAAGGAATAGACATCCTTATAAACTCATTAAATCCTAATATTATAAAATCTTGTAAATATAATTATGGAATAAACTATTATCCTTTGTTTAATTACCTAATTATATCAATACCTAAATCAATATCATTAGGGGAAATCCCTAAGAAATATAATAACCTACAATATGGGGGAAATAACTAGTTCTTAATCTAAGATAGCATATCATAAACTAGATCTTTCACTTATTTATTTTGATTTCTCATGATATAGATAAATTTTATCTGAGAATAAATGAAGAATGTGATAATAATATAAATCAATAAAAAATATAAAAAATAACCTCATCTCACCTAATACACCATCTCAATAACTAGCATAGTTCACATTATAAAAGAATTAACTAACAATTAATCTAATATCCCATAAATTGGAAAATGTCTATATATAACCTCACACAATGAGTTCTCAATAGGGTTGAGGAAATAATTAAGAAAATTCATTTTATATAATTACATTTAGACCATTTAAATTGACAAAAAATTTATAGTTAAACAATAATACATGGAAATAAATTATGAATCAATACATTTAAAACATTTTATTCCACCATTATGAGTTGACTTAAAACCAAAAAATATCTCAAAATGAAAATAAACCCTTAAAATGAGTTAAATCATTTGGAAATAAAAAAGGAAAAACCCATATTTTTATCTTCAAATTCATTCAAAATGGACTCTTTGTATTCCTCAAAAATATATAGTACACATAACATCTAACATCAAAATAAACTCTTGAAATTCATTGAAAATCCCCTAAAAAATATTAAATTGATTAAAATAATTTCACTTCCCCATCATGGGTGACATATATAGGTATATATTAATTATAAAATAATTTTTTAAAGCTTAACAATTTCATGAAAAATAAAAGAATTGATTTTTAGAAAAAAAAACAACCTCAATCAAACAGAAATGACCCACCCTTAATGGTGGAAGCATAACCTCTTAATTATACAACCTCTAAAAGCCTTATTAAACCAATTCCCAAAAACAAGATCCTACCATTCCCTAAATTTTTCCATCACTAATATTACATTATAGATGAGAAAAAATCAAGAGGAAGGGGAGAAGGATGGATAAAAAACCCAGAAGATAATAAGAATGATTTACATTAGGTAAAATTCAAAATAAAACATAGAAAATGAACCAATGATATATATTTTCATGCAATGTATGAAAAATATAAATTTTCATATTAGATATTTAAAACATGGTTTCTGAATCACTATATTAGTGTAATTAAATCATATTTTTAGTTACACATCATCTTTAAATACAAAGTGAACCCTAATCACGACATGGTGAACTTTTATCGACAAACGTTTCACCTCTTTGTCCACTCCATAATACTAGAACTTACCTGATATTTATTTTAAAAATTAAAAAATGTTTTATATTGAAATTTAATCTTTGAACCAATAAAATTTTGCATGTTAAATGGTTTTGAAGTTGTGAGATTTCCCTATTCTTTACCATCCATCAACGCTATATCACAGGGGACCAATCAAGTCATCTTAGAATGAAATTCAATCAAATCTTTTTATAGAGTAACACTATTTGAATCTTCCCCAAGGTACTGGAAACATCCTCAGATAGAAATGGTCCCAAACCCATACCAAGAACTTGACCAGGATGTTTTTTCCCAATGACTTGAACAATTGGATCAACCTTGGAGACTGAGAAGGATTTTATTGGATCAACATCTAATATTTCGTTTATTTTCACCTATAAGTCAAATCTCAGTCATATTTGAGGGAATATATATTAACATAGTAAAATGGGAAATAAGTTATTATAATTAAAAAGGAAATCATATGCCAACATTTTTGGTGGGCTCATTAATATAACTCCCATAAGATTTTGTATGAACATACATCCAATGTTATTTTCAAGAAATGTGGTTCCCAAAATTAGATGACTATATTAAAAAAATATAAATCAAAAATTTAATGTATGAAAAAATAATTCTCTCTTATAAATATTTTTTCTAATAAAAATATTAACAGTGTTGACCTTTTATGGAAAATATTTTTGACCCACTAGTGTTTGGGATGATTTGTTTAACTATACTTTGTATTTTGTCTTAAAACATCCTAAAAAACATATAATTTAATAGTAATGTATTAAATGTAATATGTTTATCATATTCATGTATATATGTAATGATATATTAATATAATAATATATATTTGAATTCCACATGGTTCTCATGATGATGGGTATCAAAAAAAACCTTCCACTGATCTCTAAGTACCCCTTTGGGTACCCTATCATACCACTATTGAGTGTTTAAAGAAGAATCTTTATATTCAGTCCATAATCTCCATTTAAATTCAATCCATCTATTACAAGAAAATTTAATGTACAACTTCGTACAATAAGATTTTCAATAGTAAAGTGGAATAACATTTTTATAAAGAGATTAATTTTTATTATATAATAAAATAAATATATCTAATTATACCATATTATATTAATATTACATTTTTCTGGTAATAAAATACTCCATTTTCAAAGATTGAGGCACATGCATTCGATCAACATAAATAATGGGAATGGTAACTGGCTTTGCCACCAGCTAGCCTAAAATTTGGCCAAATAATCCTATAACATCATCTGTGGGGACCCCATTATAGTCAAATGGGACAACTATCCTTAATACATTTAGATTCTAGACATCTGAGCTAATCATATTCCTCTCTATAGTAAATTTTTTTCAAGATTTTAGGAAGGAACTTCTTGTAGTATAAAATTACCAATAACATTATTCACATTAAAATTTGTACCTATAACTGTAACCCACAAATATCCTCAGGAAGAAACAAGTTTGATGAATTGTTACCTTTCGGATGAACCAAAAAAATGGGGAGGCACTGTCTTATATTCTGATGAGATAGAGAATAAGGGCGTGATATATTATGATGGAATGGAGGGTGTGAGAAACACTAAATTGGGTAATTAGAGAGTGTATTTGATTCTATTGTGAGGGAGACCGATGAATCACCATCTATTAGTGTGTTAAAGGGAATATCA
This sequence comes from Viscum album, assembly GCA_963277665.1. Lineage (NCBI taxonomy): Eukaryota > Viridiplantae > Streptophyta > Magnoliopsida > Santalales > Viscaceae > Viscum > Viscum album. The sequence goes on from OY728126.1 coordinate 1,592,894,723, forward strand.
ATTTGGAGGCGACTAGGATATTTGGAAAACTTGTTCCTTGTAATTCCTATCATATAATCAAATAAAATTAACTTCAAAGCATATATTTAAAAAAATTCAACAAGAGTTTTTTATAAATTCTTAGCACAATACTGATAAAAAAAGTTACACTGATATGATAATGAATGGCTTCACATGTAACATAAGTGGTTGAAAAATTAATGGATGAATACAGATACAATCATTTCTTTATAAATCATTTCTTTTCCATTCACCATCATTACATCATATAATTAATCCAACATTATAATACTAAAAATATCAATATTATAATGGAAAAATAAGTTCATTTAGTTCTATTGATTGGATTCAATGTTAGATGAAATATATTCCTCTTAAACACCCATATCATACACGTATCATAGTTTTATATAAACAACTACACTCAACCCTTCATCCATAATGTATTCCACAAAATATACCATTTTTGGATGAAATGGGATGATATAAAAATCATTTAATTCATTGTCACCAACATCCATCAAGCGATAGAAGTTCACGTAAGTGAATTGAAATGAATCTATTTTAACACCCATGTTAACATAGTACCACTTCCATTTGAATAAAAAAACAAAACAAAGTTCGTGGTACTTTAATTTAATAATATCAGTCAATTTTCTATAGAATACTAATTCTAAAACTATAAATGTACCACTATTCTATGTTTTCAAACCCTCTTCTTGACTAAATATAGGAAATTTAAATCCATTTATATTATAAGCATTATTTTTTTCTTTCCAATTTTAGATGACATTAAGAAATAAACATCATATTTTCTGATAATTCATAATGAGTATCATTATTTATCATCTAGGAAAAGTAATTTACATAAATATATTTAAAAGTTATGTGTCAACCTAATACCTGTATTGATTTCAATACATATAATCTTATATGACATGAAAACAATTCTACAATCTCTTTATGAACAATTTTTTTTATATCTTTATGATTTTTTATTTGGCCTCTCATATGTGTATTTATCGGTATCCAGAGATCTTTAATAAATGTATCTACAATTTCACTATTCATAATCACATATCTATGTACCTATAATAATTCAATTTCTATTAGTATAAAATTTTATATCCTATCAATTGACCGGTAAATAGTAGGGATGAATTTTTTAAATCCCATGTATTTATGATTGAGTTGATTTGTCATTAAAAATCCATCTTGATTGAATATTGTGTCTATATCATCCATGTTTATAGAACAAAAGGTAATATACTCTTATGCTATATAGAGTTCAAAAATGTAGCCTTCAGTTGATATTTTTTTCATGTATTATTTGAAAAATCCAAGATATTTGTGAAATAAAATAAATAAAACATAATTATTTATTAAATGAAGTTTCAATTTTCTTCCATAAGAAGAAAAAAATATAAATAAGGTTCACTTAAATTGGATATATCGATAAATATTGTATGGGGCCTCCTAATTTAGTTTCCTTGACCAAATTCACAGTTAAAAGCATCATGACACTAAAAATAATGGAGGAAAGATCATATCCATTGAACAATGTGGTAATAAAAATAACTCATGAAGGTTGTAAATATTATATGGGTGTATAGTTTTGTCACATAGTTTTATGATGAATGTGAAAAATTGGAGTATAAATACTGTTACCTTTTCAAGAATTTAGTTATGAAATTCCAACGGTAGTAACTGTTTAACAAAATATGTGAATCATGTATTTTCAAACCATTTAATATACAATGAATTAAGTAGAACCACATTTAAATGTTACTTGAATTCTGATATAATACATTCAAATGTTTTAAAATTGGAAGTAATGTTTCTTTATCCCAATTTTTCATTTCAAAAATTTTGATAGCATACTTTCTATTATCATCTAGCCAAAGATAATACTTTATGTTCGTTATATGTAAGTCCTTCTGAGCATTGATATGGTCCTTCAATTATAAATACACATTAATCAATGTGAAGGTCAAATGTTCATATAATGTCTTCTCAATATTCATGACATCAAGATTATGCCCCATTTTTTCACATAAAATGAATTTTTAAAGAGTATAATTTTTTTTCAATTACTGCATTCCAATTTCAACTGAAGAAATACTTAGAACTCTTTTCCCATTGTCACTGAAATGATGCACCTTCCCAAATTCTGTTTCAACATTTATAGGTTGTTATAATATTTTAAAACCTATCAATAACTTTCTAGGTTGTCTATGATCAATAAACCATACAATTTTGAATTGTTACACTGAAATCTATGAGATGCATCGAGAAATCTTCAATGAAATGATATACACCACTTTTTACTACAAGGTAGTTGTTTTAGCTCAAAATCATCATTAAAAACAATACATTCCAAACCCTTATTAGTGTTCCAACTAGATAATTTCCCATGTTCAAGGAAGCCACTAGTGGCCCACATTAGAGCATCATGCATTTTGTGTTTTTTAAAGAAGATGAATCATATGTCTCAGCACTACTTCCCAATAAATACTATAAATATTCAATTAGAAGATTCTAGTATACATCAATATTATTTCAAATTTTTTTCCAAGAATAATCATTAATATTATAAAATAATTTATTTCCATACACATCCACAGAGATATATTGTAAGCGATCAAAACAAAATCTAAAATGCTATACCTGGTTCTCAAAGACTAAAATCAGTTAAATCCATCTGTATCTAATTCCAATCACACATTACTAAAACTATATAAGAAATATGTATGTAATTAAACAAATTTAATCCAAAACTATGAATATCTTGGATGTCACATTAAACTATTATTGATATTATATATATAATTCATCTTCATGTGATCGATCATTTTCAATCACCATAATAATCTTTTAAATGGTGGATTTGAAGGGATGTTACAAAAAAAAACTTTATAGGAATGTTCATTTTCTTATTTTTTTTATAGTATTATTTTGATTTAGACTTACAGCATCACCCATTGACAATCTGGCTTGCGTCGTTGATGTGTTTCCATTTCGGTGAATGGTTTGTAACTCTAGTGGGTGTGATGGTTGTGATCAGTTGACTGCATTCCGACGATGTCGATGGATGATGAAGGTCCATGAAGACAGTGGCAGGTCCGGCTTGTCTCGCCGGAGACCTGGCCGGACGTGGTGTTGGGATTCACGACGACTCGCATCTCGAGTTCGATGCGGATAGGATCAAAGACACGTCTGATGTAGCAATCGAGTGGTTTCAGTTTATGAGTTCGGCGTGTGATTCAGGTCATGTGCTGGGGCTTGTGGCTTAAGGTGATGATGGCGGTGGAGCTGAATTTTAAATTTTAATTTTAAATTTGAATGTTTAAGTTAGGATTTTAAGGATCTGTATGGTTACCGGTTTTCCATAAACCATATTTGATAAATACAAAAAAATGATTAGCAGCAGAATAATTCAAACAACCACCATATAGCTCTTGATTTTCATCATCAACTAAACCATGAAACACATTTTATGATCAATGATGTTCTCAATTAAATTAGTATCCATATAATCAAGAGGGGTATCTAATGATATGTTACAATCTCGATCTGGATTTCTTATAGTCCCAAAAAAAATCATTTGCCAAGTTACTATTTATATCATCCTCAACTGGTTATTATGATATGTTTTGATGTTGATGTTGTTGTCTTGAAATTCCAAAAGCATCCTTTACATGGTTTTACATTTTTTTTCCATTATTTATGAATTTGGGAGCTCATTCTGTTGATTTAACTGAGTTCTCAAACATTTCATAACATCCCATTCTTCTTTCCAAATTGAACATAAATATTGATTAGGGAATTTCTTCAATATCAATTGTTCATTAACTTCATTTCTCTTCATGCTTCGTCTAAAATATAGTTATGACATGTAAATCTTATTGTCCAATAAACATATCAATTAGAAATTAAAAACTCTAAAAACATAACTAAACCCTTATCGTACTGTAGTGTGTTCCTCAGTAATGTGATCCATATTTTATCCATATATATCACAAGTTTCTAAATGTTATTAAAAAACGTAAAACACATAAGTAATATTATGTATGAATAGAGATAAATTAAGGTGAAAAAAACATGTAGTAATAAGAAGAGTCATAAAATTACATAAAGTTAATGTAAAAATGGAAATCAATCATGTATGGTATTCTATTAAATAGAAGAAAGAGAAACATCATAAAATAATTAAGAAAAGAACCTTTAAAATGTTCTTTAAAAATAATTTATGAAAAATAGCATTGAAAAATTTTAGATATATAAAAATTCCCATAAATTCACTTTTGACTGCAAGACACCACTCTTTAATGGCTGTCAACTGGTTTCAAGCACCCATTTTTCAAGACAAAAAATTAACCTTTTAAATTTTTTTTAATCTAAACTGAGTCTAATGGTCACTAAACCATTTTAAAAAAAGTATAAAATTAAACTACCTTCAATTAATAAAACATTATTCTAAAACAACATTCAAAAACTTTAAAGAAAAAACTAGTTTTGAACAACCCATTGAAAATGTAAACACAGTTTTTTTATAAATAAAGTGAAAATGGAATAAAGAAAAAAATCTTGAATATTTATCATAATTGTGACAATGATAATGGGGTAATATTATTCAAGTATGGATGTGTCATAATGATGTCAAAAGATAGAAAAATTATAATAATGGGATAATAAACATGTGGTGATTTTAATGTTTTTTTGGAATAAAAACAAATGATGTATGAGTGAAAAAGAGGATAACCATAAAGGGGATAAAAGACAAAGTCATTTGGGGAATAAATATATTACTAAACTCCTCAAGGATAAAGATGTGGGTAATCTAACACAATTATATTATGATAGGTTCAACATATGGGAAACATGTTTCCCAGAAAAAACAATAAAAAAGACACACAATATTGTAGATATAGAAAAAATAAACTTCTTGAGTTGATACATTTAGAAGTATGTGGTCTGAATATATTAAATTAAACCAGTGGAGATAAATACTTCGTGACTCTTTTTTTTATTTTACTTATATGTCTATATTTTGTTTCTAGTAAATCATTAAATATTATGATGTTTAAGAAATGTTGATGGAGTATTAAAAGTAGATTGTTTTTTTAATTAAATGGTTTCATTTTGAAAATGGATCTGATTATAAGAATGGATACTTTGAAGAATGTCTTGAGGTTCATTTAATAATGGATGAGTACAGTGCACCATATACACAAAAAAAGGAGTATCAAAATGACTGAACCAATTTTTTGCAGACATAATAAGAATAATTTCATTAGAGTCTAACACATCAATGGGTTTAGATAAATGTTATGAGAAAATTAAACTTTAATTTTGAATTAGTTTTTACCCTAACAAAATTTATTCAATATTCCAAACTTTATGTTGGTTGGAATAAATATGAAGATGAATAGAATAAAGATATTTATTTGAATTTTTAAATTAATTTAAAAGGAATATATTTTTTAAAGTTAATTTAATGATATAATAAAGGTACATTTATTAGATATACACCAAACAGAAAGTTTTATTAGTGCTAAAACAAGGATCAATGAGATATTACATAGAGATTTGATTTCATTATGTTTGAAAATAAAAATATTTGACAAGAATCACTCCCCATTGATAAAGGTACTGAATAAGATCTTAGGGAATATATTGGACAACATCGGCAAACTTGTGACAAATAACATGATTTTAAAAATATTCAGGATAATTTTGAATTATATAGAAATAATCGAATCCCCATAAAAAAATATTATTTTTAGATGTAGAAAGTATGTGTTACCTGATGACCATTTGGAAGTGATAAATCATGAGAGAAGAAGTTTCTGGTAGTGAGGGTGAGGTTGAGGGATTAGGGGTCTTAGGGGAAACTATATAGCTGGCGATAGGGAGGGTCAGTGGGGCTCTGGAGATACTAGAGTGTTGGAGTGGGGGAGTGTGAGTGTTCGAAAGATTTAGGGGGAAACAAAGTGATAAAGACAACTCATGATCAGTGGTTGGGGAAAACCATTACACTAATTATGGCTTAGGGTGGGGGGATCAGGGAACACAAGAGTGCCAATGAAGGGGAGATGATCAGTGCGTTAGTGGGTGGGGTAATACTATAGTGGAGAGGACTCAGGGTAGGGGTGCTCAAGGGAGAGAGAGAGTGTGTGTGGGGGGGTTCTTAGGGGAAAAGTGGGGGGGGGGGCTCATGAGAATGTTTTTTTATAAATGGATAAAATTTGGTAGTGGTTTATAGAATAGTTCCACTAAATTATCACTAATGTTTTATTGGTGGTTTATAAAAAACTGTTAAACATTGAATTCTCTATAATGACCCTCGATTTGTCTTATTCCATTATTTAAGAGTAATGGTCTTCAAAAAAGTTACCTTTTTATCACATAAAAAAGAGAATTATTTCCTCCCTCTCAATTTTACACATCCCCCTAGATATTTAAATAAAACCATACCATATTTACCTCTCCTGGATTTCCATTATGTGAAATAAATCCCATGGTCACCATAAGTTATCCAAGTGGCATTATTTCCCATGATACATTTAAAATAATGTTCATGGCCACAAAGTTAGTGTTACCTAATAATTATCCCCTTTCTTCTTAATTTTTTTCCCAAACTTATCATAATCATAGTAAAATAACAACCTTACAATTTTTAGTATTCTAAAGAGTTGTTTTGTTAATTTAAATTATATTATTTCATCATATCGATTTTCTAATAAAAATAATGAAATATGGATCATGAGTATGTTTCAACTACCACCTCTATAAAGCAAAAATATTTTTTACCATCACCATACATAGAAATATTTTTATGGAAGAAAAATGAGGTTTAAAAATTATTTTCATTATGAAAGGATAAAAATTTAAATTCTATAAGTGATATTAACAATAAACTGTCATAGTAAACTTACAAAACAAAAATGGACATGTCAGAGTACCTTTCATAATCAGAGTTTTTTTAATTAAAACCTATATAACTGTATAAATTTTATTATAATATAATAATAAAATAAATAAATCCCTAAAATTCGAGATATTATAAATTTTTTCTATAATACATTTAATGATGTTTAACATTCCAAAAGAGTTAAATTGAAATTGTCCAAACCTCCTTAAATAACAAACATAGTTAGAAATTATATAATAAATAAATGTAATATGATAATAAATATTCCGTTGTAATATAAATGTATATTTAAAAAATTTCATAAAAATGTATATAAAAAACTTAACTTGATTATTTAAGAAGTTAGGCACATACATAGAGAGAATGAAGACTAATGTAAGGGTTTTTGAAAACTAAATTTCCACCCTTGAGGTAAAACCATTTTCATTAATATATATTTTTCCATGTTTTATTTATTCTACCTAATGAATAATTTAAATTTTTTTCTACCTTATTTCTTTTGGGAATCTATAATTATTTTCACGATCAAATCTGGAGTGCTATCCAATGTGACACTAACCCAGTACGTGGCATAGCCCGTACGACATTCCTAATCCCCATGGGATGAAAACCAGTTCCTAGGTGTCAAAAATATACATTGAGAATGATTTAACCCATTTATATAATCATAAAAAACCAATAACAATAAACCTCACAATAAACTAATAATCATTTCCGAATAAGGTGCAATAATTTTCAGATTCAAAGCTTTACAACTTTTACCAAAACCGAAAGTACTACAATGAAATGGGAATAAAAAAACTATACGAAAAACCTTGATACAACAAGAGGGACATCACCCTCAAGCCACAACCAAAATCACCTAAATTAATTATAACCCTGACAACTAGATCCCCCATCACCACTATGACACATATTTCCTTTACGAGGGTTATATATAAAAATTTTGTATACACCCAATGGTGCATGTAGTGTGTCATCCAAATTCCCGTAAGATTCCACCCAAATGAAAGTATTCCATGCTATAAATCTCGAAGTCAGACAAACTTAAAACTTTCTATAGGAATATCTGAAACATTTCTAATAAATACTTTACAGAAAACTTTCTAAAGAAACACATTTTAAGGAAAAACCTATTTAAAAAACAATATTTCATGAAATAATGATGTACATAAGTTCTACCATATATTGAATTCTAGAACAACATCACATAAGAATCATTTAACAAGATATCACCATGGGGAAATACCTATAAGTAACTAGCACAAGTGGGACACTAAAAACCTCATACCTAGCTGATCAAAATCCTCCAACTCAACTACCAACATCATTCTCATGCATGAGCCAAAATAGGGGAATGCATACCAAGGTCTAGTGGTCTCCAAAACACAAGCCAATACCAACAATGTTCCCTTGCATGATCCACTATATGGGAACACGTCCCAAGGTCTAGTGTTCTTCTATCATATCACATGTTTAGTTGTTATTGTAATCATCAATCCTGCTAGATGAATCCAGGCCTCAACCACTTCTGAATCAACTAGAGTACTAGTACTGGTTTTTTAACCTAGATACCCAGGATTCCATTTGTGCTCACATTTCATTTCACATATCACATAAATCAACACATTCACATAAACATTATAAACACCATAATCACAAACAGAAATAAACACTTTTACATTTTCAGATTTTCCCAACGATAAAAACCCACCTAGAAACCATTATTTTCCATAGATGGAACAAATTTTCATTTTACACACACACTAAATCCATTTGGAAATTTAAACTTTACCACTTGAACAATTTATGAAACCCATTTGGTAATACACCAGGAAGAAAAAAACAAATAATTCAACCAATTCCATGGGAAGACCCCCTTTAAAAATCATATTCACACCAAAACCATTTTATAAAATGATCCATATCACTTCAATAATTCAAAGACACAATTTAGTTGCACAGAAAGAAGAAAAAATGAAACAAGAACACATTTCTCTTGGAAAATACCCTTTAAACAAATTCAAACCATTAAATCTCTTTAAAATCACACTTCACACATTTTAAACAAGGCACAAAAGTTATTTAAGAAACATCACAACAATGAACACATGAAATATAACCACATTCCTTTTGAAAATCCATTTTCATCATAAGTACATATAAAAACCATAATAAAAAATATTTCACACCATTAAAATGAATCCCTAAAAGAAATTTATTGAATCAAGAAACAATATCAAAATCATTTAATAATGTAAAAGCATGGAACCACCTAAATCACCCAGGTAAATTTCAATAAATCAATGGGAAACCCCAACTAAACACCCACAAGTCACTATAATGGCATGATTAAACAATAATAAAAAATATTTCCACGAAAAACACAATATCAAAACCAACTTCAGTCAAAAAACCCTATAGAAAATAAAAAATCAATGATGAGGTAAGAGAGATCATAGAAAGTTGGAGAAATAAAAGTAGATTTTTCGTACTTAAATATTCCTTCAAGTTATAAAACCAAAACAACTAAATTATAATATTTTTAGTGGTCCATGAAACCATAAAATTTTGGAGGTTGTCCCATGGATGGAAATCCTAAATGGGGTTGATGGGGGGTGTTTTATGGTTAAAAATTTAAGAGGGTAGAAGAGTAAATTTAAGCTTTTTAATAACCATGAAAAGTCACATGATTAGCCTGCACAATTTTTTGAACCATGCAGAAAACATGTGCCCCTCACTGAGTAAGAGGGACAAGGAACACTATTTACCCACATAGTATTCCCAACTATTTTCCAAATGTGCGGTCACCACTGCTCGAAAATGAAATTGGCCACATGGTTTCCTGGGAAAGGGTGTACAATTTCTCATAATTTTGAGCCACCTAATGTCAAGTCCAAAATCTATATTTTTATCCAAAACACATAGGTAACCAAATGTAAAATTACTAAACTAAAAATAAACATAATATTTCTTCAATATAAAATCATGGATGTGACAATTCCTCTTTATAACCCCATTATATAATGATATTTACCTCATAAATTTGGTTACTTAATTTTTTGTTGTTGTCTTAATTCACATTATTAGAGGCATGATTCCAGTTTTTCCACATAATATTATTTTACATTGTGTAAAATGTTTTTATTTATTTATTTAAATAAATAAAACCCATGTATCAGCCTTGGTTTCATGTAATTATCCATTTATTTAATTTTTTGAATATGTAAAGCTTATAGGTGGAGTTTGGTAGAGTTTTAAGAACATAGGGAGTGTTTTGGGGGATTTTATAAAGGAACAAGGTTGGTGCATTGTCTAGGAAAACTATGAAGAACAGAAATTAAACCATTCACAAAAAAACGTGGGATAAAGGGAAGGCGTATATGTAGTGTATGGATTTCCCAAACCGTGCAAAAGCCTAGATGGAAACATGTTCTATTGGGAATATGTTGTACAATGATATTTTGCATGTTTGGCACATGGTTTGGTAACTAAAAAGGAAAATTGTGTGAGGTATTTATTAAGGAATAGGTAGTAGAACGGTTAACACACGGTTTTCCAAACTATGTGGCTAAACTATATGTGGGTAAAAAGATATATTATTAAATTTTGATTCTCACATGTTTTCACCTATAAATTTTTATTATTATTCCCCAAAAGGATGTAACTAGGGATTGTCTACTCTTAATGGTTGGAGAACCCCTCCCCATCGAATTGGATGCAATCTGGAGCTGTTCCTTGGTGCGTTGAATCTCGATTCTTACTGTAAGTGATCATTCGTGGATGTTTTGTTAGATCAAATTTTAACTCTACCTCATATTCTTAGATCTATGCCTGTTGTGGGTAGATATAAGGTAGTGTATTCTAAATATGAATATATTTGGCTTGATTTATGATTGGGGAAGATATCTATGGTGGGATCTTTGTGATTGAACCTATTTTCATTGGTGTTATTTATACCATTCTTCGTTTTCATCATAAAACATGAGGTAGGTAGTTTCAATATCAACTCCCCTACTTAGAATACAAATGATTTATTTAAAATTGATTATTTAATGTGAAATTTATTGTGAATTTTATATGTAACTATTTTTGAAAATCCTTTTGAGTGATGGTTTGCAGAATTATGTAAATTGGGTGCTTCATGGGAAAGTGATTTTGGTAACATGTTTTTAAAATGAATATTTTAAAATGTTGTATTGGTTTTGATTATTAGAATTGTGTTTTAAATAAAAGTTATGTTTTATTGAAAGGGTTGTTCAATAGGTTTTCAATAAAATTGTGGTTTTATTAAAATTGATGAATTGATGGTATTGGAATGGTTTGGCATAATGGGTTGGTGTGAGTTCATATTTCACTTATAAGGCCCTCTTGAAATATGACTTTTTCTGTAGTGAAAAAGGTATAATAAAAATTGGGATATAATTACCTTATGATGACTTGGTAGATTGATGAGAAACATCTCATGAGCATGGAACACTCATAACTATGATTTCATGGTTGATAGAGTGGAAATGTAGAATGGAATGGTTATGCCAAAAATAGAACTAGTGAATTGATTTATATAGTATTATTTGGTTATTTTACCTTGGAATTTTTTTTAGATAATGGTTTATTTGAAGATTTTTATATTTTTATATAAACTATTTTAGAAATTGTTTTATTTGAACTTTTTTTATATAAATGTTGCTAAAATGTTCTATCCTAGTGGCGTGAGTTGGGTAGTCATTGGGATAAATATAGTGAGTTTTATTACTCACCCAGGTTTTGGAACATTTATTCATATCAATATGTGGCTTATAGTGGATTTTGAATAGGTAAAGTATAACACCTATTTTGATATTCTTTGTGATACATTGGCTGTCAGTGGAGTTTGAGGATGGATAACGTGGAGCTTTAGAGTTTTTTGGTTATCTTATGTTTTGATAGCTTTGTCTTCCACTCTGTCCTTTGATATTGTAGTCTTATAATGTGGAAATTGAATTTATTTTTTTTTTCATATAAATGAAATGTTGAGTTTTATTTCCTTTTTCATGGATCATATTGCATTAATTTGGTTATTGAATGTTTGGGCGGTTGTTTTATTCAAAAATGGAAAATCATCCCCTATATGTATTGAAACTCTTTGACATTTATTGCTAGCCTTTGGTTTCTTATGGTTTTCGCTTAAGTCAAAGTGACATTCCTATACATTATCAAGACCATTAGAAGAAGGAGGGATGTTTAATCCATTATCCCTGTTTTTTAAAATCTTTTTCAATAAATAACTATTCACATTCTTTAAATCCATTCACTACCCAAGTTGTAAGGTTTTTTTCATCTCGATTTCCTTTCATTAATATGCTTCTATATTATTCTCCTATTTTTATTTATATGATTTTATAAATCCTATTTTAATTATAATTCAATGAAATCCATTTAATTAATGGTATTTTTATATAAATTTAAATCTCTACCACTCATTCTAGGGGGTTTTATTTAAATGTTACTTGAGCTATAAAAGATTTTCATACTCCAATTATTTCTCACTGATTCATAAATTTTATAATTGGTTATGATCATTTAAGACCCTTTAATCCTTTCATTTCCTTTTTTAACTTGTTAATTTCAGTTTTTCTCAGGGGAAGTCTCTTCGTTTCATCGGTATCATATTTATTAATGAAATACATTCTCAAATAAATGTTTTATATTAGTAAGAATAACTCAATTATTTTTAATAGATATTTCTCCTTCATGTCCATAATTTCATTCCCATCAATGTTCACCTATCTTTTTTAACTCAAATATGGATTAATTCATGTGATAATCTTACTTATGATCACAACTTTTAAAATAGAAATTTTATTACCATATTTATAATGTGGTATTTTTATTAAGGTGTTAAAATATATTAAACTAGTTAATGTGTCATGGATATTTTTCAAATATTTGGATACATTTTTTTCTATATAAAATTTATTTCTTTTGAATAAACCATTATTATAAATTCCATGAAATGTAACATTTTAATATATTAACATGGTTTTATTTACTACCATTTTGAAAATAAGTATTCAAAATATACTAATTACATTGTCACTTATACATTATTTATAAAAATATGAAAATAATTTCTTTTTAAAATGTTTTAAAGGGAATATATTTGCATTATTTTTGAAAATTCATTCCCATGTTATGTGGTTTTATAATGTAAATTATTTTTCATTATTCTAATAATTTTATTTAAAAGGGTTTTCAATGAAAAGGATAATTTTCAACCGGATCTTAGAATGAAAAATGTTATATTATTATAAAATAATTATTTATATACACATTAACTATTTATATATGTTTTTAAAAATGAGAAATGTTAAATAGATATTAAATAAATGATCAATTGATTTGATTTCCTTGACTAATCATCTTCGGTGTAAAACCATAATTTTTCTTCCAATAAATCTCCTCTAGGAATAACTTATTTTTAAGTTATTTGATTGGAGGGTGATCACCTCAATACGTATACATAAATTGATTAAGAATGTTGTTGTATCAAAATTTATACCCTATATTTTTATAGTGTAAATATCATATTCTCTATAATCATGATTTTAGTTCACATATGTAGAAAGTTACTTAATATCATTGGTTATATATTTATTTTCCACAGGTTTATAATGTTATGATTATCAATGAAATTATGAATGATTTCTTTATGTGATTACATGTGAAAAGGATATGAAACTCTTTTTATTTACATAGGTTATTTATGACACTATTAATGATTTATTTCAAGTGTAACTCATAAGTATGGATGATAATAGGTAGTATTCCATAACTCCTTCATATTAATTGGTTAAATGATTAAATCTCATTAGATATGTATTAAATAGTACATAATTGTTTCTTATAAGTGGGGGAACTAATGGTGTAGCTCATAAAAGTAATGTTCACTCTACTAATATTTCTGTCATATTTTTATGGTATCTGAATGTTATTTTCTCTTGGATCACACTTATTGACTATTGTTTTCAAACCCTTTTGATTCATGTATTTTACCTTATTCCAAGGATCATTATTTGGGATATATTATCTATTGTTTATTATTCTTGTAATTTATTTCCATGTTTCTATATCATACTCACATGCTCATCTTTTCCCACTTATGATTTTTGATTGTTATCTTTTATATTTACCCTTACAGAGAATCTGATATTACCTATTTCTTATAATTCCATTTCCCCGTGTTATGAATATAAGAAAATTAGGAAATTTATAGAGTAGTATATTTCATATATAATTCGCTGGAGAATTTTAAGATTTGTTATGGATTAATTAGTTACTTATATAGCTGAAAAATGACCATTAGTTGAAAAATACACAAGTTTTGTTATTTAATGGTTTTTTATATAAAATTGAAACCCTAAATATAAAATATCATCCGAAATAATTGTTGTGAATTTTTTTTAATTCATGTAATTGAGACGATCATGTCCGTAGGGTTTTATTGTTAGTATTCAAGAAGGTGTAAGATAACATTAAAGGTTAAGATATTAGTTGAAGATAATTTAAAGGTCGATAAGTTAAGGTTGATAATGATTTAAAAGGTATAGATAACAATTTTGGTTATTTGAGGTAATATAGTATATTTTAGGGATTTAGACAAGAGAATTTCAGTCAAAACCCTAAGGATAATCCTATGTGTAGGATAAAATCCAAAATTTTGATGATGTTTTGATTTTTTGGTATTCCTAAAAATAAAATCCTTTTCTAGATACTATAAGTGGACGCAAGATCTGAAATAGACTTACCTAAAAGTAATAACCTTGAAAAGGGAGGATTGAGTATAAACTTGATCATCACCTATTGCATGAAAAAATAAAAAAAATCCATAATTGGTTTTTTCACTCTAGGGGAACATGATTATGATAATCATATACTCATTACAAACCATTATAAAGAATTTGAGTATGAAATAACTAATTATGTTATAGAAACTCATTTGAAAATGACCATGGATAACCAAGGATTAAATAAAAAGAGTCATCAGTTGAACCAAAAGTATTATATGTTAAAAATGAAGGTGTCATAGGGGAAAAGAAATTTATATTGATGTTTTCATATTCATATTTAAGATATTATCATAACCATTTTTGTTTTTGTATTTGTTTGAAATAGGATCACGAATATGAAGATGAGAAAGGTATATATCTAGGATCCAATATGTCATATATATAAAAAAGGAATCATTCTTAAATGGATAAGAAAATAAGTATATTCCTATTGTTATTGAAAAGATAATTTTTTAGTCTTACCCATGGTAGTGAGTAATTTATCTTAATAGAAAATTAATATTGATACTCTTATATATTTTCATTTTGAGTGATATTTTTCATTTATATTATAGTATATTGTAATTTATTTAGGTTTTGTGAAACATAGAGGGATATTTATTAAGTGAATTTAATTTAATGGTTTAGAAACATATATTAAATGATATTAATAACCCTGAAATGTGATTTTATGAAAATTTTATATTTCAAAGGATAACTATTTAAAAAACATGATTGAGGTTTGGATAAATATAATGCTTAAGATATGGTTTATTTTAAGGAAATTAATGGTTAATTGATTCTTAGAAACGTTAGTTAGATAGTATTAACAACCATTGAATTTGATATATTGTAATGAAAAATTGATTGATGATATTTTTTGTGTGATTTATCACAGTTTTTTGGTTATGTTATATATTGACTTGTGAGTGCCTTTATGATCAATTGGTTAATACATTATAGGTTTAAACATAATGTTATTTTTTAAGGGATATATACATTTTTTATTGTTTAAAATCTTTTATATTTGAAAGTTTTTATGAAAGTTATGTTATAGAGAATATATTTCAGGGTGTATATATACTAGGCCACATGATTTATTGAATGAATAATTTTGTTTGAGGAAATCTTGGAAAATTGGTATAACCTAAGAGAGTAAGGTAGCTTTCATATTGAAAGTTATATCCTGAATCAGAAATGTGTCAAGAATTCCCTCACATAATTTTAGTTGGGAGTAATAATTAAAATTATAGGGATAAAAATTATTTTTGGGGGTAGAATATAATGACAAAAGATTTTGGACTCTATAAATTAATAATATCTTCAAAATATTGTATCACACACAACATTGATCTAATTGAATGCTTATCGAAAATAAATGGTGAAATATTAAAATTATACAAATAATATAATCATAAGTAGATACAATGATAAAAATAAATTAAAATTGTTAATTTTTTTTATTTTTCCTTGATTTTTATTAAAAAAAACCTATTGAAGAACCATGGAAAAAGGTATGGTATTTAAACATAATAAATTAAATTTATCATAATTTAATGTTTATGATAATAGATAATATTTATATTTATAAAATAATATGGAAGAATTAAATTACTTATAAATTTATATGAAATAATATTAAAGACACATGACATTTAAAAAGTAAATTTTTTAAATATAAATTGTTTTTATTTATATATTCTATTTTCATTATATATATATATTTATTTATTAATTTTAAAAATTTAATTTGAAAAAAATAACATTTTTTTGGTTTAAAAATTCCAATATTATATTATTATGAATTGTTGGGGATTTTATAAAATATTCAATATTTAGGTGAATAGTGAAAAGATATTTATTTTTCTAAAACACCACTTTTAAGAAATTATCATAAAAAATAATGAATTAAAATTACTATAAGTATTTTTTATAAAAAAACATATATTTATATAGTAAAATAAAAAATAATAAAAAAATATTTTGAATTTATAAAACCCACATTTAACATTTTAGAAACATGAGTAGATTTTCAAAGAAATTTTTTTATTACCTTATATTAAATTGTTTTCTTCCAATGTTGAAATTAAATATAAAAATATTTTATTCATATTTTAGATCAAAATTTTTTAAATGGTTAAATAATGACTAATTTATTATTAGTAATAAAAAAGATCATGAGAATGAATGTTAATCACTATGATAATAGTATAAGTGTTATTTTCAAAGAATTATTCTATTAAAATTGAATAATTTTTATATAATAAATTAATATATTTTGAATGGAATATTTAAAATTATATTTAAACATACAAAAAAATATATCATTTCACATTTAATTGGTAATCAATTCTATATAATTTTATGAAACCTTAATGGTAAAAAACAACATTTTTTTTATAAAAAAACAATATATATATTATATGTTTTAATTTGAAATTTAATTTTTTGTTTTTAATAAATGTAATTAGACTAAAGGAAGATTAAATTTGGATTCCTCAAATCATTATTTCATAAAAGGATTTATGTTATATTTGTTTAGTAAAACAAAGATTTATTTGTTAAAAACTATTTACCAAAGGAACAAAAATGAAAAAAAATTTATAATCAGGTGGAAAAATGTCTGAAACATGATTGAAATATATCTGAAAATGAGTTCTAGATTCTTCACATACCATATATCACCCCAAAATACATTTTTTATCACTTATTAAACCATTGAACCCTGAAATATTTCTTTCCATTATTATAAAGTATTTGGTGTTAAAAAAAGATCGATTTTTTGTGATTTTAAAAGAGGATCACTTACACGCTATGAAAGTTACACATAACATTCTGAATTTATGTAAAACCCTATAAAAATATCCTCTATTAGAGTTAACCTCAGTTAATTAAATCCTATAGTCACTATAAGTTATACTAATCCATTCATTTCCTAGGAGACATTACAGAAAACGTTCAAGCTCCAAATGTTAGTATTAATTAATAGTTATAATTTTTCATATGAATTTTTCATTTAAAAACTATCCAAAAATAGTAATATAATGAATTTGGTATAAATATTGTAATTAAATTTTATTATATTAATGTGAAAAATATTCTTTTTTCCCTTCTATCTGCTAATAAAAACAAAAGAATGTCGATCATGCGTACGTGCACATGTATAGACTACCGCCTCCAAAAAGTGACATGATTAACATTGAAATACCTCAAAAAATGTAATACAGTAAAATTTTATTTAAGGATAAAATGATATTTATTAAACTATTAATAATATAAAAATATAATATTTGACATTCTATTAATGATATTAATAATAAATTGTCATAATAAACTTAACCACCTAAAATAAACTTATCATTGTACCTTTACTAATAATAGTTTTTTTATCATGAACTATATAATGATATAAGTATTATTATAATATGAAATACATTACACAGACCCCTATTATTCTTAATATTATTAAGTTATTAAAGAACACCTTTAACCATGGTTAATATAGAAAAATGGTTACAAAGATATTGAACGAACAACCTTAAATAAAAAATATATGGAAAAAATATAATAAATAAAAAGAATATGAAAATAAATTGTCCATATTAAAAATGATATACATGAATAAGGGTTATTAAAATGTGTATACAAAATTAATTTGACTATTCAAGATGTTATACACATGCACAATGTGAATTCGGTCCAAAGTAAGGGTTTATGCTCAATCAATTTTCATCCATTGAGTTATAAAATTTATTATTGAAATATATTGTTCCAAATTTTATTTACTATACCGAAACAGTAATTTATATTTTATTGATACATTAATTTTTTGGGGTTATATAATTATTCCGTAAAACCTCAATATCTAATGATTCTTACCCCAATGATTATGTTACTTCTGAGGGGTTGTTATCCACATTCCCTTTCTTTGAGGCCCGATTTAAAGTCTTAACCTAATTTTATTTGAAATGGTGTAAACAGTAGACATTAATTTATTTCATCAACATAGAGACATATTCGTGTTTTTTAAATACAATTCCATATTAATTTCTTCATATTACTTAAATCTAGTTACTACTCAAGTTGTAAGGGGGTTTTTCATTTAGATCTCCTTTCATTGAGATGAATTTGTATTAAGAATATAATTTTATTTATGTGGTGTATATGATTCATATTAGATTTAATATTATATGAAATATCTTTAATTCAGGTTATTTTGAGTTCAATTTAAAGATATATCTATCATTAATGGGGTTTAAATTTAAATATTACTCAAAACATTATTGATTTCTTGACTCAAATTAATTCTCCTAGTGTTATAAATTATATAATTGGTTATAAACTTATAAAAATATTTTTTTATTCCATTTCATTTTATCAATGGTGATTAATATTTTTATTAGTAGAAGTTACTTTGTTTCATTACTTTAATATTCTTTTATGAAATACCCTCACAAATTAAAATTTGACACTGGTAATAATAAATACCATTATTTCAAACAGATCTTTCTCTTGTAGGCCAATTTTTTCTTTCCCAACAACGTTTGACTATAAATTTGGGAACTGAAATATATATTAATTCATGATACCCTCTTACGTTTCATTATCAATATTTAAACGGAAATTTTATGACTCTATTTATGGTGAGGATTTTCAATAAAAAGTTGTTTCAAAAAGACAAAAGTTTTTATGTATCTGGAATATTGTTATTATCTTCCACTCCACATTTCCCCTATAAAACCATTATGTATTTTTTTGGGAATCCATTATTGGATATTTATCAAAATTTAATGTTTTAATATAGATCAAAATATTTCTTTCAAAACTTTTTGTAAATGATTTTTCAGAAGAAATTGATAACTTTGCCGCATAGACATTACTTATAAATATAAGAAAAGAGATGTCTTTTTGAAATGTCTTCAAAAGAATGAATTTCTATT
Organism: Viscum album; assembly: GCA_963277665.1. Lineage (NCBI taxonomy): Eukaryota > Viridiplantae > Streptophyta > Magnoliopsida > Santalales > Viscaceae > Viscum > Viscum album. Next base: position 1,592,914,405 of record OY728126.1, read on the forward strand.
AATTATGATTATTCTTTACCATGTTCTATAATTTTAAAATTTTAATTATATTTCCATTATTCAATGATTTTTATTTGAAAGGGTTTTCATAGGAAATGGTTATTTTAAAATTATTTTAAAAGTAAAATTATAGTTTTCTTGTAAAATATTTCTTTAACTACACATGGATAATATATATATGTTTTTAAAAATAAAAACTATAAATCTTTATAAGGTAAATGATCCATCACTACCATTTTCATTTTTATTCATATTCATTGTAAACAAACAATTTATCTTTTCTATTCCTTTCATATACGAATAGCCTTTTTTTATTCCTTTGATTGAAGTGTGTTCACGTAGATACAAATAAATCGATTGATTATGAAAATTATTTACATAAACATATATACTATTTTAAATATTTCCAATTATATATTCTTTATTATATTTATTGATGTGTATTTACATATAATTTGAAAAAAATATATTTTGATACCCTTTTAGTTTCAATGTGTTTATCATGTTATGATTATTGATTTCATTATGATTGATTTCTTTTTCTGATTCCACACGAAAATGGAATGTGAAACATTTTCATTCCAGGGGTTATTTATGTATGGAAAATGAATAATTTAAAATAGAACTCATATGTATGGATGAAAATGTTTTATGTCCTATGTCACCCAAAAATGCATTTGTTATAAGATTATTTCTCATTAGTTAAGTATCCAAGACTAAGTTTTAGTTTCTTATTAATGTAGAAATTGATGGTGTGTCTGATGAAAGTATAGTTCCATTTACTAATATTTTTATACACTTTCGTGGAATCTTAAGTTTATTCTCTCATGGATTATGTTTATTAAATAATTTTTCCACACTCATATGATTCATGCGTTTTGAAATATTCTATGGATCATGATTTTCGATCTAATATTTATTGGGAATGATTATTCTACATTTTTTCTATGTATCATTATTATACCCATATACACATCTTTTTCTAATTTTTGATCTTTCATTTTTGTCACTTATGTGTATCTTTTTTGATATTTTGAGCTGGCCCATTTCTTATGTTTACATTTATGTAATTTATGAAGGTAAGACATATATGGAATTTTTAGAAGAGTGTCATATATGGAGAATTAGTGAGAGTTGATAAATACATGTTATGGATTTGTTAGTTCATTATATAGTGGAAAAATTGTTCATTATTTGAAAATGACATGATTTTTTAGTTAATTTTTTATCTTATATATCTTAAAATAATTGTCTAAAATATTTTGGGAATGTATTATTTTAAAATATTTTTTAAATAATTGTAATTAAAAGAATTAAGACTACAGGGTGTCATAGTTTATAGAAAAAAATTATTTAGAAAATTTATAGGATTTGAGGTTATTTTATAACAATTTAAGGGTTGATAAGTTAAGATTAACCATAATTTAAAATTTATAGATACCTAGTTAGGTTAGTTTAGGTAATATTGAATACTTTGGGGATTATGATATGAGAAATTTCATGAAAACCCAAGGGGTATGTATAAGGGATACATCTATCTGTAGGATAATATCCTAAAATTTTGTATGAGCTTTGAGTATGTGGTTTTCCTAGAAATGACATCCCAATCTTGACACTACAAGTGGATGTTGGTTTTGACACCAATGTAGCTAGGGGTAATAACCCTGAAAACGGAAGGGTTGGTATTGACTTAATTATCACCCATTGTATGAAAAATATGCATAATTTCACAACTAATTTTATAATCTTGGTGGATAAAAATTGGTTAATAAAATTAAATTTAGAATAAATTATAAAGGATTTGAGTGTGATGTTAACTAACTAGTTTAGAGAACCTAATATGAAATTGACCATTGATAACAAAGGTTTGAACCAAGCTGAAGATATATTGAACCTAATTTGAGTGTGATTTTAACATTGTGTATTTTTTATATAATAAATTAATCTCTCATAAAAAATGATTTTAATATAATATTTATACATATATATAAATATATTATCACCAATTTAATTGGTAATAAATGTTAAATAATTTTAAGTGCATTAAATGATAAAAAACATTTATTCTATAAAATTATTTTTCTATATATTATAAGTCATAGATTAAAATATTAATTTATTATTATGATGAAATTTAATTGTATTAAATGGAGATTAAAATTTTCTTCATCACACACAATTTTTTTTATATGGGTTATCTTACATCTTTTTTAATAAATCATAAATTACTTAGTTAAAAAATCAGCCCCGAAGTATAAACCAAAATGGGAAAATATAAAAATTAAATAATAAAAGGCTTGAAAGATGATTTAAAATTATATTTATAGGATTTATCTACCTTATCTCACCTTAAAATCCATTATTTATCACTTTTAGAACTATTGACCCTTTTATGGTGTCATTCAATTGCTATAAAATAATAGGTCATCACAGAGGTTCCCATTTCTTCATTTAGAAAAGGGAATCACTTCCACCATATCAAAGATACACATAGCCATTAAAATTTCCTTGAAACCCTATGAAATGTTTTTATCCTCGATTCTCCTTGCACAACCTATTGTCCCTGATCACCATCAGTTTTCGTAATTTCTTCATTTCCATAGATATTTTAATAAGAATGTTTAATGTCCTAAAGTGTTCATTACTTAATATTTTACATTTACTTTTTAATATTTCCTTTAAAAACTATAATAACCACAATTATATCATTATAATATTATCATTACTGTAATTTATTGTTATTATATTAATGTAACAGCCCTTACTTATTCCTTTCTATCTACTAAAAAAATTAATGATGATCGTGCATACTTGTAGAATACCACCTCCATAAAGGGGCATGATTTGTTTTCCCCCACCACCTAAAACGGATGACCTAAAAATTGTTTTAATGTATTAAAATTATATTTATTAGACTATTAATCTTATAGAATTATAATATTTGATATTCTCATAAGTGATATTAATAATAAACAATCATAGTATACATAACCATATAAAATGAACAAATCAGACTACATTTCATAATCAACGTTCTATTTATAAAACCCTTATTACTATATAGATTTTAAAATAATAGACTAATAAAGGTTAAAAACCCATAAAATTATATATATTATTATATTATTATACAAAACCTTTAACCATGGTCAACATACCAAAATATTTTCATAGAAATTCCATAAACTATCTCAAATAACCAACATAAGAAAATTTTATATAATATATGATAATAAATTTCCCTAAGTAAATGAAATTTAGATGAAGATGTTCTTAATAAAGAATATAATAAAATTAATATGATTATTGAAAAATTTAGGCACATGAACAGAGTGAATCATAACCATATAAAGGGTTTATACTAACTTAATTTTCTTCCATTTATTAACAAAAATTATTTTTGAAATAAATTATTCTTTGTTTTATTTATTTATCCTTGTGAATAATGTTTTTTATTTCTCATTCTTATTTTTTAGGTCGTACAATTATTCCTTATAACATAATTATCTAATGATTCTTATATAAGATATTATATTACATGGAAGGGAATGTTGTATCAATTCTGTTTCATTGAGTCATGATTTCATGTGTTGCACATAATATTCATTAGCAAGGTGTAACCACATACAATTAATTAATTTGATTTAAAATAACCCTTAATGATTTTTTTTAATTTTTTATTCCAAAATATCACATTCAAATTATTTCAATACACTCATTACTCAAGTTGTAAGGGGTTTTTTTCTCAAAAACAATCCATTGAGATGATTTGTATTTTGTAGTTAATTTTATTTATATGGATCATATGCTGCCTATGTTATTTATTATTCCATGAAATATATTTCATTAATGGTATTTTGAGTTCGATTTCAAGCTCTATTTATGATTAAATGATATTTTATTTAAATGTTTCTTGAGATGTAATATATTTTTTACTCAAATTATTTCTTCTTGAGTTATTTACTTTATTCTTGGTTAGGATATTCTAATCCCCACATAACATTACATCTATTTTTAAATTGATTTTTTTTCTTTTAGGGGAAGTTAATTTTTTTGGTATCATATTATTTGATAAAATACCATCACTAATAAATGTTTTATATTGGTAAGAATAAATACCATTTTTCCAAAAGATATTTCTCCTACAAGACTATATATTTATTCCTAAAATTGTTTTACTATCATCTTGGGAACTAAAATATATATTAATTTATGTGATCCTCTAATTTATCATCACCAAATTTTTAATTAAATTTTTTTTTCCCGATTTATGATGTGGGTGTTCAATAATGATGTTTTAAAATATTCAAGGGGTTTACATGTCATGGATATATTTTCATATTCCACTATATGTTTTCTCTATAAAAAAATATCTATATTTTTTAAGGCACAATTATTAGAGATTTAATAAAATTTAATTAATTTTATATATCTATAAAATTTTCTTTTTTATCCTTATTAAAAATAAGCCATCAATAGAAATTTGAAACTTTACCATATATAATTAATTATATAAATAAGAAAATAACTTTATAAATTTATTTCAAAAGAACATATTTCTATTAATTTATAATCATATATCCCATGTTCCATGTTTTCCAATAATTAGTAATTTTTCCATTTTTCTATAAGTTTTTAAAAGGGTTTTTAAGGAAAAGGGTCATTATCAACATGATTTGCCAAGAAAATTTTACTATTGCTCTAAAAGTATTCTTTATATACACATTGATTATTTATGTATGTTTTCTCAAATGGGAAATATTAAATCTATATTAGAGAAATAATATATTACTACCTTTTTATTTCTCAATCATATTTGGTGAAAAACCATAATTCTTCTTCCATTAGATTTCCTCTATGAATAATATATTTTTAATTCCATTCTTTAAAGGGTTCTCTCCAAGATACCTATACATTAGTTTATTGGAGAAATTATTGACTTAACCAAATACCCTTTAAAAATATGGTGTAAATATCATATTATCTATTATATTTATTATAGGGTATTTACATATAATGTTACTAAATATTTTTGGATACAATTTATTTTCCATGGGTTTATCATGTCATGAGTATTGATGGAATTATGAATTATTTTTTATATGATTCCATTTGAAAAAGATATGAAAACCATTTTAATTCCATGTATTATTTATGATATGATGAATTATTTATTGAAATTAACACTCATAAATATATAGATAATGATAAGTGGGGTCCTAAATCAACCTCCAATATAGTAGTTAAATGCTCAAATCTCATGTGATATATATTATAAAGTACATTTTGATTACTTTTATATTTGGGAACTGATGGTGTGGATAATGAAAATAATATTACCTATACTAATTTTTATTCCACATTTATAATGTATCTTGATGTTACACTCTATTGGCTCATGTTTTCTGACTAATGTTTCCACAATGTTTTGATCCATATATTTTTTTTATTATATGGTTGATGATTTTTGATCTATGGTTTATTATGTATGGTTCTACTACTTTATTTAAATGAATCTTTATTATAAACATATTATTATTTTATGGAAAATTAGTATCATTGTCTGTGATCATAGATGATTACCTTTACGGAGCATTTGAGATCACTTGTTTCTTCTATATCTATTTACCCATTTTCTAAACAAAATAATGGTTTAAAATGAGTATAAGGGTATCCTATGTGGAGAATTATGTGATATTTTCTTGACTTATTATGGATAAATTAGTTTCTTATATAGTGAAAAAATGTCCATTTGTTAGAAAAAATAGATTTTATTTAATTTTTTTCCCTATATATATAAAACACTCATCCTTAAAGATTGTTCTAAAGTATTGTAATGCTTTTTAAAGTAATTTAATTATAATTTTCACATCTACATAGAACAATAAATTATGTGAAAATTATTAATAAATTAAATATTTTGATCTATGAATCATCCTTCATTCCATTATTATTTATAGGTATAAATTTATATTGATTATTTTATGTACCCATAAACCCTTTGTAGCACTCACCTACATGGGAGTATTAATTTGAAATATATGGTATTCCTAACTAGAGGATGCATTTCAGGACTTAATTTGAGATAGATGTTTATATGGAGACACATAAAAGAATAGTGAATTTTTAAAACTCAATCCATGAAAAGGATAAAGGATATAGTTTATGTAGGGTCAATATTTATTTGTCACAAATCCATAAAAAATTTAGATAAAAGACCATCATTACTTCAAATGTTCATTTTATTTTATCATTTCGTGGTTAATAATTTATTAGGGTAATTATTGGTTTATTTTGATGATCAAATACAATCAAATATTTTTAAAAGATAAATATAATTAGTAAAATACATTTTCATACATTAATTAGTTAACATGGTTAAATATTATGTATGAATCAAATATAATCAACCAATTCTTGAAGAATAAAGGTTATTTCTATATAAGTTAATAGAAATAATTTAAACTAAAATATTATTTCATTAAATAACTTCTATTTTATTATTTAGGATGGAAACATTTTTTTTATCCCTATTAGATTTTGGAATATTCCTACAAATAATTCCAAAGCTAGGTGCATAGGTGGCATGCGATTCCATGGCCCAGTGTACCAAAAATAATTTTATAAAAATAATAAGTATTTTTATACTATGAACATGGATAAATGGGTTATATATTAAAAAGTATCTCAGATTAGAAATGTGAGGGAATAGTTACATCTGGAGCATACCGTTTACCCTAGGCAGAGGATAAGTTTTTTCAGCATGGGCTTGTTGTAGAAAAATTTATCGAGGTCATTATTGTAAATAAAATAAATTTATTTTTTTTGGATGACAGATAGATTAACTCATGAATGGATTATCCTATCAAATTTCAGAGACTTTATTTGAGTTCAGAACACCATGTCTACCATAGGCGTGATATAATCATTTTTGACACCGTGGGTTGGGTCAGAGGTGAGGAGGATACAAAATGTTAAATGGAGGTTAGTGATTTTTTTTCAAAAAATCCCTCATCTCCCACCTACGATGTGCACACAAAAGGAGCCCCCTTCTCCTTCCTCATCAAAAATGGATTAACTAAATGGAAAATAAATAAAACAAAGTGCCACCGATCTCCGATATTAAAGGTGGATGCTCTCAAAATGTGTAATAGGGGTTTCTGAGCATGAATCTAACCCCGAAGTACTGATGATTCTCCATGAGGTAAGGTTTTTGAGTATTTATAATATTACCACTTGTTTATGCATAGTTTTTGTGTGAATCGTCACCATTGTGATGAAAATTTCATCCTGAGGTTTCTAAAATAGGGTTTGGATCGTTTTGCCGACCACTGGAGTGGTCCCAATGGTCCACAGAAGTTTCGGACGTTCTCTGGAGACATTCTAGTGAGGCGTGACACTTGCAGAAGGTGGCACGACGGTTTATAGTGGTGGCCCAATAGTGGTCATAGGGCGGTGCGGTGGGGGGCCGTTGGGCCGGTCCAGCCAGTTTGGTGTAGGGGTGTTTAAACCCCCGTACCTCAAAAACCAGGGGTTCGTTTTTCATGTCGTCTATAACAACATGAACCTTGCTTAGAGGAATATATTTTGTGTATAATTTGATATCCATTTTTGTAGGCATGAGATATGGTGGTATTAAACATTCATTTATAATAATAATAATATATTTATTATTATTTGGGGAACCTTGGATCAGGGGTATCTCCTTCGTCCAATGTTCGTTTGACACACCATTAGTGGTATTGAGACTATGGAATTAATTTGGCCAGTTAATGACTGATTTCAAGTGGGGAAACAAAAATTATGGTACAGGAATTACAAGGCCTAGTTTGGGTGTTTGTGGTGAAATGGAACTTTTTCACAGGGTTTCTGTTTTGGATAAATAAGTAGTGGATCCTAGGTGTTTTTTCATGTGTATCACAATTGCGGAATCTGTTTGATTTGTTTCATGATTGAGAAATGCTCTCCATGATGACCCATTCGGTCTTATCATATTGAATAGTACCATTTTTACCGGTTATCAATTTTGCATGAGTAAATAGAAAATAATGTTTTCTTCATATAGAACGTGATGTTGGGATCTATTATGGATTATGAGGCATTAGGTGGTATGAATTGAGAATGAATCTTTCTGAACAGTGCAAGGATGATGTTGGATATCAGTGGTTCATGAAGAGAGATGTTATTTCAGGTACTCCCATGTGGTACTAGGGAGAGGGCATCCCTTACATATCTTCTTAGGTAGAGACGGGACTCCCCATGTAATGGGTTCTGGTTTGTTGCCTTTGGGAGGTTATCTATATATTGTTTACTCCCCTAATGATCTATGGTGTGTGTTCTCCAAGAAAGTTTTATGGTCGGACTTCTCCCCTACCATAATAGGGCGTGATCTCTCCAATCTAGTTGTATGGTAGAGTAAGTTCTCCCATGTCATAACATATTGATGGTCCTATAGCCTTGGTGTGGTGATCCCATAACATGGGTGTGGGATCAGGTTATTTGTAGTGGTGCTCCCCTACTGTGGGTGCAGGCTCACATTTCACATAGTGGCGATTCCCTACCATGGGTGGGTGCTCATTTCTCTCACAGTGGTTCTTTCGTACTGTGGGTGTGGGCTCACATTTTCTAGAGTGTTTCTCCCCTATCGTGTTTGCGTGTGGGCTCATATTTTAGAGGATGGTACTCCCCTATCATTCCAAGACGTAAGTACATTTTTACAGATTATTACTCCCCCTATCTCAAGTTTCAATTGGGAGTAGGACCCTCCAATTGTTATTCAATATTCCAGATTGGGAGTTAGTGCTCCCTATATGTAAGGCATGGTCCCCTCAAGACTAGAGTGATGGAGGTTTCTTGGTTTGGTTTAGGAGCTGTTACTCCCTCAACTATGGGGAAGTGGCCAGGAGAGGAACTCTCCGTAGTTCATTCGACCTAGCATAGGGAATAGGTCAGTGTTAGCGACATCTATCGGTTGAGTTCTATCTAGGATGGTGTGGTTGGATTTTTGTCTTCGGGATGTTGATGCATTCCATATTTTGTTTTGATACCTATCAGGGATGGGTTGGCTCTTCTTGTTGTCTATGAGGTCAGTACCTCAATTGACCATTGTGAGTGTTGCATTGGAACCTCGAGTTTTTTACCGTGTACAATCTATGGTAGGGATCATGAGACTTAGAACTCAGTATATATAGGTATTATCTGCTTTCCCCAAGGCATGTGTTATTTTATTGACATGTCTGGGATGTCGATCTGACTAGTCGGGTTTAGCTGAAGATGATCTCGAGATGGAGTTTCCACATTGTTTGGGTACCCTCTGATTGGGTTGAGCAGACTATTTCCTTTCTGTTTCTCCATTTTTGTTTGGGGTTTTGTGGCGCCTACTGAGTATTCTTATACTCACCCTTGCACAGGTTTTTCCCATACATGACTTGTTTCTTTTACCGATCATAGGTCCTTTGACAAATCCCTAGTTGGACCCAGAGCTGGAATATCATATTAGCTATAATAACAAGGTTTTTCATCGGATATTGGATGAGGAGCTTTCTGGTGGGTGTTTGAAAGTGATCCCCTCCTTCTGAGCAGGTTGAAGACTTTTGTAGTTTTATTTTTGTGGGCCATGTATTTCCTCTCTTCGTACTTCTGATGTACTTTGGTTTGGGATATATATATTATTTCATTTTAGTTTAATGTTTTTATATATATCTAAACAATATTGCATTGATGTGTTTTCAGTGTTTGCGTATAGGTACTTTAGTCTAAGGCCTCATTATTTATGATAGACTACTCGGTGTTGGACGCCAGCCCCTAACCAATGGAGTTGGGCTTGGGGATTCGTGGCTTGAGCCCCGTTGGTTCGGGTCACGACAGAGTGATATCAAATGAGGTTCCACCTTTGGGACCTCATAGTATAGTTGGTCTAGTTTTGATCTTGGTTTGTGTTAGATAACAACATTCTTAGTATGTTTTGAGTTCAGCTTTCAGATCAGGGACTCTAGTGTTCATACGGATAGCCGACATATCCATACACTAGGAATCTAATAACTTTCCTTTTGAATCTACACATTAGGACAATGGTCATAGGGTAATAATGGTTCATGCATCATATAGGATTGGGTTTTGGGGTTTTCCTATCCTTTTTGATTCAACTCCCTAGAAATACTCTTTTGTTGTGTTGTGTCCTGAATTTGTTCAAGATGTTTCCATGAGAGAAGCATTAGAGGGTTACACAAATGGGTTCAGTGTATGACCCAATATGTAATGAGGCTTCCCTGCAGGGGATTGGTGATGGGGTATGTTCTCAGATTTTTTTATAGTTGGTGGAGCCACCACCCATTAGGCATTGTGTAGACCCGCCTTTAAGGGTTTAAGTGGATGAAACCTATCAAATTGATCCGTGGATGGATCTATTGGTGTTAGTGATGTTTTACAGTGCTTCAATTAAATGGGGAATAAATATCCTTACTCCCACATAGATGAATTTTTGTGGCACGACTATAACCATGTGGGTGAGTCAGTGCCTCCCAAAGAAGATAGTATCGAGGTGTGGTGGTTGAGTCCCTTTGAATTCTGTACATGAGGCGTTGTAGCATGTTGGTAGTCGAGGGCCCAGTAATACCCAGTTTGATTGTATGGGAAGTAATTTTTTGTTCATTGGTTCCCTTGTGTGCTCGTCGTCAGCTTGTACGCAAGACACTTAAAGAGGTTGTGGTGTGATTTTTTGGGTCATCGAATTCACAGGAAGGATGGAAACTTCCCCCCACTGTTACGCATCCTTGATAAATGATCCAAAAACCTACAAGAAATTCAGTAATACCAAAAATAGATAGTGTCAAGGTAAGGTGGATGAGTTCTTTTGACCTGTGAGTTCAAGGTCATCTCGATGCATTGGAGGTGATTGGCTAAGGGCTTGTAAGACCTAGTGGGTACACATGGGAAACCCTCTTTTTTCTCTTTGTGCAGGAGATATTTCTCATGTGGTTTTGACTTTTTGTTGCGAGGTCTCACATGATTGGATATCCAGTGGGCGTGTTCATGATGTATTTTCAAAAATGTGGGGAGTGCTTCAACATTTTTAGGTATGGATGTTGGAATTACTCACATGGAGAGATAAGGTGATGAGGTGGTATCATTTATTTAGAATCATGTTGGTGTTGGAACAAACCATACAGAGCTAGTTAGGGTTTGTTAGGACTCAATTGAGGTGGTTGTAGAATAAAGAGGGTGGCCCTAAGAGTTCGATGATGATGTATTCTGTTATTTTGGATATCGTCGAGGTTTAAGAGTGTTAGTAGAGTCATCCAGCTAGCTTTGTGGTTTTCAATACATTCCATTCATTGCTGGTGGTGTGGGTTTATTTCAGGCATGTTTTTATAGCCCAAGAACCTCTGGTGAGCTCTCAGTCCAGGGAGTCCTAGTGGAGAGCTCTGTTATTTTCCCTTGTTCATCAGATTTTTATTTTTAGGTCTGAAAAGGTTTAAGGTGGGGAGGATTTAGAGACTCAGATTTAGACCTATCATTATTTGGAATATTCCGATGAATAATTCCAAATATAGGTACAAAGAGGACGTGCGATTATAAATCCCAATGTTCCTGGAATAAATTTAATAAAAATATTAATTTTTTTATAATATGGACAAAGAAGAAAGTGGTTATCCCTAAAATATCATCTCAGATCATAAATATGAGGGCACAATTACATCTGGAGCATGAAGTTTACCCTTGGCTGGATTTAAGTTTTGTTGACATAGTCTTAATGTAAAAAATGTTATCAAGGAAATTTTTATAAATAATTTATTTTATTTTATTTTGGATTCTAGATCAAATAAATCTTTAATTGAGTCTCAGATCAAATCTTTGAGACCATAGTTGAGTTCATAACACCATGTTTACCCTAAGCATGACATAATATTTATCGGCACCAGGATTCAGATAAGTGGAAAGGTGGAGACAGAATGTTAAATAGAGGTTAGAGAATTAATTTCAAAAATATCTCATTTCCATCCCCCTTTGGTGCACATACATAAGGAACCCACTCATCCTTCTTATTCATTGATAGACAAATCGAAGGGAAAATCAACAAAATAAACCACCATTGTTTTCTGATCTTGATGGTGGATTCTCCCAGAACGTCCAACAAGAGCTTCAGAGAATAGATCTGACCCTAAAGTGCCAGAGTTTCACCTCGAGGTTAGGAGTTTGATTTTTTAGACCATTACCCATGTATATCCATCATTTTTGTGCAAATAGTCACCATAGTGATGAAGATCACGTCCATAGGTTTCCGAAACAGGGTTCAGATCAATTTTACGACCACTGGAGTTGTCACGGTGGTTCTCATAAGTTATGGTGGAGTTATATTGACTTTTTGGTGAGGATAGCCTCAAAAGGATGGGGGCACGATAGTTTTCGGTAGTGGTGTAGTGGTGGACACAAGGCAGCATAGTGGAGGGCTGACTGGCCAGTCCAAACAGTTTGGTCTGAGGGTGTTTAAACCCCAGTTACCAGCAAACTCGGGGTACAACATATCTCCTATATTCAATGTTCATTTGACACACCATTAGTGGTGTGTAGATACTAGAATTAATAGGGACATTTTATGGATGATTTTTGGTTCTATAACTGAAATCGATGTATGGGCCACACAAGGCCTGGTTCGGTTGTTTACGGTGAAATGTGACTTTTTCACCAAGTGTCCATTTTAGATGAATAAGTAGTCAATCCTATGTGTTTTTTCAAGGGGATATCAATAGAACATTCTATTTGATGTGTTCCCAGATTGAGGTGTTGGCCCTAAGGATAACTATTTAGGCTTGTAGCGAGGAATTGTACCCTCTTCACCAACTTTCCATTTTGGGTATTTAAATAGCCTATCTGGAATGTTTTTCTATATAGAAAATGATGGTAGATTCTGTTACGACATACGGGACATGAGGTGGCATGAATTGAGAAAAATGATTGTAGAGAGTTTCTAGGCCAATGTTGGAGATTAGTGGTTCATGAAGAGAGGTGTTGGGTCAGGTACTCCCCTATGGAACCAGAGCACGATTTTCCCTTACCCCTCGGATTAGGTATAGATATGACTCCCCATATCATGGGAATGGGTTTGTTACCTTTGGGTGGCAATATCTGGGGTTGTTACTCCCCTAATGGAAAAGTGTTCATGTTACCCCTTACATTCATATATTATGACTTCTCCCCTACAGTGAAAAGGCACATGCTCTCTAATCTCGTTGTATGCTAGAGTTAGAACTCCCCTTTAATATTTTGGTGAAGATCGTCTAGCCATAGTTTGGTGATCCACTACTGTGGCAGTAGGCTCATGTTTTTTGTAGTGGTTCTCCAATACCATGGGTGTAGGATCATGTTTTATATTGTAGTGTTCCACTACCATGGGTGCAGCTTATGCCTCTCGTAGTGGTGCTCCCCTACCATGGTTGTGCGGTCATGTTTTCTAGAGTGTTTATCCCCTAACATATTTGGGTGTAGGCTCAGATTTCAAAGTGTGGTACCCCCTGTCATACCGGAGTGTTGGTTAAAGTTTATGGTGTAGTGCCTCCTTATTCTAAAGTTGTAGTGTGGATTAGGTCCCTCAACTTGTTGCGCGTGATTTCTGAATAGGAATTAGCCCTCCCTTGATATACTGAGGTGTTGGCCACTCCAAAAAATAGCGCCATAGGTTTTCCTGATTGGTTTATGAGCTAGTACTCTCTCAACTGTGGGGTAGTGGCAAGGAGAGGGACTCTTCATAGTTCTTATAACCCTATGCAGGGCATAAGTCAGTGTTGGTGGAATCTCTCTATTGAGTGCCATATAGGATTGTGTGGTTGTCTCTTTGAATTCAAGCTATTGATGCTTTACCCTTTCTTTTTATGATATATCAAGGATGGATTGGATCTTGTTGTTTTCTATGAGGTCAGTACCTCTTGAGATTATTATGAGTATTACAATTGAACCACGAGATGTTTAACATGGATAGTCTATTATCAGGACCATGGAACTTGGAGGTGAGTATATCTGGGTATGGCCTGGGTGTCCCCAAGGCATTTTTCATATTTTTGAGATGTCTAGGACATCAAGATGACTAGTCAGGGTTAGCTGAGGATGGTCTCGAGATAGAGCTTCTCTCTCATTTGGGTTCCCTCTGGCTGTGTTGAGTGAACTATTTAATTTTAGTTTATCTCTTTTCTTTTGGGTTTTGTGAGGATATTATTCAGTATTCTTATACTTACTTCGTCATGGGATTTCCCCCCATATATCTTGTGTCCTATAAAAACCATATGTCCTTTGAAGAAGTACCTGTTGGACCTAGAGTAGGAAGATCATTTTAGTAGGACTAACTGGGGATTTAATCAGAGCATGGATGATGAGATTAATAGTCGGTTTTTGAAAATGATCTCCTCCTTATGAACAGATTAGATGATTTTTTAGTTTTCTTTTGATAGCTCCTCTATTTTACCTTTTTTTACATCCGATGTACTCTGGTTTGGGATATATGTATGCATGTATTTTAGTTTATAGTTTTTATATATATCTCTACATTGTTTCATTTACGTGTATGTGGGTGTGTTCCTATATGTACTTTGGACTAAGGACTCCTTGTGTATGATATCATACTCAGTGCTGAACGCCAGCCCCTGGTCAGGGGAGGCGGGCTTGGGGAGTCATGACTAGAGCCCTGTTGGGTCGGGTCGTGACAGTTTAACTTTTTGGTCTAGTTGTAGTATAGTGATATTTCAAATATCATAGAGTTTTAATAAAAAACATTATCATAATTTGATTTTTATTAAGGGTAACAACCATAGTCAAATTAATAAAATTTGATGGAAAGTGTCGATGAAATATGAGTATAGTATTTTAGGATTGTGGAATCTACTCAATATATCAAGGAACATTGAGTTATTGAAATTTTTAGGAAATTCATACGTAAATACTTTGGAGTAATTTCTATGACCTCAATCTAGGTTAAGATATGGGAAATAAGAGTGCTTTCCAATAGTATATTTGAGTTACTAGATATATTGAATTCAATGGTGAGATTTGTTGGGATTTGATAACATAATTAGAGAACTAATTATTGTATTAATTATGTCATAATAAGTAATTAAAATACATTACTAAATTTTTATTTAATTTAGTTTAGATAATTAAAAAACACACCACACTATCATTACATTTTCTTATGGATAGATATAATTTAATAATGAATGAAAAATTATAAGAATGGTATAGGACTCCTTATATTGTACTATGGAAATAAAGGATATTTTATATATGAAAACCCCCTATTCTAATTGTTCATTTTGTAGAGGAGAGTGAGATGGACCGAAATATATTCTAGTTACTTGTGGATGATGAATTTGTTGTCTAATTCCTCATGATATCATCCTAGATGAGGGAGATTCCAAATCATCATCAATGTATGGATGGATAAACTATTTCCCCCATATATATGATATATATAAAAAATTAAGACAAGTGTGTTATGTAATATATATATAAATTATTACATGAATGTTAAGAGAAGACATCTCTTCTAGACCTTATATTGTTCAGGTGATTAGTTTCATTAATAATTTTGAAATTATGGGATTTAAACTACCCAAAGTGTTATTCACATACATGTTACCCTCAATAAATAATCTAATATTATTATTTTCTTTTATCACTTTCAACATGAATAATATTGAGATGTTACTCCTAGATATTAATTGTAATTCGCGAAATGATAAAGGCATGAATCAAGATAAGGCTTCTCTTCTTTTAGTGCAAAAAATGGAAAGTCAAGTGAAAATGGTATAATATGGGTTCTATGAAAAAGAAAATATTGAAGTTCCATTTCAAGACATGAAATATCCCTAGGGAGGATAAATAAACGGATTCTGTATAATTTACATCTGGAATATTGTCCACTATATGAAAAACTATACCTCAATAAACAAGTAAGGGGATGAATCATACATGTTTGTTATTGACTGTCATGTTTTGGTTTCTATTATTTTGGTATTAGATATAAATTAGTTTTGTCACATATGCATCAAAATATAAGAACCGAGTATATTTTATAAGTTTACTAAATGTGAGGTGGATCTTTGAGATACTAATGGATTGAAATTACATGCAATAGTTATTATAGAATACAATCAAAAATTCTATAATAGAATGGTTTTAGTTTTAAATAACTGTTATTATATGCATAATGTAATTACAAACATCATTTTTTTGACTATTTTTTATTTGGATGGTTTTATTTTCAAGTCTAGAATTAAAGGATGATACTTTTATAAATACAAAATATTCTACGGTATGAGACTTCAAAAATAATTGATGTTACACACTAGAATATTAAAATCATGTCTTGGAAATTTATAAAAAATCAACATCACATTACTCATATTACACCCAATTGTGACATCTTCAACTTGGTTATATTAACTAGAAGTTTTTGATGTAATTATACTAATAAGGGTATAAATATTACTTCTAATGGAAGCCCTTCAATATATATTTTTACAAGTAAACAATAACAGAGGATTCTATCAGTTTTAATGGTGAAAAATCTATAGTTATTTTATAATAAGTTAACTTTGAGGTTTGTGGATTTTATTTAGTAGAATATAGAGGTGGATGCAGATAATTTATTGGTTTTATTGATGATTTCAGTAGATATAGACATGTCTACTTGATGAGGTATAATTCCAATTCATATAAAATATTTAAGTAATATAATAATCAAAGATAATCATCATGGTAAATATATAGGGAAAATGAACATATATATAGGTTAGAAATATCCTAACCATGAATTCATTGATTATATAATTTATTTTAGGGAATTATATTAACTCACCCCTCAATATAAAACTCATTATAATCGTTTTAGTGAAATATAAGAATCAATCCTTGTTAGATATAGTGATATCTATGATTAGTTATATAGATAATCTATTTTCCTTTTGGGAATATGAATTAAAAAAAATATAAAGACTAAACCATGTTCCAACTAAATAGTCAAGTGGAATCCTAAATTAGTTATAGTATGGAATGAAATTAGAACTGTAAAATATTCATGTAAATGGTACATGATGTTTATTAAGGATAATTGTTGAAAAATAAAATCATAATGATTCATGAAATGAATAATAATAGGATATACTAATGAAAATAAAGGATATTAATTATAAAATACATTTTATAGAAGGATTATAGTCAAAGGATGTGCTGAATTTCATGAAAGGTAACACAAATAGAAAAAAGGTAATGAGAGAAATGTAGTCATAGATGAAGTTGGATATAAAGATGAACCAAAGAATGTATAGTAACAAGTTCAATAATAGACTATAAAAGATGTTATTCTAAAGACTTAATCCTTATATAAGAGTATTAGAGTGTTCAAAAAAATATAGATTTATGGTTTTTTAGAAACTAAGGAAAGTGAAAAATTATTAGTTGAGAATAATGATCCTTTATCCTAAAAAGACACTATAAATAACAATAAAGTCGAAAATGTTAAAGAAGATATTAATTATGAAATGTATTATATATACAAAAATCATGTTTTGTGTTTTATATATCATCAAGTTGATGTAATTATTATTATTTGTAAATGATTATTGATGAATAAAATTGATAAAGAATGAAAATTTGGTACCTATAATGTAACACCCCGAGATGTTATGAAAAATATTCTTTTTAATTTCATTAATGTCCTGTGTTGTACGCTACACAAAAAGGAGCTTTCACAACATGCATCCCTAACTTGGCTCTCATTACACGCAATAAAGACCTTCCTTGATAGCGTGTGTAGTACGCAATACCGAGTTTCATTAAACGAGATATTATTATAATATTATAATGAACTAGCAGTTATGAATAGTAATACCCACTTTTCGAAATTTTATAAATTTTATCTTTCAAAATGGACTTCATTTTTGGATTCGGAATATCAAAATTAGCTTAGGGTGATATTTTGGTACTTTTCAGATAACTTTCATATTCTGATGAATAGTGAAAATTACTAAATTTTAATTAAAAACAACTTTTTTAATCAAAATAATTAATAGTGATAAATTATTAATTTGAGTGGTTTTAAAGTATATTCAGAATATATTTTTACAATTTAATACAATGTTGGTCATTGGATGTAATTTCACATTTAAACCAGACATAAACAAGTGTCAATCTTTTGATAGTTATTATCTCTTAAAAACACGCTATTTCTTTTGACGACGGGAATTAATTTTTAAATTAGTTAATGTAACTGATTTGTTTTGAATTTGGTAAAATAGACATCATTTTTGAATTCATAATATAAAATATAGCTTTGGGCTAATTTTTGGTATTTTTCTGGAAACTTTCATTTTTTTGATGAATAGTGAAACCACTAAGTGGTAGTTAAAAAACTGAATTTTTCATAAAACATAATTTTACCGCTTCTGTGAGTGGAATTTCGAAAATCTGAGAGACACAGTTAATATCAAGGACTAAAATTTGGTTCAATGTGATGAAGATGATTTTTGGTGAATAGTAACTTTTACTTTTTTTTACCACGGTTAAAAGTAAATAGGGTAATTAAGTGTAAAAATGATATTATTATTACCCAAACACATGTCCACATTCTATTGGAGAAGTTTTATTCGACCCAAAAGAACCTTTGGAATAAAATATTACCATTTAGGCCCACTTGGATTAGATTAGGACATTTATTATTAATTTATTTGAAGAAGAGTTAAAATAGTTAAAATCACAGTTTAATAACTAAATCATTTTTAATATAGGGTTATACATAAGATAAATTTGACTATAAATATTAATTATAAAGATAATAAGATTTACTACATAATAGTATTTTATTTGTAAATTTTAGACTTAAAATAATTTAATTTATTTATGACACAATGATGATGCAGTAATTATCTTATTAATGAAATATTGACATAATTGATGTTATAAATACCCAAATAAATGTAATTTGAGACTTCTTATTAATTCAAATAATTTTCTATGTTAATATGACATGTTAATATTGATTTAATTAATTGTTTTCGAACTAATCATTCTGTTATGATTTTCACAAAAATCAATTACCAAATAGTGTCAAAATTGACATAAAATAGTTTTTAAAACAAATATTATATTATTAATTGTTATTATATTCCTAAAAATATAAGGTTCGTCCAAGATACATATATCATGATATTTGTATCATTAATGGACCACTTGGGGGTCTCTTGGATGTACATGGTAAATTTATTAACTATATAATATAAAAATACAAAGTGACATGGTAAATGTCAATCTAATTAACTAAGAGTTAAAACTAAAATATAAAGTTAATATAATGACCTAAACTTGTCTAAATTCTATTGGATGAGAGTATTTATACCCATACCCACATTAGCTTCTAAATATATCAATTTGGAGCTATTAAAATCCGAATATGACTTTATAATAAAATAATAATTTTAGTTATTCCAAAGGTGCCCCTCTCCTCCCTTACAAAAGGGCACCTCCTCCCTCTCTTCCTCACACCACCTTGAGCCTTCATGTTCAGAAAACCCCTACCAAATTATCTTCTCCACTTCCCTAGAAACATCCTAGAGGTCCTGGTCTTCTTCAAAGACCAATTTTAGTACCCTAAGAGGAGGTCTCAAAGAGGCGCTTCAAAGAAGAGGTAATGTCCGTTACCAATTCTTTCAACTTTATTTCTTCTTCCACATCTTCTTCTTTGGTTGTTTCATTATGAAGTAATAACATCAGAATCACTCATATACTGATATGTTATTATAATTATGAAACAACCCTATTTCACCATCTATCCATCATATGGAAAACAAAATCACCACGCGTGCGTACGTACGGAATACCGTCTCCACGCCGTGGTGTAATCTATTTTCCACCACCACCTTACTTGGATGGGTATAATGGTGTAAATATTAACTATATGTTATTATTGTAAAGTGATATTGATTCTGTAATAGTATACATACACTCCAATAAAATTCCACGATCATGGGAACGATTTCATCGCTTGTGCATACGTATGAAATATCGTCTCCATGACGTGATGAGATTCATTCTCAATGATTAACCCTTCCTGAATGATTATAAATTATATATAATAAGTAATCATGAAATATATAAAATAATAATGATACTGGATTTATGTATATATATATATATTTATGTCATCCAATTAATTCCTTTCAATTCAATGAAGAAACGAAAACAACGTTCATGCGTACGTACGGCCTACCGTCTCCATGAACGGTGTATTTCATTCCATTTATCGATCTATTATATATATATGTATTTTCTGAATATATATTATATATAAATCATGTTTTATATTCTGTAATTATGTAATCATGATCTAAGTAAGCATATGAATAATTACAATTCAAAACACGGACGACAAATGAAACGATTTTACCCAAAACACTCTTTAACATGGAATTTACAAAAGAACGGGTAATATAAAGTCATAAGAGAACCATATATGATATCATAAAAATTATTATGATTCATTAATAAGTCAATGACATTATTTAAATCATTATACAGGAGGTTTGGATATGTACGAAGCATATCGGACCTAAGGTAATGGAAAATCTCACAATCTCATTTTTTTTATCCGAGATTGTTTATACTTCATAATTTACTGGGGAATATTTTATCATCCACATCCATGTTTCCTCAATATTTAATATTATTTACATCCACCTACAATTGTTTAAATACAATTTTACCCTTCGGTGAGTTTTTAGTAAAAGATATAAAAGGAATCTTTTGTCGTTTTTCGTACGAGGAACTTTTTGACATTTCCAACAAAAGTACGAGAAGAATGTTTTTTTAACGTATACAACATGAAAAGATTTTATGGTTTTATAAAGCCTTATTTTCATGAAGCGTCCTCCAAAATATTTCATGACTATTTTCAAAAAAATCATTTTCTTTTGAAATTGCATGACATTTTGTGAAAAGAAAATGATTTTGAAGAAAAAAGGATATTTTCCTCAAGAATTCATTTCAAGTGTTTTATCTAAACCATTTTCATCTCAGATGACATTATTTCACATGTGTATGTTTCAAGTATCAGGTATCTATGATTTACATGGTTTCACCTTTCTTATCATGAAATGATATCCATTTTTTTATATGGATTATGTTATGATGGGATGATGTTTATGAAACCCATTTTTATTCATTGGGATATGATGAATGATATGTGTTTATGTTGTGGAAAAAGTAAGAATGATTTCATTATGAGATGGGTGGGACCTATATCTCCCTCCAATGTATTGGGTAATGATTTATATCTCATGAGATAGACATGGATGGAACGGTACGTTAATCCGGTTCAGTATTACAGGACTGGAACGAGGAGTGAACTCGATTCAGAAAGGGACTTTGTCCACTAAGATGGTCTTGGCAGCAATGCCTTGGCTACTATGGAAATCATTACATGTTCTTAATATATGCCACAATTACATGTTTTATTCCCATGCCATTTTATCATGATTTATGTTCCATTATGATCTATGCCTTATGTACGTCCATGTTTTATGTCGTTGCTCAAGATTTTTTATGTTTAAACATTATGTTCATGTTTTTAAGTTCAAATGTATATGGTATGTTTTATTTTATCCATGCTTACCCTTACTGAGCATTTGAGCTCACCATTTTTATGCTTTATTTTCCCCTAGGATTAAAATAATGGTTTAGGGTAAGGAAACAGAAAGTGGAAGATCTTTATGGGAGATGTTGAAGATCTTTCACCATGACTAGAAGATTACGTTCCAAGTTTCCAAAGACACTAAACTATTACTGTCCTTGTGTTTCTGTTTTTGTTATGTATTAAGTATTCCGCAAAAGTAATGAAATGTCCATGTACTTCAATCTTCGGGTCTCTATAGTTGGTATCAGAGGAATGGTTTAGTCAACCTTTGGAAACTAGGATGTGAAAACGTTAGTGAGATCCCTAGAGATATTTATAAGGTATGTCTAGGGATGTCCCTAAGGTTAAGTATAAGTATAGGTTATAGTCCTAGAATTACGGTAATGATATTAGAATTAAACCTAAGATGTTAGATATTGAAGGTACTCCCCCTTTATTATATTGTTTTCCCTAGCATGATTTTTACCTCTCACACTAATCTTTTTGGGTTTTAGACAATGGTTGGAACCCGAAGGAACCATGTTGATCAATGCAATGGACAATGCAATGATTGTCCTCCAGAACAAACAAATGTTATGGGAGATGGAGTGAAAAATATTATTGCTATACTTGCACAATCTATGAATCATTCTGGACTTCCAAATGACCAGAGAAGGGAACAATATTCTATTGAGTCCTTCATGAGGCAACATCCACCTTCTTTCAGTGGGACTTTTGATCCACTTATTACTGAACAATGGATCAATACCACTGAAAATATATTTTCAGTTCTTTAATGTTCTGAACATGATAAATTCATCTTAGCAGTATATCGTTTGGAAAATGAAGCTGATCAATGGTGGAATCTTATCAAGAATACGAGGCCAAGAGATGAAATTGAGTCCATGGAATGGGACAAGTTCAATAACTTATTTTTCAATAAGAACCTCCCTCGTATTCTTAGAACAAAGATGGAGAAGGAATTTCTTGAACTAAAGCAAAAGGATGATGAATCTGTTGGTATATACGAAGCGAATTTTACAAGGCTTTCAAGGTATGAATCTGGATTTATCATCCAACCTGAAAGTAAAGTTGATCGATTCTTCAGTGGCTTAAAACCAAATCTTCGAAGGGCATTAGCTATAAGAGACGTCAGTAGCTATGAAGAAATTTTGTGTTGTGCTATCAAGGTATAAATGGAAGTTGATGTTACTTATCCATATCATAGTTTTGACAAGAAACAAAAGATGGAGTTCAAGGAGAAATATCATAATAATGGTGAAAATAAGATGAATGTTTCCTTATTCTCAAAGTGTGGAAAGAAGCATGATGGAGATTGTCTTAAAGGGACTATAAAATGTTTTATGTGTGGAAAAGAAGGTCATCGAACAGTTGACTGTCTAAGTAGTGGAAAAAGGTTTTCTAATGATGTGAATAAAGAAAATACTGCAGAGAATGCACCACCAACACTTCAATGCTTCAAGTGCAAGGAAATGGGGAATTATTCTAATAAATTCCCTAATCCAAGGGTTAGTGATGATCAACATGAGCGACCACTTAAGGAAAAGGACAAAGGGAAGTCGCATGCGATCACTATTGGCGATGTTGAATATGAAAACGATGTGGTGGAATGATTAGGTGTTTATGTAATGGGATTCCAAAATAATGTTGTATATAGTATCGTGGAATATTGGAATATTTATGTATTGGTCTATTGTGGTTTTCAATAATTTTATGGTACTGGTAAACATGGAAAGTGATTGAGATATTTTTGGAAAAAAGATGATATGCGCATAATGAAGGGATAAGGAGAAAATGAAAAGTTTGACCATATTCATGAGCTCATGACTGATATAAGGAAATAGATATATCATGGTTTGAGTATATAGAATTTTGGGATTTTGGTATGTGGAAAGAGTTAACTTTTGACAGCACTCATGTTTTCAATAAGATTCAACGGGTATTAATTTTTCAATAGAATACATGATTAAGGCCTTCGAATGTTTGGAATGTGACCAACAAGACATATCTCATGATATATGGGGATCAACGATGGTATTAACATGCTTGTTATATGAACTCTTTGGTAATCGTTTTCACTATAAGATGAGATTGGACAAAAGTATTTTGGATAAGCCTAAAGATTGGAATGGATTATGTTGGACATAAGTTCGTATTGTTTAAGGATAGAAGTTTTTTTCGATATTATTGATGGGATGTTATAGTAATGTAGTTTTAGAAAAAGGACAACCTACAGGATGGGTGACAGCCCATCACGTCGGACAAGGCTGTGGGAATCGAAACCACAACCGAAGTGCGACTGGACTTTATCACCTACCACTGGCCTACAGGAAGTCCCTGTTTAGTAGAAACTAGTTTTATTATATTAAGCATTATGATATATAAAGTATAAGTCCATTTTAGGAACCATATATGATTAATCTCACTATATATGGGCTTATGTATTTCTTTTGATAACTTTTCTAACCTTTTGTTTGAGACAGATGGAATGACCCATCATTCTATCACATGGTCTGCTAACACTTCACGAATAACAAATTCAACTTAATTTCTTTAATAGATGAAGTGGAAATTGTTCAAGGCACGAACAATAGTGAGAATGTACCAAAATAAAGTAAGTATTTATTCAAATTCAAATTCTTCAACTTTAAGGAAATGATCTTGAAAACAAAAAATGTTGTCCTAGTGCCCTTATATCCGATGAATCAGATGGTACCCTAGATCATCACAAATTTATGGCTTTTTGATTGTTGAATTTTTCATATCCATGTTCTCTACCACTCTCCATCAGAACTTTATGGTTAGATTTTTCTTCTATATCCATATTTTCACCTATGTTCTCCTATGTGAAAACCTAGTGATGAGTTTATTTGGGTAACCATTACGTTTCATACTTTAGTTTTTAAATCCATGTTTTTGTATTCCTTTTTACGATGTCAGTTTCTATTAAAGAAACTTTTGAGTAGTAAACCATTTATAACCCCAACGAATTTCGAGGGCGAAATACATTTTAAGGGGGGTAGAATGTAACACCCCGAGATTTTATGAAAAATATTATTTTTAATTTCATTAATGTCTTGTGTTGTATGCTACACCAAAATGATCTTTCACAACACGCATCCTTGACATGCCTTGCATTACAACCAATAAAGACCTTCCTCGATAGCGTGTGTAGTACGCAATACCGAGTTTCACTAAATGAGATATTATTATAATATTATTATGAACTAGCCATTATGAATAGTAATACCCACTTTTTGAAATTTTATAAATTTTATCTTTCAAAA
The DNA here is from genome assembly GCA_963277665.1 of Viscum album. Taxonomy (NCBI): domain Eukaryota; kingdom Viridiplantae; phylum Streptophyta; class Magnoliopsida; order Santalales; family Viscaceae; genus Viscum; species Viscum album. The sequence goes on from OY728126.1 coordinate 1,592,939,365, forward strand.
TGGACTTCATTTTTGGATTCGGAATATCGAAATTAGCTTAGGGTGAAATTTTGTTACTTTTCGGATAACTTTCATATTCTGATGAATAGTGAAAATTACTAAATTTTAATTAAAAACAACTTTTTTTATCGAAATAATTAATAGAGATAAATTATTATTTTGAGTGGTTTTAAAGTATATTCAGTATATATTTTTAAAATTTAATACAATGTTGGTCATTGGATGTAATTTCACATTTAAACCAGACATAAACAAGTGTCAATATTTTGATAGTTATTATCTCTTAAAAACACGCTATTTGTTTTGACGACGAGAATTAATTTTTAAATTAGTTAATGTAACTTATATGTTTTTAATTTGGTAAAATAGACATCATTTTTGAATTCATAATATCAAATATATCTTCGGCTTAATTTTTGGTATTTTTTCTGGAAACTTTCATTTTTTGATGAATAGTGAAACCACTAAGTGGTAGTTAAAAAACTGAATTTTTCATAAAACATAATTTTACCATTTCTGTGAGTGGAATTTTGAAAATCCAAGAGACACGGTTAATATCAAGTACTAAAATATGGTTCAATGAGATGAAAATAATTTTTAGTGAATAGTAACTTTTTACTTTTTTTACCACGGTTAAAAGTAAATAGGGTAATTAAGGGCAAAAATGAAATTATTATTACCCTAACACATGTCCCAATTCTATTGGACAAGTGTAATTCGACCCAAAACAACCCTAGGAATAAAATATGACCATTTAGGCCCACTTGGATTAGATTAGGACATTTATTAATAATTTATTTAAAGAAGGGTAAAAATAGTTAAAATCAAAGTTTAATAACGAAATCATTTTTAATATAGTGTTATACATAAGATAAAATTGACTATAAATATTCATTATAAATATAAATATATTTCCTAAATAATGGTATTTTATTTGGATTTTTTAGACTTAAAATAAGTTAAATTATTTATGACACAATGATGATGCAGTAATTATCTTATTAATGAAATATTGACATAATTGATGTTATAAATACCCAAATAAATATAATTTGAGACTTTTTATGAATTACAATAATTTTATATGTTAATATGACATGTTAACATTGATATAATTAACTTTTTTCGAACTAATCATTCTGTTATGATTTTCAAAAAAATCAATTACCAAATAGTGTCAAAATTGACATAAAATATTTTTTAAAACAAATATTATATTATTAATTGTAATTATATTCATAAAAATATATGGTTCGGCCAAGATACTTATATCATGATATGTGTATAATTAATGGAACACTTGGGGGTCTCTTGTATGTATATGGTAAATTTATTAACTATATAGTATAAAAATACAAAGTGACATGGTAAATCTCAATCTAATTAACTAAGAGTTAAAACTAAAATATAAGGTTAATATAATGACATAAACTTGTCTAAATTATATTGTATTAGAGTATTTCTACCCATCCCCACATTAGATTCTAAATATATCAATTTGGAGCTATTAAAAACCGAATATTAATTTATAATAAAATAATATGTTTAGTTATTCCAAAGGTGCCCCTCTCCTCCCTTGCAAAAGGGCACCTCCTCCCTCTCTTCCTCACACCACTTTGAGCCTTCAATCTCGGCCAACCCCTGCCAAATTATCTTCTCCACTTCCCTAGAAACATCCTAGAGGTCCTGGTCTTCTTCAAAGACCAATTTTAGTGCCCTAAGAGGAGGTCTCAAAGAGGCGCTTCAAAGAAGAGGTAATGTCCATTATCGATTATTTCAACTTTATTTCTTATTCCACATCTTCTTCTTAGGATGTTTCATTATGAAGTAATAAAATAAGTATCACTAATATTATGATATGTTATTATAAGTATGAAACAACCCTATTTCACCATCTATCCATCCTATGGAAAATGAAATCACCACACGTGTGTACGTACGGAATACCGTCTCCATGCCGTGGTGTAATCTATTTTCCACCACCACCTTACTTGGATGGGTATAATGGTGTAAATAATAACTATATATTATTATTTTAAAGTGATATTGATTATCTAATAGTATACATACACTCCAATAAAATTCCACGATCATGGCAATGATATCATCGCTCGTGCGTACGTACGGAATACCATCCCCACGATGCGATGAGATTCATTCTCAATGAATTACCATTCATGAATGATTATAAAGTATATATAATAAGTAATAATGAAATATATGACATAAAAATGATACTGGATTTATGTATATATATATATATTTATTTCATCCAATTAATTCCATTCAATTCAATGAGGAAACAAAAACAACGTTCATGCGTACGTACGACCTACCGTCTCCATGAACGGTGTATTTCATTCCATTTATAGATCTATTATATATATGTATATTCTGAATATATATTATATATAAATCATGTTTTATATTCTGTAATTAAGTAATCATGATCTAAGTAATCATATGAATAATTACAAGTCAAAACACGGACGACAAATGAAACGATTTTACCCAAAACACTCTTTAACATGGAATTTACAAAAGAACAGGTAATATAAAGTCATAAGTGAACAATATATGATATCATAACAATAAATATGATTATTTAATAATTCAATGACATTATTTAAATCATTATATAGGAGGTTCAGATATGTATGAAGCATATCAGACTTAAGGTAAGGGAAAATCTCGCAATCTCATTTTTTTTATCCGAGATTGTTTATACTTCAGAATTTACTAGGGAATATTTTATCATACACATCCATGTTTCCTCAATATGTAATACTATTTCCATCCGCCTAAAATTGTTTAAATCCAATTTTACCCTTCAGTGAGTTTTTAGTAAAAGATATGAAAGAAATCTTTTGTCGTTTTTCGTACGAGGTACTTTTTGACTTTTCCAACAATAGTACGAGAAGAATGTTTTTTAACGTATACGACATGAAATGATATTTACGGTTTTATGAAGCCTTATTTTCATGAAGCTTCCTCCAAAATATTTCATGACTATTTTCAAAAAAATCCTTTTCTTTTAATGTTTCATGACATTTTGTGAAAAGAAAATGATTTTGAAGAAAAAAGTATATTTTCCTCAAGAATTAATTTCAAGTGTTTTATCTAAACCATTTTAATCTAAGATGAAATTATTTCACATGTGTATGTTTCAAGTATCATGTCTCTATGATTTACATGGTTTCACTTTTCTTATGATGAAATGATATTCATTTTTTATATGGATTATGTTATGATGGGATGCTGTTTATGAAACCCATTTTTATTCTTTGGGTTATGATGAATGATTTATGTTTATGTTGTGTCACAAGTAAGAATGATTTCATTATGAGATGGGTGGGACCTATATCTCCCTCCAATGCATTGGGTAAAGATTTATATCATATGAGATAGAAATGGCTGGAATGGTAAGTTAATCTGGTTCCGTATTACAAGACTGGAACGAGGAGTGAACTCGATTCAGAAAGGGACTTTGTCCACTAAGATGGTCTTGGAAGCAATGTCTTGGATACTATGGAAATAATTACATGTTCTTAATGGATTCCACAATTACATGTTTTATTCCCATTCCATTTTATCATGATTTGTGTTCTATTATGATCTATGCCTTATGTACTTCCATGTTTTATGTCGTTGCTCAAGATTTTGATGATTAAACATTATGTTCATGTTTTTAAGTTCAAATGTATATGGTATGTTTTATTTTATCCATTCTTACCCTTACTGAGAATTTGGGATCACCTTTTTTATGTTTTATTTTCCCCCAGGATTAAAAGAAAGGTTTAGGGTAAGGAAACAAAAAGTGGAAGATCTTTATGGGAGATGTTGAAGATCTTTCACCACGATTAGAAGATTACGTTCCAAGTTTCTAAAGACACTAAACTATTACGGTCCTTATGTGTCTGTTTTTGTTATGTAATAAGTATTCCGCAAAAGTAATGTAATGTACATGTACGTCAAGCTTCGGGTCTCTACATATAAGGTATTATTGATTAGAAATTATTTTAGCAATCATGTTGGCATAGACTATGATGGAACCTTTTCACTATTCAATATACTGAAATCCATTAGAATTATACTTTCTATAACATCTTCCCATGATTACGAAATATAGGAAATGGATTTAAATACTTATTTTCTAAATATAAATATTTTTGAATATGTTTATATGACACAAGTGGATGAGGGATTGTACCAATGGAAAACAATAAGGTATACAAGTGGGACAAATAAATTTATAGGTAAAAATAAGCTTGAGGATCATATAATATTCATTTAAATGAAGTAATAATATATTTTCTATTAATAAATAGCGTGATCCAATATATATAATTTTTTTGGGAGTGTAATTATTTTACGTATGATATATGATGTTACATTACAAAAGGTAAATGAGATAAAAGTCATACATTCAATTAGGACATGATTAAATAAATGATTATCTATAAATGAATTAGGAAAATAAACCTATATTATATGGATGAATATATGTCGAGATAGATCTAATAGGCCTCTTTGACCAAGTCATGGTTCAAGTTATTGAAAATATTAGATATGAATCAATCTAAGAGGGTATTGTTTTCCATGTCACATGGTATACAAATATGTATAAAAATATAACTAAAGAAAAGAAGAGAGAGAATGGATGAGTAGTTATTGGGCCTAAAATTTTATTATTTATCTGGCTAAAATTTATTATTTTTACCCCCATTATTTTAACATTTTATCGGAATTTAATCATTTTTAAATTTTTGGAATAATTTAAGATATATTGTAAAAACAACCTTATATTGAAATTTTAATGATTTAATTTACTTTCTATTTTAAAATATCACAACGTTAATTAAATTTATGTTTTTAGGATTTGGTTCTAGTATAAGGGGAAATCACATTTCCCTTATCAAACTACAATTTGTTTTTATGAGGAAAAATATGAATGAAAAAAGATGGCATAGATACATTGGTGAAGATTGGATACTCCATGGTATATGATTGGATCTTGTGTAATAGAAATACGGTACTACTACACCTATATAATATTAAATGATAGGGTTTCACTCTACATATGAGTAGCATTAGTGAAACACAAAAAAAATCATAGGAATAAAATGACAGTATATAATAATAACTTCTACAAAACAATCACTATGTAATAGTATCTTGGACTAGGGCTACTCTATATATGATAAATAAAAAAATTGTGAAGTCCATGTATGAGTAAATATAATATATATAATATTAAAATAAACATCCATACAAGAGTAATTTTTTATTTCCATGACCAATGTAAGAGTATATGTCACTTTTGTATGATTAAATTAGAACAGCCATGGTTTTGTAAAAATAATAGGGACCTCATTCATTGTAAAAATGAGTATCTAAAATTCATTAAATGTTTCATCATTAATAAAACATTACAAAATTACTATTAAAAATAGGAAAAGGGGAATTAAAAAATCTAATTTAAGGGCTATTCCACATGACTTATATTAACCCATCCTTGAATATAAAGCAACATGAATATTTTACTGTATAACTAAATGAGGAAAAGATTCAAGAAAAGATAAACATGGATGTAGATACTATTTATAATGAGGATGGAAGATCATGATATTTATTCTCACCTATGTATAAGAAGAAATAAGGCCAATGAAACTAGTATATGGGAAATAAAGATATCTATTTATTCCAGCCTCAACCACTATTCCACGAATTCTAAAGAATCCCATTTATAAAGGATTTTTTTTATAATTTTATTTATTTTCATTGTACTAAATTTCTTACATTTTTAATCATAGTAATTTGTTTACTCTTAATTTAGTTCCTGATCTCCTCTTATCACAGAAATGAGAGGCTAACTTGAGGATCCATTCCTAAGAAAAAGCTAAGTATGTTCCCATGTTTTCTGAATTATAATATTTTTTAATTTTTAATTTTTAATTTTATTAAATCATTGGAATCTAATGTTTTTTTTATAGTTATATTTATCTTGGTATTCCCTTATTATCATTCCCACCATGAAAATATATTATCTATTTCTTTGCACGAGTGCGTGGGGGATGTGACAACCAAAAATTTTATCAATAGAATATCCATTCTTATAATAATGTTTTTTGTAATAAAACACATAAATATAATATAATGACAAATAAAAACTTTACCCTCATTAATGAATAATTGAATCAATGATATTCATAGAAATTAAGGGTCCTATATTGATTGAAAAGTATCTTGAACCTTGGAATAGTAACACGACCATTTAGAATTGTAAGATATCAAATAGATTGGTAACATCACCTATGAAAGTATAAATAAAATTTAGGCATATTTTAAATTATTTTATTATATAATTATTTTATAGTATAAATAAATAAATGTTATAAAAATGATTAATTTAGTGTTCATATTTTTGTATAAAAGAAATGTATATTTACAATTTTATAATAAATATAATTATTTAAAAGAAAATTTTTTACAATAAAATAGATTCATAAATTAATATTTTATATTATTATGATTATAAAAATATTTATGAGACCTTAATTAATTTTTAAAAGCATCATAAAATCAATTATAATTTTAAAATCGATATTTTCTGAATAAATGATGCTTTTAATTAAAATTAATTTTCTCATATTTAGAAAATTATTTTCATAAAATGGAGTTAATTTTCGAAAACTGTACACATATAAATGTTTAGGGTGGATTTTGTTTTCTAAAATTATTAAATTTTTGTGAGTAGTGAAATACAATAATTCACAGTATTTCAAAAATACATGAATTATGGAGTCAGAGATGTTGTATAGATGATGTAATCCCCTAATATAAACCTATACTTCACTATGTAATATAATTAGTGGTATATTTGAAACTATTTATAGTCTTGATCCAAAATAATAAATTAATGATTAAAATAATAAAAACATACCCCTTTTATCTCCTATAAATACAACCGATCACCACCACTTCTCCTCACACCTTAAAAGATTTTAATCTTGTCCAAATCCTTACCAATAATCTTACCAGGTTTCTTACCCAAATTTAGGACCTTTTTTTTCAAAAAAATACAAAAATAAGTTACCCTAAGGAGGTTCTCAAGTGGAAATATTCAAGAGGTAAAATCATCTTTTATTTTCTTTTAATTTATTTTCAATTTATATTATTCTCTTATTATCTCCTCACCTACCCTTATCCAAGGGGAATGATAAATCAAGTAAATTATATATACTATAATGTTTTTATGTTAATTGAATAATCAATCATGAAACCTCTTTCACTGTCTCTTTTATTCTAAAAAAGAAAACATCGTCCGTAAGGTGTTGATTTATCACCTTGGAAGACAAAATTTTTCATTTTTATCTAAAGACTTAAATTATGATCATAAAAACATTATAATGGCTGAAATATTTTTTAGAATTTATTTTATAACATTATTTTATGTTCTTCAACCAACATATATATAATAATAATTAATTAAACAAAACCAACTCATGACAATCAAAAACCTGCCAAATTAATATAAACTTTTATCATTAACATTTTATCTTATGAATCATCCTTATACCTGAAAAAATAATATAATAGACCATTTAAAAATATTTATGTTCATTAATAAAATATAATTTCATTTTTGAATAATTAATCTCATTTTACGTGATCTTTCATACATATATACATGATAACATATCATGAAAACCATGAAAGTTAGCACTCCCGAACAATGATATTGAACTCTATAACTCATTAAAATGGCCATAAACGAAATTAATACAATTAAAATGGAAAGAATTCATGTAAAACAGGTTATATATATAGTAATTAATTAATCTAATTTTCTTCTCTAGTATATTAATGTGATGAAAGTATTTGAACATAAGGTAAGGGGATTCTCAAACCCAATTTCTTTCCTTTGGGTTATTCATCTTCCATACCAAATTTTCATGTGGATATTATTTTAATATTCCTAAAATATAATTTAATTATTATTAAAATTTATTTTCTAGGTTATACTTGATTCTAATCTTTTTTTATGAAAAATAAAAATATTTTCCAAAAGAACTCTTCTTTCAAAAATACATTTTGAATCTTCTTGAGTTGTATCTTCTTCACTCAAGAATGATTAATATAATGAAAAATATTTTCCCTTTTCATTTAGGAACCCCTTGTTTATCCATGATATATTAATTCCATAAAAAACCATTCCTTTACATGGTTTATTTCATGAATTTGATTGATATGTGTTCTATGTGCCATGCCAGATTATGTAAATATTATGATGTGATGGGTGCACCCAAAATTATATTACACTCTAATTCATTATGTACTATGATGTATGACATAAGATAATGCATAATATGTGTGAACATGATGATAGATATTTTTCACAATGATGATTTTATTATTAATCACATATTTTATATGTGAACATGATGATATATTTGTTCACAACTATGTGTGTAATTTTTCCAATTAAACAAGATTTTTCATTTTTATGAATTTCCACTTTCTGGGATTTACCTAAAATTTCATCTCATTATTATGATTATGATTCCATTATAATGTTATAATGATTATGATTATCCTCACCTATGTTAATTGATTCATACTATATTTATCCTCTTAATAGGGTTTTAGCTCACCACTTTCCTTGATGAATATTCTCTATTAATTAATTACACTATGAATTACATGAGGTAAACTAAGAACAGAGAGAAAAATGAATTAATCAATTTTTATGTTTTATTATGTAAAAGTTATGTATTGTCAAAATTCCCCCAAGACACTAAACCTTTGGATCCTAGTTTTTTAATTATATTTTTTTTATCGTTAAAATAATGTAATATTTATGTGAGAAAAATAAGGGACTCTATATTTTGTATTATAGAAAAATTTACTTAATTTTGAAATTAGAATTAGAGAGAATTAGTGAAAACCATTATTATGAGTCTATGTAATTGTAATTGACAAAGAATATTTGTTTTAGAATAATGATAAATATAGGGATCCCATTAGATGTGCATTAAGAGTTAATTTCACAATGGGAGAAATTATTTTTTCAGGACATGTTGACTTATGTTTTGTTTAAACCTTTTATAATTTATAAAATGATGGGAATGAGTAGAAATAAGTCCAATAACACTTGTAAGGGACAATATAGAGATTTCTTAAATGAAATCCTCAATTCCTTGGGAGGTGGAGTTCAAAATTTCAAGGAAATTTCTTTCTGACTGTCTTAGGATATAAATAGTAACCTGAATAATGTGGAACACACACCTTCCCTGAAGAGGGAGAAACTAGATATCTAGTATTTTATGTGTCAATGACAACTAATTTTTTGAGGATATTCCGGTCTACTAGTCACAGAATAGTGGATCAAATTAGTGGAAAATATATTTTATGTGCTTCACTATTCTAATATGGATAAGGTGGATTTAGATGTCTATCATTTAGATGGAGAGGCTGACAAATAGTTGGAACTGATTAAGAAAACCAATACAAAGGATTAAATTGAAAATATGGAGTGGGAAGACTTTAAGAAAATATTTCTCAATATGTATTTCTCTCAAACTATTCAGAAAAAATGAATAGAGAATTCATAGTGATAAAGAAAAAATAAGGTCAATTTTCTGTGGCTAATGCAGAAATTTTCAGAAGGCTTTAGAGGTACACCTGAGGTTTTTTATAAAAAATGATATTAAAATAGATAGATTATTTAGTGGTTCAAAACAAAGCCTTTAAAATGGTTCTGAAATCCAAGACTTTGGGTGTATGAAGATGTTTATTGATTTTCTCTCAAAGTAGATGTATAGTTTGGAGAATCTTCCCAATGAATTGTAGATAACAAAAAAAATAGAGTTTTCAGTTAGAGGATCTAATAAAAATTGTGTAAAGAAATATCAACCACTCAAATGTTAGAAATGTGTGATGAAGAATCATGTTAATTTCCTTAAGGTGATGGGGAAATACTTTATATGTCGGAGAGAATTCCACCCAACTCATGAATGTCAGAGAGACATGATGATTATAGCCAATGGCATGGATGAAAGGAGAGCAGCACCCATGGTTAAATACTTCAACTATAGAGATAATGATTCCTATTCAATCCAGTTCACCACACATTGAGTCCTAGAGGGTAATAATCATTAGCAAACACCACATAAAATGGAGAAAGGGAAAGCCTATTCTATAACTACTATTGATGTGGAGAATGAAAATGAAGTTATACAAGGAACACTTCATATTCACTCAATAATGGAAACATTATTATTTGATTATGGTTTTTTGAATTCCTTTATATCCTAAAAGTTTTCTAGAAATATTGAATCAAATCCCCGATGCCTTTAAGTAGATATATTCATAAAAAACCCAGTGTTATGATAATGGACACCAATGTATAGGAATCATATCCCATGGAATATGCGGGAAGGTTCTTCTATAAAATCTCATGATACTCCCCTTGGTATAATTTGACTCTATACTAGGGGGGATGGGCTCTCATTATATAGAGTGCACATCAAATTTCAGGAAAAGGAAATATCATTTCAATTTCTAATCCATCTCATGCTCCTACACAAATTCAAGAAGATGATGAATATATATTAGAAAATACTTCAATGGTTTGGGTTTTGATACATTGGGAGGAAGCATACATCACTCAAATGGTTGGTTCAAATGAAGGTATCAACCTAGAGGAAAAGATAACTATTTGGGAATATAGTGAGGTATTTCCCAAAGAGTTACACAAGCATCCCCTAGATTGTGAGGTAGAGTTCTCAATATAACTCATACCCAGAGCCACTACTATATCAAATTTCCCCTATAGGATAGCACCTATCATATTGGATGAGTTAAAGATGAAGTATCAAGATTAAATATAAAAAGGTTCATCTTCCCTAGTGAACCACCTTGGGGTGTGACAATGATATTTTTCAAAAGGTATGGATCAATGAGTATTTGTATCAACTATCTATATCTCAATAAGATCTCTATAAAAAATAATTATCCTATACCAAGCATTGATGACTTTTTCAATCAACTTTGAAAAAATAAATTCTTTTAAAGGTGGATATTCATTTTGGATATCCTCAAATTAAGGTAAATAAAGAAGATATTCAAATTACTAATTTCCATAAAAGGAATGGTAACTATGTTTTTATAGTGATTCACTTCAGACTTACTAAAAAACCTACTATATTCTTGGATTTTATGAATAGAGACTTTAGACATTACCTTGATTTTTTTCTAGTGTTTTTTAATGATATTCTCGACTACTCCAAGTTCATGGAGTAACATGAATAACATATATGGATTGTTTTGGTGATGTTAAAGAAGTAAAAATTAAACTCCATGTTCAGTAAGTGTGACTTTTGGAGGCATCATGTCACATTCTTGAGGTACATCATCACAAGTGAGTGAATTTATGTCGACCCTTCAAAAACAAAGGCAATTGAGGAATGGACCAAACCCTCTATTGTCATAAAAATATGTTATTTTGTTGGTTTGGTAGTGTAATACATGAATTTTGTGAAAAATTTCTTGTAATATTCTAGAATGTCAACTATATTAACAAGGAAATTGTTAAAGTATTTATGGATGAAATAATTAGAGGAAGGCTTCAAGGAGCAAAATAAGAGGTTGATCATTGAAACTGTACAAACATTAATAATAATTGGAGAATGTTTTTCGATATACATCGATGCTAAAAAGAATGCTTTGGGTTGTGTACTCATGTAGAATGATAAAGTGATAGCCCAAAACACACGATAGTTTAATTTCCATGAGAAGAACGACCCAACACATGATCTGGATCTAGAAGCTATGATATCTTGGCTTGAAAATATGGAGGCACTGTCTCTATGGGGATAAGTGTCACTTATATACCGATCAAAAGATTAAAAATTATATAATAACATATAAGGAACTCAACATGTGTTAGTGGAGATGGTTATAACTAATCATGGACTACAATTTCTTAATTCAATATCATCATGGGATGGAAAAAAGGTAGTTGATTCTATTAGCCAAAAAGAATCTTCTACTATATCTATGATACATATTGAGAAAGGCCTTGTCTTCATGGATATAAAAATTATGGGTTTGGAAATCATATCATAAAAAAATAAATCCTACCTTTTCGAAATGATTTATCATCCATCTATCCCAGATAAGATCAAAGAGGCACAAAGGCATGATTTGGTGCTTCAAAATAAGATTAGAGAAGAAAAGTAAGGGAATCTAAAAGAGTTCCATATCAATAGTGATGGTGTGATTTGATTTGAAATAAGGATTTGTGTTCCTTAATCACATGAGTTAAAGAAGGTAATATGTGATAATTCACATAGATCAGTATTCTCTATCCATCCTAGAATTACCAAAATATATAATGAGCATCAAGAAAACTTTTGGTTGGAAACCATAAAGAAGAATATTATAGGATATATCTCAAGGTTCATAATATGTCAACAAATTAAAGTTGATTGAAAGATGTCTATAGGGATGATGAAACTATTACTGATACCCATGTGGAATTTGTAGAATGTCTGATGGGCTTTGTAATTAGCCTCCTGTGGAAATCCAAAGGAAACAATATGATATAGGTTTTGGAACACCGACTCACAAATACTACCCACTTTATCACTATTTCAGAGATTTATTACTTGAAAAACATTCCATGATATATGTGATGTAAGTGGTGAGACTGCATGGTGATCCACTTTCGATCACCCTTGATCATGATCCAATGTTCACATCTAAATTATGGAGAATTCTTGAACATTATTTGAGTAGTTAATTGAATTTCAGCAAAGCCTTACACCGCCAAATTGATGGCCATTCTAAAACTACTATTCAAATACTCAAATATATGCTAAGAGATTTATCAATGGAATTCAAAGGAGGAAGATATAAGTATATTTATCATAAAATAATAGCTTTCACTTGAGTACTCATATGTATCCATATATAGATCAATATATAAAGTGATGTAGAACTTCAAACTGTTGGGATGAAGTTTTTGTAAGAAAGCTACTTGGACTTGATCTTGTGCAAGAGATGACATAGAAAGATCAATCCATCCAGAAAAATATAATATATTCTCAGAGTTGGAAAAAGTTATTTGTTGACAATCTCCAAAGATACTTGGAGTTCAATATTGGAGATAAATTCTTCCTCTGAATATTACCATGGAAAAGAGGCATGATGTTTAGAAATAAAGGGAAGATTTGAATACGGTAAATTGGACCCTTTGAGATCTTTGATCACATAGGAGTAGTGGATTATCATCTTTCAATTTAACCAAATATGACTCTTATTCATAATGTGTTCCATGTATCTTTTATGAGGATGTATATAACAACCCCTCCATATATTGAACTTAGAGGTGGTACAATTGGAAGATGATCACTCTTACGAGGAGCTGCTGGTAAATATTTTATACTAAGATGATAAGGTTATATAAAACAATAAAATATATTTTTTCAATGTGTTATGGAGGATCCATAAGTATGAAGAAGTTACTTGGTAACCAGAGGAAGTAATGAAGGAGAAACAGCCTCACATGTTTATGTAAAATCAAATTTCGAGGGTGAAATTTCAAAATGGCGGATGAATATAACAACCCAAACTTTAATCAACTGAATTTACCTTCATAAAATTATATTATATGGTATAAAAAACTTTTATAGAATAGTTATCCAAATAAAATCTTATTTCTCATAAATAAATAATGAAATAAGTGATATTTATAGAAATTAATGAACCTATACTGATGGAATATTAACACGACCCTTAGAATAGTAGCATGATAATTATAAATAGTAGTCCAACCAATAGAATAATAACCTCACCTATAAAATTATAAATAAGATTTATGCATCTTATAAACCATAATATGATATGATTATATCTTTGTATAATTTAATAAACGTTTAAAAGTGATGAATTAAGCATGGGTATTTTAGTACAACATAAATGATTATTTACAATAATATAATTAATATAATTAATTAAAATAAATTTTATTTTCATAAAATAGAATCATCAATTAATAATTTTTTTTTATCATCATAAGATAATTTTATTAGACCATAATTAATTTTTCAAAGTGTCATATAAGCAATTATAATTTTAAAATCGGTGCTTTTAAAATAAAATACGATTGTAATTAAAATTAAAATTTTCATATTTAGAATTTTTTTTATATAATGGAGTTCATTTTATAAGTCTAAATTTGGAGAAAGGGTAGGGTGAATTTTTTTTCTGGAATAGTTGAATTTTTGGTGAATATTGAAATAAAGTAATTTATGGTTCCTTAAAAATACATGAATTATTGAGTCATAGATGATGTATGGATTATGTAAGAACATAATATTAAAATATACATCATTATTTAATATATTTAGTGATAATGTTATAACTATTGATATTATTGATCTAAAATAAAAAATAATGGATAAAATAAATTAAGAACACCCCTCTCTTCGCCTATAAATATCAACCCTCACCACAAATTCTCCTCACACCTTCTAACATTTTAATATTTCATATATTATGCCCAATAATCTTCCCAATCCTCTTACCCATGTCTAGGATTCATTGGTCCAAAAAATTACGAAACCCAAATTCCCAAAGGAGGCTCTCAAAGAGAAGAATTCATGTGGTAAAATCCTCTTTCAGTTTCTTTTAATTTATTTTCAATTTATATTATTATCTGATTCTATTTTCACCTTCCATTAACCAAGTGGAAAGATAACTATAGTATCTAATATATACGGAAATTTTATTATACTAATGGAACAATCCATCATAAAACCCCTTCTCTTATCCCTTTTATTCTAAAAATAAAGACATCACCTGTGAGGTGTTGCTTATTATCTTTGAGGATGAAAAGTCATTATTTCTATTTAATTCCTTATAGTTTTGTCGTAATACAATTATAATGCTTGAAAAATATTGTAAAATTTATGTTATAACTTTTTATTATGTTATGTAATTAACAAATATATATAATACTAAATAATAAAACAAAACTAGTTCATGATGATCAAAAAAGCACCAAATTAATCTAAATGATTATCATTAACATTTTATCTATTGAATAGTATTCACATCTGGAAAGAAAATAATATACAATACCATTTAAATTTATTTAATTTATTTAATAGTATATAATTTTAAATCTGGTTAATTATTCTCATCTTACCTAACCTTTCATACATATAAGTGAACTGATCATGAAACCCAAGGAAACAAACACTCTTAAATGATTAAATTAAAATCTATAAGTGATTAAAATGGCCCTAAATAAACTTCATAAGATTATAATGAAACTAATACATGAAAAATAAGTTCTTTACATATTAATTAAAAAATATATTTTTTATCTCAGATATTAAATTGAAAAATGCATTCAGACATAAGGTAAGGATATTCTTAAACCCAATTTCAGTTCTTTGGGTTATTCCTATTTCATTCAAAACTTATGTGTGGATGTTCTTTTAAAATTCGTTGAATATAATTTCATTTCTCTTAAAAAAATTTCTTGGATTTACATTTACATAATTTGGATTTATGAATATTAAAAAGAATTTACAAAATAACTATTCTTTCAAAAATGCATTTTGATTCTTATTGAGTTGTTCATAATTCTCTCAATAATAATGAATCTGATATAAATTATATTTTTCCCTTTTCATTTTTTGAACCACAAGTTTATTCATGTTTTTTGAAATCCTTATGGAACCCATTCCTTTACATTGATTACTTCATGAATTTTATTGATATATATTCTATGTGGAATGCATGATTATGTAAATGTTATGATGTGATTGGTGTTCTAAGAATTATATTACACTCTAATGCATTTGATAATGTGACGTGCCTCCTTATATGATGTGAAATATGCATAAAAATGAATCTAGATATTTTTCACAATTATGATTTTATGATTATGCACATATGATATGAATTAACATGATGCTAGATTTTTTCACAACTATGTGTGGTATTTGACAACTAAGACATGATGTTCCTTTTTTTATACATCGTTACTTTCCATTCCATTATCAGATGTTTTATCTCAGGACTATGATGATGATCCCATGATTATTTTATGGTGATTATGATTATGATCACCCATGTTTTATTGATTCATTTTATTATCTATCCTATTATAAGGATTTTAGGTCACCCGTTTCCATGATGTATATCCTCCAGTGATAACTTATAATAAGGTGTATATGAGGGATCGTAAGAATCTAGAGAAAAATGAATTAAATAACTTTTATTTTTTATTATGTAAATGTTATATATGGTAATAATTTTCCTATTAATCTAATCCTTTTGAGCCTAGGTTTGTAATGATATTATTTTATTACCTTTTAAATAATTTAATAGTCATGTAAGAAAAATCAGGGTCGCTATAGTAGAAATATTTTTTGGGTGAAGAATTGATGTGTGATTTTTACCTAATGAATGATTAGAGAAGGTTAAAAACATGAGAGAGCTATTTTTCTATCCTAAAATATATAGTTAGTGTCATGAATATTTCTAGGGGTCTATATTTATTATGGGTATTCCTAAAAAAATATCAGTGATAGTGATTTTATATTACGTAGATCATGAACATAGAATTATATGAGGAATGATTATCTGTTAAAGATTGTGAAGGAAGCATTAGGTGAAATTTTTGGGTTTATAAGATTTGTTTTCAAAAAATAAACTATATATTCTTAAATTTTTTTTTGTGGATATATTATATAACTAAATAGATGAATTACATTAAATGTAGGTTACACTATAAGTTGAAGCTAAAATAGAAGCTAGATTGGTGTAAGTTGTAGAAAAAAACCAAATCATACTAATGGGAATTGTGTAAGAAGTAGATGGATATTATAAGATTAAAATTATTAAATTATGTATGAAGAAGTCAACATTATTAAATTTATGTGTAATATTATTCAATAGGAATGTCTTTTTATAAAACAAATAACTTTCACTATTCATTATGTATCAACAGTTTAGATAGTGTATATTATAGTGAATTTAACATAGTGGAGGTTTGTTGGTGATGATAAGAAGTTGGTGGAACTGAATAAATAAGATAGTATCTATTATAAATAGTTTTACTAGTATTAGAAGATTAAACAACTTATAATTGTTTAATAATTTAATGTTCACCCATTATAATAAATTAGAAGTTTTTATCCCATGGATTATCACTAAGCCGAAACCACGTCATTTTCAATTTTACTCCTTGTGAGTGTATGTTATTTATTTATTTCCCTTATGTACATATTTAAGAAGTTCTGTAAGATATTAAGGATATTATATACGAGTATTTGGAGTATTGTTTCTTCATATACATATTGACATCAGGTTCTACCAGTTTATGATCATCCTTATCTTGTTCTGCAAGTGAGGTTTCAGAAGGGTATTTTATAACTTTTGGGTTTTGATGCAAAAGTGGTATCATATATTTTAAGTAGACTTTATGAGGTTCTATTACCCTTATAACTTGTTATTGGGAGTTTACTACGTAAAAAAATAATGGTGTTTGAATAAGGAAAGGCCTATATTGAAATGATTGAGGAAACATTTTACATATTTTGGAGAATTCATATTCAATATTATTTGTATCACACTAAGTCTAAAATTCTATTTAAGTGTATAAAAAAAGATGTAACTGAAAAAGAAGAATGATAATGACTATACAATACATCACTTGAGGATATTTGGATGACATTGTCCCAAAATAATAATTTTAATATCTTGGCCGTGAAGAAAACTCCTTGAATTAATGGTGATACTTGCGAACATGTATGATAATTGTTCCTAAATGAATAATATCCCCATGTTACAATGAATATTTATTATGAGGATGTTGTAATTAATGTTGGAAAATAATCATCTTATTGAGTTTAGTGTGATTACAAGTAAGATGTAGTTTATTTTTCTATGTTCGTAGAAAGTGTGTGGGAATTAATTATTCTATTATTCTTTCTAGAAATAAGGGACATGATGGTTTCCCCTATGAGTAATCCTAGTGGTAAAAACGAATCTGTGATTTAGAAAATCCAAAATCTAGTTCTCTAATGAGGATATCAATAAGAAGGAGTTCATAGGAAGAATAATAAAAACATATAGTGTGTAAGGTAGAGGAAATTATAGTTGAAGGAAAACTATAGTTAGAGGAAGGGGAGAGAGAAAAGTGATAAGTGTAGAGAGAAATCGGTAGGGCATGGAACTGTATTCAAGAAAAAAATGGGTACTAAATGAAATACTATAGATATAAATAGATAAATTCAATAAGGTTCACTTGTGGGAGGACTTATTAAAATACCATAAATGGGGATGAATTAATTTTATTGAAAATTACTTTAAGTCCATTGAATTCATGGACCATTAATTATATGGATTATTTTTTAAAAAACATTTTAATGGGAAGGAATATAGAATTATATATTTGAATTTCATGGAAAGGTATATATTATGGATTGAGAAACTTATGAAATAGTTGGACAGATTGATGTGATTATCAATAATTGATATGATACTTGTTGGAGTTATAATGCATTAGTAAAATTTAAGAATATGGAATTACAATGAATTATTATATGATATAGTTTTTATATGATTTTATTGAAAAATCATAAAATATAGTACATGGGTTTTTGGTGGTGTCAAATGGTGTGAAGGATGGGATGTTTTATATTACTTGGAGTTGAGATGACACATCACTTGTTCGAACAAGATCTTATAGAATGGGGAAGTTAAGTAATGAAAATCTAGGTCACACGGGTGAAAATTTTATGAAAGTACTTAAAGTAATGGGAATACTAATTCTAGATAATGTGGAGTACATATCATGAACAAAGTGTATCATGGGGAAGAAACAGAAGACATCCTTCATTATGGGAAGAATAACATCGAAGCATAGGAAGTTATATCCTGTATATATAAAAGTATGGGGATAATTTTAGTTCAGTATCATTGTGGGTCATTTTAAATTTATTCCTTTCCATTTTCAAAACATTCATTCAATGAATATCAATTATAGAATGCATGGATGTATTAATGCATAACTTATCATGTTCCAATAAAGATGTGGAATATGGAAGAAGAGTGTTTCAATGGGTTTTCTAGATGAAATAAATTCATTTTGAAAATATGGAACAAATAACACTAAAAAAATAATGTGAATGGGGATATGAATTAGGAAAAATTAGATATATTCAAAAGAGTAAGAATTAACATTGAGTTTCATAAGGAGGTTTGGGAAGAATCTATAAGTTGTGTTGTATACTTTGTTAATAAAAGTACTTCTACACCACTGGGGAAAGAGATTTTAAATGAAATGTGGACTATAATTAAGGTTTATGTATCCCACCTTATTCTCATTGGATGTATTTCCTATGTGAATATTGAATCTACGAAAAGAAATAAATTAGAAATAATGTTTTGATCATGTTTAATTACAAGTTATGAAAATGAAATATTTGGATTTTGACCATAGGATAGTGATATCTAGAAAGCAAATAGAGGCTTAAATTTTTACTTCAATCAATGGATTCAATATAGGGTATAAAAATAGAGAAATTTGATACTAAATAAAATAATAAGTTGATCATACTATAGTTAAACTAAATTGAAGTCCGGATAGTATAAAATGTTAAGGATTCCCTTAAAATTAAAAATAAGTTGTGTTTCTATAAATTGTAGTTTCAGATGGATGTAAAATTCGAGAGGTTTAACCATGTGCACATATACTAGAAAGATCAGGGACAATGAATTATTGAGGGAGAGTTACAATAGAAGTAGCACAGGAAGGACAATAACATTTGGGATTATGGATGTCTACCAAAGTGGGAAGAAAAAT
This sequence comes from Viscum album, assembly GCA_963277665.1. Taxonomy (NCBI): domain Eukaryota; kingdom Viridiplantae; phylum Streptophyta; class Magnoliopsida; order Santalales; family Viscaceae; genus Viscum; species Viscum album. The sequence continues at coordinate 1,592,959,253 of OY728126.1, forward strand.
GAAAATAAATGGATCTTTCTTACATTATTTACTTCTTATAAGATGTGGACAAATATATATATCTTAATGAGGTTAGATAGTTTTGGTGATGAAAAATAGTGTAACTTAATGACGAAGTACAATATAGGATACTTGCTTGATTTTGGAATAGGGGAGAATTTAGAACATTCTATAGAAAGGAAGGAACTACAAAATAAATTGGTCTATAAGATAAACAAAGAGGGTTATGTTATAAATTGGTAGATGTTAAGGTCAATTGTGAGTGGTTTTCTAAAATTTCCAATAGTATCATTCTAGACATCCATGATGGGGTGGAAATTTTTTCCTTTTTTTACTAAATTCGAAAGTATTTAGGATGATTTTAACCAATTTTAAATTTAACCATGATTTTTGGTTAGTGAAAGTGGAGGTTTTTTATCCTTAAAACGGATAAGTAATTATTATATACAATGAAAAATGTAAAGTAAAATCGACACACATGATTTACAAGTTTCAATACAAAGACCTACCCTTTGTCATTTTTTGGATTTCTAGGTAACAAATTCTGCACTATAATAATTTCTTAAATATAAGTTTAGTTGGTTCATGTATCATCTTAAAATAATTGGTGTCTCCCACACAAATATATCATCCCCCTATATTTACAACTACCTATTTCCAATAGTAAATATATGTATTTTGACACTTTTCACACATATTCACATTTTGATCACCTTGCTTAACTTGAATCACTCAGTTTATATGGAATCCCAACATGTATATACAATTGATTATTTTAGCTCAACATTGGTATCTAATCACTATAATATTCATCTACATTAACAAGAATACATCACCTTTTAACTCATTACAAGATATTTTAATTCCTTTTATTCGTCAAATCAAGAAATGAAACTTAGTTCTTATTATAATATTATCTTTATAAGATTCTATAGAATAAGCTAATCTATCCATATAATAAACTAAAATCTGAGATACTTGAGTCCAATTGATATGAAATGTATACAACATATCATTATCCAACAAAAATCTTTTTATTATCATTAAATGAAATCACCTAAAAACATTGAATGATGTTTTAATTCTTATTGTCTCTACGGATTCAATATACAGATAATGATCAACATCAATATAGTAAGGAAATATTCATCTTCTTCCTTAATTAGTCCTTATTTCATCATAAATAGAATAAGATCTTGATTTCATTAAATCACTTATCCATATCTAATTCTATCATATTATTTTATATTTTATACATAGGTCATGAGGGAATTTTATTTTCCATTTTGGAATATTGGATATCCCTAAAAAAGTCATTTCCAATAATTATTAGTGAATTTATATAACTTTTTGTTTCTTGGAATCCCCCATGATATCTATATTATTTCTTACATCAATGGTTGTATCAATGGATTTTTCTTGAGTAACTTTTCTGTTAATAATTTAATTTTCTTTGAATTTTTTATCATACAAACACTTTTATTATGGAGTCTTCTAGATAGATCAAGACTCTTCAAACTTCATTTTCGTATACATATTCTTTTTGAATAAATAATATTTATAGATATTTCTATCTCTTGTATAGTAATATCAATCTACTCCTTCTTCATCTATTTCTAAATAACATATTTTTTTCATATATACATAGAAATTTCATTCTTTGGTTAATAAACACAATGTTACTAAGATGATATGCACATTCAGAGAAAATAATATCCACATCAGTCCTCACTAAACATGAATCCCTTGTACTTTATTAAATTTCGAGCATTTGAGAATAGAAAAAGAACATTCCGATTTAATTCTATGTTTTGATCACATTTGATGATTTTAAAATATTATCATTTTAAAATCATATATCACTAAAACATTAACCCTTCATCTCAACCCCATATCATTCTTCAATATCAGAACAAGTCATGAATCATGGAATTCTGAATCCTCATGTCTTCTAGATTGACATATATCAACATCAACATATTTTAAAATAACTCTCTACTAATTATATAAGTTTTTCATATTTTAGTTATAAATAAATATCCCAGAATTTCTATATTACATTGATCTTACTTTTCATTGGCTTAGAGATCATCTATCCTTAATTTATTTCATTTATCAATAAAAAATTACGTATTTTTGATTTTAAAATCCTAGTCAAATAGTTAAATAATAATCCAATTTTAACCGCATCTATATTGAATTTAAATTTAGGGATCTTCATTTTTAGCCATCATATTTATGAATTTTGTAAGGTTTAAAAACATATTATTGAGAACCAATTTCATAAATCCCTAAATAGTTATACTTATCATTTACAAAGACTAGTTCTGGATAAAAAGATACTTGTTGCATAAAATTCTTACACTATCAAAAAATTATATGTGAAACTTTAAATTATTACACTCAAAATGTATTATGATGATGTTTACAAAGTCTTAGGCTCTGCTGTAGTAATATTATGTTCTATTAAGTATTAAAATATATCTCAATGTCATTTTATTTCAATCCTCATTTTAAATTATATCTAAAGAACTTATTATGATGCGAAAAATTATTATGATGTTAATAGTATAATTTAGAATGAATTATGGTCTTTCAAAATGAATGTTATGTTCTACCCTAAGGAAGAGGTAGACAAGTACATACCCTTAAGAACATCCTATGGTAGTTGATCAATCATATAAAAAACCACTAACCCTGAATTGGATGACCACATTCAAACCTAACTGACCATGGGAATTTACTAGGTAGATCGACCATGTGGATCAATCACATGACTGTGAAGATCGACTGTGAGAAAGTTGATTGACCATATTCTTCCAGACGTAGCCAAAATTGTCACTTCAAACAAAATAAAAGAAAATTTTTCAATTATGGTTAGTTAAACTTCAATATACCTCTATCCATAATAAAATCTTCACCTAAATTTGTAAACACTAAAATTATCAGTAAAATTCAACAATACACATGGATGGATTCCTACAATTCCATGGGTATTCAATTTATTAAATCTTATAGCCTTTTAATATCATAAATATAGTCCCTCGCATCTATGTACTATACCCTACAATACAACCATCAATGGATTCACTAAATTTTCTTATTTTCCAAAACCATAGGGAAATTAACATCAATATTCATGTAATTAGTAGATAATAATTCCATCACCCATACGTCTCAACAAAATTTACTTCTCCTTTTTATATTAACAATAAATACAATCTAAATATCCCATAATCTTCAAGGTATATTTTATAACCCCTTCAAATTTTTTTCGAAAATAATTAATCTTCTCAAGTAAGTTATTTCTTACTCTCCTTATTTATAATGAATATATAATGGGTATAAACTTTCTTCACATTATGTAAGGGTTCCCTCATCCACATAGAATACCAAAAGTTTCTCCTATAGTTTCTAAAAATTACATATTCTCCCCATATTTTGGGTGTTTTTTTATTCCTTTTGAGATAAGGATGTCATAAAATCATTCTTTAGAGTGAGCTATATGTTAATCACTCCAAATATACATGGGAAACCCTTTTTAGAAAAAAGGGGTTTTAACCTTGAAACCATATATTCTTTTAAATTACATACATGTGATACCAAAAATTGTATTTCAATGATTTAGGGGATGTATAGTAATATTTTTACGAAAAAATTGATCCTCCATACACCTCAACAAACTCATCAAAATAAATAATTTGAAAGCTGTATAAATCCCCAATTGATTAGTAAATTAATCCCCCATTATGATAAGAGTAAGCATATGACATAAAATAATTAAAATAATGAGTATCATAGCTCATGTAATTGTTTTTACAAGGGTTTTCTAGAATTTAAATTTTAGAAAAACAATAAATTTTTTGTGGCCTTGAATTATATATTAGAAAACCCTCTAGGGATACTCTCAATAGTTCAACAACATAGTATTATTCTTATTTAAATAATATTCATTTATTTATGATACTAGATTAAATCACGAACTAATTGAAAATGAATACCAAATTAATCTACAAAAAACATTATGGACCCACTTTATTCTAGTATCATACACAATTCCCTTTTCAAATCATAATCACGTAGATATAGGAATAAGGTGGATCTTCATTAGAACTTATGTTGTAGCACTAGGTTTGTGACTTGTATCTTATCATTGAAGCAATTTTCTTTGAAGATCTAAAATATATCTTCTTCTTGAAGTTTGTCTTCAATTTAGGTTCCAATGAGAAAAAATATTTATAAAACACCAATGTCACTACATTTACAATATATTTATTAGATTAAATAGATTTCTCTTATAAATATAACATTTCAAATTCACTATTTAATGCATGATTAAAATTTATTACTTTTACATGTGATATAATGTTTTGATAAAAATATCATCAGGGACTTGAAATTTCATCGTCATAGTTTTGGACATCTTATTTCTGCTAGATTTCACCATAGGGACCAATAAATATCCCCTTTTCATTCTTAAATTGGTATAGATTTTTTGGTAGGGTATTCATGGACTTTTTACAGTGTTTCTATTTATATTTCACAAGGTACACATAATTCTATTGATATTTGAGAAACCATTCTTGGAAAACTTATATTGATCCTCATTAGATATGTCTTCCACAATACCAATATAACTTTGTATATTTTTGATTGAATTCTTATTGATTTCAAGATTTACCACTAATTATTTAGTTTCCTTTAATTTTAAAATAATTCATTTGTGTTTCCTCCCTTAACATAATATGAGAATATTCTTTTAGTTGGTGTGACATTTTGATTGTATTTTTTTTATTTTTTGGGCGTACTCTTATTCACTAATTTAGAATCTAAAGTTGATACAAATTCATACTTAATCTACTTCTCAGTTTGGGGTAGTTATCTCTTATCCTTAGTATATGAATGATACCTGGATATGTTGTTCCAAAATTCATCAAAATAGTGAATATCATCATTTCACATCTCATAAAACTAATGATAATTACAAATATATTACTTGTGGATAAATTTTTATTTATATATGATGCTTATTTCATTACATTAATATTGTTTCATAATTTAGATCTAATTACACTATTTTCTTGGATACTACTACTTATAAAATTATATAAATTATTAAAATAATCAGTAGTTTTGTGACCATACCTCCAACAATACCAAACATTTCCCACAAAACTATTTATTTTTTCACTTTGATGAAATCTATCCAAAATTTTCTTCTTGAAAACCTTTATATTATTAAGGAACCCCACCTTCTTGGGATCTAATATGGGGGATGTTAATTTTAATTTCTCACTTCGACCCTCAATATATTAGTCAGATATATATCAATTTTCCCCAAGGTTTCTTATAATTTTTTTTATATTAATTATTTTATAGATAAAATAAATTTATAACTTTTAGGTTTTTCCAAAAAGTGATAGACCTTATATCAGGTGGATTAGGTAAATATTTATCCACATGTTCTAACACCATATTTACCGATTATTTTTCCCCTTTTAGGAAAAATCATTATCTAGACATTGAGTGGTAGAGATATTTATTTCTGAAATTTGGGAAGTTTAAATTCTGGTAACATTCAAATTCTTTATCTTTCAATCTTACATAGGTCAATTTAAACTGATAGTATTTTTCTCACTCAAAACTAAGTTTAGTATGTCCTCCCATTTTCTGTTCATCCTGTGAAACAATTTTCAATCATTTTTATTATCTTTTAACGTGAATTTTTATTAAATTTTACTCATTAATAATTCAAATCCATTTTTTCTTTATCAAAATACACTATTAATTTACGTAGGTACTCTAATTAATTGAATATTACAACAACTATAGCCTAAAATATTTTCTTCTCAACAATGTTCTTTATGATTATTCATCAATCCAATAGATAAAATTATAACAATGTAAGACTATATAACCATTTATTTTCACCAATTTTGAGAGGTAATTTTATCTTCCATCTTGTTAATCCAATTAATTCTCCATGGGAAAAAATAAACACACTAATTATGATTTTTTATCCAATAGATCCTTAATAAAACCAAATATACATATAAATGCTTCAATATAAAAATTTTTCAATAAAGATAAAAAATGATTGAATAAGTCTTAATTTTTTTATCTTTTCATAATCTATACAAGTTGAACTAGAATCAATAAAATATTGTCACTATCAAAAAAACCAATATATGAAAACTAATAATTCTAAATACCTTTAGATAATGGTGGCCCCTCATTCTTCCTAGATACTTTTCTCATATTCTCTTCCTATTAATTTTTTCCTATTTTCAATAGTCTTGGAAGAGAATTACATAGGTGTAATAACAGGAATAAATTATTATATTTTCATCTGAGGCACTTCAAAAATACCAATTTTTACATTATTAACAAAAATATATTTAGTGGGTATTCAAGGATAGATCCAATCATAAGGAATATTTGATCCAATATAGTTTAAATGCCTGATAGTTTTTAAGAAAACTCTTAAGAGGGTTTGGGGGTGGGGTGGGTGGGGGTGGTTGTTGGGGTGATGTGAATCATGTGTTGTTTATTTCTTTTATGAAATTCCATAGTCTTTTAAAATATTTTATCTGTAGATAAATATAACCTCTATACAAGTTATTAAAAATAGATCATTTTATCAATAATTTAGGAAAATTATTCCAATATGTAATGCTTTATGGAAAGCAAAAGTAACATAAAGGATATTATAGGTTTTGGGAAAAACAAATCATTTTAATTATTTAGATGTCTTATTTATATATTCAATAATATAATATTTTAGTAAGTACCACTGAATTTTATCTAGGTATAATCCTAAAACTGCTATTGCATCCCACTCTAACACAACATCCCAATATGATTTCAACCGCCTATTTCAAACACGATTAATCAGTAACATCACACTATTATATTATATTCCAACAATGGAATTTAATCATAAAATGAATCCATTATGTTTTATAGAATCCCAAGAAGTATATTGATGTGATTCTTTTATCATCTCATAAGAATTTGACCATCAGTTCTACATAGGATGCATCATTATATACTAGAATAGATCATCATCAGCCTCAGCACAAGATCTTAAAATTTCTCCACTTCATTAATTAATGAAATGAACATAAATTATTTTTATTCGGTTATATTCATAGATTTCTCAATAATATTATCATTTAGTTCTCATAGAGACTAAAATATATGAGGCTCAACTCTAAGTGATTACAAAATTTTACAATATATTGGTATCCCATAAACTTTGTCTTCTTCTCACTACTTCTGCTTGCCTCAACCAAAACACGAATTATGGATAAATTCTTCTTATACATATATTTTTGATACCCAAATAATGATCATATTAATAATAGGCTCAACATCTTTATCTTGTTCCCTAAAAGGTCTCTATTTTTAACAAATAGCAAAGAACTTAGTTTCTCAAATACTATTATCTAATTAAACTTTTTTCTTCATGTTTTTTCCTTTTAAACATATGTTCTATGAAATTAGATATTATATTTTAGAATATTAATTATCCCCAAAAAATTTGGTTCCAATGAACCTCAATTAAGCTATATTTTTTATGGGACTCCCCAAATATATGAATAATTTTCTTCTCACAACGACTCTATCTTGGAAAATTATACGTGTACCATTAGATTTTATATTTTAATTTTAATTTATATTATTTCATTAAAAAATTACTAATCTGTAGTTTTTCTAATGGATCAATACTATCCATATTTATTTTTCATCATCAATATTTTCTTTAAATATCCTCAATCAATATTTCTGTTTCTTCTATTGCAAGCTTGAGATTGTATTTTATCTCTTTATCACTATAATCATCATATTCTATATTTAATGCTTGAAATATTAAGTTAATTATAGTGTATATATTAAGATGATATATGTATTTATATAGAATCAGGTCCTTATTAATACTCATTCAACATAAATCACGACTCCTTTGTGATATTTAATGAATTTATGATCAATACATGTATCATAATATATAATTATTTAACTTGATCACATTTAATGATTTTTAAATATTAACTTTTAAAAATTATATAGAGAAAGGACAATGATCATTCATATCAACTCTATCTCATTATTAAATCTTAAACTAAGGCATGGATCATGGCTTTCAGAAGCTTCATGATGTTTAGATATATATGTAACATCATCAATAACATTAAATATAATTCTAAATTTATTATAGACATATTTATACTATAAATAAATAATCTAGTATTTAAATATACCACTAGTATTCCTATTCATAGAACTGGGGACCATTTACCCTTAACTTGTTAGTTTTGTAACAATCCCATTCTGGGTTTTTTGTTGTTTAAATCCTTATAGACCAATTATAGAATCAACCCATTTTTTCCCCATCATCATTAGATTTAAATCTATGAATATTTATTTTCTACCAGTAAATTTTGGAAACATTTGAATGTATAGAAGACATAATATGGGTAATTAGTTTAATAAGTATTGAAAAAATTATACTCAATGACTTAAAATATATATAATGGATGAAGGATTATTCTTAGCATCAAAAGAATATGATGGGAAATAATAACAATCAACACATTATTGGATTATTGAAGGAATGATTTACATTTAGTATTTTAATTAATTATGCTCTAAAAAATTCATGTATTGTTCTCTAAATACTGATAATGCAAATTCAGTAAATCAAATTTCAATAAATTTGATAAGATCTATTTTAAAAAAAATAGAATATCTCTAAAAATAATTATGATGCTTGAAATAAGATTTATAATTACTTCAAGGATTTAAAAATGAATATTAATATTGACCATGCGGTATAGGTAGACAATTACTTAACATGATGATCGAAAATGAGGAAGTGGAATGACCACATGAAAAAGCCATTGACTATGAAAAAATCAACGACATGTACAAATTACGGACTATACAAATCAACTATGTAAATCGACCGTACATATCAGCCACATGGCTATGAAGATCAGCCACATGAAGATTGAATGTGAGGTAGTGGATCAACAGCAAACATACAAACTTATGAATTTTTTTACATCAAGTAGTAAATTTTATGGTTATTAAGTTATTCTTGGAGAATATTTATGATACTACCATTGAATATAAAACATTCTCCCTTGTATTTTAAACACTTATTTCATCAGTATACTTAAAAAACATACACATATATCTTCTCATAATTCCTTGGTAATTTTATCATCAAAATATACTATAATTTAAAAACATTAATAAAACACCTCATATATATGTACTTATTACATCACTTAAAACATCAATGAAATAACCATAATTTCTTTTTTTTTAAATCATATGGACAACACATTAAATCTCTATATAATGGGTGGGTACTTAATCCATCACCCATATTTATCAACATAAAATGACTATCACTTTTTACATCGAAAAAAAATAAAATATATGAATCCAACAATTCATAAGGGAACATCACATTCAATAAAATGAATGAAAATAATTTAGTAAAAAATTATCTTCTATTTCAATGTAAAAAACAACTTGGAATGGTTTTAGAAAAGGGTGTCTATTTAGAATAATTATATATAATGAGTTGTTTAATTCATAATGATTTGGATGAGAAAATGTATATTGAACAACCATAATGAATCAATTAATTTTGAAGTACCCTAGTGTGGAATTTGAAACAATGTTTTTATTAGATGAAACAAGCACCGAGTAAGTGAAACAAAAAGTTTGAGGCATTTTTTTCAAAAAAAATCTCCAGTTAAATGTAGATAATTTCTACTACAATAGGTTTTTTGATGTTGGAAAATTAATTATACTTCTATTGTATTTTGATGGAACTCTCTTAGAATGTCTGAGTAAGAAATTTGTTGAAGGGTTGAAAGATAAGTTATCTGGTTGGTTTGTGATGAAAAATCTCAGGGAAGAAAAATAGATATTGGGTATGAGAATGTAGAGGAACTAGAATCAGGAAATATTGATGTTTTCATAATTATTGTATATTTAGAAAATAATTGTAAGATGCAGAATGTCTGGATATAAGCCTGTCTCTACCCTATTAGTTAAACTTTTATAACTATCTAAAGAGAAGCAACCACACATCAAATATGAGTCTATGTAAATGGTAAATGATCCTAATACATAAAAATTTATATCTTTTTTCTATTCCAATATTTATACAAGGTTATAAATTTCTTAAGAACATTGAGTGTTTTTTAGGTTCATTGAAAATATGGGAAAAGAGAGCTATGAATCGGTGAAGTGGATACTCTGGTATCTCTAAGGTTTAGAAGCATTGAACTTATGTTTTGTAACATGTGATCCATTAAATGGGTATGTTGACATAGATTCTAGAGGATATATAGGCATTCAAATAACTACTAATGTATTTTTCATTATATAGGAAAGTACTAACATAATTTATATTTCAATACTATAGCCAATAGTTTCACTCCTAAACATGGAAGAAGAGTACAATGTATAAATAAAAGTAGGAAGGATATTACAGTTAAAGGGTTTTTAGAGGAACTATAAAGATAGAAGACGAATTTAACATTACTTTATTGATATTATCATGAATTTCATTTTCTAGGAAAGTATAGAATTATATAAGAAGGATTTCTACGAGTAGAAATGATATAAAATAGTCATAATTCACTAAATATGATAAGGAATCTTATTTTCATGGAAATTATATTGAAATACTATTCCTTCGTGAGACTTAGGAGACAAAAAATAGGAATCTATATCCACTAATTATATTTATTTAATGAAGAAGGAAAGATTGATAAAATTCATAAGTGATATTAATTACATGGTTGGGAAGACGATAAACATTTCAAAAGTTGGAAATTATTTAGTTTCTCTGATAAATGTATTTTATAAAAGGAAATATATTTCTTGGATGAAATGTTATTAGAATATTTTCTACTGTGCCTAGGTTATCCCTATGCATGAGAGAAATTAATTATTTTTCAAAACTGTATAAAACTAGTGTAGTGGTGATTAGGGGTTTATCCATAAGGAAATAATTATGAATAAGGTGAGTTGATTATGACCACGTAAAAGAGAAAACTGAAAAAAATGAAAGAAGATACAACTGGGGGAATTCTGATTTAAATGGTGGTGATAAAGTCGATGGAACAGAGGTTGAAAACCAAAAATAAAAACAAATGTGTGGGTGAAAAAGGTGGAGATCAAATATGTTAAAGTTAATTCAAGGAGAAGAACAAGGTAATTTGAATGGCTAGTTCATTATTATAATTTTTTATTCATTCATTCATGGAAATGTGAAAATGTATATTTTTAAAAGAGGCTGCCAAGTTCTTTCGAATAAAAAACTAATAGATAAATTTATTCTCTAGTTTATAAAAATAAAAATTACATCGATTCACTTATTAAATAAAAAAAATAACCCATTATTACATGAATTTTCACCATAAATTATGATTAATTTTTTATTATAAATATATAATGATAGATCCACAATATCTCACACTCATATGTGGCAAGTAATAGGTAGAAGAAAATTGAGCAATGGGAAAATAGTAGATTCCAGCCACACCAAAAACATGAATGAAGTTAATAAACTCACGAGATTAATCTCATTATCTAGATTGTTTTTATCTAAAAATTATAATTTTTTTCAACAGTTGAAATTTTTTTTGATAGATATATGAATGGATGAAAACAACAGAAAATTGAAAAACCCTACCAAGGGATTTAACAACTTTTCAAGAACATAAGGACCAAGATACCTGGTATGCCTCTTCCTTACTATCCCCCTATTCAAATGATAGTTTCACACATACCACCTTGATTTATCTCTCCCTCTCCCTCTCTCTCTCTTCATAAATATATCCCCATCATAAATTCTCTCTATTCTCCTTGAGAAAACCATCTTCCTCATAGTAACACACATTATTTTTACCCTAGCATCAGTTGTTGAATTTTGAGCCTGGTAGAACTTCTTAGGTGGCCTCTATGTATAAATTTATAAAATAAGAATTCTATTTTTCCATCCTATTATAACTCTACTAGTGGAAATGATGTTATCATTTTGATTTACATATCTAATCTATCCACATAGCCAGTTTTTCGATATAGTTCAATGACGTATATAACAGAATCGTACCGCATGGCCATTTGATATTTGTATGATATTATCCATTTATTTGATTCCCCTAACATAGATAATTACTTTAATGTTATTGATTTCTCATAAATCCTTTTTTTATGTAGCCGAGTGGACAATGTTGGTGTTTCGAATGCATAGACAAGTATGTGACATATCTGATTGGCTAATATAGCCAATTGGCTGACATAGCTCACCAGACCCTTCTTTTACATTCCCAACCCATTATGACACGAAATTTAAACCATAATTTTCCAAATACATTGTATGTCTAGGTAGGATGTTTTTTGGAATGGATTTACTTAGCTTATTCCAGGATAACATACCCTCCTTAATTTTTTATTTAAATACAATATTTTAACGTTTAAAAATGGTGCTCGATAAACATGGGAGGAGAAAAATCAAAATTTTGATTGATATATGGATAAATATTATTCATAAGTGACTCAAAATGAGTTTCAACATGTATGATTATATATTTTTGTACTAATCAGTTCTTGACCCCTTTAAACGAGGACTACCACATCAAGAAAAGAGCAAATGAATTTTCCCTCTTCCACATCAACATGTACTTCATGGATGTACAAAAAAATATTTAAATCCATAATGGTTAAGGGTGGAGGAATTATCAACATTCAGCTACACAATAATATTGGGGAAACTTATCTTTTAGATGTTCTAGGTTAGTGAAAATGTGTGGTTGATCTTGATGATCAATGTTAAATAAATAATGTAGTTCCTGCTCTTTTTATATTTCCTATAAAGCCATTTATATCTTATGTTCAATTTTACCAACTAGTTAATTAATAAACACAAATAATTACAAATATATTTTCACAATGAAAACTAAAAACATTGATTTTTTGAGTACCTAAAAATATAAATTTTCATTATAATATTAAGTGAATAAATATTTCACTATAGTTATTCTATATATACAAATACTTCATTATATGCTCATTTTACAATATGAAAGACAATTAATTCATAAAAAATTATGTGGAAAAGTGTGATATAATTCTCCCACATCAAACTCCACCACACACAATCATGTTAAATCATGGGGAATAATTTCAATTAAATCAACTTCATTTCAAGATAAAAGAAATAAATTATATTCTACCAGAGTTATACTATATAATCCCAATCTAATGAAAATAATCAAATCATCCATAATTAATAAATTCATGCATCTGTTGTGATATTTCCACACTTTCCTAGTTCGACACAAATCAAACTCCAGTTCATGGAATAAAAACTATAGAAACCAATGTGGAATTAAAACTATAACAGGAGGACCAAAAAATTTCACACTCTCTTTGGTTCCTCAAACAAAAGATTCACTTCCCACTTTGTGGATACAATTAATTTTTTTATTATACATCAATTATCCCATTTTTAATTTGTTTTCAATATTACCCTAACTATTATTAGATCATTTTTGACAAGGTAACTTAGTTTTAATTTTTCACAGTCTTTAGTTTATAGTAGGAATTTTACATTTCACTTATCGATTCAGACTTTATTTATAGAAACACACCCAATACCCTAGTCTCAGATAATCACAATGTGGTCCCAATTTCCCATTTTACTTTATATTGAAAGTATTTATAATACTATCAATTAGAATGGATATCTAATGTGGTCCATGTTACCTAGGCTTAGTAGTTATGTTCAAGGTCAATCTCAAGATTCCCCATATTAAAGTTCTAATTATACAAGAATAAATCCAATCAAACACCCTTTTAATAGTTTTGAAACATTATCTCCAAAAATATAGAGGAAAATAGCATGCATCATTCACTAAATCCTCAAAACTTCAAACTCAAATAAATACATCAAACGAGATAAGACATTCTCTCCTAGGTAGAACACATTGAGTTATTATTTTTCTAATAAAGAATCACCCAAAACATTTATTTATATTCTGAAATCCAATTGAAATTATTAAAATTGGGCATTTAAACTAAATATGGGGGTGTTTTTATGTGGTCTAATTGATGCATATCAAAGTCTCATATTGTGTTGAATAATTGAATCATAGATAAGGTAAAAAATATTTTCTCTCCCTCATAATAAAACCCCAAAATTTTACCTAATGGTGAACACTACTATGAGAGAATTATGAAATTCATGGGAAAAAATCAATTCAATAGTACATAGAATTTTTAGGGGTTTGAAATAAATTAAACAAAACCCAATTTCCAAAAAATAATTTAAGAGTCTAAATTTTTTAATCAAATATATTTTCAACTCACTAGTCCTTAACAAGCTAGGAATTATAGAATGAAAAAATACACACTTATTTAAAAATCAAAATAAGTGTTCTCCCCTAACACATAAAAATGATTAGTAAAAAGGGAAAAGATGTGAAGTAGGAAAACCAGCACTTCCCTAATATAGGAGAATAGAATAAAAATTTTAGGAGATGAATGTCACTCATTTTACAAGAAAAATAATCCTCTTGCTAGCTTGGCCGCCTCCAAAAATGAAATAGAGAATAAATGGGAAGAAATATTGAATGAAAATAGGCTAAAATAAACACAAGACAACTAAAAAACAAAAGAATGAAAAATTAATGATAATGATGTGTCTCCCATAAAGCACCGTGTTTAGAGGATTTAGTAAAACTATTAATATTGTTTAATCCTAAAGGATGAATATAGAGGCTAAACAAATCAGTTTCCTCTCAATGTAATGTTTCATTATCTTCCCATTGAACTAAAATGGTTGGTTATCATTTCCAACTAATTCCCCCACCTAATTGACAAGAAACAAATAAAATGAAATAGACATCACCACTTGGATCTGCGTTTACCAAGAAATATAGTCAACTGAGAATTAAAGAGGTGAACCATTTTCCCCACATTAATGTGTCTATTTTGTAATGGAAAATCATGAAAATACTTCAACATTTTCTTATATATATGATCATTTTTTTAATATTCTCTCTTGATTTCATATAACTAGACATTGAGAATCGTTAAAGAGATTGGTCCTGTAGAATCTTTATTATAAAATGATTAGATTAGTTCTATTAGTACCTTTATTTCCTTCCCATGAAGATGAATGTAAATACTATAGAATGGATAAATTTTTATCATCAGGAACACATCTTAACATAATTCCACAAGAGAAACTTTTTAATAATAGAAGACCATCCCCAAAAAAGTTAATCTCTAAGATAAACATAATTATCTCATTATGAGAATATTTACTCTATATAATACTAGTAGTGAGAAAGATAAAAAATTCAAAAAACCATGGAATGTTCTCAAAAAAATATATATAACTTTTCATCTTTAAAAGAAGATTTTATCTCCCTTAGGTCTTCATTCTAAGTGTTCAACAGGATAGGCAAATTCTCTTCCATGAAATTTTGATCCACAGTTTATCCATAATGACCATATAAAATTATTCTAATAGTATAACCCATATCATCAATAATTTCATAGTTTATTCATTATAAAATAGAAATTTAACCATTGCATCGTCTTTAAATATAGTGAGTCTTAATCCAATCATGAACTACAATTTTTTTTAAATCAAAAAATACTACTAGGAGTTCATTATCTATTGTGGTGTAAATCCTTTGAGCCACATCAAGTAGTATTCTATCATAATATACTAGAAAAACTTCATATCATTTTACTAGCCATAAAAAACTACCATTAATATGTCCCTAAAATCGCACATAATCACAAAATGATGTTCAATGATAAGGGGGAATGATAAATAGTTACAAAATGATCATTTACTTTAGAATATTAAAGGAGTAAAATATTTCTTTATCCAAAAAATAGGGTGTATTTATGTATTAGGGGCCACAATTGAATGGTAATTTTAAATAAATACCTAATAAAAATGTGGTAAAATCCAGTATGTACAAGAATTCTTATATTTTCCATGACATTTGTAGGTTGATTCAACTTCTGTATCACTTTAATTTGAGTTTTATCAACCACAAATCCCTCGTTAGAAATAATGGGACCACCAAAATTCATTTTGAAAATATAAAATTACATTTTTCTAAATTTAGAAGCAGGCTCATTTCCTCACACCTTTTCAATGTTTAAAACAATATTAAAAGTAGAACCTACTTTATAAAAGACATCCAATAAATATTCAACAAATCTATAAATCATATTTGATAAAATATCCATCATGAACCATTGAAATGTTGAAGGATATCCACATAGACAGAAGACCATTCTTCTGTAAGAAAATTTCCTAAATAGATTGGTGAATGTGTCTTTCTCTATGTTCTTAAGAGTAATGAGAAGTTTATTATAATAGAAAAACCTTAAAAAAGGAAATTTTATTCCCAAAAAACTTTATACAATTTTATCATGAAATGGAAGTGGAAATTAGCATTTTATAATGGAAAAGTTAAGCTTCCCATAGTCTATACAGACCATCCATTTGTTAAAAATTCATGTTTGAATCTAATCATTCTTTTAATTGGTAATTAAAATCACTCCTCGCAACATAGAGACTTCCTGAACAGTACTTACCCATAGGATATCTGAGATGGGGAATATTATTGTAGCATCAAGTAGTCTAATAACATCTCGGAATTCTTCCTTAATCTTAGGTTTAAGTCTCATCTGATATTCCAACCATGGTGTATGGTAATATTCCATGGGGATTTTGTTTATGAGTAATGATGAACTAACACCGTTAATATCCAAAATAGAAAATCCAATAATACAATTTGGGCTTTTAAAAAAAATTCATGCTCTTATATTCCAAATAATTTATAAGAAACAATTACCGGTAGAGTTGAGTTATCTCCTAAAAATTAATTTTTCTAGGTGACTGGTAGAGGTTAGAGCTCCATGGTGGTAGGAACATGGATCGAGGGAACACACTTAGGTTTTGTTGGTCCATGTTTATCATTTTTACTCAAAAATAATTCAATGTAAAAAATCTTATTATTCATCACTATTAACTTCAGAAAAAACTACTCACATCATTCTTACATGAATGGGGTTTAAATTTGTTTTACATAAATTTCATCTATGTGACCCGTAAATTCTCGTTGAAATTTACATAAAGGATCATCATCCTTGGATTAACTAATCCCCATGTAATTCTCTATAGTTAAATCATGTGTAACATTTATTTATTCAAGAATCCTTAAAAACTCATCTTCCTCATCATCAATAGATTCATCTACTTTCAAAATATCATCTCTTGGTAAGATATTTTCTTGTAGAGGTTCATTCAATTTTTTGAAAACAATAAATTCCTACTTCCATTAACTATGATTAATAATAAATTTTTCTTTTGAAACGTAAATGAAACCCCCACCGACAATAAAATAATGGGCCTTCCAAGAATTATAGAGACCTCTTAGTCACACTCTATAACAAAAAATAGAAAATTAATAGGAAGAG
Organism: Viscum album; assembly: GCA_963277665.1. Classification (NCBI taxonomy): domain Eukaryota; kingdom Viridiplantae; phylum Streptophyta; class Magnoliopsida; order Santalales; family Viscaceae; genus Viscum; species Viscum album. Next base: position 1,592,976,797 of record OY728126.1, read on the forward strand.
AGATTACATACTCCTACTAAGAAGTCATCCAACAATTCAAATAGGTAGGGAAAGGATCATTATTCAATTTGTAATATTAATGTAGTGGTTTTATAAGTCTAAGTATGAATTTCTAGAAAAAGGAAAAAGTAACTAAATTAGTACTTGTACAAAGATCACCTAGAAAATTAAACTCGGAAACTAAATCACCAAAGGTACAAAGAATAATAAAACTCCCTGGATCATTAAATTTGGTAGGTATTCTATTTTGTAAGATAAAAATGCCCTCATATGTGATATTATAAGTTGAAATTAATTCTAATGTTTTCTCATTAAAATATATTTTATTATGTGATATAAGATAATAAGGTGTTTGAATAAGAGCCTCATGGTATGTAATATCTATGTTTAGTTACTTTAAAACTTTTAGATATTTAAACTAATCAAATTCATGATTTTTATTCTTAATTATTTTGAGGAAAATGAATAATTGGGGTAAAGTTCCTCATAATGGTGTGAAACCCAATAGAAATCTATAATATATTTTTATATCATTTTTAGACTTGATTTCTAGGGTTTTCTTCTTGTGTTTTTTTAGCATGTAAAATTGGATTCGACTACATTTTCGAAGGGTTGCTCAAATTTTTAGATTGGTCGGCTACCAGAGTACGATTTTTAGTTTCACCAAGAGTTTTACTAAAGATGGATTTGAGAAAATTCTGAATATCATCTTGAATTTGGAGACAACACATAATTTTTAAAACATTAACATTTTCCCAAGTATTTGACTAATTAGTATTGGGTAGTTTTTGTTTATCACTATCTCCTAAATTTATAACAAACCATCAACTTGAAAATCTATATTTTCAAAACCTGATTATATTTGTTACTTATTAACATTATTTTTTTATTTTTTCTTGTAGGACCAACCCATTACCTCTTGGATTATTCTTTTTATTTCATCATGTGAGGTAAAAGGCTAATCCTTTTCCTAATAATGGAATTTATGCATATTCAATTGAAGATACGGGGGAGAAACATTTCTCAGCAATACATGCTCTTTCCAAGAAAGGTTTTTGTGCTTACGATATCCTTGGATGTAATTATTTGATAAATACTCATCACATGATCTCAATTTTGGGACCATACCCAACCAAATTAACATTTTCATGGACTTGGGAAGGTATATCAATGTTTGAATGACAAGATTATGAATGGTAAAATCTTACTCATTGATGACATTACTCCCTTATAGTGTGTTGAAAAATTTAATTGTAAAATTTTTTATATAGTGATTTATCTTAGGGAGTGGCTGTAATTTCTTTCCTAATGGGGGTTCTCCATCTAGGAGATTTGTTTTTTGAATTTTGTTCTAAGTTGTTGAAAACCATATAGATCTCATCAACAGTTTTATTAGAGGAATATTATCTGTAATACTAATCAAATAACGTTTTATTGTATGGTGTGAGACTATTATAAAATTTTTACTTGAGAAATTTTTGTTTTCATTGATTGTTTGTGAACATCCTCGGTATCCCATTGAATCTTTCCCATGCTTTATGGAACAATTCACCTTTATATTATAAGAAACAAGTGATGATATACTTAAATTTATAAATAATTTTCCGTGGGTAAAATTTCATTACAAAATCATTGTATAATTGGAATGATGAGTCATAAATTTATTCATACATTTATAAGAATAATGTATTTTCATTTCATTTTAGGAATAATTAGAAGACTACCAACTTTAAATATTTCTAAATCAATCGTCTATGTGTTAGTTACAACAATGATTCATAGAAGTCCCTCATAAAGTCAAATGATACTTCATTAAGTTTTCCATAGTTTGATGTAATCATGGAAATGTGAGATTTATTGATATCATAGTTTCTTTACCTAGGAGTAAACCTAATGCATGTTGGGTTGTTTGATACTACAGGTACATAAAACTCCCTAAGGCTATAACATAATGATATTTTGTGAAATATATGTTTTTCAAATAAATGTACTCTTTTATATATTTTTGTGTTATATGAAGCCCTGATTTTTTCCAGTGTTACACACAACATTGAGTTTATCTTGGGTTATAAACAGTATATATTTTATCTACCTTTAGCCACAACACCAAGTTTTAATGAAATGTGAAAAACTAATAAAATATTATTATTTAATATGCTAGTTATCTCCTAGAAATTAGAATGATGGTTATGAATACGGTTAAATAAATTATGAAAATATATGATCTAATAAAGTATAATGAATTAATTATTTGGTGATAAATTAATTAAAAATGAAAATAATAACTGTTTGAAAAAAAAAAGAAAATCATTTTATAAAAATATATTTTTTGCACAGAAATTTATTTTACATATATAAATAAAGATTTTTGTGAATTATATTAATTAACTTTTTATATTATATATTATATAAAATATTTGACACTAATATTATGTGTTATATAGGCAGAAGATAATAATAAATCCAATTTTATGCTTAAAAACAATATTTTTTAAAAAATAAGTTTTATCACATTTTTCAAATTATTTGAAAATTATTTTATGAAAACTTTAGAATTATTACTTGAAAAAAAGATCTTAATTTTTTATTCCACATGTCAAAATTATCATATGGTTAATTTTTTATATTTTTTTGAGAAGGTAATTGTTTTGTTGAATTGTGAAAATATTGGTGTTTTATAGGAATTCTCATTTATTTTAATGAATTCAAAAACATAGAAATTAATTTATAATGATTTTGAATGAAAAAATAGTTAAATTATATTCCAATTAATTAAATTCATGTCTTTGGAATAAATTTATTGTTGATTTTTATAAGGATTCTAAACTTTTGAATATTTTCTCTTTGAAAAACCTCTTTCTCGTCGAGCATGCAGGTTTAACTTTAATGTAAAATTTTCTAATTATGTGAATTAAATTTGTAAAATTTATTATATATTTTAAATTAGTATAATTTATATTATCTAAAAACATCATCTTAATAATTATGCATAATTATTAGAAAAAATAGAAAAAATTAATTACTATGGTTAAGGTGAAAATGTGTTTAGTGGAGGGTTAAACATAAATATATGGGGTAAAATCATATATAAATATTTATAATTCACATTGTATGGAAAATTTTGACCTTATAACCTATAAGGTTTTATAACTTCCCATTTTATAGCCTTATGTAATGCGAAAAATGTGGTTACACCTTTTTCTTTACAAATAGTACATGTGTGCCACTTACACCACTTATAAAAAGAAACCCAATCTCCTCTCCTATTGACACTAAAAAAACCTATTAGATCTAAAAATAGTTTAATATATTAATTAATTATTTAAAACATGATGATATAATAACATTGGTGTCTTAAATTTACTATTATATTATTATGTTAAAGTAATGACCAACAACAATCTTCACTTCCATCAAATGGGACACAAAATCATCATATTTGTGTTTGGAAGACTACCGCCTTGTAAACTGATGTTATTAATTTTCCATCACCACCTATAATGGATAGATATAATGTTTTTATTATTATTTATATTTTATATTTATGATATTTTTATACCTTAATAATTAAAATAGCACATCTACCTTCTTACATCCCAACCTTATGGAAAAAAATAACATCTCTTGTTTATATGACACACTGTTTCCATGCAAACCAATGTGACATGTTTTAATTTATAATTTACGTAGATTGTAATATAGAAAAATTAAATTAATATATATTATATTTGAAAAAAAATTTACTTCTATAATAATGAAATCATATAAACCTTCTTAATTTCAATTCCATTGGGTATACGATAATGTCGCTTGTGTGTACGGAGGACTACCGCCTCACAAAGTGATGTGATTCATTTTTAACTAAAAATTTTCATGGAAGGTAATTATGGTAAATTTAAAGAATATTTATAATATATATGAAATAAAAATTATACTTTAATGGTAATAAATTATTTTCTTTTATTTTATTTCATCTTTTGAGAAAAATGAAACATTGTTGATGTGTACGTATGAACCACCATCTCCCTTAATAGTTTATTCCATTTTCCATCCCAAAATATTATAAAATTACTATAAAAACATATATATTGAATATATATGATATTTATATCATATTTAAAATTTTTTATATGATGGAACCATCATCAAATTAGGAGGACAAAAAATAAAAACATTCATGAAAAAACAAATTAGTTTTTGTCAGAAACGTGACTTTAACATATAACTGTTAACACATGTGTGATAGAATGACATAAGTAAATCATATATGGTATGATATTTTTTTGGTAATTTACTAGATATATAATAAAATTATAATTATTATATGGGATGTTTGAACATGTACGAAGGGAGCCGCAACATAAGGTAACGAATTTTTGTCTCAATTTTCATTTTTGACACATATATTATGTTATGAACCTATATTATCTTGTTAAGTGTATTTATAACCCATTTTAGATGTAATATCATTAATTTATTTAAACTCACAATATTATGTGTTTCATTTAGCATTACACTTTCATGGGGCTTATGATTCAATATTACCAAAGTGGTAAGGGTTTTATGTTAAAATATCATCATTATCTTGGATTGAAAATGATTATGAATCTAATGATAAAATAATATGATACATATCTAAATAAACTCATTTAAATTTCTCTACTATCATTTTTTTAATATATATTTTTTCCCTTCATTTTCTCCACTTTTTTACACAACAGGTCAGAATAATACGTTTAATAAAACTTTTATTTATATATCTCTTTGTTTGAAAAATACTTTTTCTTACAAACCATGTTTTCAAAAATGTTTTAAAATTATTTTAACATTATTCAACTGATTAATTAAATACATTTTTACCCATGTATGACTTTGTAACATACCCCGATCCAGCACTCTCTCACATGGTAGAAATAAGTTGATTGTGAGACCTCACGAACACCTCCCCATATGCCAAAGGCTACCAACTGGTACTGGGGGTTTCGTGAGTACAGTGGGGAGACTATTCACCCAATTATACAGTTACAATAAAAAATGAATAAATATTAGAGTGTGGAAATAATAGAAATGATACAATATTACATACACTAACCCATAAAATTAAACTTAATAATCTAATAAAAATACAGTAATATTGTAATTACATGCTAGAATGTAACTAAATTTCATTCTATATGTAGTACAAAAAAACCTTGCTACTAAAAATACCACAGTATGAAATCCCAAGTTGATCTTGTGTCAAAACTCCAACACTTCTAGAAATAAAATATTCAACAACAAGGTCCTCTTCCCTTGTCCAATTCTGTTTCCACAAAATATTCATGGGAGCCAAACAGTGGCCCAAATAGGGTGTGAGTATAACTCATATGGTCAACAAAATTGTGACTAAACATAACCATTATAATAATAATTTAATTAAATAATGAAATAAGAATTTTTATTATTTAATTAATAAATTACATTAAAAACACATAGACTCCTTCATCTCTATTCTAGAATATCTCTAATAATGTCTCACAACCATGCCAATTATAACCATATAAGCATGGAAAAACATAACATACAACAAAATTATGCCAGAATTTCTTTGATCAAGTATCATGACCATTACAACTGCAACCATATAAACATGGTAAATCATAACCTAATAAAAATGTATAAATCACAGAAATCTAGGTCAAAACCTGCTATATAATAATTTCCACAACTAATCAAGGATGATCCCAGTATATAAGTATTTTGGAACATGTTAGAACTAAGCCTCGTATATAAAAATTTCAGCATGTCTCTTGGACAAGACTGATCTATAATAATTTCATCATGTCTCAAGACCAAGCCTAGTATATAAGCATTTCAACATGAATCAATTGGTATGACCATCTATATAAAAACATCAACATGTGTCACAAGGTAGACACCCTATATCAGAAGTAAATCATTTAAAAACATCACACATGTCATAGATAAAATCATATCACAATATCAAATCATATGGATCAGTGGATAATTATGAAAAAATTACCATTTATCATTGAATTATACATTTTATTTACCCTTTTGTGATAAACCAACAACAAGCCAATCATTTCAATAATCTAGCCAATCCAAGGTGATTATATATAAAGAAACCTCCCTAATTCACTTTTTTGATAATCACACTTTAAGAAATAAGTTAAACCACTTGTAATCAATGGTTGAATCACCTAAATTATAGCCATAAGCTAGGATAATAACTATATGGATACAAAGGGGCTCCAAAGAATAATCCAATTCATCATTTAGTTTATTTCGTTGAACACTATGTTGGTAAAATTTCTATATTGAACATACATGAGAATTATCAAACCATATGGATAAGGTTTATACCCTCAATTCTAATTGATGATCGAATAACGATTCCAAATGAAAACAACCATGAGGAAGAAGGTGCAGATGATCGCTAAAAGGATCCTAGAACAAAATTGAACAAGATCAATACAAAAATCACTCATGAGAAAAATATTACACCACAATGGGAATTATAACAAAGGAAGAGAAGGTAAAATCTAAAAAACAACTTTATAAGGATCAAATTCATTATCTGAATGTTCTGAATCAAGAGGGGTGCTCCAAAATCACCTGGAAGGTGACCTAAGGTCGAGAGGAGAAAGTAGCATGCGCATTGGAAATAAAACCAACCACACGGAACTTTTTTAAAAACATTATTGGGAAATTAAACAACATTCAATAAATTTTCTTGTAGTGTATTTAATTTATGAAGTATATTCCAAAAAAAACCATCAACTCAACTGAATATTAAACTCACTCGAACATTACATGACGTGTAACCCTTTTACAGAATGTGTAAATGTATTGAAGAGGAGTGTCATCCCATTTTCATTTTTCAAATACCACACCCCATTTAAGTATTCTTATAAATCATGGAATACTTCATAACACTTGAATCAATTACATCTAAAATTTATTAATTCAAATAAATTTACACCTCTTTACCTTAAGTCATTTTAAAAAAAAGGCCTTCACTGTGGATCCTCTTCAATATTATAAAGTTTCCTTGCAACCCAATACCCTGTTTACTGAATCAAAGATAAAATCATGATGAAATCACAACCACTATAGTTTAAATATGAGGCAAAATCCAATAAAAATATATTTAAAAAAAACTCAGAGAGATAAGTACATGGGAAAAGACAATTTCTTACAAAATCACCACTATATAATAGCTCATCAAACAAGATGCTCAAAGAATCACTATGGGGTATCAATAAACATGCATCAATAGTATGCTTCCATATCAAAATCCATCTCATAGGCCGTCTCCAAAAAACACCTAGCCTCCATTGTACCGAAAAAATAAGAATCACCCTACCCTGGAGATACTTCTCACTATTGTCCACAATCTTTCATGGATTCTCCTGAAAGGATTAATCAACACTAAGATAAACATATTTTATGTCTATCATCTGAAAATGTTCTCAATAACATATTTGATGATGAAGCACATTGAATAAATTGTGCATGGAACAATATCACTATGGAGGGGCTAGATGGTATACCATTGGACCAACCCTGGACACTATCTCAAATTGCCCAAAATAATTGGGTTCTAGCTTTCCATGGTTCCTAATAGATCTATTCCCCAATCTAGGAGACACCTGGAGAAAATAATTACAACCATACTCAAACATAAGAGGCCATCATTTATGGGCAACATAGGACTTATACATTCTCTATATGGTGACCGACCACCTCTTCATCAACTGATCCCGATCAAATGTCTCCTCTAGAAGAATAGGTCCCACAAGAACTAACTCACCAACCACCGAACAACATTGAGTTTAGCAGCATGGACTACTATAAAAATAATCAAAAGGTTCCACTTGTATTAATGTATGAAATCTATTATTAGATGAAATATCCATGAGGTCCACATGATACTCCCCTAAACCACCAAAATCCAAAACATAGGCAAATAAAATATGTTTTAGAACCTGAATAGTCCTCTTAGATGGACCATTGATCTTAGGGTTATAGTATGTACTCAAAAGAACATGTGATCCTAGATCCTTTAAGAGATTCTTTTAGAAACATGACATAAAATATATAAATGATACTCCTCAATATACCATGTAGCCGAAATACCTCACTGACATAATTAATGACAAGATCATCAACTATGAAGGTATCCTTGAAAGATAAAAAGTGGGATACCTTTTTCAATCGGTCCAAAATCTATCATACTACATTATTATTAGGGGTTTTTGTGGGTAATAATGTCACTAAATACATTTTGGCATCATCTCATTTACACTAAAAACTAGGGAAAGGCTGTGAAATCCCAACTGGCTTCCAATGCCTGGATTTCACATAATGACAAATGAAACAACTCACCACGAAGTCTATTACCACCTTATTCATTCATGAAAACCAGTAATTTCTATTAATATCACACTATATATTTGTCAAACTAAGATGTATCACCCATATAGAATAATGAAAATACATCATTAGCTCCTCGTTCAATCTAGTATGAACTCATACATGGCAACAAAAAAAGGGAATTACGACTACCAAGAGACTATCGTGATGGTGTCTTAACATCATATATGATATCTCTTAGAAATAAGACCTTTGGACCAGATAACTGCTCTATATTATTTTGATCCAAATGAATAGGAAAGACATATGACATAGTCATAGCTACTCACCCATGGGACTCATGAACATATAGATCCATGTTTGAAAATAGATCAATTATCCATCACTCATGCTGAGACTCCCACACTTCCACTATCTATGTCTTATAAGTAAATGAATTGGAAAAAGGAATTTCCCTTGCCCCGTATATAAGCTAACTCAATGTTTCAAGATTGTAGATACATGAACCACCTCTTCTGCTAAAGGATTATGTCAAACCATTCACCCAAGACATTATTCCTCTAGTATATCAGGGAATTTACCATTCCTGCTAACTCCAAATCATGAGTAAGATAATTTATCTCATGTGGTCTCAATTTTCTAGAGCCACAGGAAACCACTCAATCCTCTTATATCATAAAAAATCAGTTTCCAACTCCTAATGCATTATAGTTCACAATAAATGCTTTACCTAGAATAGCTAAAACGAGGATCAGTTCTGATTTCAACCAACCCTTTAGATCTTAAAAAGCTCTCTGAGAAATAATTTAATGAACATACTTCAATCCCTTTTTTGTCATCCCTGCCATCGGTACTTCCATATGGGAGAAGTCCTATATAAAGAACCAATAATAACCTACTTAGCACAGAAATCTCTCAATTTCAAAGATTTCATAGGGATTCCTCCATGATACTATAATTGAAATTTACTCTAGGTCTACAGACACTCCTACCTCTAAAAGGACATGACCCAATAAGTGTACATTATAAATCTAGAAACTTCATTTGGTTTTCAAATCGTAAATAGACGTTATCTCAATATACACAATACAATTTCAAGATATTTGTAATGATTGTATTATAAATATGAGCATAATAAGATATCATAAAAACCCCCATTATAAGATCCTGAAAACATCGAAAGATCATATTCATTAAGGTCGTGAATCTTTCCAGTGAATTAGTCATACCAAACAGAATAGGTACAAAGTCATACAAGCTATACATACCACTAAATGTAATCATAAGAATTTCATTTGGAATCACCATCATGTAATTATATCATGATCTCAAATTGACATTAGATATTATCTTATCACCTCTCATCTGATTAGAGAAATCATCAATGTGTGGAAGAGGATATCAGTTCTTGACTATTATCTGGTTTAATCTAAGATAATATGATAATAAGTGAAGTTTCTTATCATCATTATTAGAAAATAAAACTAGAGAATCCCATGGAGACTTACTTTTCCAAATAAAATGTTTATATTCCTTATATTAGATTTGGGATTTCAACTCCTGAATCACTATTGGTTCCATTCTGTAAGGTTGGATAGAAACTAGATCTTCTCTCACTACCAAATAGAATTTAAATTCAACCTATATCTAATTTGGTACACATAGGAATCATCATGAAATAAATTATAGATATTAGTTTCCACTAGGGGAAAGTAATACTTGTATATTACACCATCATGTAGATAAATATTGGATATCTGATCTGTGAGAAAATCCAATCTTCATTGAATTTTTCCCGCACAACCATCTTGAATATCCCACTCACCCTATTGAAAATGAAAACCTACATTTCGACATAAAATGTTAAATTTCCTAAGGAAAGGTTAGATATGAGATTGGTATAGTGAGAAACAATCCATAACAATAATAAAATCAAATCCTATCATTCCTATAATGATTTTTTACCAAAAAATGGTAACCACCAATCTCTAGAGAGTATGCCTTACAACATTGGATATTCTCTGATTACACTACGGAAAGTGTGTTTATGGTCAAAACACCATCCAATATCTTCACGTCTAATAGAAAACCGTTTATAAAAAGAGCATATAAATAATATTTTAATGCACTTATATAAAAAAGCACAAGGAAGGGAAGATGATACATGAATTTTACATCAAACATCAGATGGTACTGTATCCACAACATCTAGAGTAGTCTACACAATATTTAACTGAATAGTTCTTCTACCCTAGGTTCCATCCTAACAATCCTACACCATAACCTCTTCCAGAGTAGTCTACCCAATGTTTAAATGAATAGTTTTTCTACCTTGACTTATTTTTCTGTAGTTTTCTTAGAGAAAACTGGTATAAAATTCTTATTTACAATAGAATAAGAGTTCATAGACTTCCCTATTGAAAAATTCTATCTTCTACTCTTGTCTTCCCTTAGATTACCTTCTTTGATGAGTTCTTCATTCATCACATATACAAAACAACTCAGAAAAAACTTGTTTAACTACTATGTGATGTCATAGGGAAGACCATCATGAAAAGTTCTCACACTGGGGATCTCATCACCTACCAAAGATGAAAAAAATAAATTTTGGTCAGTGAAATGATTAGTGTAGTCTAGCACTGACATTCCCTCTTATGTTAGATGCATGAACTCATGATCATTATCATCCCACAACATCTTAGGATAGAAGTGTATTAGGGAATTCAAATCTATTTACTTCCAATAAAACTTCTATTACCACCCTAACTACTTTAGTATTCCCCATCGATGCTTGGTTGGTCCATGAAAAAAATATATAGCAGGATTCACCTTATTATCTACAGGTGTCTCAAATTGCTAAAAGATCACCTAGACTTAATAGATCCAGAACATGGCATTCTAGGGGCCTACCCTAGTGAATATAAGATAATTTTGTAGATGGATCTATCTCATTATCTCTGACATCATAGGCAATATAAAAAAATCTATATTTTCATGGATCACATGACCCCCAGTAATTTGTCCCCAAGATAAATAACCACCTGATCCTCAGGAACTACACGATGCTCTGGTTTATCTGTGTCAGGAGACTACTGATTTACACTCTCTTAATTATCATCGCAAAAATGATAAGGAATAATTTTATTTACAAGAAAACACGAACTCATAACACTATCTATAAATAGGTTCATCATCAATATGTGACAACAAAAGAGAACCACTGACTCCTGGTCTCTCCAAACGTGGGTTACAAGTATCTTATCATGCCATAATAGTTCATTTATATCATTTCATTTAATATATATATATATATATTGTATTATATATATCATGTACCCAATATAATAGTTCTAATATTTATGTATATATCACATGCAATAAATAACTCTCTATCACGAATAATACATGTCAATATATATCCTACTTTTCCTAGTATGGTGCATGCATAAACATCGATCTCCATATCAAGACAGAAGTATAAATATTAAGAGTGAATAATATCATAACCTGATAACATCACACAACATGTTAATCTACCAAGGTGAAATAACATCAACAGTAACAAGCAAATGACCTAAAAAATAGTCCATCCTTGGGTAATTGGATTTTCCACATACATTGGTTAGCTACTCCCATGAACAAGCTCATTACCATGTCCTGACACATCCTAGTCTCCTTTATAACACTCCATGATAGTAATGAAATAGAAAAAGAAACACGGTGAGGTATGTTATACATCTTTTAAATGTCCCCAAATCTAGAACTCTCTCAAGTGGTCAGAATAGGTTGATTATGAGACATCAAATGCGTTCCCTAATATGGAAGTGGTTGTCTACTAGCTGCAGGGGTGTGATTAGTATAATGAGAAGACTATTCCCCCTAGTTATTGGGTTAGAAAATAAATGAAATAATCAATATAAATAAATTAATAATTACAAGAGTGGGAAATTAGTGGAAATGATTCAACAAAGTGGAAACCGTCTAATAAAAACAAACTGAATAATCCAATAAATTTAAAGTAATAAGGTAATGAAATAATAGATGTTATTTAAATGACATTCTATATGTAAAGAAAAATAAAATACTAGCAGACAGAAAATACCCCATTACAAAATTCAATATTGGTCTCACCCCCAAACTCTATCCCATCGAGTAAGAAACAATCTACCACAAGGTCATTTTTCTTTTTCTGATCATACATCTATAGAATCTACCTAGGTTTTAAACAACTAACCAAATAAATTTTGAGTATAAATCAGCAGCTCGACACCATCATGTCTAAACATAACCACTATAATAATAATTCCATGTAATATTTCAATAAAAAAGTGCATTAACTAATTAATTAATTAATTAAATATCACATCAACATGCTTCAGCTATATGCAGAAATATATTTGATAATGTATCAGGACCATACCAATAGTAAACATATAACCATGGAGTAACATAACCAACATTATATCCCTTCAACAATGTCTCTAAGCATGTTTTACAACCATGCCAACCACAACCATATAAAAATAATAAAACATAATCTTAAAAACAAGGTATAAATCTAAAAAATTTGTGTCAAATCTAGCTATATAATCATTTTAGCATTTAACTAGGTCTGATCTTTGTATATAAGCATTTCATCATGTGTTAGTTCCAAATCCAATATATAAGCATTTCAAAATATTGCTTTGATAGGCTTGATATATAATCATTTCATCCTATCTTAGGTCCAATCCAAGTATATAATCAATTTATCATAAATTACATGGCATAAACCTCTATATAACTATCAACACTACTTAAGATTACAAAAATACTATGAATATAGCCCTGGATATTTCAAAATCCCAAGAAAAGGTTTGATGAATTAAAAGGAAAGAAAAAGTATCAAAAGACCTGCATAGAAGACCTGTGTGGCATAACTGCATGGTAGTATACTTTCTGTACCCCTACATGACATACCTACACAAAGGACCTACGCGGATGACCTGCATAGACAACCTCCCTTCAACCAGTCCCCCTCTAGGCCTATAAATAGGACCCTTGGGCACCCCATTTCCAAGACTGAAAAATTTTAAGGACTTCCTGAAACTCCTATTGCGTAGCTATTTCCCCTAGAACCCTTCAATTGACTCAGGTAGCTCTCCAAAAATAAGAGAGAATAGATAATTAGATGGGATAAGCATGGTTTGAAATTATTTCACAATTTGAAGCCAATGTATGTTTGGATCCCTATGTAAGGATCTTTTTAATGATCATAAATTCCTACGAATCACACCTGCACTGTATAGCTACGTGGCATACCTACATGGTGTACCTACGCGACATACCTGCACGGAGTACCTATGCGGAAGTTCTATGTATAAGGCCTTCATTTTAACTTATTTACCCTTTTTATGGATACTCATGGAAGGGTATCTCCTTCCTTGGTTTCCTTATCTGAAATGGAATAGGCTCAATCTTGCACCAAAACCTCCAGACTTATAAAACCTTTAGGAAAGGAACATCAGCGTGTCTCCTATTTGAGTTTGTATATCTACAGTCAGAGGCTTCCTGCATTTGTTTTACAATGGGTTTAGGATTCAGGGAGTGTCTATGGGTTTGTATATCCATAGTCACATGGACCTTTCTCCTAGGTATAATGTTGGAAAATTCCCAGATTGGAGGATTAGGGTTTGGGTTCTGCCCTACCCTTTTCATCTCTAAGATCTGGAACCTTAGGTCTTTGGTAGGGAAGGTACGGTTCACACATTCTTTTTCCATGAAAGAAAAAAAGAATTCTCCCTCCCCTACCGAGATCCACTAGGGAATCCATCCTGGAGTAAGCCCCTAAACATTAAAGTAGGAGGTTGAAGTCTTGATCCTCTCTAATTTCTTCACCTTCACTCTTTCCCTACATTGGACCCTAGTCTAATGTAAATAGAATAGAGGGAGGCTTGTCACCTCACCCTCTTATCGGGTCGACTTGACCTTATCCACACTGGCCACTGTAAGTGAACCCTCCTCCATTAGTAGAGGAGGAAAAGCATGGGTTCCTTTGTTGAATCTTTTACATCCTCTTGTTTTTCACACTGAGCATGACACACATGGGATTATATATTTGTCATGATAACAACATTTGCACATGCACATGAACTTCAAGAAATCTGACTCATGTTCAAACTTGGACATGAAGGAAGACATCTCAAGGCCCGAGATCATTGGATATCCACTTCAGGAATCCAACCCTAAATCCCTTAATCTCAACATCTTCCTTAGGAGTAATACCCAAATTAAACCCCAAAATCACCAAGGCATCCTTTTTTGGAAGCAAAACCAAACTAATTTCTCTCAAAAGACTATACTCTTCTATGAGACTTATCGAACTAAGTGGGCTTTGATTCCCATCCAAATGGGATACGTAGGAATCCTCCTTGAGGTTCAAACCCAACACTTCAAATCAACACTGTTCTCCTTGGGCCATATTCCCAATATGGTCTAGTCTTACTTGGAAACCCATATTCCTTCCAAGAAACTTCGTATGCTTTGGCATAAGACCCACACCAAACATTAACTAATCACCTTTCACTTAGAGGCCTTTATCACATGACTATAAAAGGTATGATGTTTCCCATTAAGAGGAACCTAACTACGAGGGTTCTGATTTCTTTCACAAGGATTCGTTGGTATCCCATTTTATGGATATGGTCCCAATATCAAAACAAACCTTCATCTCCCTGGATGATAATAAATTCCATAGTGCCCCATTGAGTGGCTTAAAAAAGTATCATTATAATAAGGATTAAAAGAATATCTATATAGTATATGATAGGAAAGCATTGATGGGGAACCTAGAATAAAACAAATATCTCCATTAATGAAGAACGTAGAATACATACGGATGATTATAAATTTCACACATATTAATAACTGATTGAAAAAACCAAGGGAATATTATGTTATACTGGGTGAATTAATAAATATTCATGAAAATATCTTAAATTTATAAAGAACATCCTAGAGTAGGTAATAATCCCCCCCAGAAGGGTGTGATGAGTCTGACTTCTCATCCTCTCGACCAATTCACATTCCTAAGTATCGTAATGTTCATACATAATGAATGGTTACTTTGGGAAAGCAGGTCCCTTGTGGATAGAGAACTCTTGGGTTTTTTTGGTTCCATGAATAAATCCAATGGAAACCTCCAAAAAGCAGTGATTCATAAAACTAGAACACACATTTCAAGGAAATATGAAACAAAAATGATGAACCTGATGTGAATCCTTAACCAAGTTGAAAATGATAGCCACATGTTAGACCCCTATCAATTGATAATGGATGGAAATACAAAGGAATCAATCACCCCTGTATCCATCTAAAAGATGTTTATTTAATGGAGTTTATTATTGTTCTCAATTGTTTCTCAAAACTCTCATTACTTCAAAATGGATTCCTTCATCTTTGCACCCATGAATGTCCTGACTACTGCTCAAGCTAGATCGTCATCCGATAGAAGTATTTCATCACCAACTAGGCATATTCAATGATGGGTCTTGAATTTACTGATAATGGAGTACCTTAAAAACATTAAAATTCCAACCTTGGAGGCTGCCCAACAGGCTCTCCAAGTAAATAGAAATCCTCGATGGTCTGACCAATGATGACCGATGATCAAGAAGCAAACAGGGTCAACCAGTGTCTTCAATCATTTTGGGTCTTTATTCCTGGAATGCAACAACCATTCCATCCCATACTATAGAAATATAGATCAAGATGTCACTCAAGGTCTCAATTCAATGCTGCATGGGTCCTTCATAAGGACTCCCACCAACAATCACCACCAACACAATCGTGTGGCAGTGAATCCACAACACGATGGGGGTGTTGTCTTTGGACATACGACTAAGGTCTCTCAAACCCATGCATACAAGACAAACCACCGGGGATAACATACAGTCAACAAGGAGCATGTTCTTACGTTTTTTCCCTCTGGAGAAGTCTATAAACCTAAATTGATTGCAAAAATGAGTGGTCACATACACCCATTCGTCCTAATTCTACTACCTAGTAGATTATTATGGAAGAGACCCACCAATCCCACTAGGTTAATTGGGTGGAGTAAAGTGAACATGTGCATAAACATATTTACAAATTATCTTCCATTAAACAGGCTCATCTAACTATATTTAAGAATGTCGACCCATCAAATGTGGTGGAAACTGGTAAATAGGATCATACACCTACTTACACTCACCAA
Source organism: Viscum album (assembly GCA_963277665.1). Lineage (NCBI taxonomy): Eukaryota > Viridiplantae > Streptophyta > Magnoliopsida > Santalales > Viscaceae > Viscum > Viscum album. The sequence goes on from OY728126.1 coordinate 1,592,993,409, forward strand.
TTATTCTATAGTCTTGTCTGCCATTTTAGAAAGATGTTTTTGAACAATTATTGAAGAAAAATATCTAGTAGGAACATACACTTGCCAACATTCATCAAGCCTACCAACAGTCTCATTTGGCAGCACCTGGAGAAGTAATTCAGAAACCTCTGACAACAAATCTGGGGCATAATCAAATCTCTTCTCCCATACACGAGTATTTTCAGTATCCAATGATAGGAAAAGAAGTACATGATAATTCGCATACATGTACTATAGATACATAATGAACGTATATTCCTATTCTAGTCATTGAAGTCACCAAACACATCGTAGCAATGGTGAAAGAGAAAACAAAAATTCATGCCTATATTCTTGAAGAAAGCGAGAATATCATAACAACAACTTCAACAGTGCTATGGGAACATACACATAAATCTATCCCCACACCTAGGATTATGCCTCAACATTCGATCCCAGAGTAGATACATACCTTTGCTTCAGTCCAGGAGGGTTATAGGGCATACTCCCCTATATCTAACAGACAACTGGATTGAGAACATACACCCTTTTCAATTGAAGGCAATCGACCGGTTTTTATAACTGATTCAAGGTAGCCACATACACCTAGCCATGATAACCACTTCTCCCGGCAAGTGGCCCCAACTATGTGTAAGAGAGTATATAAGAAGAAGCCTCGGCAAAAACAATTTGAAAATAAAGAGACAATTGAAATCTACCTCCTCTTAATGCTGGTGTTCCTGAAGCCCTTAGGCATTTATATGTTGCAGCTCAACATTCTACCCTCTAATTATCAATTTATTAGAGAAGTAGAAGTAATTCTGAAGTTCCCAATCAGAAACTTCATCATGAAGGCTAGATTCATGAAACCTTGGACAATCTAGAGGGCCTATCTCTGGATGAGAGTCACAACAACCCTCAGTGTGGCCAGAAGACCAATGATCAAGAGGATTTACCCTTTCTATAATCCACTATGGTGGTACTTCTCATGATGGCATTCACCACGAATGTTTTTTCCACAATTTTATTTTTCATTTTAAATACAATTCTGTAATTGAAAATGTATTAATGATAAATCCCTCTTATCTCTAAGAACATTCTAAAACAAGGTCTGTCATGTCTGATGCCTTGTCATTAATGGGTGAAATAATTTCTCAACCAGAAGACAAATTAATGGAAAGATCATTCTCCTAACCTCCCTTGGGTCATTTTTCATCTACTACAGTATAGGAAAAAGCATCTGATTCCATTTTTTTTAATAAAAAAATTGAAAAGTGTCCACTTTTGTCAGACCAAGTACAGAAACCACTTTTGAAAGATGATAAAGATATGTTAAACATGAGAAACAAATTGTCTTAAGGGGAGTTACCAATCATGTTCTGGAATTTGAAAAAATTTCAATACAACATTCTAGAATTAATTGTAGAAGATTTCATTAATGATGTTCTCCTCAACTTATATAATACTATTCATCATTGGAAAAATAATCTATTACCATATGATGAATATCAAAATCATGTAAAGGTATCATAAGGCCTGCAATGCCAAATTTACAAGGCATCTCTCTTATTTTCCCAACATCCAAAGGTTGAAATGTAGTGGAGAACCCTTCATTGTGCATGTATATGTTCTTTAAAGAGGCTACGCCAGTTAATTTCTGATTACCCATCTAGTGTTCGTATCAGAGGATGGGGTGCACATGAGGCGTTGCATTTCATTGCACTATAGAATCAGTAAAGCCCGCCAAAAGTGGTCACATGAAATGTTATTTCCAACAGTCGGCTACAATCAAAAGATTTTGTATGTAATCAAATGTAAACTCAAGAACACACATCAACTATCTCTCATTAGAGTTAGGCCCAATGAAAACAATTTGTTGAGTTACATTTTCATCAAGCATATGAGAATATTCAGCAAGCCTCTATCTTAGAGAATTTCAACCATCAGATAACGCAAATTTCTGAAATATCACTGTAATCTTCTGAAATAGGTGATTTGAGTGGTTTCCAGATAATGAACCCAGCTATTTTCTGAACCAAAATTCTCAAAATCAGAAGAGAATCTCTTCGAATCTCAGCTGTATAAGTTCAAGAGCCACCAAAACTTGTAGTGATGGGGTCTTGTTTAATTCAACCATTGAATTTAGTAAAGAAATATTAAAAGATTTGATGAAGAATAATTAGAGTATCCCTAGCCTGCAGGTCTAGGGGTTTTTTCAAATCTATAATCCCCTGCTCAATATAATTCATTTTTCTCCCGGTTAGGGAAGAATAAAAAATAGAGTGCAAAACTGGACTATCCAAGGATTCCCTTTTGGTAACTATTTGCAAAGAAATTCTCAATAATTTAGTATATAGAAGGGCAGAGTCTCATCTAAGATACATAAGGAGACGATATTACAATGATACTGAGAGAATTCCATTAATGCACTATACATCAGTAAATTTCATTAAAACCATTGTAGATAATCCTCCAAAAAATGAGTCTAGATTAAGGGAATCAGAAGATGAATTTATTAACCATAATTCCTTACACAATAAAGAAAATGAAGGAGGTCTGCGTACCTAAAATCATTGGCTTACCCAGAATCTAGGTATAACATCAAATAACCTACTCCCACAGCTCTTAAAAGAATCTGACATGGGAAAAGGTAAATTTTCGATCACGTCTCAATTTTCTAATGGAGAAGGTCAATCTCATTCTCTTGAAGAATGATTTTCACAACAAGAAGTTGAGATGAATGAGTTGAAAAGACTTAATACTGAGTTACTTTGATGCGACATTTCTGCTAGGCATACTCCCTAGGAAGATCCTCAACTTGCACATCCAGTAGGAGCTCCTCAACAAAGAGGACTTGTGATAACTATAGAAGCAGATAATTAATTTTCTCCATTGTGTACATAGTGAAGGAAGGATCAAACACATCATTATATGCATGTCCCCATGGGTTATCCAACTGAAATAAAAACACCACCACCACCAGTAGTTTTTTCAGTTATTACACCAATTCGAGCTCTAGCTACTATAGCTTTAGAAGTCCCAATTCATCCTGATATTCCCCAAATTCTTATGAACACAATTGAGTCATTAAAAACTCTACTGGAATCCATGGAAGAATGGAGTGTGCTAGTTTAGCCGAAAAAGGGAGCATACCCTAAATGTGAGGATCTAATCCCTCCCCCACCAAATTTTGTGAATACTACATTCCCAATCATTAACGGTTCGGGAGATCCAGGGTAATACATAACACATTTTGTTTCTCATTGTTATCCCTTAATGGAGACTCATCAACAACAAGAAGTTGTAAATCTTAGGTGCTTTGTGCAGTCATTATAGGGACCAGCTTTTGTACGGTATAAAAGTTTTCAACCTCGATCAATTAATAAATGGGAAGATCTTCATCAGAAATTTCTTCTTCAATTTAGCTGAATGCTGCCAAAGATGAATGTTTTTGATCTTACAAGTTGAAAAAAATGGAAAATGAAAGAGTCTTAGATTTCATTGCTCGATGGGAAGGATTTACATATTCCTTAAATCTAGCACTCCCCTAGGAAGAGTTACTAGTAATTTGTGTGGAAAATATACATTATGAGTTATGTACACCACTGATCCCTGTGAAATACACATAAGGGTTTCGATACATTACTTCAATTTCATAATAGGTGAAAGATTTCACTGTGTAAACTAATGATAAATATCATGTAATTCTATTAGCTCCGGAAAGGAGATGAGGGAAAGAAGAGGCTGTTATAGTCACACTCAATCAAGCACCTGTACCTACTTCCACTTGAAAACCATCATCATATTGAAGGGATCCACCTCTTGAGCATCAAAAGCAATGACCACGTCGTGAAGATGATGAATGAGATCAATGGAAGAAAAATTTGAGGAATTAAAGAACAATGTTTTTTCTTTCTGGATTGAATAGGTTACCTGTTACTTCATCTAATCTATGGAAAATAATTTGGTTCAGCTACTGAGACCGAAGAAACCAAACAAAGAAAGCGATGAATATCTTTTTAATTATTGCCCCTTTCATTAGATGTTAGGACATTCCATCCATGAGTGTTTCTTTCAATGACCTTCTGTAAAAAATGGTAGACTCTATATAAGTGAAACTAAAAATTTCATCTGCCTATGTAGCAAATTTTATTACAACTAACCCAAAGGAATAAGGTGAATGGAAGGATGTCAAATGTAAAAGTTCACAGAAATATGTTTATTGGATGATCAGGAAAACAATTAACTGAAATCGTTCCATTCTACGAACACAATTTAAACAGAGAATTGTATTTTCTACCACTCCAGCCAAAACAAAACCACCTTTATCAAAATATCAATCCTCAAAGAAGATTCATGATCAGAAGGGTATAAAGAAGTAAGAAGAAGATGATATCATGTGAATTCCAAAGTTTTCCTTGAATCTGGAAGATTTCATGATAATATGTTTTAAAAGACAGACACCATCCTAGTAAATGGAACAATCAAAAAATAACTATCAAGAAGAATCCTCATTAGATGAATAATTGATCTTTGGTTCTGTTAACCCTATCCACTTAACAGATCCCTATGTCGATGATGATTATGGCTATAATGAGGCTATGTTTTCTATACATAATTGGGGAACATGAGGAAGAAACCAAGGTAGAGGACACTGGGGAAGATGTGGGTATTCTAAAAGCAATTATTTTAAATCTACCAATGCTTGAACCATATATGCGGAAGAAACTCGTGGAAGAGACCTTAGATGGGCTCAACAAAAACATGGATATTCTTCGATGCATGACACGTTCGAACCTGATGTGATTATTTTTGAGGACGGATTAGATGTTACACCATCTATCTCTCATCAAGTAGATAGATGTAATCAGTCTAATCTACCTAAGATAGGAGTATTTCATACTTCTGCTCCAACATAGGGTATATCCACATCAAGAGCATAAAATTACAAGGAGCCTACAAAACCACATATTCATGATGGGAAACACAGAACTCTAGATTGAAAGTACAATTTTTTGAAATAGTTAGACTAATTAACCACTAAGTTGGTGATTTTGGATGCCTTGAATATGTCAAAAGATCTTCGAGAAGCACTTATTGTGGCTTTGTCCAGTCCTCAAGAGTTTGAAGCTGAAGTTTCTTCTGCTAAGGTCTACCGTATAGAGAACGATACTACAGAATTTCATTCAATTATATCTTTTATGGATGATGATTAAGATGGTGTTGTACATAGACATATGAGTCCCTTGTATCAATCTGTCCGGATCAATGAAATAGACATCCAATGAGCCTTCATTAATAATTTCTTAGGAGTCAATCTCATTACTATTCATAAACTACATCAATTAGGGCTCATTAAATCAGATTTATCTCTATCAAATTTAATTTTTCAAGGTTATGATAATAATGAGAAAGAATCTCTAGGATATATTACACTCAGAACTAAGTTTAGAGATATTGTGTCTAATTCATATTTTATGGTTTTCAGTCAGGACACAACCTTTAACATTAAACATGGATGGTCTTGGTTACATCAACATGTAGTCATACCTTCGTCGTACCACCAAAGCCTCAAGTAATATTTCAATGTTCAAATTGGAACATTGTATGGTGATAATTCTCCCTTAAAAATGTGTGAATATCAATACATTGAGGCATATTCTTATAACACGAAGGGAATGAGGTCTATGAAAAAGGAGGTAACCCGAATCAATGCACAAGATGGTATGAAAATGATCCCAGGAAACCCATTAATAAATTTTAGTGTAGATTATGTGTTTCTTATCAATCACATTGAAAGGATAAACCCAAATATGAATGCTCATCCAGTGACTTCAATAATGTCAATTTCACCAATCGAGCTTGACAACATGGCATAAATTTTTGATTCACCAAGCAGTGGTGAGATCTTAAATGGATACATCTTCATTTCCTACAATGAACTTCAGTAAGTCTCTACTTTATCAATTAGACTAGAAAGAACTTATAAAAAACTAGAGGAAGATAAGGGTGTTGATTCCCAACTCATTATATCCTCTTCAATTCTCTATAAATACCCTTCATCATTAGTTAGGTATGTAATGCTATCCTCTTCTTCAGGATGTTCAAATATTGACTCCTCTCTTAGTTTTGAATGTTTTGCTTCGTCACCTACTATTCAAGTAGAAATAGAAGAAGTGATGCCTACGGAAAGAGAAGAAGAAGAAGAAGATCTCAAGGAAACCCCTCCATCATTTGATGAAGATTTATCTACCACTGTGGATAAGCTCAAAGAAATAAATCTGGGTACATAAGAAGTTTCATGCCCTACTCTAATTAGTGAAACCATTACTCATGAAGAGAAAGAAGTGTATACATCATTTCTAGATAAACATCGAGATATATTTTCATGGAATTTTAAAAAAATTATACATTTTAATCTGGATGTATCCACTCATCATTTGGGTTTTCCAGAAGAACATCGAGGATTCAAGCAGTCAACGGGAAGAACACACCCAACTCATGACTCTAAAATTAAAGTTGAAGTTGATAAGTGTATCAAGGATAATTTTTTCAGGGAGGTTCAATATCCAAAATGAATAGCCAACATTGTCCCATTAAAAAAGGAGAATGGTAAAATCATAGTTTTCATTGATTTCAGATATCTTAACCAGCATTCTCCTAAAGATGAATTTCTAGTTCCGATCACAGAGCTTTTAATTAATGAAAAAACTAGCTATGAGTCTCTTTCCTTCATGGATGGTTTCTATGGGTACAAAAAAATCCATATGGCCCAACATGATGAAGAGTCTATAGCCTTCAGAGCCCCACCAAGTGTGTTTTTTAATCAGGTAATTCCCTTTTTCTTAAATAATTTATGTTCAACGTATCAACATTCTATGCACCATATCATCAAACTATTCATAGGAAAATTTGTCAAATGTTATGTCGATGATATGGTGGTAAAATACGACAATGATATGATCACTTGGATGATCTGGAGATCCTATTCAATAAGCTTTGGTAACACTATTTGAAGATGAAACCCTTGAAATGTGCTTTTGGGGTAAGCTTAGGAAAATTCCTTGGCATCGTTGTATGCCATTGTGGCATCAAAGCTGATCCTGAGAAAACAAAATCAATCCATTGTATGTCACCTCTTCTATATTTTGAAAGAATTAAGAGGACTCCAAGGACACATAGACTATATTCGGTGGTTTACTACCAATTTGGTAGGAAATTGTTTACCCTTAACGAGATTAATGAAGAAGGGAGTCACATATCAATGGACTAAAGACTAACAAAAGGAATTTGAGACCATCAATAAATATCTTTTGATTCCACTAATATTAATTCCACCTATTGAAACAAGACCACTTATTCTTTATGTGACAGCTTTATACTGGTTACTAGATGGATTGCTTACTAAGAAGAATGATGTTGGGACTGAGAATAAACATTACTGTCTCTTCAAACTATAATTGTAGAAGAAACTCGGCATTAAAGTACTGAAAAGTGCTACCTATAATTAATCTATGTAGTTTAGAAATAGGGGCACTACCTAAAACATAATGATGACCAATTGGTTTGTCAAAATAATCAAATCAAATTTATCCTCAGTCGTCTTATTCTTATAGGGTGTCTGGAACAGTGGGTAGTTATTTCGAAACAATTTGATATCAATTGTGTGCCATAATGGGCAATAAAAGGCCAAGACTTGGATGACTTACTTTCTGAACATCTATCTGGGGAAGATACATCATTGAATACGAAACATCCTGATGAATAGGTTTTCTATAAACAAGATAGTTCCCAAACATGGGAAATGTACATTGGTGGTGCCTCCTTATGTCCAACATGAAAGATCATAGAGAACCCTAAAATCATCAATGTTGGGTTATGAATTGTACTTATCTACCCAGAAAAGCTAGTGTTGCCTTATTCCTTCATGTTGTCAGAGGGTGGTACCAATAATGAAGCACAATATCAAGCTCTTATCGCAATATTGGAATTGTCACTTCTGGGGCATGTGAATCACCTGAAAGTAAAAGGTGATTCAGAGTTGGAAATAAAAAAAATCAATGGGGATTATAATATCATAAAAGAAGAGTTAATCCCTTTGTGTTATTACATTATAGGATTAATGGATGAATTTCACTTAGATCTGACATTTTTTTATGTCCTGTGATCACAAAATTCCCAAGCTGATGCATTGACTAATGCTGCTACAACCCTGAAAGATAAAAATCGGGATGAGGAAATCATTAGTATAGCCCCTAATTGTGTGGCCTCACCTTTCATTCAAACTAGAATGAATGAAATTTATGAAATTAACCCTATTTCGGTGCCATATGTTCATACCACGGGATGGAGAACACCCATTGTGGAATACCTATAAAATGGAGTACTTCCACTAGGTAGAGTTGAAAAATAATAGATCTGGTGATGGGTGGACAATTTTACACTTTATGATAGTCCAGATCACCAGAAGATCCTCTACAAATGAGGCTTTGATGGAATACTCTTCAGGTGTATTGATGGAGAAGAAACTGCAACTGTCACGAAATAAGTACATTAGGGGGCTTATGGTGCTCACCTGTATGGGAATAGGGTTTCTAATGAAATCCAAAGGATTGGATACTTCTGGCCTTCAATGACACATGATTGTATATATTTTACCAAGAATTTGCATCCCATCCAAGTGCATATCAACTTCATTCATCAACCCCTATAGTTTCAACATATAGTTAAATACTCTTGTTCATTTTCCACATAGGGAATTGATATAGTAAGACCTTATTCTCTAGCTACGGCTAGGCAGTTCAAGTATATTCTTACTACTGATGATTTCTTCTCCAAATGGGATGAGGAAATACCTTTCAAAGAAGTTATAGGCAAAAGAATTTTTAGTTTTTTTAAAACTAACATCATCACTATATTTGGTGTCCCTCACACTCTATTGACAAAAATGTCACATATTTCTATTATGTTGAGGTAAAGAAGTTATATCAAGAGAACAATATCAAATCCAACCTCTCATCTCGCTTTCATGCAGTGACAAATGGATAGATTGAGGCCTTCAATAACACCCTATCAAATATACTTTAGAAGATGGTGGATAAAGATAAAAAATCATGTTCGGATAAAAAATTTCATGCTTTATGGGCTTATCAGAATACTACATGTACTACCACTTAGGCAACCCCATATTCATTGGTGTAAAGAACAGAAGAATTTTTTCCAATTGAAATTCAATTTTTTCACTTAGATTTGCAATCTATGATGAATTTTCTATAGATGGTAAGTCTTAGAAATGTTTTGATTAGATGAAATGATTAGACAAAAAATGATTTCATACTTTGCATCATTTTTAAGTCTATCAGAATGTAATAGCCTGAAACATTAACAAGAAAGGTCACCTCTATTCATTTGTTCATAGAGAATTGTTATTGGTCATCAAGAATCCAATGATATTAGGAAATAAATCTCTAAATCTTGAGCCAAAGTGGGAAGAACCTTATTCCATACATAAGGTCTACTCAAATGTAGCTTATGAATTAATCTCAATGGATAGAGATCTTATCACAACTCTAACCAATGTGATACTCTTTAAGAAATACGTTTTGTAATTATACAACATCATCCTGGGTGCATGACTCGAAACTGCACAACACAAATTCCTTCTTGTAAGACATTAAACAGCATAACAATAAAAAATTTCCTCAATGTATGACTCTAAACTACACAGCACAAATTCCTAGTTACAAGACATTAAAATGCATGACAACCATAAGCATCTGTGATGCATGACAATAAAATGAGAAACATCTTTGTCCATGTTACACGACATTAAACAATATGGTTGCATCTTATCTATTTGACATTAACAGCTTCTATATACAGGAATCATTGAAATCATTATTATTCCATAGTGGCACATGATTTCCATTCCTCCCTGTTTTTTAGTCAAATTTGCATAGGGGACTCATTTAAAGAACTTCATGTGGATTGATTCTCATTCATATGAGATACATTGATATTCCTAGATCTTCAATCTTGGGCCAACCGCAAGAAACCATTTTTTGTTTTATTTCCCTTTTTCTTCTCTTGTATGTGAATCTGATCTATACAGGGTGCTCTTTTATGATACCTGGTTTGATTTTCATTCCATCTGGTGTCTTAAATTTAATTATTCATTTAGAATGTGTTATAACCCCCATCTCCCACATTAAACTCAATTGGTGTGGGAAATGATTGTTCAAGAACTTTTTTGGTCTTGATTATCATCTATATGAGATATGTAGAGATGCCTAGATCTCCAATATTTGGACCAAACAGGTTTAAAAACCCCGTTTTATTCACTGTGTGACAACCAAACCTACATAGGGACTATTTAATGAACTATGTATGGCTTGATTCTCATATATATGAGATATGTAGTGACACCTGGGTTTAATTCATTGGTATAACCACTATATTCCCTTTTTATATTGGAATCAATTCATGTCCTCGTTGCATAACTCAAAATTACACATCATAATATTGATTCAAAGGAAAAAAAGAAATTATCCATTTTACATGTGAGTCAGATCTAATTAAAGGACTTAAAAATCATGGAAAATATTGATTCAAATATTTCTCACGTATATTGAGCATCACCACCTTCCATGTTTCACATTATTGATATTGAATATTTTTAGATCTTCATAATCTTTCTTATGGTTTTTGCTGGAAGTGTTTTTTAAATATGAGAACTATTTTTCCTGAATATGTAGGTGTTCTCTTAGGTTGCATTTCCTAAGTTTCCTACATAATGGGCCTGTCAGTCAAAAGATTCCACTATTTTGCTATGCAGCATATTCCCTAGTTGGCCCTGCATAATAAATCCCCCATAACAGGTTTTTCAATTAATAGTAAATTTTTTCTTGGTTAAAGTTCCTTTTTCCCCTTCAAACATTGATAAAAATATACAAGAATCTATATTTTAAAGGAGTCATTCATGTATATTTGTCCTATTAAATTTTTCTCAATCTCAAAGTCTTGAAGAATATAGTTTAAAAATTTCCCTCTCTATGTTTTCAAAGCACTATGAAATAACCTTGGATAAATTGGAAACATATCATATAATGTTTCCATTTTTGGTTCTAGTTGTATGACCTAAAAACTACTGACACTATACTTCCTATGTTTGGGTCAGACCTACGTAGAAATCATATTCCTTTGATTCTTTTGAAATTGTAAATGGAAATACCCTCTCTATATACAGGTACCTTTCTTTATAAACCAAAATCTATGATTTAGGAAATTTGAATCTTCATAAACTCTCTTTAGGTTTTACCAATCGAATATAAAAATTTTGAGAGCTCTTTTGCCTGACTATGCAGTACATTCCCTTAGGTGGACTTGCAAAACATTTTCCTACATAACAGGCATGCCAATCAAAAGATTCCAAATTTTTTCTATGCATCCTATTCCCTAGTTGTCCCTTCATAATACATCCCCTATAATGTGTTTTTTCATATAATTGTAGATTTTTTCTAGGAAATGACATCCTCTAATGTCTTTAGCACTTTTCCCATATCATTCTTCAAATTAATAAATTCCTAGATAACAGTTTACAATTCTTCTCATCCATCCCTAAATATTGTAGTATTATTCAAAACAAATTATAATGAAATTGGGAGAGTATCATACCTTTAGTCATTGCTAGAGACCTTAAATTAAAGCCACACATTATCCTCACTGCATGAATTGAAACAATACAATATTGTTTCCTCACTACAAGACTTAAAACTGCAATGTTCAATGTCCTCACTGCATGACTTGAAACTGCACAGTACAATGTCCTCACTGCATGAATGTAAATGGCATAGTATAATGTCATCAATGCATTACTTACACTGCATAGTATGATATCAAAAATTCCCTTTCTAGAAAAAAATTTAACCATTCATCATACACTAAATTTTTGTAGAAGTGGTCTTCCTATTCATTACATATGTCATTATAGAAAACCATTTATTCTTAAAACCTTTTTCCTTAGAAAAATCAACCAATGTGGTCTTGAGTCACCCATATATTATTTTCCTTTGTCTATCAACAGTAAAATGTTATATTCCTCGGTGCACTTTTGTTTGAATATATAGTATGTGACTTTAGGTGGCCTTGCATAAGTTTCCTGCATAACAGACATGTTTATCAAAAGATACCACTATTTGGCTATGTAGAATATGCCCTAGTCATCCCTCCATAACAAAACCCCTATAATGGGTTTTTAAAATAGTGGTAAATTCGTTCTTGGAAGAGACTGCATTTATGATTATACATGTTTTTGATTTGGTGACTATAAATAAATCATGACTCAATATTACCCTGAGAAATATTTAAAAAATATTAGAGTAATTATTAGCCACTGAGTCTTGTTTGGGATCTAATTTCAAAATTTATTGTCAAAGATGTTAGATGATAAACACTTTCCCTTTCTAGTCTAATATGTAGGACTCTAAACTTCCAACAACAAGAGACGTGGTACTCACCAGATTGGAAACCAGCAAAGGGAACTCTATAAAAAAGTTGAGTCTCATATCATGGGAGATACATTTTGTATGGTTTAGGAAATATTGGTAAATAAAATATAGAATTCAAAAGACATAGAGATTTTAGGTGTAGAGACCCGAAGCTTAACGTACATGGACATTACATTACTTTTGGCGGAATATTTATTACATAACAAAAACACACACACAAGGACCGCAATAGTTTAGTGTATTTGGAAACTCAGAACGTAATCTTCTAATCATGGTGAAAGATCTTCAACATATCTCATAAAGATCTTCCCTTTTTTTTCTTACCTAAAACCTTTCTTTATATCCTGGGGAAATGAAAACATAAAAGGGTGAGCTCAAATGCTCAGTAAGGGTAAAAAAAGAAAAATCAATCACATCATATTCATAAGAACATAACATTTTGGAAATCATAACCTGCAAAAGAGATCATAATATCATAACATGGGATAAATCATAGTAGTGAAATGTAATCCGAATAATCATAACTTAAAACATGATACTTTGTGTCATACACACATAATCATAGAGAATCATTTCTTATTAGTCAAGACTCATTTCCAAGACTATCTTAGTGGACAAAGTCCATTTCTCAACCGAGTCACCCTCGTTTCAGTCCTATTTCACTGAACTGGTATAACCTACTGTTCCAGCCATGTCTATCTCATGAGATATAAAATCTTTACCCAATGCATTGGAGATAGATATAGGTCCCACCCATCTCATAATGATACCATTCTTATGTGTGCCACAAAATCATAAATCATACATCATTGCATAACCCATGTAATAAAAATGGGGATCTTAAACATCGTGACATCATAAAAAAAATTATATAATATAAAGGAATTCATAAATATAATTCCATAACAACTGAATAAAATCAATGTAATAATAGGGATATAAATATAACCCTTTATTATCTTAGATAGAAAATAATTTTGATAAAACAGTTGAACTTCATTATTGGGGAAAATATCCTTTCTACTTCAAAAACACTTTTCCTTTCTTAAAATGTCATAAAATTTTAAACTAAAAGAAGTTGATTAAAAATAAACTTGAAAACCTGTAAAGGAATTTTTTTGGAAATAATGTTTTAAAAATCCATTCATGCCGTATAAGTTAAAAAAACATTCTTCGTACTTTTGTCGGAAAAGTCAAAAAGCACCTCGTACGAAAAACGACAAAAGATTCCTTTCATATACTTTACTAAAAACTCACCGAAGGGTAAAATTGGATTTAAACAATTTTAGGTGGATGGAAATAATATTACATATTGAGGAAACATGGATTTGGATGATAAAATACACCCCAGTAAATGCCAAAGTATAAACAATCTCGGATAAAAATGAGATTGTGATATTTCCCTTACCTTAGGTCCGATATGCTTTGTACGTGTCCGAACCTCCTGTATAATGATTTAAATAATGTTATTGAATTATTACAGAATCATACTTATTTATATGATATCATATATGGTCATTTTCTTATCTTCTTAGTTGTAATATTTCATTGCTACTTGTTATTTGGGTGTTTATAACTTTTTGTTCTTATGCGTGTTTTGTCGAATAAATTCTTATTATTATCTTTAGGTTATAGATACATCATTTAAAGAATTGTATTAGTGTAATATATATCATATTCATTCATTCAATTCATTTATATAATCATTATTAAATGAAGATCATGTGGAACGAGTCGCATCACATCGTGGAGACGGTATTCCGTACGTACGCACGAGTGATGATATCATTCCTATGATCATGGAATTGTATTGGAGTGTATGTATACTGTTTCAGAATCAGTATCACTTTATAATAGTCATATATAGTCATTATTTACACCATTATTCCCATCCAAGTAAGGTGGTGGTGGAAAATAGATTACACCACGGCGTGGAGACGGTATTCCGTACGTACACACGCGCGGTGATTTCTTTTTCCGTAGGATGGATAGATGGTGAAATAGGGTTGTTTCATACTTATAATAACATATCAGTATATGAGTGATACTGATTTTATTACTTCGTAATGAAACAACTAAAGAAGAAGAAGTGGAAGAATAAATAAAGATGAAAGAATCTGTAACGGACATTACCTCTTCTTTGAAGTGCTTCTTTGAGACCTTCTTTTAGGGCACTAAAATTGGACTTCTAAGAAGACCAGGACCTCTAGGATTTCTCTATGGAATTGTATAGGAGTAATTGGCAATGGTTGGCCGATCTTGAAGTCTCAAAGTGGTTTGATCAAGAGGGGGAGGAGGTTCCCTTTTATAAGGGAGGAGAGGGGTACCTTTGAAATAACTAAAACTATTATTTTATTATAAAGTCAAATTCGGTTTTAAATAGCTCCAAATTGATTTATTTCGAATCTAAGGTGGGTATGGGTCTAAATAATATCATCCAATAGAATTTAGACAATTTTAGGTTATTATTTTAACCTTATCATTTAGATTTAACATTAAGTTAAATAATTTTACTTTTACCGTGTCTTCTTGTGTTCTTATACTATAAGGTTAATAAACATACTATAACAAGCCAAAAAAACCCCAAGTTGTTTATTATTAATATATATAATCGTATTTAAGTCATTTGGCCGAACCTTAGATTTTTAGGAATAAAATAACAATTAATAATATAATATTTGTTTTAAAAACTAATTTATGTCAATTTTGACACTATTTGGTACATGATTTTTATGAAATTCATAACAGAATGATAAGTTCGAACCAAGTTACTTAAATCAACATTAACATGTCATATGAACCATGAAAATTAGTTTTAGTCATAAAAAGTCTCAAATTACATTTATTTGGGCATTTATAACATGAATTATGTCAATATTTCAATAATAAGACAATTACTGCATCATCTTTGTGTCATAATAAATGATAATTATTTAATCTCTAAAAATTATAAATAAATTTCTATGATGTAGATAATTGTATTATCTTTCTGGAAACTATTCATTATTGAAGTTTTATGAAGTTTATCACTAGATTAAAATTATTATACTTATAAGATTTAAGAAAGTGACATGTTGTCACATTCTTTGGTTTTAATAATAATTAAATTATTTTCATTGAAAACATTTAATTAAATGACTCTAATCCGACACATAGGTGATATGGGTCGACTTTTAGTCATCCAATAGGATTTTGACATTTGTTAGGGTAATTTTAAAATATTATATTTACCCTTAATTACCCGATTTACCTTTAACTATGGTAAATAAAATTTACCGTAGTTACTATTCATAATTCCCAAAAAAATAAAAAGTAGCTTATTAACATAATTTGCATCCACTGATTCCAAATATGGAATCCATTTTTCCAAATTCAATACACAAAAGTTGCATAAATTAAATTAAAATTAATCCCGTTGTCAAAAGAAAACGGGTTTTTCTTTAAAACATTGCAAAAGATTGAATTGATTTAACCTACGAATTCAAGGAAAAATAAATGCTAATGACATACATTATATTAAATGGTAAAAATATATTCTATTTATACTTTAAAACCATCCAATATTATAATTTAACCACATAAGATATTACGATGAAAAAAGTTGTTTTTAATTAAAATATAGCGTGTTTTTACTATTCATTAAAATATGAAAGTTATCGAAAAAATATCAAAACTTTATCTAATGTAAATTTTTATATCCTGATTCAAAAGAAGAATTTTATTTTGTCGAATTAAACTTATAAACATGTCAAAAAGTAGATTTAAAGTGGGTGCGCCATCAAAAGGCGGCAAAACTGCATTTTTTGAAAAATACATATTTTACCTGAAAAATTTATTTTGTTCTTATACCATGTTCTAGAAATGTGTAAGATGAATAATAATGTTATAAAATTCAAAATTTAGTTAACACTATTCATAACGGCTAGTTCATAACAATATTGTAATAATATATTGTTGTTTAGTAAAACCCAGTATTGCGTACAACACACACTATCGAGGAATGTCGCGAATGCGTGTAATGCAAGACAAGTCAGGGTTGCGTGTTGCGCAAGAATCCTTTGTTGTTTCGTATAACAGAATCCAACCATATTTCATTTATAAATTGAATATATATATATATATATACTCAATGGTGCGTATAATAACTATTATCAAAATTGTGAGTAACACGATCCAAGAATAGTGTTGCGTATACTGCAAGCTAATACGGTGTTGCATATAGAGCAAGGTAATCTTGTTGTAGCACAAGACATTAATGAAATTAAAAGAATATTTTTCATAAAATCTCGGGGTGTTACATTCTACCCCCCTTAAAATGAATTTCGCCCTCGAAATTCATCGGGGTTATAAATGGTTTACTACTCGAAAGTTTGTTTAATAGAAACCCACATCGTAAAAAGGAATACCAAAACATGGATTTTAAAAACTAAAGTATGAAATGTAATGGTTACCCAAATTAACTCATCACGGGGTTTCCACGTAGGAGAACATAGGTGAGAATATGGATATGGAAGAAAAATCTAACCATCAAGTTCTGATGGAGAGTGGTAGAGAACATGGCTATAAAAAAGCCAACAATCAAAAAGCTATTGATTTGTGATGATTTAAGGTACCATCTGATTAATCGGATATAAGGGAACTAGGACAACATTTTTGGTTTTCAAGATCATTTCCCTAAATTTGATTAATTAAAAGAAATACTAGCATGATTTTGGTACAATCTCACTGTTGTTCGTGAATTGAACAATTTCCACTTCATCCCTTAAAGAAATGAAGTTGAATTTGTTATTCGTGATGTGTTAGCAGATCATGTGATAGAATGATGGGTCATTCCATCTCTTTCAAATAAAAGGTTAGAAAAAGTTATAAGTCCATCTTATGGTTAGATTAATCGTATATGGTTCCAAAAATGAACTTATACTTTATATATCATACCGCTTAATAAAATAAAACTAGTTTATACTAACCAGGGACTTCCTGTAGGCCAGTGGTAGGCGATAAAGGCCATTCGCACTTCGGTTGTGGGTTTGATTCCCATGGCCTTGTCCGACGTGATGGGTTGTCACCCATCCTGCAGTTTTTCCTTTTTCTAAAACAATATTACTATAACATCCCATCAATAATATCGAAAAACAAACAATACTAACTTATGTCCAACATAATCCATTCCAATCTTTAGGCTTATCCATAATACTACAGTTCACTCTCAGAGATTTAATACCATCGTTGATCCCCATATATCATAAGGTATATCTTGTTGGTCACATTCCAAACATTCAAAGGCCTTAATCTTGTACTCTCTTAAATACCCATTGAACCTTATTGAAAACATGAGGGCTGTTAAAAGTTAACTCTTTCCACATACCAAAATCCTCAAAATTCTATATACTCAAACCATGATATCACTTAGTCCTTATATCAATCATGAGCTCATGAATACTGTTAAACATTTCATTTTCTCATTTTTCCTTCATTATGCGCATATCATCTTATTTCCAAAAATATCGCAATCACTTTGAAAACCACATTAGACCAATACATAAATATTCCAATACTCCATGATACAACATTATTTTGAAATCCCATTACATAAACACTTAATCATTCCACCACATCGTTGTCATATTCAACATCGCCATTAGTGATCGCATGTGACTTCCCTTTGTTCTTTGCCTTAAGCGGTTTCTCATGTCGATCATCACTAACCCTTGGATTAGGGCATTTATTGGCATATTGTCCCATCTCCTTGCACTTGAAACATTGAAGTGCAGTAGGTTCACTCTGTGTATCCCTTCCTTTGTTTGCATCATTAGACATATTTTTCCCATCATTGCAGCATTCAAATGCCCGATGACCTTCCTTTTCACATTTGAAACATTTACTTGTCCCTTTAAGAAAATCACCACCATGCTTCTTTCCACACTTTGAGCATAAGGAAACATTCATCTTCTTTTCACCATTATTCTGATATTTCTCCTTGAACTCCATCTTTCGTTTCTTGTCAAAACCATGAGATGGATATGTAACACCAACTTCCATTTCTACCTTGATAGCACAACGCACAATTTCTTCATAGCTACTGAAGTATCTTATAGCTAATTCCCTTCGAAGACTTGGTTTTAAGCCACTGAAAAATTGATCAACTTTACTTTCAGGTTGGATGATAATGCCAGATGCATACCTTGCAAGTCTTGTAAAATTCGCTTCGTATATACCAACAGATTCATCATCCTTCTGCTTCAGCTCAAGAAACTCCTTTTCCATCTTTGTTCGAAGAATACTAGGGAAGTACTTACTGAAAAACAAGTTCTTGAACTCGTCCCATTCCATGGACTCAATTTCATCTCTTGGCCTCGTATTCTTGATAAGATTCCACCATTGATCAGCTTCACCTTCCAAACGATATACTGCTAAGATGAATTTATCATGTTCAGAACATTGAAGAACTGAAAATATCTTTTCAGTGGTACTGATCCATTGTTCAGCAACAAGTGGATTGGAAGACCCACTGAAAGAAGGTGGACGTTGCCTCATGAAGGACTCAATAGAATATTGTTCCCTTCTCTGCTCATTTGGAAGAACAGAATGATTCATAGCTTGTGTAAGTATAGAAATAATATTTTTCACTCCATCTCCCATGACATTTGTTTGTTTAGGAGGATAATCATTGCATTGTCCACTGCATTGATCAACACGGTTCCTTCGGGTTACAGCCATCGTCTAAAACCCAAAAAGAATAGTGTGAGAGGAAAAAATCATAATAAAGGGGGAGTAACTTCAATATCTAACATATTACGTTAAATTCTAAGATCATTACCATAGTTCTAGGACTATATCCTATATGTATACTTATCCTTAAGGACATTCCTAGACATACCTTGGAAACATCTCTAGGGATCTCACTAACGTTCTCACATCCTAGTTTCCAAAGGTTGACTAAACCTTTCCTCTGATACCAACTGTAGAGACCCGAAGCTTAACGTACATGGACATTACATTACTTTTGCATAATATTTATTACATAACAAAAACACACACACAAGGACCGTAATAGTTTAGTGTCTTTGGAAACTCGGAACGTAATCTTCTAATCATGGTGAAAGATATTCAACATCTCCCAAAAAGATCCTCCCTTTTTTTCTTACCTAAAACCTTTCTTTATATCCTGGGGGAAATAAAACATAAAAGGTTGAGCTCAAATGCTCAGTAAGGGTAAAAAAATAAAAATCAATCACATCATATTCATAAGAACATAACATTTTGGAAATCTTAACCTGCAAAAGAGATCATAATATCATAACATGGGATAAATAATAGTAGTGAAATGTAATCCCAATAATCATAACTTAAAACATGATACTTTTTTGAATACACACATAATCATAGAGAATCATTTCTTATTAGTCAAGACTCATTTCCAAGACTATCTTAGTGGACAAAGTCCATTTCTGAACCGAGTCACCCTCGTTTCAGTCCTGTTTCACTGAACCGGTATAACCTACCGTTCCAGCCATGTCTATCTCATGAGATATAAAATCTTTACCCAATGCATTGGAGGGAGATATATGTCCCACCCATCTCATAATGATACCATTATTATGTGTGCCACAAAATCATAAATCATACATCATTGCATAACCCATGTAATAAAAATGGGAATCTTAAACATCGTGACATCATAAAAAAATTCATATAAGATAAAGGAATTCATAAATATAATTCCATAACAACATAATAAAATCAATTTAATAATAGGGATAGAAATATAACCCTTTATTATCATATATGGAAAATAATTTTGATAAAACAGTTGAACTTCTTTCTTGAGGAAAATATCCTTTCTACTTCCAAAACACTTTTCCTTTCTTAACATGTCATACAATTTTAAACTAAAAGAAGTTGATTAAAAATAAACATGAAAACTTTTAAAGGAATCTTTTTGGAAATAATGTTTTGAAAATCCATTCATGCCGTATAAGTTAAAAAAACATTCTTCGTACTTTTGTCGGAAAAGTCAAAAAGTACCTCGTACGAAAAAGGACAAAATATTCCTTTCATATTCTTTACCAAAAACTCACCGATGGGTAAAATTGGATTTAAACAATTGTAGGTGGATGGAAATAATATTACATATTTAGGAAACATGGATTTGGATGATAAAATACACCCCAGTAAATGCCAAAGTATAAACAATCTCAGATAAAAATGAGATTGTGATATTTCCCTTACCTTAGGTCTGATATGCTTTGTACGTGTCTGAAACTCCTGTATAATGATTTAAATAATGTTATTGACTTATTACAGAATCATACTTATTTTTATGATATCATATATGGTCATTTTCTTAGCTTCTTAGTAGTAATATTTCATTGCTACTTGTTATTCGGGTGTTTATAACTTTTTGTTCTTATGCGTGTTTTGTCGAATAAATTCTTATTCTTATATTTAGGTTATAGATACCTCATTTCCAGAATGGTATTAGTGTAATATATATCATATTAATTCATTCAATTCATTTATATAATCTTTATTAAATGAAGATCATGTAGAACGAGTCGCATCACATCGTGGAGACAATATTCCGTACGTACGCACGAGTGATGATATCGTTCCTATGATCGTGGAATTGTATTGGAGTGTATGTATACTATTTCAGAATCATTATAACTTTATAATAGTCATATATAGTCATTATGTACACCATTATACCCATCCAAGTAAGGTGGTGGTGGAAAATAGATTACACCACGGCGTGGAGACGGTATTCCGTACGTACACACGCGCGGTGATTTCTTTTTCCGTAGGATGGATAGATTGTGAAATAGGGTTGTTTCATACTTATAATAACATATCATTATATGAGTGATACTTATTTTATTACTTCATAATAAAACAACTAAAGAAGAAGAAGTGGAAGAAGAAATAAAGATGAAAGAATCGGTAACGGACATTACCTCTTCTTTGAAGTTCTTCGTTGAGACCTTCTTTTAGGGCACTAAAATTGGCCTTTGAAGAAGACCAGGACCTCTAGTATGTCTCTAGGGAAGTGGAGAGGAGTAATTGTCAGGGTTTGGCCGACCTTGAAGGCTCAAAGTGGTGTGAGCAAGAGGGGGAGTAGGTTCCCTTTTATAAGGGAGGAGAGGGGTACCTTTGGAATAACTAAAACTATTATTTTATTATAAAGTCAAATTCGGTTTTAAATAGCTCCAAATTGATTTATTTTGAAGCTAAGGTGGGGATGGGTCTAAATATTCTCATACAATAGAATTTAGACAAGTTTAGGGTATTATTTTAACCTTATCATTTAGATTTAACATTAAGTTAAATAATTTTACTTTTATCGTGTCTTCTTGTGTTCTTATAATATAAGGTTAATAAACTTACTATATCAAGCCAAACGAACCCCAATTTGTTTATTATTAATATATATAATCTTATCTAAGTCATTAGGCCGAACCTTTGATTTTTAGGAATAAAATAACAATTAATAATATAATATTTGTTTTAAAAACTAATTTATGTCAATTTTGACACTATTTGGTACATGATTTTTTTGAAATTCATAAAAGAATGATAAGTTCGAACCAAGTTACGTAAATCGACAATACCATGTCATATTAACCTTTAAAATTATTGTAAGTCATAAAAAGTCTAAAATTAAATTTATTTGGGCATTTATAACATCAATTATGTCAATATTTCATTAATAAGACAATTACTGCATCATCTTTGTGTCATAATAAATGATAATTATTTAATCCCTAAAAATTCTAAATAAATTTCTATGATGTAGATAATTGTATTATATTTCTTGAAACTATTCATTTTCGATGTTTGATGAAGTTTATCACTAGATTTAAATTATTATACTTATAAGATTTAAGAAAGTGACATGTTGTCACATTCTTTGGTTTTAATAATAATTAAATTATTTTCATTGACAAAATTTAATTAAATGACTCTAATCCGACACTTAGGAGATATGGGTCGACTTTTAGTCATCCAATAGGATTTTGACATTTTTTAGGGTAATTTTAAAATATTATATTTACCCTTAATTACCCGATTTACCTTTAACTATGGTAAATAAAATTTACCGTAGTTACTATTCATAATTCCCAAAAATAAAAAGTATCTTATTAACATAATTTGGATCCACTGATTCCAAATATGGAATCCATTTTTCCAAATTCAATACACAAAAGTTTCAGAAATTAAATTAAAATTAATCTCGTTGTCGAAAGAAAATGGGTTTTTCTTTGAAACATTGTGAAAGATTGAATTGATTAAACCTACGAATTCAAGGTAAAATCAATGCTAATGAAATACATTATATTAAATGGTAAAAATATATTCTATTTATACTTTAAAACCATTAAATATTATAATTTAACCACATAAGATATTACGATGAAAAAAGTTGTTTTTAATTAAAATATAGTGTGTTTTTACTATTCATTAAAATATGAAAGTTATCGGAAAAATATAAAAAATTTATCTAATGTAAATTTTTATATCCTGATTCAAAATAAGAAATTTATTTTGTCAAATTAAACTTATAAACATGTCAAAAACTATATTTAATGTGGGTGCGCCATCAAAAGGCGGAAAAACTGTATTTTTTGAAAAATACATATTTTACCTGAAAAATTTATTTTGTTCTTATACCATGTTATAGAAATGTGTAAGATGAATAATAATGTTATAAAATTAAAAATTTAGTTAACACTATTCATAACGTCTAGTTCATAACAATATTGTAATAATATATCGATGTTTAGTAAAACCCAGTATTGCGTACAACACACACTATCGAGGAAGGTCACGATTGCGTGTAATGCAAGCCAAGTCAGGGTTGCGTGTTGCGCAAGAATCCATCGTTGTTTCGTATAACAGAATCCAACCATATTTCATTTATACATTGAATATATATATATATACTCAATGTTGCGTATAATAACTATTATCAAAATTGTGTGTAACACGATCCAAGAATAGTGTTGCGTATACTGCAAGCTAATACGGTGTTGCGTATAGCGCAAGGTAATCTTGGTGTAGCACAAGACATTAATGAAATTAAAAGAATATTTTTCATAAAATCTCGGGGTGTTACATTAGGGTTGTCCATATGATCTTAGCAATAGTCAAATTATGCCCACTAGGCCCCATAACATAGGGATAAATTTGAGCATCCTTCTATAAATGAAGTAGTCTCAAATCTGACCAAATGATGTTGGAATGCATCAAACTAACTTACTTTTACATTGTAACAATATTTTTTTTGTTTCAAATGAAAAAAAATCAGGGGGGGTTGTAGATACCATGAAATGTGTTCCATCCACTTTTCTGTAGTGTGAAGATAAGATTCTCACATAGAAAAAAATTTAAGGTAAGAGAAAAGATGTTTTCAACAAGAAATAAGAAGATACATGCTTGATTTATATGGGCCAAAATACTACTCCATACTGATGGATAGGTGGAATTATTCCCCCATCCAGTTTTATGAGGTGGATTTCCAAGATTGATGAAGAAAATGTGTCGACTAATAAAATTAAATTTATGAGTATCATCTGAGAAGACATGGTAAATTTATCATCTGCAAGAGTTAATAAATATTAAATACCTTCTATTTGACTAGTTGAGAATCCCAAACAGACTTAGAGATCAAAATTTATGGCACTTGGTAGACAGATGAATTTCAAAAAGAGACATATGCGGAGGACCTACATGGAAATATAATTTTTACACTCCTAAATCGAAGAGATACAGGGAGGACCTATGTAGAGGACCATCGGGGAAAACATCCCTTCAAATAGGTCTCCTCCATGCCTATAAATAGTACATTTGGGCTCCTAATTTCAAAAGTGGATAAAGTTTGAAGGAGTCTCAAAGCTACTTTTGGGTAGCTCTTTTGCCAAGATCAGCCAAATTTTCTCAAGTAGCTCTTTAAAACAAGAGAGAAGAGATAATTAAATGTGGAAATGTGGTTCAACATCCCATCAAGGTCTACAACACATGGAGCTATGCAGAGCAATTGCGTGACTCACTTGTGCGATGCACCTGTGAGACGCACCATGGCAGAGAACTTGTTTGGCCCTTCTGGTCCACACCATAGGGGTTGTGCCCCCACACCCTTTTTGGGATCAATATCAAGCTACAGTCCCATCCCATTTGGATGGTCCCTTCGGTTCTATCACGGACCAACATGAAAAATGGATGGTTTCCCCATAAACATTTTGGGTCTGGCCGATGACATCTTCTATTGGGCCCTTTAAGTGGCCCAACCTCCATCCTTCGAATACCATGATTTGGGATAATCCTCCATACCTAGTGAAGTGCCTTGAGTCAACATAATCCTCTTGGTTCCTTTCACATGTTACGATTTTTGAATCTTTTTATGGATTCATCGGGTATCTTGAGTCAATACAGCCCTCAAGAAACTCATCAAACCTCATCACCTGACTCCTATGCTAGGTTAATCTCAAATGGGAATCCTTCTGAGGAGTAAGCCCCAAAAAATATCAAATGGGAATCCTCATTAAGAGTATGACCCAACCAATTTTGAATGGGAATCCTCTTTAAGAGTAAGTCCCAACCAATTTCAAATTGGCATCCTCCTTAGGAGTAAGACCCAACCAATCTCCAATGGGAATACTTTTTAGGAGTAAGCCCCAACAAATCTCAACTGGGAATCCTCATTATGAGTAAGCACCCACGAATCTCAAATGGAAATCATCCATAGAAGTAATCCCTAACTAATATATCAAGGGAATCCATCCTTGTGTAATCCCATAATCTTTCAAGTAGGATGTTGCAGTCTCACTCCTCTCTACTTCCTTCACCTTCACACCTTCCTTCCATTGGATCCTTTTCCAATGTAAAATGAATAGAGGGATGGATTTTTTCCTTGCCATCTTCTCAGGTCAAGTCAACCTCATCCACCCTCTCCACCATAGGAGTGCCCTCTTCCACCAGCAGAGGAGGAAAAGTGTTGATTCCATTCTTCAATATTTGACATCATCTTGTTTCTCACACCGAACATGACTCACGTGGGATTAGATATTTTTCATGATCATAACATTCTCACAAGCACTTGAACTATGATAACCTTGACTCCTGCTCAAACCAGGATACATAGGGAGCCTTCTCAAGGCCTGAGCTCATTGGATATCTTCTTCAAGAATCCAACCCTGAATTCCATAATCTGGGCATCTTCTATAAAAGTAATACCCAAATTAAACCCCCAAATCACCAAGGCATCCTTTTTAGGAAGTAATCCCAAAAGCATTTCTCTTAAAAGACTATAATCTTTTATGAGGATTCCTATGTATCCAATTTGGATATTACATGAAAAAAATAGTTCCTCTATATCATGTTTTAAAATAAACTCTCAACATGAATCCTCATTTATTCGAAAACATCATAAGCCATATCAACCGCCTGTTTAAGTTGAGGATGTTGAGATACTTTAGCCTGCTAGGCATGAAAAAGTGCTTTGTTAGCAGTTTAAATGGCGTTTATCCCCTCTAACTTTGTTTCTCCTACTATTTGGTTCAATTGAACATTTTTTATGATAATAATACAATTGTTGTTGAAGACACATCAACTCCTTCAGGGCTTCATTCACTTATTGGATGATTTTGATCAACTTCTTGTTATGATCTGACACTACCTCAGATACGGTATCTCGGATGTTATCAATATTAATAAGCCATTTATCCTTTTAAAAATATTTCCACATCTTATGTTCCAGCTTCTATCAGTGAATAGTTTCTTTAATTGCATCGTAGACTGGTTGATAATTAAATCCACCAAATCCAAATATGCAGAATAATGCTGGGAGTTTGAAAAAATAGGACAACAACTCATCTAAAGTCTTCTAAGCAATTATTCTTCATATTATTCTCCATGTCTTATTATGTTCTAGGCCAAGAGAATATTACATCTCTTAGTCAGAATCTAAGTCACTACCCTGTGATAAAATTTACTCTGGAAATAGATCACTAAAAGATCTACCTTGTTCTTCTTCTCTCCAAACAGTAAAAGCTTCACCTTCTGCTAATGCCTTAGCCAATGTAGAATCTTCACCTTTAAATCTAACCGTGGGAGCTGATAACTTTAAATGTTAAATCAAGATAATTTTAAATTTTAAAAAAATGTCAAAAATAGAGTATGATCCAGACAGCCGATAACATTTACACAATAATAATTTAACCACTTGATTGGATTCATCCCTAGTATTCTCAGCTTCAGTAATTTGGGTAGATGTTTCTTGAGAAGGGGAATTCTCTTGGGTTTTCCTAGTTTTCATAGTTCAAGGTTCTGGAATGTCTCTCAATGAGGGGTCCTTGGTAGTTATTTCTCTAACTTAAGTGGAAGACGGATATAGTGGAATGACCCATTCTATAAGAGCCTTTGCAACATTTTCTATAGACAAAGATGCATAATGTGAACTTTTATTTGAAATATCATATTAAATAATGACAATTTTGTATGGAAAATTCAATAATAAGGACTTAGGCCCTTGAAATTCTTCATGGAAATCCCCAAACTCTTTGATAGAACCTGAAATATCAACATATGCATTAAGGGATTCTATCATTTTATTTTATAAAGCTTGGAATGTTATAGCATACTCAGTATTTAAGGTATCCAAAAAATGTTGGGTGATGCCCAACTTGGATCTACTAACATTATGTTTAATTATTTATTCAATTGGTACAACATCAGTAGATATTTTTAGGTTTGATTCAACATTAGTATTTACTTCAGATTGCACTGGATCTTCATTCCTTCCTTTAAGAACAATAAAAATATCAATATTTATTGTTATAGGATCTATTAGAAAATGTAACTTATTTGAGATATGTTCAAAATAAGAATATTAGCAATGAATTTATTATTCAAAAGAAAAGTATTTGATGTTACCATGTCTTTTCTCTCTATCAATAGTGCCTAGATCGGGTACATCTGAATATTTTGATGTTTTATCTGATAAGGTTGCAGATCTATCAACATGAACATAGGATTCTCCTGGGGTTTCCTTCTCTGATATTGAAGAATCAACTCTTAGTCCCTTGATATAGGAGAGAGATACAAATCCTGTAGGAAGATAAATGTGATTTCCAAAGTGTATTGAGAAAATTTTAATTCCCTGAGGATAGTATAAATACATACTCCATTAGAAATAATTTCAGTCTAATATCATTGATCTCTTGCATTTCATTTCATAATATTGAGAAGAAATTGAAAAACTCATCTTGAGAGGAGAAAAATGAGGTAATGGATGAAGATTTTCTATAAAAATTACCCCAGTCATGATTATTTCGCTTGGAGAATGATATGGAGACCTGAGAGGATCATTATATGCTTCTATGGGAGAAGCTGTAAGCACATACATTGGTGATCCAAGGACCGGTCCAGAGTTTCCTTCCATGAATTCAAGCCAAAGAAATGCATTTCATCAAGATTAATTATGATGAATGCTAAAGTATAATTTAGACAAAATAAAAGGAAAATATATTCTCAATTTTAACATAAATATCCCATTACACATTTGGGTCAAGAATTACCCCTTCGTTATTCCAATGTATGTTATATGGGATACTCATTTAAAGGCAGGGATTTTTTCATCCGTTGGATATCTAAAAACCTCTATCTCTAAAATACACTCCTATACTTCAGCCAGGTTATTATATAGATTGAAATCAGTAGGTGCCTTAATGTCAACCACATCCGGTATTCGAATGCCATTTTGGAGGAATTCCCAGGAATCCCTAAGTTCATGGATCATGTTCTCCCAATGGTGAATGGATTAAGGTCACACATAAATCGATCTCAGTATGGTTGGTTCTGGATGAGATTCAATACATTCGGATTGGAGAGCCTCTTCAGGCCTCCCTTCATCTTTAGAAAGTTCAACATATGGAATATGAATCCTTTTCCGATGGCAGTGATTGGATCACCTTGGTGTTAAAGGTATTTCTTCTCTAGACCTAGTATTCCTGGTATACCTCCAGCGTAGATGTTTTGAAGGATCTAAAACCTCTGAAACATCTACATAATATTTTTCCTTGGACTTCTTACCACGATTTCCATGCACAACAGGCATTGTAGCTACCACTATATAGATTCCTTTTGTCAAATCCACATGAAGATATGAAGAAGCTCAAGCTTTGGCATATCCAACTTCTAATGCGATTGATGCATCTAATGTAGGTAACATAATTGAAAATTTTGATGTCTCTAAAGCCATTAGAATCCACAATTGACTTGCTACTATTGGGTGTTTCTCATGTCTAACATACGTGGGTGTAAAAGTGTCTGATTGTTGAAGACATCTGAGCTGAAGAGCAAACCTATAGGGGATGTGAGCCTCACAAATAATTTCAGCATCATTATTGTTCGATAATAAAATATCCTTGAATGATATCATAGAAGACCTCAGCTCATAATTTTCTTCATTACCATTATCAATAAAGGTTCTAGCTGGTGGGTTACCAAAAGTAAAGAAGCTGAATTATCCCGAGACATTCAATGACTTTAACGCTACATCAGGTCTCAAATTTTGAGGCAGAATAATAAGAACCTTCCATAAAAATAGAGTGAATCGACCATTAGGTAAACTAATTGAATTCAACACTGAGTATGATGAAAAATTTGCTGCAATCCAGCCCCACAACACTAGGAATGTCCCTAAAATTCTAAATGGAGCCTTCCCATTGTATAAATTCCATAGGAAATAGTAAATTCTTGCCAGTATAGAAATTTCTAACCCAATATACATACCCTCTACCAATTCAGTTTCAATGAAAAAAGTCCCTAGACATACACCACCTTAGGACTCACGAACTGGAAGCAAGTAAATGCTTATCCACATGGAAAGGAAGGTTGATAAGTGTATCTTTGAATCAATATCAAATTTGAATTTATATCCCCAATTCTTATACTCACATATCTCCAATTTAGAACAATATGTTCTTGAACTACCCCAATTATATGTAGAAGTAAAAACAGTAGGATGTCCACACATGGGACCTTTATCTATTGTTGATTCTAAAAAGGATTCCATCTACACTCTAGCATGAATATCGTTCTTGTATTTGGGTAATTTCTTTTCTATTTTTAATAGTTCATGAGCCAACAGTGATATTCTGGTTGCATAACCCCATTTTGTATCCAGTGGTATAAACTCATCATAAATTTCCCCAAGAATGGGAACCCCAGTTATTTGGTAGATATCCCACAATGTAATGCCAACTTCACCGTGCATTAGATGGAAATAATTCACATATAGACTCTATCAGCACAGAAATTTATGAATGAAATCATTTTTATAAACATATGTCTGTCCCATCTAGACAGCATCATAGATATAAACATCTGATAACTGTTTTTGGAATTTTATTCAAGTCTGGCACACCCAAAATACCCACATCCATTCAGGTTTAACACCTCTCCCAGAAATAAGATCACAGTCCTCCTTCCAACAATTATAATGATCTGTTTGAGAAGTCCAAAAGGTTTAATCATATAAATGTGGCCTTGGCTCTAAAAATTGATCTTTTTATATCTTGAGTACAACAACTATGATACAGGATGCTACTAATAGAGATTGTTCCTTCATGAACTAGCATACCGCTCGCGGTAATATTAATGAAGTGAAAATTGGCCTATTGAAGAAACCAATTCATTGGGAGTATTTCTTAATATATAGAATGTGGGATTCTTTTAAAAGACCATTCTCATACAGGGTTAGGTAAGGAATTTGTGGGTATTCACGTTGATATGTAATTAAACCTTTCCATAGTCCATGAATAGTACTTTAAAAACGTCATAAAAATATGGTCTGATGAACTCTATCATCTCATTTTTACTAGCCTTAGCCTCTTTAGTAGGAGATATAAAATGATCCATTTTTCTGAAAAATTACCAAACTCCCCTTATTAGGTTGCAATTATGACTAAATAAAAATTAAATGTCAACTTAAAGGAAATTTAAAAATTATCAATGGGAACTTTTCACGTAGGTCCTTCGATGAGGTCTGTTGCATAGGTCCTTCGACAAGGGTCCTATCAGAAATCCATCAATGTAACACTCTAAGCTTCCATGGTACGTTTCCCTTTGAATAATGAAATGGTTTGCATTGTACACAACTTCGAGATTCTAACACACCACAACCAATCAAACTAGTCGTTGTGAATAGTAATACATACTTTTTTAAATTTTATAAATTTTTTCTTTCAAAATGGACTTCATTTTTGGATTTTTAATATCGAAATTAGCTTAGGGTAAAATTTTGGTACTTTTTGGAAAACTTTTATATTTTGATGAATAATGAAAATTACTAAATTTTAATTAAAAACAACTTTTTTAATCAAAATAATTAATAGTGATAAATTATTAATTTGAGTGATTTTAAAGTATATTTTGAATTTACTTTTACCATTTAATAAAATTTTGGTCATTGGACGTAATTTTACATTTAAACCATACATAAACAAGTGTCAATATTTTGATAGTTATTATTTCTTAAAAACACGCTATTTGTTTTGAAAACGGTAATTAATTTTTAAATTAATTAATGAAACTTATATGTTTTGAATTTGGTAAAATAGACATCATTTTTGAATTCATAATATTAATTATAGCTTAGGCCGCATTTTTGGTATTTTTCTGCAAACTTTCAATTTTTGATGAATAATGAAAAACATCGAGTTATAGTTTAAAACTGAAATTTTATTTAAATAATTATTTATTTTATTTAAATTTAATTAAGGTCAAAATAGATATATAATACCAATATAATTTCAATTTAATTCATTGAAGTTATTTTAGAATAATTTTAGATATATAAAAAATTTATTGAATTTTTCACCTTCTATTACCCACCTCCTAAGAGAATTTGGAAATTTACATAAAACTTAATCTTACCACTTATGTGAGTGGAATTTCTAAAATTCGAGAGACATGGTTAATATCGAGTAGTAATATTGGGTTCAATAAGATAAAAATAATTTTTGGTGAATAGTAATTTTTTACTATTATTTAACACAGTTATAAGTAAATAGGGTAATTAAGGGTAAAAATGATGTTAATATTACCCTAACACATGTCCTAATTCTATTTTACAAGTGTATATCGAACAAAAACAAACTTAGGAATAAAATATATCATTTCGGTCCAGTTGGATTAGTTTAGGACATTCATTATTATTTAATTCAAAGAAGAGTTGAAAGAGTTAAAATCAACGTTTAATTACTAAAACATTGTTAATATAGGGATATACAGAAGATATATTCGATTGTAAATATTCATTAGAAATAGAAAAAAATTTCCTACATAATGGTATTTTATTTATAATTTTTATACATTAAATAAATTAATTTATGTATTATACAATGGTGATGCAGTAATTACCGAATTAATGAAATATTAAACTAATTGATATATTAAATATCCAAATAAATGTAATTTGAGATTTTATGAATTACACAAATTTTTTACGATAATATGACATTTCAGGATTGATTTAATTAACTTTTTTCAAATTAATAATGCTGTTATGTTTTTCAAAAAAAATCAAATTCCAAATAGTGTCAAAATTGACATAAAAGTGTTTTTAAAACAAATATTATATTATTAATTAATATTCTATTCATAAAAATATAAGGTTTGGCCAAGAGACTTATATCATGATATGTGTATCATTAATGGACCACTTGGGGGGTCTCTTGTATGTATATAGTAAGTTTATTAACTATATAATATAAAAATACAAAGTGACATTGTAAATGTTAAACTAATTAACTAAGAGTTAAAACTAAAATATAAGGTTAATATAGTGATGAAACCCTGTCTAAAACCTATTGGTTGAGTGGTTTTAGACCTATCCCCACCGAAAACTTTAATGAATTCACTTTAGAGCCACTAGAAACCGAATATGAATTTATTATAAAATAATATTTCTAGCTTTTCCAAAGGTGCCCCTCACCCCTCTTATAAAAGGGCACTAACCCTTCTCACTAATTGACACATTAAAAACCTTTTGGCTCGTCCAACCCCTGCCCAAATACTCTCTAAACTTCCCTCACTTCAACTTAGAGGCCTTAGTTTGATCAAAAAGCCAACATAATGAGCCCTTTTGATCAAATCAAATGAAAGAACCCGAAGAAGAGGCAATGTTTTCACCACCCTCTTTCAAGTTCCATTCTTCGTAAACTTCTTCTTTATTTGTTATTCCTATTCTAAAATAATAAATCCAGTATATTATATATAATGTGTTGTTATTATAAATATTTAACAAACAAATTCATTATTCTATCCATCCCTTGAATGACATGTCACCATAAGTGCGTACGTACGACCTACCGTCTCCACGTTGTGGTGTAATTGTTATTCAATATATTGTTATTCAGATGGGTATAATAATGATGTATAATTATTTTAAATAATAAATATAACATGATAATGATTCTTTATATATGATATACCATCCAATTATATATTATTTTAATATCAAAAGAATGATATTGTCGCTCGAGCGTACGTACGGACTACCGTCTCCACGAATGGGATGAGATTCATTTCCCATCATATCCATTTGAGTATAATCCTCATTTAATGATTAAAAATAATTTTTAAGGAATTTATATCATTCTGTATATGAATAATATGCATCCTATCCATAACAAACAAGGCTTACGTATCAAAGAATATAAAGGAAAACGAGTAAGTTAACACCCGAAATGAGGATAATACTAAGATTTTATTAACAAATCAATGTTAAAAGATCATATATGATATCATATTAATGTAAATGATTCATGTATAATTAAATAACAATTATTTCACCATTATATATGAGGTTAACCTACCTTCGACCAAGGAAAAAGTACAAAGAAAGGGGTTTCTTATATCACTTTTAATTCCGTGAGATTTCCATTGTTCGCCACTTATTTATTGCATGTGGTGTGTGTACTGTCCATGATTGTGTTCATTGTGTAATATACTTTAATTTATGGATATTTACATCATCATTGTATGATCCTTATTTCATGGGTGTATGTTTTGTAAGTTACCAAATCGATAAGTGAATTTGAAATTTCAATTTCCACTCATTCCGCTTTACGCATACTTCATTGAGTATTTTACTCCAAGATTATGTGTGGAATCACTATTAATTTGATTATGTCATAATTTACACTCCCCTTTCTGTGGATATAATTTTTATACACATAATCACTCCATTGATAAATTCTCAAGTCATTGGTATAAAGTTGATAAGAGTAATTTTTACTCAATCTCTATTTGTTGAGTTAAACATCCATTTCATTGGTGTTGTTTTTACAAGAATATGTGTGCATGTCCTTTGATTGTTTTATGATAAATATACAATATTATTGAGTGTATTTATATTTTTCACACATAATTATGTCGTTGATTTATCCTTAACATAAGGATATGGCCTTTATGAGAGATTTCATCTCAATTTACACTCCATTGAGACTCCTTTATTGTTATACGCCAAATCACTTTAATATTGTTTATATAATGTACTTTGACATAGAATATACTGAATCCCTATATTATCATTATATTACAATGTTTTTTACCTCAATTGTTTGTATTCAAGTGTCTCTCTTTTGGTTAGGAACTCTAACTAAAATATCATTTTAAAATGTTTTAATGATTTACTATAATAAATCATTGTCATTAATGTCCATGTTTTTAAAATGGTTTTAAGGATTTATTTATATGGGCATTAATGTTTTCAAATCAAAATTCCTTTTACAATTTTTTAAGTGGTATGGGACACTTTGATACAAAAATATATTTTAAATGTCTTCTTCACAAATAGTGTTACTTTTAAATGTTTTCAAGAAAGAGTGGGATATTTCTCTCAATAATTGGATGATTATTTTAATATATGTCAATATCTTTCATTATTATCGATTGAGGTTAATATGATACAATAATATCTTTCATATTGTATCGAATGAGTTATGTTTTACTTTGGATGTTCTATTTTTATACCATTCATGGTTTGTGGTTACACTACTAGAAAAGGGGGAATTGATGCCCCCCAGAATCAGGCGACCGCCATTGGCGGTCGCTATATATATCTAATAGCGACCGCCAATGGCGGTCGCTGGCCTTGATAAAAAAACCCGAGCCTTTTTGTGCCCCCCCCCCCCCCGTGCCCCCCTCTCGATCGAACCCTGCTCCCCCCCGTCACCCCCCCCCCCCCGACGCCCCCCCCCCCCCCCCCCCGCCTCCCGGCCTCCCCCCCCCCCTTCCCTCGTCGCCGCCCCCCGACACCGCCCTCCCCCCGCCTCCCGGCCTCCCCCCCCCCCCCCGTCGCCCCCCCCCCCCCCCGTCGCCCCCCCCCCCCCCGATTCCGCCCTCCCCCACCCCCCCCCCCCTCCCGGCCTCCCCCACCACCCGGCCTCCCCCGCCGCACGCCCTCCGCCCTCCAGCATACACCATCCTCCCTCCGCCCTCTGCCCTCCGGCCTCCACCCCCTCAGCCCTCCCCCCCCCCAACCCCGGACGGCTCCGGCACCCCGGACAGCCCCCCCCCCCCCCCCCCCCGCACCCCGGACCGCTCCCCGCACCCCGGACTCCCCCCCGCACCGCAAACATCTCCCCCTGACCCCGGACAGCCCCCCCCCCCCCCCCCCCGCTGCCCGTCCCCCGTCCCCTCACTGCCTCCTCTCCTCCAGCTCCCCGCCGCGGCCGCCGCCCGTCCCCTCCCTTGCTGCACCGCCTTTGGCTCCGGCTCCCCTTCGCTGCCTCCCCTCTCTCGCTGCACCGCCTTCGGCTCCCCTCCCATTCAGGTTTGTAGCTCAATCAGGTAACATGGGCTTTTAGTTACATTATTATTTTATAAATGGTTTATAAACAAAAGATTAATATTTATTTTAAATATAGTTGATTTGAAAAATGTAAATGTAATAAGTACTGTGTAAATGTTTGTTATACAGATATAATTATGGATAAGATTTGGATTGATCTTCCAAATCGAACGTCTAGAGAATATTTCAATGGCATTATGTAGTTTATTGACTTCATGAGAGGATTTGAAAGTGACTATATTAGTTGTCCATGTAGAAAATGTGCTAACAGATATCAATTCACACGAGATACTGTGAGGGAGCACCTTTTCTTTAATGGATTTCTGAAAAATTATAAGAGTTGGACTCGTCATGGAGAAGAATATGTTCGTTGTCAAAATACATATGCAGATCAGATGGATGTTTATGCAAGGATGACTGATCCAATGCATGAAATGCTTACTGAAATGGTACGTGGGTTTGATCCTGAAGGCATTGACATCCAAAATCTTGAGGCCGGTGAGATAAATCTTCGCTTTGGTGCAGATCGTGATTCGAGGAGGTTTTATGAAGCACTTGATGATGCAAAAACAGAATTATATCCTGGATGTACTTCTTACAATAAACTGTCGTTTATCGTGGAGTTGTTGCATTTGAAGACTTTGAATAATTGGTCAGACACATCATTCGACATGCTTTTGGTTTTATTGAAAAAAGTTCTTCCTATCAACGCTAAGATTCCTGAATCGTATTACTATGCTCGTAAGTTGACAGAGAACTTAGGTTTTACATATGAGACCATAGATGCATGTGCAAACAACTTTATGTTGTTTAGAAAAGAAACTTCCCATTTGGATATTTGTACGGTTTGTGGTGCTTCCAGGTGGAAAGAGAACAGGGGAAATAATACTCATCAAATTCAGATTGCGATACAGGGGAAACTGATTGCTGTAAAGCAAATGCGTTACTTTCCCCTTAAACCGAGGTTGAAAATATTTTTATGTCATCTAAAGTTTCTAATTTAATGAGATGGCATGCAGAAAGAGTTCATGAAAGTGATATTTTAACCCACCTGGTAGACTCTCATGCATGGAAGGATTTTGATAAGAGACATCCCGACTTTGCTAAAGATGTTCGTAATGTCCGATTGGGATTGGCAGCAGATGGTTTCAATCCATTCAAGTCTATCGTTGGGGCAACTCAGAGCACATTGCTCGTGGTGTTGGTTCCATATAATCTTCCTCCATGGCTTTGTATGAAGCAACAATTTATATTACTTTCCACTCTTATTGATGGACCTAAATGTCCGGGGGATAAGATTGATGTTTACCTTCATCCATTGATTGATGAGTTGAATGAATTTTGGGGCGATGGTGTGATGACTTATGACTGCGAAACGAATGAAATGTTCAAACTACATGCTGCTTTATTGTGGACAATCAATGACTTCCCAGCTTATGCAAATTTATCAGGCTGGAGTACGAATGGGGAATTTGCTTGCCCTTGTTGTAATAAAAGTAAAAAATCTGTATGGCTTAAACATTCCAAAAAATGGGCATACATGGGTCACATGCGTTTTCTCCCTCCTCAGCACAGATTCAGAAAGGACAGAGTGGCATTTGATGGTTCTAGAGAGTTCATACCAGCACCAAAGATCATGACAGGAGTTGAAATGTTATCGCAGATTGAGGAAGAAAACATCTGCACCGTATATGAAATTCAGGATTTGGTGGCTTCTCCAGTACGTAATATTCGTGGTGCGGGTAGGCAGCGCACTCACAATTGGAAAAATAAAAGTATTTTTTATAGTCTTCCGTATTGGAAAACTAACATGTTGAGGCATAATTTGGATGTCATGCACATTGAAAAAAATGTTTGTGATAACATATTGTGGACCATTTTATGTGTCAGTGGAAAATCAAAGGACCATGTTAATGCACGCCGTGATTTGGAAGAAATGGGTTTAAGGAAACATTTGCATTTACAGTTAGCTGAGGGAAACAAGGCATATATGTCTGCTGCCCAGTATACGATGACTACAGAGGAGAAAGTGACATTTCTTTCCATTTTGAAGATGGTCAAGGTGCCTGATGGTTATTCTTCTAATATTTCAAAGTGTGTGAATCTGACGAGCAAGACATTGCAAGGGTTGAAAAGTCATGACAATCACATGTTACTTCAGCAGTTGATTCCAATCGTAATTTGTGATTGTTTATCCCCCAATGTTGTTCAGCCCTTGATTGAGATGAGTAATTTTTTTAGACATATTTGTTTAAGAAATCAACGAATGAGTGATTTAAAAAGTTTGCAGGACCGAATTGTACTTACGCTTTGTCACTTTGAGAAACTCCCCCCCCCTCATTTTTCGATGTTATGGTCCCCTTGACAGTGCACCTAACTGATGAAGTAATGGCTGCTGGTCCAGTGCAATTCAGGTGGATGTATCCTATTGAACGGTATTTGAGTACATTGAAAAGATTTGTATGCAACAGAGCTCGTCCAGAGGCGTCAATAGGCAATGGTTATTTGATGGCTGAGTGTACTACCTTTTGTGCAGAATATCTTACGGATGTTGAAACAAAATTAGATAAGCCCTCTCGGATTCATGATGGTCCAGTTGGAGAAGGAACCACATTTGATATGGACAACATCAAGTGGATACAAGCACATCGATATATCTTGTTCAATACTCCATCAGTTGCACCATTAATGCAGTAAGTATCTTATCAATGTGCTTGTATAAGTTTTACATGTTTTGTTTGCATAAGAAGATCTTTTAAACATCGCGTTATCATTTGCAGGAAACACATTAATGAGATAAAAGAAGAGATGCATCGTGCGACTGAGTTGAAAATTCAACAATCTCATTATGCGTCATTTCATGATTGGTTCAAGGATTAGTATGTATAAATAGATTTTCATTATGAGTGAAGTATTATACTAATTCTTTCTTCATATATCAGAATTTATTTTTATAAATTATGTAGGTTCGTAAGCTGAAGAAGTTAGGGGACCCCACGCTACCTGAAGTATTTATCCAACTGGCTGAGGGTCCATCTATAACGGCTCGTCGTTATAAAGCTATTGATGCTAATGGTTTTCGATTTCGCATTAAAGATGTTGACGACAAACGAGCAACACAAAACAGTGGCATCGGTTGTCCCTTTGTCGATTCTGGTTATTACTATGGTCAATTGATAGACATCATTGAAGTTGTATACACACACGGTTTGAAGTACATATTGTTAAAGTGTAATTGGGTTGATCCAGTGCGTGGATGTAAATTCGATCAATATCAGTTTTCATTGGTGAATTTTAACTATATGTTATACATAAATAATGAATGAGTTGAGAATGAACCTTTCATTTTGACATCACAAGCGGAACAAGTATTCTTCGTTACTTTGCCTTCGGATCCAAGTTGGCAAGTTGTTATCAAAATGTCTCGGTGAGGAGTGTTTTTATTTGAAGAAGATGAACCCAAGACTGTTCCGTTTGTTTACCAACAACTTGATCAACATACCGTAGTTCAAAGTTAAGAAGATATTTATTGGGTCAGAGCGGCTGTTGATGGAGAAACGGTCGATTTGCATGCTTAATGAAAGCTATAATTGTTTTCCCGCTATTCAGTAGAATGTCCTAGGATATCATAAATTATCTAATCATTTTATAAATCTTTATAAGTTTTAATCCTAACTTTTGTAAGTTAATTCAATCATAAATATTTAGGTTTTTTTTTACTCTTGATTTATTGATGTTACGGTCGGTGTATCATCCCTTTGAGGTATTCTTCATCTGATTCATGTGCTGCTTGAATTTTTATTAGTTCTATCTGAAACTTGGCTATGCATTGACTGGTTTTGTACATAATTTGTATATCTATTTTGTTTACTTTCTGATTTTTTAAAATTCATTCACAACTAATTATTCAATCCATTTTTTGTTTGATTAACAGTTGTACAAGTTTGATTTTTTAAGAACAATCCAATTTATATTTTAAACACTTTGGACTCATTACTGATGTTTTCTATGACTGCAGACATGTCAGGGGAAGAGGCAGAAGATCAACATCATCCATCTGAGGCATCTACGTCTCAGGGTTGAGGTATGTTTGAATGTCATTGTATATATTTTTTATGTAATTGACATACATACATATATATATATATATATCATTTGCCAATTTATATATAAAATTGTTTTCAACAGGATCAGACTCGGCTGCTTCCTCCTCTCGCAGGAGAGGCCCTGGTCGTGGCATATTATCATGGAATTCCAACACGACGATAGATGTTTCATTTGATGAGGTTTTTCATCCTGTGGGACCGAATTCCCTGGCATTTATTCGTCATCTTGGTCATATCATACGTGAACCACATCGATTTCCATTGACCACGCGTGACTGGGCTTCTATCCCTCAGGATACATTAGATCGTCTATGGAGGGAGGTTCAGGAAAGAAAATCATTTTACTTTATTTTCTATGTATAAAGAATACGAATATGTTTGATTATTTTCTTTATAGAAAAATTTGAAAGTATGCCCTGAAGAGTTTCGGCCTGTGTGTATGAGAAAATGCCGTAAGATGTGGAAAGATTATAAAGGCAAAGTGAAGAGGGACCACTGGGTACCAAATGTGGGTGCCCTAGACATTTTGGAAAAAGTCCCGAGAGGTGTCCTCCTGGCTCAGTGGTGTGACTTGGTTGCATATTGGTCTACTGAGGGTGTTGCGGTTTGTATATTAATTATTTTGGTGTATATATATTTTCAAGAATATGTGATTTGTTTGAAATTTGAATGAATTGAATGTAGGAGGTGTCAACACGCCATTCTGAGAATCGAGCGTTGTAGGGACCACCTCATAGGCTCGGGACTCGTCACGTGTCTCAGATTCGACATGAGGTATATATTATTCATTTTTTAATTTATTAATTAATATGGTTTTGTGTTTATATTCTTTTAATATACTGTTGCGAGAGGAAGGTGCAGCAACTGATAAAATGTCGGTGTGGATGAGGACTCGTGATCGCAATGATCCAGAGGTTGCAGCATTGATAGTAAGTGTCTGTACTTACCAATAATTACATAAATCTATATAGTAACATATATATATTTATATATATTTAAATATTTCACAGGCTCAATTTGAAGCTGAGTTAGAACATATACCAGAGGACCAGCGACAGCTTCCCATGCGACGGGATGAGATCTTTCATCGCATTATCGGTCAGGACGGGCATGGCTATAGTTTGACCTATGGAGCAGCGATTCCTCTTTCTGTAGTGTCACGCGCTGCGGTTGTCGGTCCTACAGTTTCTCATATGACACATCAGATGTCAGATTTTGAGGCACGGTTGCGCGCTTCCGAGGAGGCAAATGCGTAATTGACAGCTGAGGTTAGAGCACTGCGGGAATATGTGCGTCGAGCTGATGGTGCAGGGGATCATACAACGCAGGTATATACTATATTTATTTATTTATTTTAAATTATTTTTGTTATTAAAATATTTATAATGTTTATTTCTTGTAGGCCCCTGGCCCACCAGAAGGAGGTAGCAGTGATGATAACGCGTGACGCATCATATATTCACGAGATATGTTTTTTGTTTTTACTTGTGGGGTTGACATTGATGTAATGTATTTATTTATTTAATTCAAATTATAAGGTTGTGTACTTATAATTTCTTTCTTTTCTTGTTTATTATATGATAGCCAATATTATCTAAGGCGTGCATTTAAAAACTCTAACAACCCGCACCCCCGTACAGCCCCCCGCACCCCCGGACAGCCCCCCCGCACACCCGTACAGCCCCCCGCACCCCCGGACACCCCCCCCCCCGCACCCCCATACAGCCCCCCCCCCCCGGCACCCCCGTATAGCCCCCCGCACTCCCGAACAGCCCCCCCGCACCCCCGTACAGCCCCCCTGCACCCTCGTACAGCCCCCCGCACCCCCGTACAGCCCCCCGCACCCCCGTACAGCCCCCCGCACCCCCGTACAGCCCCCCGCACCCCCGGACAGCCCCCCCGCACCCCCGGTGTGTGAATTGTGAAATGGTTGGCCATACAGCACGTCATTCGAGGGTGCGGTGTGCGCGGCACGACCGAATGCGTCGTTTTCAGCAGCTCAGCGCGCGCTGAAATGGCGCGTTAGGGGTCAAAACCACCCGAACGACCTCTGAATGCCATGAAACCGAACAAAAACATCCGTTGCGTGAATTGTGAAATGGGAGGGTAGACGGCACGTCAATCAGAGGTGTCATTTGACCGCGGCGGCCGGAAACGCGTTTCAGGAGCCATAAAACACCAAAACGGCCTGCGGCGGTCCAATTCAGAGAAAACATGCTCCGAAAAACCTGAATCCTCACGAGAACGATAGGAATATTATTCCTGAGATGCAGGAGGAGGCGTCACATCCATCGGACGTGCGGTGCGTGCGGCACGACCGAATGCGTCGTTTTCAGCAGCTCGGCGCGCGCTGAAATGGCGCGTTGGGGGGTCAAAACCACCCGAACGACCTCCGAATGCCACGAAACCGCACGACAACATCCATTGCGTGAATTGTGAAATTGAAGGGTAGACGGCACGTCAATCGGAGGTTCTGTTTGACCGCGGCGGCCGGAAACGCGTTTCCGGAGCCATAAAACACCAAAACGGCGTGCGGCGGTCCAATTCAGAGCAAACGTTCTACGAAAAACCTGAAACTGCACGAGAACGATAGGAATATTATTCCTGAGATGCAGGAGGAGATGGCATGTCCATCGGACGTGTGGTGCGCGTGGCAGGACCGAATGCGTCGTTTTCAGCAGCTCAGTACGCGCTGAAATGGCGCGTTGGGGGGTCAAAACCACCCGAACGACCTCTGAATGCCACGAAACTGCAGGACAACATCCGTTGCGTGAATTTTGAAATGTTCGGATAGACGGCACATCAAGCGGAGTTGTCGTTTGACCGCAGCGGCCGGAAACGCATTTCCGGAGTCATAAAACACCAAAACGGCGTGCGGCGGTCGAATTCGGAGAAAATATGCTCCGAACGACCTGAAACCGCATGAGAACGATAGGAATATTAATCCTGAGATGCAGGAGGATGCGGAACGTCCATCGGACGTGCGGTGCGCGCAGCACGACCGAATGCGTCGTTTTCTACAGCTCGGCGCGCGCTGAAATGGCACGTTGGGTGGTCAAAACCACCCGAACGACCTCTGAATGCCACGAAACCGCACGAAAACATCAGTTGCATGAATTTTGAAATGTTTGGACAGACGGCACGTCAATTTGAGGTGCCTTTTGACCGCGGCGGCCGGAAACGCGTTTCTGGAGCCACAAAACACCAAAACGGCGTGCGGCGGTCCAATTCAAAGAAAACGTGCTCCAAAAAACCTGAAACCGCACGAGAATGATAAGAATATTATTCCTGAGATGCAGGAGGAGGCGTCACTTCCATCAGACGTGCGATGCGCGCGGCACGACCGAATGCGTCGTTCTCAGCAGCTCAGCGCGCGCTGAAATGGCACGTTGGGGGGTCAAAACCACCCGAACGACCTCCGAATGCCACGAAACTGCACGAAAACATCCGTTGCGTGAATTGTGAAATGGTCAGATAGACGGCACGTCAATCGGAGGTGTCGTTTGACCGCGGCGGCCGGAAACGCGTTTCTGGAGTCATATAACACCAAAACGGCTTGCGGCGGTCGAATTCGGAGCAAATGTGTTCCAAACGACCTGAAACAGCACGAGAACGATAGAAATATTATTCCTGAGATGCAGGGGGGCAGCACGTCCATCGGACTTGCGGTGCGCACGGCACGTCCGAATGCGTCGTTTTCAGCAGCTCGGCGCGCGCTAAATGGCGCGTTGGGGGGTCAAAACCACCCGAACGACCTCTGAATGCCACTAAACCGCACGACAACATCCGATGCGTGAATTGTGAAATGTTCGGGTAGACGGAACGTCAATCGGAGGTGCCGTTTGACCGCGGCGGCCGGAAACGCGTTTCCGGAGTTACAAAACACCAAAACGGCGTGCGGCGGTCGAATTCGGAGCAAACATGCTCCGAACGACCTGAAACCGCACGAGAACGATAGGAATAATATTCCTGAGATGCAGGAGGAGGTGGCACGTCCATCAGACGTATGGTGCGCGCGGCACGACCGAATGCGTCGTTTTCAGCAGATCAGCGCGCGCTTAAATGGCACGTTGGGGCGTCAAAACCACCTGAACGAACTCTGAATGCCACGAAACCGCACAAAAACATCCGTTGCGTGAATTGTGAAATGGTCGGGTAGACGACACGTCAATCAGAGGTGTCGTTTGACCGCGGCGGCCGGAAACGCGTTTCCGGAGTCATAAATCACCAAAACGGCGTGCGGTGGTCGAATTCAGAGCAAACGTGCTCTGAATGACCTGAAACCGCAAGAGAACGATAGAAATAATATTCCTGAGATGCAGGAGGAGGAGGCACGTCCATCGGACGTGCGATGCGCGCGGTACGACCGAATGCGTTGTTTTCAGTAGCTCGACGCGCGCTGAAATGGCGCGTTGGGGGGTCAAAACCACCCGAACGACCTCCGAATGCCACGAAACCGCACGACAAAATCCGTTGCGTGAATTGTGAAATGGACGGGCAGACGGCACGTCAATCGGAGGTGCCGTTTAACCACGGCGGCCGGAAACACGTTTCCAGAGCCAAAATACACCAAAACGGCGTGCGGCGGTCCAATTCAGAGCAAACGTGCTCCGAAAAACCTGAAACCGCACGAGAAAGATAGGAATATTATTACTGAGATGCAGGAGGAGGCGGCACGTCCATCAGATGTGCGATGCGTGCGGCACGACCGAATGCGTCGTTTTCAGCAGCTCAGCGCGCGCTAAAATGGCGCGTTGGGGGGTCAAAACCACCCGAACGACCTCAAAATACCACGAAACCGCACTACAACATCCTTTGCGTATATTTTGAAATGGTCGGATAGACGGCACATCAATCGGAGGTGCCGTTGGACCGCGGCGGCCAGAAACGTGTTTCCGGAGCCATAAAACACCAAAACGGCGTGCGGCGGTCCAATTCAGAGCAAATGTGCTCCAAAAAACCTGAAACCGCACGAGAACGATAGGAATATTATTCCTGAGATGCAGGATGAGGCGGCACATCCATCGGACGTGAAATGCGTGCGGCACGACCGAATGCGTCGTTTTTAGCAGCTCAGCGCGCGCTGAAATGGCGCGTTGGGGGTCAAAACCACCCGAACGACCTCTGAATGCCACGAAACCGCACGACAACATCCGTTGCGTGAATTTTGAAATGGTCGGGCAGACGGAACATCAATTGGAGGTGTCGTATGACCGCGGCGGCTGAAAACGCGTTTCCGGAGTTATAAAACACCAAAACGGCGTGCAGCGGTCGAATTCAGAGCAAACGTGCTCCGAACGACCTGAAACCGCATGAGAACGATAGGAATATTATTCCTGAGATGCAGGAGGAGGCGGCACGTCCATCGGACGTGCGGTGCATACGGCACGACCGAATGCGCTGTTTTCAGGAGCTCGGCGCGCGCTGAAATGGCGCGT
Source organism: Viscum album (assembly GCA_963277665.1). Lineage (NCBI taxonomy): Eukaryota > Viridiplantae > Streptophyta > Magnoliopsida > Santalales > Viscaceae > Viscum > Viscum album. Next base: position 1,593,038,314 of record OY728126.1, read on the forward strand.
TGGGGGGTCAAAACCACCCGAACAACCTCGGAATGCCACAAAACCGCACGACAACATCCGTTGCGTGAATTTTGAAATGTTCAGGTAGACGGCATGTCAATCAGAGGTGCCGTTTGACCGCGGCAGCCGGAAACGCGTTTCCGGAGTCATAAAACACCAAAATGGCGTGCGGCGGTCGAATTCAGAGCAAACGTGCTCCGAAAAACCTGAAACCACACGAGAACGATAGGAATATTATTACTAAGATGCAGTAGGAGGCGGCACGTCCATCGGACGTGCGGTACGCGTGGCACGACCGAATACGTCGCTTTCAGCAGCTCGGCGCGCGCTGAAATGGCGCGTTGGGGGGTCAAAACCACCCGAATGACCTCCGAATGCCACAAAACCACACGACAACATTTGTTGCGTGAATTGTGAAATGGTCGGAGACACGGCATGTCAATCGGAGGTGCTGTTTGACCGAGATGTCCGGAATTGCGTTTCCAGAGTCATAAAACACCAAAACGGCGTGCGACGGTCGAATTCGGAACAAACGTGCTCCGAAAAACCTGAAATGATAGCATTTCTTAAATCGGGGGTTTTAAATTATTATAGCACAATGATTCGATATTATACATATATTTAATATTATATATATTAAAACATTTAAAATATATTATATATATATATATATTTAAAATATTGTATTTAATAGTATATATGTGAATATTTTTTTTAATATATATATATTTATTTATTTATTTCAGTGTAATTTTTGTTTTAAAAAAAAATTTCACTGAAGCGACCGCTTTGCGGTCGCTGGAGGCCAAAATTCGGGCCTCCTATAGCGACCACCATTGGCGGTCGCTATAGGCCTCTAGCGACGAGGCTAAAGCGACCGCCAATGGCGGTCGCTGGGCGGCCGCTAGAGCCCTATAGCGACCGCCATTGGCGGTCGATAATGGTCGTTTTTTAGTAGTGTTAAAGTATTGACATTTCGTATGCTATTTTTAATACAAATGTTTATGTTATGTTTAAACATGTTCATATGAGGAATGCGTTGGACTTTGTAAGTGACGGGTGGAGCCCGCTATAGCTCCCCGATGCATCGGTAGGTCTCATGAGACAAACTAGTGTCTTGGCATGAGGCCTTGACAAAATCTTATTTGTAGTCTTGGCCCGGGTCCTTGGGTACGTGGTTATGATAGTTTGGCATTATGAATTCCGTCATTATGAAAGTGGTTATTGATATTTTCATGTGATTATTAGAATAGTAGAATGTCCATGTGAATAAGTAAATGTAATTATTTCATTTTATCTCTGCCATATTAATCTGATCTTCATGTTTAAAGGGCTTTTGTTTTAGTTATACATTGCCTTAAGTTTTTACGCTTATCTATGAAAGATGTTGCTATATTTTTATCCTTACCGAGCATCTGAGCTCACCCCATTCAATGTCTTATTTTTCTCAGGATGTGAAGAAATAATTTATGAATGACCTGCAGGGGTAGTATAAGGGGATATGAAGGCAAGATGTTGTTGTAGTTTTTTTTCTTATGATGTAATGTAAGACTTATGAATATATCTAGTGTTTCCAAGACTACTAAAATAATCATTCTTTTGAGACTTGATCCTTTGTGATCATGCCAATGGTATGTAATAATGCACCGACTCTGGGTAACTAGGGTTGGAGCGTTACAGTTAGTATTAGATGATGTTTAGTAAAGACCTTGGAAGCTAGATTTAGATAAACTCTGATTAGATCACATATCCCTAAGATAGGATTTGAGGATTAGTATAGAAGAACATATTAGAATTATGGTATTATAGATATTTGTTGAGTTATCAGAGCAATACATCTTTGTCTGGATAAGAGCAGGTAGAAGCGGCTCTGGCATTGATGTACCTAGGGGTAAAACCCAAAAACACCGCTTTGAGCTAGACTCGAACGAGAACTGGTGCACGACAACGGGCCATGCTCCACTCTTGGTTACGACACTCCCGGGGGATATGATTTGGTAAATTCACAAGATTAGTATGAAACATTATAAAGGGAATAAAAAAATTCCCCGAAGAATATATGTAGGGAAATAGAGAGTGGATAACCTAGATTTTAACATAGGGTACCCCATGGTAGGATATATTGTTCAATTACAAGATTATCCTATTATGTATAATTTTTTTACATTCTTATTAGATAAGTATTAAAAAAATGTAAATGTATTTTCATTTTGTTAGTTAAAACATGGAGGGAGCAAGATCACGAACAACTCTTCTCTCTCTTCCTGAATAACTACTTACAATTATTATCCAGAAGTCATGCACAGATGATGTTGAAACCATTTCAAATGTCCAAGTGGCATGAAAACAACTTTATGAGACATCCAATACCTCTATAATTGCACGATTCTTTCATGGATCAAGTACCGAATATGGGATAATATTGCACTCTCAACTTTCTTACCATGCTAAGAGTGGGAAGTACCATCAGGGTCTTTTCAAATTCATTACTTTATCTCAAAATTACGATGAACTAAATGATTCTCTAGATGCTGCAGAATAGGGAGACCTTCGAGCAGCTTATATGTATCAAATTATATATTTATGCCTTTTCAGATATACGGAAACTAATTTACCAAAACCTTATTTTGAAATATTTGAAGATGAAACAATAATAATTTTTCTAAAAAAACATGTTAAAGACGATGTCTCAAAATTATATATAAGAAATACCTATTTTTTTATGATGCATCGATGCTTCCATAGATATAATCCAAGATTGATGAGGAGTTTTTGGGTAAAGGAAGTAGATGATTTTGAAAAATTCTTGAGGTACCATTAGGATGCATGAACACATTTTACTAAAAGGAAATTCCGCCTAGTCTCTCCAGATTTCATGGTGTGTTCCACATATCACTAGTGACAAAATACATGCCTGGCCCAACGCATGTACTCACCTATGAAGAATTAGTACAAGAACCTGATCTATCTTATTGTGAAGAGCCTATCAAAATTATTCATACCAAATATCAAGTTTTGAGAAACCAGATTTCTCTTCTGGTAAAAGTTCTATGGAGAAATCATAAGATAGAAGAGGCAATGTGGGAACCTGAGGAACATATGATTAAGAACCTATGTGGAAATAAATGGATGGTGAAATGTTTAAAAGTGTTAGTGCTCTTTATTGATGGGATTACATTGGAAGAATTTTCTCTTGTATTTGTAACCCTGTAGTTTTCCATGTGAGAATGATATTTGAGGAAGAATTATCTTTTCTCTTGTGGATATAGTTATAAATAACCATTTGGTTTTATATGATCATTGGGTTTGAGGCAATTACAAGTTATTTTGGGATGAAAATGAAAGGTATGAGATAAAATTTGTTGTTAATTTATGTTATGGTTATTTTGAGTAATTTATCTCATTTTGGTAATGTTATAAAATATAGTTTTTGAAAAGGGACAACACGCAGACCATGTGACAACCCATCACGTCGGACAAAACTGTGGGAATCGAACCCACAATCAAAGTGCGATTGGGATTTATTGCCTACCACTGGAATACGTGAAGTCCCTGGTTAGTGTGACTATTATTTTAGTTAAATGATTTTATTGATCAATAATAAGTTGATTTGGGATCTTATGTCTTATCAATTTAATACCCTTAGTATAGGAAAATGATTTGGTGATTAAGTGATAATTGTTAATTTGGAAGATGTTCTCTTTGTTGGGAACACTATATGCCCAAGAAAAATAGAATACTATGGGATTTTATTTGAGGAGTAATGGTGGATTTTTATCTATGTTTTATTATGGATTTATAGTGATTTGGGTTATTTATGGAAATGATTAACCTATAATAATGAATATGTGATTAGGTTAATAACTTTTAAGTATGTGACTTTAAGAGTAGTTGATGTCATTTAGAGATAAAATTTATCATGGAAGACTATATAATCAAATTCTCATAAGTTATGGGTTTCAATATTAGTTTGGATTATATTGAATGATTTCAAGTACAATTGATTATTGAATGGTATTTATTTAAATTTAGGGTATTGTTTGTTTAATTTTAGAAATTAACATTAGTGTTTATTTATCTAATGGAATATCTATTTGGGGGACCATCAGATCTGATACTAACCTTTTTGGTTTTGATTAATCTCTAAAGACAAGGTATAAATATAGTTTACCCTATGTAGATCAGGTTATTCTATAAAAGTTTATTCTAGCTCTTCCAGTGTGACCAAGTCTTCTTGAATACTCATTGTTCAAAAAAATGAGTTAGTGGTAGAAATTTATTAAAGAATGAAACTCTACTTAAAAAGTAAGTATATATCTTTATGTTATTAGTCAATATCATAAATGAATTCCTCATCCTTATGTAATGTAACCTAAAAAAATGTTGTCTGTTTACTTTTCCTACTGGGAGACTAATGACCATTTGTCCCAACACAAGTTTGTGGTTTTTTTGTTTTTAACTTTCTCCTGATCATATTTTCTATCCCTCTCCATCAGAACTTGACATTTTTTTATCGTCCATATCCATGTTTTCATACATGGAATCCTAGTATGGGTTATCTTGGGTGACCTTTATACCTCTCTTTCTTTCATTTAAAGTGATAGTTTTATTGACTCTTTTTATGATGTGGGAATTTCCATTATATTCTAAAGCCCAATTTTAAAAAATTTCAAGGATTCAATTTATTGATGGAGGGTAAAATGTAACACCCCAAGCTTCCATGGTACGTTTCCCTTTGAATAATGCAATGGCATACATTGTACGCAACTTCGAGATTCTAACACACCACAACCAATCAAACTAGCCGTTATGAATTGTAATACATAATTTTTAAAATTTTATAAATTTTATCTTTCAAAATGGACTTCATATTTGGATTCGTAATATCAAAATTATCTTAGGGTGAAATTTTGGTACTTTTCGGAAAACATTCATATTTTGATGAATAGTTAAAATTACTAAATTTTAATTAAAAACAACTCTTTTAGTAGAAATAATTAATAGTGATAAATTATTAATTATTTTGGTTTTAAAGTATATTTAGAATATATTTTTACCATTTAATATAGGGGTGGTCATTGGACGTAATTTCACATTTAAACCGGACATAAACAAGTGCCAATCTTTTGATAGTTATTATTTCTTAAAAACACGCTATTTGTTTGGACAATGAGAATTAATTTTTAAATTAATTAATGCAACTTATATGTTTTTAATTTGGTAAAATATACATCATTTTTGAATTCATAATATCAAATATATATTAGGCTGAATTTTTTGTATTTTTCTAAAAACTTTCAATTTTGATGAATAGTGAAAAATACTGAGTTATAGTTTAAAACGGAATTTTTATTTAAATAATTATTTATTTTATTTAAATTTAATTAAGGTCAAAATAGATATATACTACCTATATATGTTCAATGTAATTCATTGAAGCTATTTTAGAATAATTTTAGATATATAAAAATTTTATTGAATTTTTCACCGTCTTTTACCCACCTCCTAGGAGAATTTGGAAATTTACATAAAAAATAATTTTACTGCTTCTGTGAGTGGAATTTATAAAATCCGAGAGACACGTTTAATATCAAGGAGTAAAATGTGGTTCAATAAGATAAAAATAATTTTTGGTGAATAGTAACTTTACTTTTATTTACCACGGTTAAAAGTAAATAGGGAGATTAAGGGAAAATGATATTAATATTACCCTACAACATGCCCTAATTTTATTTTACAAGTGTATCTTGACCCAAAACAACCTTAGGAATAAAATATTATCATTTATGTCCACCTGGATTATCTTTGGACATTTATTATTATTTAATTCAAAGAAGAGTTAAAAGAGTTGAAATCAACATTTAATTATTAAAACATTTTTAATATAGGGTTATACATAAGATAAATTTAATTGTAAATATTCATTAGAAAGATAAAACAATTTCCTACATAATGGTATTTTATTTATAATTTTTATACATTAAATAATTTAAGTTATGTATGACACAATGGTAATGCAGTAATTATTGAATTAATGAAATATTAAACTAATTGATATTTCAAATATCCAAATAAATTTAATTTGAGACTTTTATAAATTACACTAATTTTTTATGATACTATGAAATCTTAGGATTTATTTAATTTACTTTTTTCGAATTAATCGTGTTTTTATGATGTTCACAAAAATCAATGTCCAAATAGTGTCAAAATTGACATAAAAGTGTTTTTAAAACAAATATTATATTATTAATTCATATTATATTTCTAAAAATCTAATTTTCGTCCAAGAGACTTATATCATGATATTTGTTTCATTAATGGACCACTTTGGGGTATCTTGGATGTATATAGTATGTTTATTAACTATATATATAAAAATACAAAGTGACATAGTAAATGTTAAACTAATTAACTAAGAGTAAAATCTAAAAGATAAGGTTAATATAGTGATGCAAACCTGTCTAAAACCTATTGTATGAGTGGGTTTAGACCCATACCCACCTTAACCTTTAAAGAATTCACTTTGGAGACACTATAAAACTAATATTAATTTATTATTAAATAATATTTCTAGCTTTTCCAAAGGTTCCCCTCACCCCTCTTATAAAAGGGCACTCACCCTTCTCAATAATTCACACATTCAAAGTCTTTGGATCGGCCAAAACCTTCCCAAATACTCTCTCAACTTCCCTAAATTCAACCTAGAGGCCTTATTTTTATCAGAAAGCCAACCTAATGAGCCCTTTTGATCAAATCAATAGAAAGAACCCGAAGAAGAGGCAATGTTTGCACCACCTTTTTTCATGTTCCTTTCTTCTTCAACTTATTATTTATTTCTTATTACTATTCTAAAATAATAAATCCAGTATATTATATATAATGTGATGTTATTATAAATATTTAACCAAAAAATTCATTATTCTATACATCCCTTGAATGACATGTCACCATACGTGCGTATGTTAGGCCTACCGTCTCCACGTTGTGGTGTAATTGTTATTCAATATATTATTATTTAGATGGGTATAATAATGATGTATAATTTATTTAAATAATAAATATAACATGATAATGATTCTTTATATATGATATACCATCCAATTATATATTATTTTAATATCAAAAGAATGATATTGTCGCTCGAGCGTACGTACGGACTACCGTCTCCATGAACGCGATGAGATTCATTCCCCATCATATCCATTTGATTATAATTATCATTTAATGATTAAAATTAATGTTTACGGAATTGATATAATTCTGTATATGAATTAGATACGACTTATCCATAACAAACATGGCTTACGTAACAAAGAATATAAAGGAAAACGAGTAAGTTAACACCCGAAATGACGATAATACTAATATATTATTATCAAATCAATGTTAAAAGATCATATATGATATCATATAAATGTAAATGATTCTTTTATAATTAAATAACAATTATTTAACCATTATAAAGTAGGTTAACCTACCGTAGACCTAGGGAAAAGTACCAAGTAAGGGGTTTCTTATCTCACTTTTAATTCCGTGATATTTCCATTGGTCACCACTTATTTATTACATGTGGTGTGTGTACTGCCCATGATTGTATTCATTGTGTAATATACATTAATTTATGGATATTTACAGCATCATTTTATGATCCTTCTTTCATGGGTTTCTGTTTTGTAAGTTACCAAATCGATAAGGGAATTTGAAATTTCAATTTCCACAAATTCGGATTTATACATACATCATTGATTATTTTACTCCAAGATTATGTGTGGAATCACTATTGATTTGATTATTTCATAATTTAAAATCCCATTTCTGTGGATATAATTTTTATACACATGATCACTCCATTGATAAATTCTCAAGTCATCAGCATGAACTTGATAAGAGTAATTTTTACTCAATCTCGATTTGTAGAGTTAAACATCCAATTCATTAGTGTTGTTTTTACAAGAATATGTGTGAATGTCCATTGATTTTATTACGCTGAATATCCAATATTATTGAGTGAAAATTTATATTTTTCACACATAATTATGTTCTTGATTTATTCTTAACCTAAGGATATGGCCTTTATGAGAGATTTCATCTCAATTTACATTCAATTGAGACTCCTTTATTGTTATACACCTAATCACTTTAATATGGTGTATATAATGTACTTTGACATAGTATATAATGAATCCCTATATTCTCATTATATTATAAAGTTGTTATTACCTCAATTATTTCTATGAAATTTTCTCTCTTTTTGATAGGAACTCTAACAAAAATGTCATTTTAAAATGTTTTAAAGATTTATTATTCTAAATATTTGTCATTAATGTCCATGTTTTAAAAATGGTTTTAAGGATTTATTTATATGGACATTAAGGTTTTCAAATAAAAAATCATTTTAAAAGTTTCAAAGTGGTATGGGACACTTTGAATCAAAAATATATTTTAAATTTGTTCTTGAAAAATAGTGTGACATTTAAATGTTTTCAAGAAAAAGTGGGATATTTCTCTCAATAATTGGATGATTATTTTAATCTATGTCAATATCCTTCATTATTGTCGATTGATGTTAATATCATACAATGCAGTCATCCATATTGTATCGAATGAGTTATTTTGGCTGTGGATGTGCTATTTTTATACCATTCATGGTTTGTGGTTAACGTATTGACATTTCATATACTAGTTTTAATAAGAATTTTTATGTTATGTTTAAACCTATTCATATGAGGAATGCATTGGACTTAGTAAGTGACGGGTGGAACCCGCTATAGCTCTCCGATGCATCGATAGGTCTCATGAGACAAACTAGTGTCTTGGCATGAGGCCTTGACAAAATATTATTTGTAGTCTTGGCCTGAGGCCTTGGCTATGTGGTTATGATAGTCTGGAATTATGCATTTCGTCATTATAAAAGTGGTTATTGATATATTCCTGTGATTATTCGACTAGTAGAATATCCATGATAATAAGTAAATGACATTATTTCATTTTATCTTTTCCATATTATGCTAAAGTTCAAGTTTAAAAGGCTTTTGTTTTAGTTATACATTTCATTAAGTGTTTATGCTTATCTATGAAAGATTTTTCTGTATTGTTATCCTTACTGAGCATCTGAGCTCACCCCTTTAAATGTCTTCTTTTTCCAAGGATGTGAAGAAGTAATTTATGAATGACCTGTAGGGGTAGTATGAGGGGATACGAAGACAATATATTTTTGTATTTTTTTATCATATGATGTAATGTAAGACTTATGAATATATCTAGTGTTTCTAAGACTAATAAACTAATCGGTCTTTCAAGACTTGATCCTTTGTGATCATGCCAATGTTATGTAATAATGAACCAACTCTGTGTAACTGGGGTTGGGGTGTTACAATCAACGAAGTCCTACCATAAATATCCATCGCTAAATTAGTTTCAAATTTAGAAAATTTCATGGAGACTAAATAAATCACAACACAATGAGGAAAGACGAAAGTGCTATGCAATGAGAGCTGAAAATTTTGAAAGAAATGGTGAAGAAAATTGAAAAGGATCAAACCTATTTATATCCAGTTGCAGATATCCACATCATTCCTGCACAACAAAGCTACACAACCTACCTACACAATGTAGCTCCATGAAAAACCTACGCAGTTAAGAAATTAATCCATTTTTAGGACTCGACCCACTTTCTAATCAGATCCCATCTTAAGGGGGGATTTTGATGACACTACTTAAGAATACAAAATTCTATTAAGGTAACCATAGATACTTAAAAATACCAAGACAATGTTGGAAGAATTAAAATGAAATCCAAATTATCAAAAGACCTGTGCGACATACCTACGAAACATTATACCTTCATTACTCCTACGCGACAAACCTACACGAAGGACCTATGAAGATGAAATGCATAGAAAACTTCCCATCAACTAGTCCCACTCCATGCCTATAAATAAGACCATTGGGCTCCCCATTTCTGAGACTGAAAAATTTGAAGGACATCCTAAAGCTCCCATTGTGTATATCTTTCTCCAAGATCCCTCAAATTGTCTCAGGTAACTATCTAAAAACACAAGAAAAGAGATAATTAGATGGTATAGACATGGTTTGAAAGTATTTCAGAATTTTAAGCCCACTTAGTCTTTGTTCCCCTATGTCAAGAACATTTTATTCATTATAAATTCCTACACGGCACACCTGCATAGTACCAATATGCGGCGTACCTACATAGGTTACCTATGTGACATACCTTCATGGAGTACCTAGGAAACATAGTTGTGTATAAGGCCTCCATTTCAACATAAGAACCCTATTTAAGGAAACTCATGTAAGGGTATATCTTTTCATGGTTCCCTTATCTAAAAGGGACTAAGTTGAAGCCTCCAACAAAACCTCCATACTTATCAAACCATTAGGAGAGGCGCATCAGTGTGCCCTTTATATGGGTTTGCATATCTTCAGTAAGAGGTTTCCCACATTTGTTTCAAAATGGTCTTAGGATTCATGGAGTGTCTGTGGGATTTTATATCCCCAGTCACATGGACCTTTCTCCTAGGAATAGTGTTGGGATGTTCTCAGTTTGGATGATTAGGGTTTGAGTTATGTCCTCCCATTTTTTTTCTAAGATCAGGAAACTTAGGTCCCTTGTAGGGAAGGTATGGGTCACACTTTATTTTCCATTAAAGAAAAAGATAATTCTCCCCACTACTGAGTTCCACCAGGGATACCATCCTGGTGTAATCCCCTAACCTTTCAAGTATGAGGTTTCATTCTTTCTCCTCTATACTTCATTCACTTTCACTACTTCCATACATTAGACCCTTGTCCAATGTACAAATAATAGAGGGAGGGCTTGTTTCCTCTCCCTCTTCTCGAGTCGACTTGACCTCGTCCACCCATGCCATTGTAAGTGTTCCCTCTTCCATCGGCGGAGGAGGAAAAGCATGGGTACCTTTGTGAAATATTTGAAATCCTCTTATTTCTCACACCAAGAATGACTCGTACGAGCATAAAAATTTTTCATGATCATAAAATTTTCAGAAGAAATTTAACTAAGAGAACTGTGACTCATGTTGAAACTGGGATACATAGGAATCTTTCTCAGGGACCGAGATATTTGGAAATCCTCTTCATAAATCCAACCTTAATTCCTTAATCCGGGCATCTTCCTTGGTAGTAAAGCCCCAAATTAAACCCCCCAATCACCAAGTCATCATTTTGTAGAAGTAAGCCCAAACTCATTTCTTTCAAAGGACTATACACTCATAGGATACTTATCAATCTAAATGGGATTTGATTTCCATCCAAATATGATACGTAGGAAGCCTCCTTGAGGTTCAAACCGAACACTTGAAATCAAAAATGTTCTCCTTAGTCCATATTCCCAACAGAGTATAATCTTTCTTGGAAACCCATATTCTGTACAAGTACCTTGGGCTACCTAGGCATAAGTCCCACACCAAACATTGACTAATCACCTTTCACTTAGAGGTCCTTATCACATGACCTTAAATGGTATGATGTGTCCCATTAAGGGGCCCCAAACTGCGAGGGTTCTGATTTCTTTCACAAGGATTCATATGTATCCTATTTTATTGGTATGATCCCTATATCAAAACAAACCTTCGTCTTCCTAGATGAAAATAAATTCTAGAGTGCCCTAATGAGTGGCTTAAAAAACCAGTATCATCATAATGATTATTTAATTAATCTCTAAATAGTATATGGGAGGATACAATTTTTGGGAATCCTGATATACATATGTATATCTCCTTTAAAAAATATCCTCAAATACATACGGATGATTATAAATTTCACACATAATAATAAGTGATTGAAAATTCGAAAGGCAATTTTTATTATACATGTTGAATTAATAAGGATTCATGAAAACCTCTTAAATTTATATAGAAAGTCCCAGAGTAGACAATAATTCCACCCAAATGGGTGTGATGAGTCTGACCTCCTATCCTCTCGGCTAATGCACATTTCTAAATATTGTAAAGTTAAAATGTAATGAATGCCTGCATTGGGAAAGTAGGTCCCCTTTAGATATTGAACTGTTAGGTGTTTCCCATTCCACAAACGAATCAAATGGAACCCACCTGAAAGAAGTGAATTTTAAAACTAGAACCCACAGTTCAAGGAACTACGAAACAATAACTATTTCAACATTTGTCATTAGGAAAATGCACAATATAAGAGTAGAACATTTAAGATCATGACACATGAAATAAAAACAAGGATATCATAATATCACATCATATGTATCAATGTTTAATTATGAAAATTACCAATTATCAACCTGTTACACATTTCATTTATCCTTTGGTCATAAACCGACAATAATCCATTCATTTCAATAATACGGACAATGCAAGGATAGCCTATGTAAGGTAATCACCCAAATTCTATGTCATTCTAAACAAACATTAATACATTAATCAATCCATTTATAATAAAAGGGTCTCTCATCTAAATGATCTCCATAAGCTAGTTCAATAACCACATGGATCTAAAGGGACTCCAAGGAATAATACAATTCATAAATTAGTTTATTCCAACACAAGTAATGTTTGTGTAATTTTCCTATTGCACATATATGAAATTTAGAAAACTACAGGGTTATGTTTTAAACCCCATACATTTAATTTATGATCAACAAACACTTCTAAAAACCAAAAACCTTGAGTAAGAATGTGTAAATGATCAAAAGAAGGGTCCAAGATCAAATTTGATCAAGATAAAAATCAACAATACTCATCGTTAAGATATTACATCAAAGAGGCTAGAGAACCAAGGTATAGAAGGGAAAAAACAACAAAAACTAATCAACAAGGATCATATGCATGTCTAAGACATCCATAATCAATCTAAATTATCTAAAAAAATCTTGAAGGTGACCTAGGGTTGAGAGGATGAAACTACATGCAATTTGGAAATAAAATCAACCACACGATGGTGTTTTAAAAATATGATCGGGAAATTACAAAACATGTAATACATTTAAACATCTTGTATTTATTTTTGGAAGGATACATAAAAATCCAATATCTTTAGTAGAATATTAAACTCACCCAAAAATTACATGACATGTAACCAATTTTCATAGTGTGTAAATGTCCTAATAATGCTTTCATCCCATTTGCCTTATAGAATCCGAAACCCCATTTAAGGATTCCCAACATACCATGAACCCTTGGTAAGAATTGACTCATTTACACTAAAAATCAATTAATTATAATAAACATAAAACCATGAACTTTAATTTATTTTCCTTGATAAGGATCTTCGCATGGATCCTCTCTTTTTTTCTCATGTTTCCTCACAACCAAATGTTGTGTTTATTCAAAAAATATACTTCCATGATGAAAGAAAAACCATTAACATTAAAATATGATACAAAACCCAACCATAAGTAGTTTAATAGAAAAATCAGAGAGAGGTTTACATGTGAAAAGACATTATCTTTCAATATTTTAACAAAATTTAATTTAAAAATTTATTTTCATGAATGTATATTTTCATAAAGAAGTGTTCCTATTTATTTTTATTTCAAAAAAAATTTGAATATAATATGACATATTTTATGTTAATTATGATTTATTTAGGACATTATCAAAGGATATCATTCCTATTCTCACACTAAATGATGTCTATTTATGATGAAAATATGTTTATAAATCCTATTTATCTTCAATGGGTTATATCGTGGTAAAATTCATTTAAAAATCTCTTATTTTTCAATGGGTTATGCTATGATTGGATGATGAAATGATTATGAAACCCATATTTTCTATAGATTATGAAATGAAGAAATTTTTACGAACTGTGTTACTTTTCGTATGTTTCTTATTTGATTAATATTTTAGAAAACACATTTGTTTTCATGGGGTTTGATATGATAAATTTTTATGACCTTTTGGCACATGTTTATATGATTTTTAATATGTGAATGGTGTTACCTATATCTCCCTCTAATTAATTGTTTAATGATTGATTTCTCAGGAGATAAATAGGATTGGAATGGAGATTAAAACTCTTTATTATGGATATTTTTCCATAATGATAGTCTTGAGAGTGAACATTGATAACTATGATGGTTTGGGGAGTGAACCCATTCCATTATGATAGTCTTGGCTATATTCCTTGAGGACTATAGAAATTATTTTAAATTATTATGTGTTTGACATGATTCTGTATCTTATTCCAATTTATTTCTATCATGGATCATATTCTACTATTTCCAAATGATTCATGTCTTAAGAGATACCAATCTTTATGCCATGAATTAAGATTTTGTTCTTTGATATGTATAGTGTGGGTTTCATAACTTATGATCTTATTCTCATTCCCTTGTACTTATCTCATATTAATGTATTTACCATGTTTATCATTATTGAGCATCTGAGATCACCCTTTTTTATGTTTTATTTCCTTAGGTTATGATGATTTGTATCACGTGTGGTATGTCTAAGAGGGGTTTTAGTTATGAGGAACAGTAGGGGAGATGATTTAGAACTCTAATAGACCTATATTTTCTGATTCCAAATTTCTCAAGTCACTATACCTTTAGGATCATTAAGAGTTTATTCATGTAATGTAATTAATATTCGTCAAAATGATGTAATATTTATGTTTTTAGATCCAGGGTTTCTATAATTCGTATTAGAGGAAAGGTTTATTTGAACATTGGAAACAAGGATTAGAAGAATTTACTGAGATTCATTGGGATATTTTGAGGCATATGTCTAGGGATATATCTATGGATAAGTATAAATATGAGTCAAAGTATATGAAACTTTCTAGGAATTTTGTTATTGTATAGAGGAAGTGGTTTCCATGAAATTAAATCCCTATATGAATACAACAAGTGGATGTGAATCTATAACAGAGGTACATAGGAGTAATATGTTTTAAAATAGATAATTTATATGGACAAAATCATAACTTGGTTCATGAAAATAGCACTCGCTGCACTCCTAGTTTGACACTCCTAGAGGATATGTTCTATAAATTAAAAAAATCATGAAAACCCATCAAAATGGATTGGAATAATGGTCATTAATGACTTCGGTTACGCATAAGGTGAAATAAATTGAAAATATGATGCCATTTTTTGGTCTTCATATAAATTATTTTTCATTATTATGTGGTCTGACACTATGATTATTTATGATCACACTATTGTTTTTGGTTTTAGTCAATGGATGTAACTATACAGAATTTGGTTATCATTGAATGTGATAGAAAATGTGTTGATGAAAAACCTAATGGGATGATGACTAGTGTGAAGTATTTTTTTATTACATCAAATCAGTGATCATGATATTTGAGTTAAAACTTAAACCTCAATAAGGAATGATCTATTAACAAATAAGAAGTTGAATCCTACTAAATGGTGTATGAATAAAGTGGAATGATTTATGTGTAAATGTATTTGGATTCAAAGAATTATATTTTTATTAGCGGTATAATGGTTAATAGAATAATGAAAAATCAATATATTATTCCTCAGTAGCATTGGATGAATTATTTTAAAGAATATGTTGAATAGTATTTATTACAAATAAAGTTGTTATAATTAGAGGTAATAGTATTTGGTAAACAAAATATTAAGAGAAGATAACCCTTAAAATATTTTTTATAATGAGATAATAATTTTTTGAAAATGATATGATGAATATAAATAAAGTAAATTCTATTGTATTAATGACCAGGAAAATGATTAAATATTTGTGAAAAATTGGTTTTTGTTATCTTTTATGGAGTTTATAACATTTTTTGATTTACAGATTATATTATATAAAATATGATTATAAGGAATGAGGAAGGAGTTAATTTTTTAAAGCATTAATATTAACATTTAGGTTTATTTTTAATTTAGGATATTACCATGACCACTACAAAACTGGGTTTATCAAGATCTAGTGATTTTATTGAACTTGATGAAATTAGTGTTAAAGATTCCCTTTTTAGAGTAAAAAATCACTATTAAAGGTGGGTCCTTTAACAGTGCTACTTTTTAGAGCTGTTAAAAGCTGTCATTAAAATCGCTGAAAAAATTGCTAATGAAGGTACCCATTAATTAGTAATTTTTTAGAAGTTATGGGAAAGACCCCAGTTGTCAATAATAGGTAATACGATCTAATAAAGGATGGTATTTATAATCACTTATAAAAAAGGGCTAATAAAAGGGGGCTTCAGCAGTGCTTGTAAAAAATCGCTAATGAAGGGGGTCTTTATGAGGTCATTTTTAGAAATGATGATAAAGGTTATATTTCAAAAAAATTTATTTCATTAAAAACAATATACTAATATATAGATATATTTTTATTGACATAGATATAATATATATTTTTTAAATATGTTTACAATAACGTTAAATGAGTATTTACACTTTATATATAATATATACAGTGAAAAATACTTATAAAATAGTTAAAAATTTATTTTTGATTAATAATTTCATAATAATTATCGAGTAGTATTCATTTCCTAACAAGTTTAATATAAAAAATTAAAAAAATAAACCAAAGATAAAAAAATATGTTAAAAACCTAACTAAAATGTCAACCAGTCATAACTTTTGATTCTGGTGTATATTTGGGCTCTTAAACATATCAAATCAAATCCTGTGAAAAGATCTAAACCATGTTACTAGTAGAGAATATTAATTTTTTTTGTCAAAAGTGGTGCAGAAGGCATGCAAAACTGAGTATTTTGTGGCGGTACCCCGATTGTTTGATATTCGATGGATTTTCAGCTTCGTTTAACAAGGTTCATATGGTATTTTTCCGTGGTGACTGAATTTATTCCCTTGTCTTAAATTCATAATGATATTATAGTTTTGAAATTTTATTATTTTTGACAATTTTGATTTATTTACAATTAAATATATGCATATTTTCTTATATTTACATATAATAAATAACTTATTAAAATACAGGTATCATCATATTTATGAAAAAATGTATTTTAAAATATAAAAAACGAATTTTTATTTTTCATTTTAATTAAATTATAAATTTTTTAATTTTATATCCCTTTTATAAATGGAATAATATATTGAAATGATTTTTATATATACATATGTGTTTTTATTAATATATTTTTATATTATATATATATTATAATATATATAAATTAATATTAATATATAATATATTTATATAAATATAATTGAATATATATATATCACACATTTCAAAATATAAACAAATAAATAGAAAAGTCATTAAATATACAACAAAACATGTATGACATAGGGTTAAAGACCATTCTATCGGATAAGGGTTATCTTGGAATCAAATGTTGGTGTGAAAAGGTATTTGGGGAATCCTTCAAGCACTGAGAATGTGGGTGGTGTTTGTGATGGTGGGTGGGTAGAAGAATGTGCTGAGAAAAGGGAGGATGTAAACACTGAGATAGGGGTGTCGAGGGTGCATGAAAAAATAATTAATTTTTCTTTATTTTTAACGGCTCTGAAATAAATCTATTAATATAACCCTTTAATACTGATAAAAAGTTATGTTAAATGAAATTTTTTATAATGATTGTTTTAGCATGATTATAGGGTTCCTTTTAAAGCACTATTATAGACCCCCTTTAAACATCGCTCGGAATACGATCACTTTTTAAGCACTGATAAAACCCTCTAACTATAATTTTTATGTATTTATATAATAGTAATAAATTCCATGGCTTCCATTTTGTGGGAATATGATAAAATTTCTCGTGTGTATGACCAACTTCATCCTCACGAAGGGATGTGATTCTTTCATGATTAACATAGAAGGTAATAGTGATAGTTTTAAATAAAATATTTTATATATATTAAATAAAAAATATTTTATAATAATAATACATGAATTAACATTAATTATTTCAATCCTAAAAGAAAATGTAAATGACCTTTATGCATTCGTACGACCTACTATCTCAAAAATAATGTATTTCATTTTCTATCACAATATTTTAAGGATTAATAAAAATACATATATATTGAATATAATATATATAATATATAATGTTAAAAATTATTTATATGATGTAACCATTGTCAATTTATTGGATAAAAAATAATAAGTAAAGACATATATGAAAAACAAATTGGTTATTACTCGAAACAAGAATTTAAAACAGAATCGTTAATAAATGGGTAATAAAAGGAAATAGCTAAATCAGATATGATATGATATATATAATTATGTTTCTTTAATAGATATATAAGAAAATTATATTTATTATAAAGTAAGTTTTAATGAGTGTGAAAGAAGTAAGCACTTACGACAAGAGATTTCTATCTCAATTTTTACTTATGGGAGACACATGTAATATTCAACACTTATTTCATTTATGTGGTGTATACACTTCCCATGAATAAATTTAATGATTCTTATCAAAAATTTATTTGGATTTACATTTTCATTTTTTGAACTCACATTCATGGGGTTTACGGTTCAAATTTTACAAATGTATTTACATGTTTTTGTGTAAATTTGTTTTGAGACATACATTAGGTAATGAAACTATATTATTTCACGAGATATGTATACAAACCCTTTTTCATTTAATGTCATGAATTTATTTGTCCTCCTAATTTTTAGGCTCTATTTTATGTTATTCTTTCATGGTAATTATGTTTCAATGTTACTAACTTGGAAAAAAATTATGTTACATTCTCATTGTTTATCAGGATTTTTTATGAGCATAATTTTGATGATTTAATCTTATGAACCATACCTCAAGAAACTGTTCAATTTTACTCTTATTTGGTTTCTCCATGAGGATAAAATTTTCTATTCATTATCCTATCATGATACATTCAAGAGTTCAAAAAATAATGTTTTTTAGAAAAATCATCTTTTCGATCGAGAACTATTTCTCTTTAAAAACCATTTTTTCAAAAGGTTTTCATGTTTTTTTATGTTTTAAAAAGTTATTTAAAAAGTGAAAGAATATATTACTCTTTTTTCAATTTTTTATAAATATTCCATTATAATTTTTCATGTTTATTTTCAAAAAAATTAATGTTAATTTTTTTTATAATTCAAACTCTGATTTTCATGGAAAAGTTATTTTTACTCAATGAAATTCTACATTTGATCTTTAAAAATCATTTTACATCAAATATGAAATAATTTGTTGTTAATTATTCTTTAAATGGGTTAGGATCCAAGGAAAAAATTATTATAATATCTAATAATGGTTTATGTTTACGATGAAATGATGTTTAGGAAACCCGTTTCTCATCCATGTGTTATACCATGATAAAATTCTGGGGAAACATGATTCTTTTCAAATGAGTTATGCTATGATGAAATGATGAAATAATTATAAACCACATATATTTTCAATAGGAAATGATAAGTTTAGATATTTATGAAACTTATTTCATATCATGGCTTATGATATGATGAATGTAATATATTCTTATGAAACACATGTTTATGATTTTATTTTTGTGATGGGTGGGGCCTATATTTCCCCATAATTCATTGCTTAATGATAAATTTTCTATGGGATCAAAGTGTATATGCGTGGTTATTCCAAGCCTATAAAATATGGTACAGAGGTGGTTAGACCAAGCCTAAAGAAGGTATACTTATCATTAGCCCATGCCTAACCCTTTATGAATGTATTGGTGGGTATGTTTGACATAAGAGTTTCTATGATCATGTGTATGCCAACATTCTATGTCTTATGACAATGATATTCTCTTATGGATCATGTTCTTTGATTTCCGTATGATTAATGTATAATTAAAAACCAATATTTATGTCATGGATCAATATTACAATCTTTAGTTTGCAGGGTATGATTTCAAAATATTATTCTCATGTTATAATACCTTTATACACATGTTATGATTACATATCTATACTATTTACATTTACTGATCATCTATTCTCACCATTTCATTTGTTTCCTTTCTCCAAGTTCTGAAGAATGGTTTTTATGAAGGAGTACAAATTAGGGAAGACATTTATGGGGGACATTGAATATATTTCATAAATTAAGAACATTGTGTTCCTGGTTTCCAAACTCACTAAACTATTACCGTCCTCAAGAATGAATTTATTTAATTTAATTAATAATAATATAAAAATATGTAATATCCATGTAAAAAAATCCTAGATCTATGGCATTGGTATCTGAGGATACATTTACTTAACCTTTGGGAACTAGGATGAGAAACGATAACTGATATCCCAAGGGATATTTCTAAGGACATTTCTAGGAATGGATATAAGGATAAGTCTAATAAGGATTCAATGTTTAGGAAAATTTCTTGATTTTTTTTTTCAAGAATAGATGGTTTCCAAGAATTCACATCCTAGTATGGATAGTAAAAGTAGATATGACTCTCGTATAAAGGTACCTAGAGGTAGTGACTCTGAAATATAAACCTTGATCTAGACTTGATCATCACCTGGTTCATGACAATAGGCATTACTACACAACTAGTTTGACACTCCCAGGATATATAATTTGGAAATTCAAAAACACTTTTTGATCCATCATGAATGATTTAAATAGATAATAAACCAGAATTAAATATAATAAGCCCAATATTTGATATATTTAAAATAATTTATCCTTTTATGGACACACTATATTTAATTTTTTGTTATTATGTTGTTCCCCACTATGATTAATGTGTCTCACATGATGAATTTGGTTTAAGTCGATGAATGAAACCTAAAAGAATCATGCTAATTATGATGGAATAGGATAATTAAATGATTGGACTACTGAGAAATCAAACATTATAAGAGCTAGAAAATAAAATTTCTTTTCTATGCTAATGATACTTTCTGAAGACATGAATCATGATAGGCCTTCAATTGAGAAAATAAGGGAACAAGATTATGTTGATTCTTTCTTGAGGTAATATCCATATTCTTTTAGTGGGTCCTATGATCCACTATTTTCAGAAAAATGGATAAGTACCACTAAAAATATATTTTCTATTCTCTATTGTTTATAACATGAAAATATAATTTTAAATGTATACCATTTGGAAGGTTAAGTAGATCAATCATGGAATATTATCAAGAATATGTGTCAACATGATGAAATTGACTCCATGGATTGGGATGTTTTAAAGAACTTATTTTTCAATAAGTACATACCTATTATTATTCATAGGAATATAGAGATAGAGTTCCTTGAGATAAAGAAAAATGATGATGAATATATTGGTACCTATAAGAAATTTTTTAAAATAATTGTGAGCTATGATTCTAGTATCATAATCCCACCAAAAAAATAATTTTGATTGATTCTTCTATGGATAAGAAAATAGTGTCTAATGGGAATTAGCTACAAAATACTTCAATATAAATAAATATAATGTTATATATTCTATCATAGATGAATTGGAGGTTGTAGTTACATATCACTCTCATCATATTTATAATAAGATAAAAAATGGAATTCAAAGGAAAATATAAGAACAATAGATAGAAGAAGTTGATACATCATTTATATTCAATTTGTGGGAAGAAGCATAGATGAAATTTTCATAAGGAGATTAGTAATTGATTTAAGGGTTTAAAGGAAGTTCATCATGTGACTAAATACCAAAGTGGTGAGAGGAAGTTAGATAACGATGTGAATAATGAGAAATATCTACATAATGCACATTCCACATATCAGTGTTTCAATTTCATGGAGTTTGGGGAATCTGGTAAAAAGTTCCCAAATAGGAGGGTTAATAATGATGATCAATTGTAACATCCCAATGGTAAACCTTATTTCATCACAATAGTTGAAGTGCATCATGATAATTAGGGAACACTTATCCTCCCCTTCTTAGTTTATAATTTTATGATTGATTTTGTATGAATGAGCCATATGAAAATATAATTATTCATCCTTTATTGAAATTTATTGTGATTATCTCCATAAACATGAATTATGAAATAATGAAATATCATTTTAGATTCCATCAATACCATGTTTATCCCTAACATCCAATCTCTTTTTTATGATAAGTTCTTATTTATAGAATAAAAGGTAAATTATCTTTTTTATGAATTGATGTCTACATGTAAGACTAAATTAATATTTATGGATACCATCATGGTCTTATGAGTTTAAATATGGTCAAAAGTTATAAGCCATTGAAACCCCTTTGTGGTTTTATATGATGAGAGTTTATCAAGATTAATGATATTTAAAGTGCAATTTATGGGAATAAAACCCTTTGGTTTTGTATATAGTGAAAGAGTTATTTGAAGAGAAATGACTTTTAATTTTTTGAACATATGATTAAAGCTATTTCTATCATTTATGTTTTGTAATATCGTTGATATTGGGATAATAATGGGTAATATTTGATCATCTTACAATGTCAACACATGTCATTTCTATTAGAGAATATTTCTCTTTATATATTCTTTTAATAAAAAAATAATAATTTGTAAGGTTTCATGGAACACCACATTGAATTTTATTTTATTGAAATCTGGATTTTACTTTGATGGTATGGTGAAATATTTAGCATGATCTGGATATATTATTGAGTTTCAACACTACATATCATTATATGATAGATGGTTAGTTAGAGAGAATAATTCGAACCCCTGAGGATATTCTATGATCTATTTTAAGGATTTTAAATATTATTGGGATAGAAAATTCCATAAGTTTTGATTTGTTATAGTAATGTATTTCAATAAAGAATTTATATGGTTCCTTTATTAATCCACTTATGGAAAGAAGTGTAGAACAACAATGTACTAGAATGAAGTTGTAGGAATAATGTTATTGGAACCTGGGAATGTTTATGAGTTAGAAGGTAATGTTAAATAAATATAAATTTTTTATCACTTCACAACGTTTATATAAAGTTATAATAATAATATTATACATTATTTATAATTTTATGATAATAAAAAGGTCTCTCTATGATTTTCTCCATTGATGAAAGAAGGCAAAACTAATACCTAAGTATATAGATCCAATTAAAATTCTTGATCGTATCAAGATAGTAGTTTAATATATATTTGATTTATCACTATCTATAATGTAAATACCTGATCCATCACATGTACTAAACTAATTTTTTGAATGATTGGTCATTATATTTCTTATTGGGAACAACTAGTAGAATTTAGGATCAAATAGAGAAAGTTTTACGAAAAAATACAACTTACCATGTCAATGTTAAAAAATATCCTCCACCGTAATAAGATTATTTGGTAGCCTATGGATGTAATGAGGTAGTATTAGCCTCAGTTTTTGGTACCAAGGTGATAAATTTTTGGGGCTAAAATCATTTTAAGGGGGATATAATATGAGAGAGTGAGATTTTATGTGATATATTTTTTGATATAATTTTTTGATATTTTAATTGTACACAACACTGAGTTTTTATTGAAATAAAATCAACCATGAGTTAACATTTATTTATATAAAATATTTATCATATCTTTCACTACACATAACATAGAGTTTATCTTGAGTTACACATGAAACAATGTTTTAAAGAAACAATGATATGTTATTAATAAAGTTATTTAAAAGATACCATTATAACTCTGCTGTTAAAAATATTGATGTGTTTAGTAATAAATAATTTAAAAATATTAAATATAATTGTTTTATATATTGTAAACATATTTATAAAAAAATTAATCATTTTTTCATAATCTTTTAATATGTTTCAAAAATAATATTTTCACAATAAATGATTTTTATTTCTTTTTATGCACATTAACAAACTATTTTTTCACTAGTTTATAAAATTAATATGTTAAAAAAACCTCAGTTTGTATATAATCCTTTCAAAATTTTCATAAGGTGTTTTTTTCGTATTTTAATAAAAAATTTCATTTTTTGATGAATTGTGAAAAGTACTGAATTTTAATTGAAAACTACATTTTCATGTACCTTATTAATAAAATAAAATTCGGTTTTAAATTGGGTTTTAACAAAAATTAATTATATTTTAAATTCATTAAACCAATTTAGGATATTGTGTTAAATTAAATTTTGAATTTCGATATAAAAACATTTTAAAATCCAAACCATTTTCTCTTTAAAAACTTTCTTTCTTATATTGACTATGAGATTAATTTTAAATTAAAATTGTATAATTCTATGAATCTGATTTAAAAAAATATATTAAGAATTATGAATCGTAATTATTCATATTATATAATATGTTATGAAAAAATTATTACAAAAATGAATAGTCAATTCATGAAAATTATTTTCAGTGGTTAATGTAAATAGGGTTTTACAGGGGGGGGTAGATAAAAGGATAAGCGTTAAAAATAACACAATAATTATCGAAAACAAATTTTATGAAAACATTATAAGGCCATCTCTTATATAATCAATAAATTTCCATTATTGGAGCCTTGTGACATGAATCAAATGTTGGTGGAAAACATTCATTCAAAAAATTACAAGTGCCCTTCTCAGCTGACTTATAAAAGGACAAACCCTCTCACCTATTATTTACAACATCAATACCTTTTGGTAACTCCAATACCTACTCAAATAACTTCTATAATTCCACCCTATTATTATAAAAGATTTTTTTCGATACAAATGCAATATATTAAGTCATTAGGTGCAATCATTAAGAGGATACCTAAAGAAGAGGTAACATTCATGAATGAGATTTTTTATTTTATTTCCAACTCCAATTCCATAATTTATTGTTTTAATATGATGATATAAAAAATTATGTATATTTAATAAAATTATATGTCGTTATGTTGTGTTAATGATCTATAACCATATCCACTTCCATCGAATGGGTTAAAAAAATCATCATTCATGTTTACGGAAAACTATTTCCTCAGAAACCGATGTCATTCTTTTTTTTTTACATTACCACCTCTCAAAGTTGGACATACAAATAGATTTTTTGATTATATAGGGATATTATGATATTATTATTCTTCTAGAATTATTATATCATATATACCTTCATTCTTTACATTTTGTGGGAATACGATAACGTCGCTTGTGTGTAAGGAGGACCATCACCTCATGAAAAGATGTGATTACTTCATGCATTACATGGAAGGTCATAGAGTAGGTTTTAATTAACATATGTGATATATATGAAATAAAAATGATTATATAATTATAATACAGAATTTTATTTTTTTTATTTCGATCCAACATGAAAATGAAAACAGTGTTCATGCGTATGTACGACCTACCATCTCTATTAATGGTGTATTTCATTTTTTATTGCTAAACTTTTTGGATTACTCTAAATACATAAAAACTAAATATCTATTATATTTTTTTAATTTTTAACATTATGGATATTATATAACCAAAAAAAATTAAGAGTAAAAAATATAACAAAAATCAATATATATATGAAAAAAGAGGATATTAATCAAAACATGATTTTTCCAAATTTTTTTAATAAATGGTTAATAAAAATGAATATGTTAAAAATATAAGGTTTAAAATATATAATTATGGTTCTTTAGTATATTTATAATAAACATATATTTATTTATAATATTTTTTAATGAGTTCGAATGAACTAAATACTTCTGATAATGGATTTCCATCACACTTTTTTAATTCGATGAGAAACATGTCATATTCACCATATATTTATTTGATATAGTGTATATAATTCACATGAATGTATATTAAGATGTTCAAAATTAAAATTATGTTTATTTAAATATATATTTTACAATTAAACATTAATGAGGATTATGGTTCAAAAGAAACCACAATAGTAAGGAATTATTGTCAGAATTTTCCTTCTATTAGACGTACGTAACATTATACACCAATATTCTATTATGAGGTGTATATAAAAACCATTTTATATATAATATCATGAATTTAGTTATACACGTGATATTTTATGTACCATTTTATATTATTACTTCATGGGGTAAAATTTCAATATAACCAGAGTTGAAAAAATATTATATTGCAATCTCATGGTTTATCAAGAGTGTTTATGATCAAGATAATGATGATTAAATATTATAATAAATCTCTCAAGAAACTCATGAATTTTATTATCCTTTAGTTATATCATGAGGGTAATTTTTTTCCTCATATTATCCTTTATTTATGTTTTCAAGAGCTCACAAAATATTTTTTTATGAAAAATCATCTTCTCTATCAAAAATCATTTTCTTCCTAAACCATGTTTTCTAAATATGTTTTCAAAATGTTTTATATTTTAAAAAATTGTTTAAAAATGGAAATTATATTTTCCATAATAAATTTTTTAAATTAATTCAAATTATCTCTTTACATGTTTTCAAGTCTATTTACAATGAAAATGATTCCCCATATGTTTTATGTTTTAAAAGGGGATTATCAAAAAAATTGATTTTCCTCAAATAAATGTTCTAATTGAAATTTTAAGAACATTTTCAATATAATATGATATCTTTTTATATTAATTATTATTTAATAGGGTTATTATACATGGATAACATTCATATTCTATCTATGAATGATTTATGTTTATGATGAAAAGATGTTTATGAAACCCTATTATCTTCCATGGGTTATACAAGGAAAAAATTATTGTGAAACCCTATTATTTTTAAATTGGTTATGATATGATTAAATGTTAAAATTATTATGAAAAATATCAATTTTTAAAAATTTAGGATAATTTCAAATGCTTATGAAACACATTTCATTTCATGGGATATGATATGATGAATATTTTATAATATTGTGGCACACAAGTGTATGCTTTTCAATTTGTGATGGGTGGGACCAGAATATCCCTACAATGAATTGGTAATGATAAAATTTCTATGAGATACGATGTTACACAATTGTTTATATAATTACCTAATAATAGGGTACATTAGTGGTTACCCAATGTCTGAAAATAGGGTACATGGGTGGTTACTCTAATCCAGATGTAGGCATATAGGTGTTAGCCAAATACTAACATGTTATGAATTCTTACCTGCTTGGATTGATAAAATATTTTTTATTCTTATTTTCATTCCAAAATTCTATGTATTATCTTAATATTATTCTATTATTGATCATGTTATTTTATTTCCTTATGATTCATGTATCATGAGCTGCCAATATTTATACCCTAACCCATGATTATGATCTTTGATTTTTAGGCAAGGTTTTAAAATGATACGATCATGTTATCATGTCCATATTATATTTTCATGCTTATATATCCCCCTTGTTTACATTTACATAGAATTTGAGCCCACCATTTTACCAATGTTATGAAGAATGGTTCTTAGGTATAACTACTAGAAGGGGGAAAAATAATTTTTGGAGACATTTAATATGTTTCATGAATTAAGATAATAGTGTTCCAGGAACGAAAAGGAACCAAAATATTATAGTCCTCATGAGTTTGTATCTGTAATGTAGTTTAAATTCATTTGAAAGGATTTAATATCCATTCATGTGATTCCTAAGTATCTATAATATCAAATAAATTTTTACACCTATTTGGTTTATGATTTTATGGTTTTTTATTTTCACATGATCATTAAATTTCTTGTGATCAATGATATATATCACTTACCACCATTATTTTTACATTTTTTGTTTCTCCCATATATATATTGTTTATTTCCAATTGTGTATTCCTATTTTGAAAAATAGTATACATTATTACAGATAACATTTTTACACCCATTATTATCTTTTCAAGAGGTTGTATTATTATGCCTTTTTAGGATGTGGGTTTCCCATGAAGGTATTTAGAAATGTTAAACCCTTATTTACTGAACACATATTCAAATTGTGAGGACATAATTTATTTATGGGGGCCTAATATAACACCTAGAGATTTTTAGAAATTTATTTTTTAAAAAAAATAAATATTTTTTATATTTTGTGTTACAAGAAATGCTGATTTTATCTTTAGTGACAAGAAACAATGATTTTATGTTGGATTACATGTAACACTGAGTGTAGTTTTTATTAAACACGACACTATTTTTAAATGAAACATGACACACTATTAAAATTTTATTATTAATATGATCGTTATTTTCTAGCCAATGGAATAGAGATTATGAAAATTATTAACAAAATTATGAGTATATATGTTTTACATGTGTATATGAAATTAATTATTTGGTGATCAATTAATTTAAAATAAAAATAAAAACCATTTAAAAAAAAGAAAATAATTTTCTTAAAAATTATTTTTTGTTAAAAATGTTTTTTAAATTAACAAAAAACCTTATTGTGAATTATATAAATGAAATTTATATATTATATATTCAATAGAATATTTAACATTAATTTTATATTTTTTCAATGAATATGATAGGATTAAATATAATTTAATGTTTAAAAGATGTATCATCCTAAAATGATTTTTTATAACATTTTTTAAACTAATTTTAGAATTAAATTTTCCACTTTTGTAAAAAATATTTGATAAAATTAACTTCATTTTTTCAATTTACATGTAAAAATTATTATAGGGTTAATTTTATAGATTTTTTTGTAAATATAAATATATCGTCAAATAGTGAAAAACACTGGTTTTTATTAAAAATTATCATTTCTTTTAAAGCATTTACAAACATAAAAAGTTTTATTTTGGATTGAAATTTAAATTTTAATCAATTTTATATCTATTAATTCTATTTATCTCATTTTAATATATTATATACTGAATTTCGGGGGAAAACATTTTAATATTATAAACATGTTCTCTTGGGAAACCAGCTTTCCCGCCTCATCTGTGTGTTTTATTTTATATTAAAATTGTACACTTCTATTAATCTTATTTTAAAAAATAGATTCCATATTTTTAATCAGAATAATTTATATTATCTAAAAATTTAATCTCAATATTTGACCATAATTAATATTAAAAATGGTAAAAAATAATCACCACAGTTTTGGTCAAAATGTGTTTACCAAGGGCTAAACAAACATTATAAGTGGAAACATCACCTAGAAAATTTCCCAAATCCCATTGGATTGAAATATTTCTACCTTTAAACCTATATGTCTTGTGAATTTACTGTTTTTATCCTTTTTTCATGTGGAAAACATGTGTATAACCTTTTATTTTGAAAATTTACAGGTTTTCCACTCACCTCAATTATACAATGACACCCCTCTCATGTCATATTCACACATTTATAACCAATTGATTAGAAAAGTAACTAAAAAAATAAATTAATAAATTCAAAAATCTCATGATTGAATCCATATTATTGAATCCTTATTTTGATTTTAAATTCATCCTTGGAAGGTTTTTTGGGAAATTGAAAACAAGTTGTTCGAAGAAGATGTAACATCCTTAACCAAGATTTTTTATTTAATTTATTCCTCCACAACAACAAAATCTTAATAAAATATGATGAATTAAAAAAAATATTAAATTTAGTATAATTAGATTTATTTATGTTATGGGTGTGACCTATAACCATTTCAAATTACAACAAATGGGATAAGAAATTATCATTCATGTGTAAGGCGAACTTCCATCTCATGAACCGATTATATTGGTTTTCCAGAACAACCTCCCACATATGTATATAAGGATCAATTTAATTTTAATATATTATATTTATAACATTATAAACCCTTTTTTATTATATTACCATATATAACTTCTTACCTATCAACTGGGTGGAAAACAATAATGCCGCCCGTGTGTACGACATACTACCTCCTCACGAACCAATGTGATGTGTTTTTCACTTTTTGTACTTGGATGTTAAAAATGATATATTACATGAATATATATGATATATTTAAAATTATTAAAATTATTTAATTATTATACAACATATACCTTCAAACCTTTTATTCCATTTGGGATACAATAACATCATTAGTGTGTACAATGGACTACAACCTTACAAAGTGATGTGATTTGTTTTTCACTAACACATTGCATGGAAGGTAATTAGGGTAAATTTAATTTATATATGTGATATATATTATATTGAAATTATATTATATTTTTAATATATAATTTACCTTTCTAAAATTCCATCAGTCGAGAAAATGGAAACAATGTTCATGCGTAGGTACAACCTACCATCTCAATGAACAATGTTTTGCAGTTTCTATATAATATATGGATTACTATAAATACATATATAATGAATATATATGATATTAATATAATTTTTTCCTTATGGTTATTATTGAACAACTATAATTTCAATAATACTAAAAAATGAAATCAAACATGAAAAACAAAGTAGTTATTTCCCAAAAGGTGACTTTAACATGGTGTTTTTCATAAATGGGTAAAAACATGTCCTAAATAAATCATATATATTATGATATATATATATAATATATTTAATATAAATTTATATTAATTATATAGAATTTTGGACCATGTATGAAGGATTTCGAGACATAAGGTAAGAAATTTTTGCCTCAATTTTCCTTCTTTGAGACATATATTATGTTATTCACCTAATTTATTTTACGAGGTGTATATATAGCCACATTGACAAGAAATTTCAGGAATTTATTTATTATCATGATATTATATGTTTCATTTCATCTTATTGTTTCTTGGGTCATATGATTCCATGCCAACAACGTGGTAAGAGGTTTAGGTTACAATTTCATCATCTATTGGGATTACACATTATTATTCTTACAAATATGAAAATATATGATATATCTTTCAATAAACCCATTTATTTTATTCTCGCGATATTATTTATGTAAAATAAATGTTATTATTTCATTTTACTCTCTTTATGTAATCATGTTCTCAAAATAGTGTCTTTAAGAATAATAATCTTTATTTGTCTCTTCAGTCAAAATAACATTTTTCTTCCAAAACCATTTTTTATAATTTTTTTAATAAATGATTCTAATATTCCTGAAATTATTTATTAAATAAATTTTTACCCATGTTTTACTTTATAAATTTTATTGAAATGATTCTTTTTGTCATTTTCCAAAAAAATGGTCATTTATCATTTACTAAAAATGTAAAAGTAATACTTATTTTACCATGTATGAAATGAATGGAAATTTCTTGAATTCATGACCATTACTTTATTTGAAGCTTAATTCATATTTTTTACAAGGTTTTTTTTTAAAAAATTATTTACAGATTATTTTATGGATTTTTAATTAACAAAATATTTTCAAAGAAATAATATTTTCCTTAAAAAACATTTCAAATGATTTTTCTTTGAAAATCAATTTCCATATAAGATAAAATAATTTAATGATACTTATGATTTAATGGGTATATTATCCAAGGATGAATTTTTTATTATTTCTATGAAAGTATTATATTTATTATAACTAGATATTTATGAAACTCGGTTATCTTCTACAGGTTATACCTTGATAAAATGTCTATGAGAACCATTTTTTCTTCAGTTGGTTAAGCTTTGATGAAATGATGAAATTGTTATGAAATAATTTCTTATACAGGTTATGCTGTGATTAAATTATTATGATTCCTATTTCTTTTCATGGGTTATTATATGTGAATGTTTCATGAAGTCCTTCTCTTTTCATGGGTTCTGGTATGATAAATGATTTATGATCTTATGGTACACATATGCATTATTTTCTTTATTTGATGGTTGGGTCATATATATAACTCTAATGACATGGGTAATGATTAATATATCAAGAGATAAAAAACAATGGAATGGGGAGTGATCCCAATTTAGTAGGGTACATTTTCAACTATGTTGGAGTGGGTAGTGAACCTATAAAACTATGATAGCCTTGGAAAAAAGCCTTAACTACTTTGGTTATCATTATATATACATATATGTATGACAAAATTCCATGTGTAATTTCAATATTATTCTCTCATGGATAATGTTCCTTAATTTCAATATGATTCATGTTTTATAAAATAAAAATATTTATTCCACGACTCAATTTTTTTATTTTTGATATACTTCATATTTTTTTCATATGTCATGATGATGTTCTCATACACTTATACTCATGTTAGGTTTATTTATTTCCCATATTTACCCTTACTCATCATTTTAGATCACTTTTTCTTATATTTCCTTTCATTTGTTTATGATTATAGGTATTAGATGTGATACAACTAAGTATGGTGAGCGTTATCTGGTAGTAAGTGAGAAATGATGCGGAAATATTATGGACCAATTGATTACCTTTTTATGTTTCCAAAGGCACTATACGTTTATGATCCCCAAGCATGTGTCTGTGTAATGTAATAAATATTAATCAATAAAATATCATTATAAGTATTTAGAGTCTATTTATCTATATAAATGGTTGAATATTTTCATATTTTTTTTAAAATAAGGTTTGTTGATTGTTTAGATCCTTCATATGATTTTCCAATGATAATTGTTTCTTAAAATTCAAGGCAATAAATTTTTTTTCATGATTTCAATTTTGGAGACATCTAGGTTATCATATGATTTAATAATTTTCATTCATTCCCTTTTCAAATTTTTTTATTCATTATGTTTATTTATTGTTAGTTGGTCACACTTGCCCTTCCGCAAAAAATAGTGTCAAAATTGGTCTTATATGGCATGTTCGTCAATAGGTTAGGGGAAAGTTAATTATTTATAAACTTTACATAAGTTTAGTGTAGTGGTGAGTAGGGTTATATCTGTTAGGAAGGAAATGAATTGAATATGATTTGAGTGGGATAAATTAAAAGATAAAATAAAAAAAATTGATATAAAAAATAAAGGCTAAATGGTGAGTGAAATGGTGGTAATGAAGTCGATGGAATAGAGGTTGGATAGAAAAAAACACAATTGTGAGTGCATGTAACGACCCAATATTTTTGAGTAGTATATTAACTTACTCTTAATGATTTAATAAGATGTTAATGGTTAATGCAGAAAGAGGAGTCGATCGCTTCATCCAGTAGACTCAACCCTTATGAAGCCCACTTATCAGAGCTTCGGAAGGAGGTAGCATCTGTGGGATTCGCTTTGGACCAAGCCCAAGCCGAACTCCAGCGTGTCAAGCTTGAACGGAAATGCCTTCGGGAGAAGTTCAAGTTAGTAGAGATTACTACTAGGGCAATGTTATCTGAGCCTCCCTTTGATTCTCTCACCATAGCACACCTTACACTTAGGTCTTATGTCGGTGTTATAAGGGGCTATGTGACGAGACACTAGCTTCCTTGTGTAACCCTTTCGGGTGAATAAATTGAGATATCTTCCTTTAGTGATGTTTGTGGATTTTCTTTTGTCCGGATAATTTTAGGATATATTTTATTGACGAATTTTTGAAAAAGGTATATTTTAAAACATTTATGTAAACCCTAAATAACTAATGATGTGTAATGATTTTCAAAAAATGGTCTTCTACAAAAGTGTTCGGTAAGGAATTTGGAGTCTAATAAGATCAACATAATTTTTGATGAAAAGTAAATTATGAATAGTGATTTTACGCTTAGGATTAGTAATGTGACCAAATGGATTAGTAATTTCACTCAATGAAAGTTTTAATATAATTTAGACACCTAGATTAAGTAATGTGATTCAATAAAATGGGTAAATAACGGTTTCATAAATGATTAATCAAGTATTAGTTTTTTCATGTGAATAGTGTTTTTTAATTAAAAATTTAATTAAAAATAATTAGATAATTATTTTTATAAAAAGGTCTTTATTTTTGAACTCAGAACATCGATATTATGTTAAGGTAATTTTTGGGGATTTTTCTGAAAAAAATGAATTTTCGATGAATAGTTTTTTTATTTAAAAATTTAATTAAAAATATTTAGAAAATTATTTTTATAAAATGGAATTCATTTTTGAAATCAGAGCATTGATATTTGGTTAAGGTGAAATTTTGGGATTATTCTGAGAAAGTTGAATTTTTGATGAATAGTGAAAATATAGTTTTTAAGTTACGGGTGTTTAATGACATCAATAAATGATGTATTAAGTATATATTAAATATGGTCGAATTATGAATAGTAAGATAAGGTATGAGGTGTCCCAAGGGGCCAATACTGTGGGAAAATACCATGGGCAAGCCCCTGGTTTTGCCAAAACCACTAATGAGGTGTCCCTTGACCATTATTGCCTTGTCCCCTCACTTTCCCTATAAATACCCACCCTTTCCTCCTTTAGTTTTCACTCCCAACTCTTCCCCAACGATGTTCTGGTCGTCTTACCTTCCAAGGTGTCCTCCCAAGGTGCCCCCAAGCCCTCAAGGTCCAAAACATTGAGTTTCAAGAGTCACGTTTTAAGGTAAGGGATCCGACCTCTCTCTTTCTTTTCATGTAATCCTTTTTATGTCATTCCTTTTATGATCCATGTTCTTATGTGAGATAATGTTATTTTATATTCCTCTTACTGCCCTTTTCATGTTTATATTATGAGAGATCCCCTCTTACTCTCATCATTTCGTTTTATGAATGTTTAAGTGACGCCGTTAGGCTGCCGAATTTTTAACGGATTCTTTCACCCTTCTCATTTTTCAAGTTCGATTTTCATTTCAAGTCTTTAAAGTTCCTTTTTTATGATGGGGTATGATCTCTATATCTATCATACTGATCTCTTATGATCATATGATGAGGGACCCTATTTTATCTTGTCAAATCATTTTTTTATTCATGTTAAGTGACGCTGTTAGGCTGCCGAATTTTCATAAGAGAAATCTTGTTTTGTCTCACTCCCATGTTTTTCATTTCACATGTTATATCTTTCAAATTTCATTACCATGTTCTTAAATCCCTTGTATTCTGTCCCCTACTGTTTTATGGATCATTTATGAGTGGGTGAACCATGTCCCCTCTCTCATCAATGTTTTCTAAAACCTTGTAACATAGCCGTTATGCTGCAGAATTTTTGTCCCAAAATGCCTCTCTCTTTTCTCAAAATTATTTTATGTTATAAAGTGAATACTCAAAGATCTTATTTATACAAGGTTATTCACATATATATCAAAATGTTCTATTTTTAAATTTTGGGATTTACATACATAAGACCCACTTTCCCTTTTCGTGGGTTTAAAGTGACGTAAAGATCATGCCTTTAAAGCAGTTTTTAAAACGTTGTGATTATGAAATGAAACCTATTTATTTTATGCTATGTGGGTTATTTATGAAACGTTTGATGATGATATATGTGGCTCACATGATAATGAAGGAAAATTTAAGGGTGCTCCCTGATAGCGCTCCAATGCATTGGGTAATGATGTAACCACTAGAGATTACAATTTTCACGATACCTTGGTGAATAACCTTGGTAATTTTCAAATGACACCTTGGGGATGGACCTTGGTGATATGTTCATGATTGTCTATTTTAAATTATGTAGCCACATCTTCAAGTTATGGAAAATGTTATTTTTATTATGAAATGCCTCATGATTTCTTTCTCATGCCTTAAAGTTCTTTTCATGTCCTTATTGAAGTATCTCAAGTTCACATGTAAAATGTTCCTCTTGTTTCCCTTTAATGGGCCTTCTTCTCACCCTTTCTTTTGATGTATGTCCCCAGGTTATGAGATGCAGTAATGAACCTAGGATGAACTTAAGGAGAAGCCTTTAAAGTGTTTAAGAAGAATGTTTTATGTTTTTTTCATGTATTATGTTCCTGGTTTCCAAGACACTAGACCTTAAAGATCCTCAGTTTTTTTTAATGTAATGAATTTTTATGTTATAAAATGGTGGGATGATATAGTTGGTATCAAAGGATGGTTTAGTTATTTGTGGAAATTAGGATATAAAAACTTTAGGAAGAACCCTATAGAAAAGTTTAAATATAGGAAAACTTCCTGGTATTTTGGTAAGTATTGAGTAAGTGGTTTATCAAACAAATACATCCCTGTCTCGATACGAGCAGGTAGAGGCGGCTCTGGCACAGATGTACATAGGGGTAAAACCCGAAAACACCGCTTTGAGCTAGACTCGAACGGGAACTGGTGCACGATAACGGGCATTGCTGCACTCTTGGTTACGACACTCCCGGGGGATATGTTTGGTTAATCACAATCTTTTTATGAATAATTATGAAGGAATTATAAAAAAGTGTAATTGTCTAAGCATGAAGTCTTAGTTAAAAGATCCATAA
The DNA here is from genome assembly GCA_963277665.1 of Viscum album. Classification (NCBI taxonomy): domain Eukaryota; kingdom Viridiplantae; phylum Streptophyta; class Magnoliopsida; order Santalales; family Viscaceae; genus Viscum; species Viscum album. The sequence goes on from OY728126.1 coordinate 1,593,074,305, forward strand.
ATGAAATAAGTTTCTCACTAAGGTTTTATTCTTTTAGAAAATGGCGGGCAATAGGAGGAACCGTGCCGAAGGTGACCGCAATGCACCATGTGCTGACGGCCCTCCGATGGAAGCCGGAATGGAAACATTCATGCGAATGATGAACCAACTGACTCAAGTTATGAGTAATAACATGAATCAAGCTGAGAGGCCGACCTCACCACGAAGGGACAACTTTCTGTTGAGTCCTTCATGCGTCAACGACCACCAACATTCAGTGGATCTACTGACCCATTGGTTGTGGAACAATGGATAAGCTCCATTGAAAAGATCTTTTCTGTACTTCATTGTTTGGAACAAGAAAAATTCACCCTTGATGTTTACAGCCTAGAGGGAGAAGCTGATCAGTGGTGGTCACTGATCAAAAACACGAAGCCACGAGGAGAGATGGAATCTATGGAGTGGGAAGAGTTATGGGGAATATTCTTTAATAAGTATTTCCCTCGTTCGATGAGAACGAGAATGGAGAAAGAATTTCTCGAGCTGAAGCAAAAGGAGAATGAATCAGTTGGAACCTACGAGATGAACTTCACAAGGCTTTCCCGTTATACATAAAGCTTCGTCATGGACCCTAATGGGAAGGTTGAAAGATTCTTTGGTGGACTACGACCTCATCTACGGAAGAATCTAGCCAACAGGGACTATGATAGCTATGAAGAAATTGTTTGAAGTGCTATGAAAGTTGAACTAGAGTTTGGGGAGACAAAGTGGTCTCACAAATCTAATGAGAAGAAGAGAACTCTAGAACCAAGCCTGGGAAGAAGTTTTGATCAGGAAAGAGGTGGAAAGCATATGCAACATGCCACATGCAATAAATGTGGGAAGAAGCATTCGGGGAACTGCTTGATCGGAAGGGGTAAGTGCTATAGGTGTGGAAAAGAAGGCCATATTTCTCGGAATTGTCGTAGTGATGTGAAGCCTCAACTTCCCAACACTAACGACAGAGGAAAGATGGTTCTGGCCCTACCCGAAGTCACATGCTTCAAGTGTGGACAGCTTGGGCACTTTGCTAATCAATATCCAAATCCGATGGCAGTGGAGGGGAAATCACCATCAACCTCAGCAGAGGCCAAGGGAGCAAGGTCGTGCTTTCGCTATCACAACAACTGAAGTTGAAGTTCCGAACGATGTGGTAGCAGGTACTCTTGTTGTCCTCTCAAAACTAGCAAGTACTTTATTTGATTCTGGTTCTACGCATTCATTTATTTCCTCCAAGTTTGAAAGGAATATAGAATCAATCCCCGAACTGCTATAGGTAGAGTTGTCAGTCAAGACTCCAAGTGGGATTATCCTTGCATCAAAAGTATTTAGAGACTCTAGTGTTTACTTTGGTGAGCACAATCTTATCGCAAATCTAGTAGTCATTCCCATGATGGAATTCGACATTATACTTGGGATGGACTGGCTCTCAAAGTATAATGCTAAGATCAAATGCAGAAGTAATGAAATCTCAGTAGTCTTGAATGAACGACCTACAGTTATCTTCCAATGAGAGATATCCCGAACTGATCCCTGTCTAGAAGCACCTCCCATAGCTTTCTTTATGGAGTTAATCGGTGATGATGAAGAAGGGAAAGGGAGCATACAAATAGAAGATGTTCGATTGTTTAGGAATACATGGATGTATTTCCTGAGGAGTTACCTGGACCTCCCCCAGAAAGAGAGGTAGAGTTCTCCATTGAACTCGTACCTGGGTCTCAACCGATATCAAAGACTCCGTATAGAACGGAAAATGTGGATCTAGAGGAGCTAAAGAAACAACTCCAAGACTTGTTGGAGAAGGGGTTTATCCGACCGAGTGTGTCTCCTTGGGGATCACCAGTTCACTTTGTGAAGAAGAAGGATGGATCAATGCGGCTATGCATTGATTATAGAGAACTGAACGGGATCACAGTGAAGAACAGATATCCTCTTCCAAGAATTGATGATTTATTTGACCAACTTTGCGGGGCTCAATTCTTCTCTAAGATTGACCTTCGATCTGGTTATCATCAACTGAGGGTGAAGAAGGAAGATATTCGAAAGACTACCTTCCGATCAAGATATGGGCATTATGAGTTTACTGTTATGCCTTTCGGCTTGACTAATTCTCCTGTTATTTTCATGGATTTTATGAATAGAGTCTTTAAGGACTACCTTGATAACTTTGTGGTAGTTTTTATTGATGATATTTTGATATATTCAAAAAGTCGTGACGAGCATGATGATCATCTGAGGGTTATTTTGAAAACTCTATGGAAGGAGAGGCTCTTTGGGAAGTTCAGCAAGTGTGAGTTTTGGTTACAATAAGTGGCTTTCTTGGGGCACATCGTAACCAATGAAGGAATCTCTGTTGACCCTGCAAGGACAATGGTTGTGGAGGAGTGGCCTCAACCCACAACAGTAACTGAGATTCGTAGTTTCCTTGGTTTAGCGGGATATTATAGGAGGTTTGTGAAAAACTTTTCACAAGTTTCTAATCCACTAACCAAGTTGACTCGAAAAGGGGTTATGTTCATCTGGACAAAGGAATGCGAGGAAAGTTTCCAAGAGCTGAAGAATAGATTGGTTACTGCACCTGTGTTAACACTACCCTCTATTGGAGAAGGATTTGTTATTTTTAGCGATGCATCTCTGAAAGGGCTTGGGTGCGTCCTCATGCAAAATGAAAAGGTAATTGCTTATGCATCTCGACAGTTGAAGATTCATGAGCAGAATTATCCTACGCATGATCTAGAGCTGGCGACAGTTGTTTTTGCTCTAAATATATGGAGGCACTATCTTTATGGGGAGAAAGGTGATATATACTCTGACCACCAAAGTCTAAAGTATATTTTCACACAGAAAGAATTGAACATGAGAAAAAGGAGATGGTTGGAGCTTATTAAAGACTATGATTGTTCAATTCATTATCACCCTAGAAGAGCAGACAAAGTCACGGATGCATTAAGCAGGAAAGATCCTGCTGTTCTAGCAACAATGAGGATCCTAGGAGATCCCTTGATTAAAGATCTAGTAAAACTGGACATGGGAATTATAAGGAAAGGGACATCATCAACCCTATCCCAAATCATTTCTCAACCTTCATTACTAGAGAAGATCAAAAAGGCTCAAAAAGAAGATCCATTGCTGCAGGAGAAGTTCGAGGCTATAAAGGATGGGAAGTTCCCTGATTACAATATTGATCAAGACGGTGTATTGAAATTTCGTACAAGACTATGTGTTCCATCTATTCCGGAGATAAAGAAAGAACTGATGGATGAATCTCATAGCTCTACTTTCTATATACATCCGGGAAGCACTAAGATGTATAGAGACCTTCGTGATCATTATTGGTAGGATAACATGAAGAGGGAGATTGCTGATTACACTACAAGGTGCCTGGTGTGTTAGCAAGTAAAGGCAGAACGACAACTTCCTAAGGGGGTATTACAACCGCTACCCATACCAGTATGGAAGTGGGATAATATCACTATGGACTTTGTAACTGGTCTCCCGAAAACATCCAAAGGAAACAATGCGATATGGGTTATTGTGGACCGTCTCAGCAAGACAGCCCATTTTATCTCTATTGGGGAAGATTTCTCTCTGGATCAGCTTGCCAAGATATACGTGAAGGAAGTGGTTAGGCTGCATGGGGTACCACTATCCATCGTATCTGATCGTGACCCAAGATTCACATCAAAATTCTGGAGAAGCCTTCAACATGATCTGAATACTGAATTGAATTTTAGTACGGCCTATCATCCTCAAACTGATGGCCAATCTGAAAGGACTATTCAGACACTCGAAGACATGTTGAGATTATGCTCAATGGAATTTAAAGGTGGATGGGATCAACGCCTCCCATTAGTGGAGTTCTCCTATAACAACAGCTTCCATGCGAGTATTCAAATGGCACCCTAGGAAGCTCTGTATGGAAAGCGGTGTAGAACTCCTACTTGTTGGGATGAAACTAGTGAGAGGAAGCTTCTTGGGCCTGATCTCATGAATGAGATGACGGAATAGGTTCATGCCATCCAACAACACATAAAAGCTGCTCAAAGTCGGCAGAAGAGCTATGCTAACAATCATCGAAGGGACTTGGAGTTTGGTGTTGGCGACAAAGTCTTCCTTCGAATTTCTCCATGGAAGAGAGTCATGCGGTTTGGGAAGAAAGGGAAGCTCATCCCTAGGTACATTGGCCCCTATGAAATCCTTGATCGCATAGGAGCAGTGTCCTATCGTCTATCACTTCCACCGAACCTAGCTCAAGTTCATGAAGTCTTCCATGTATCTCTCTTGAGGAAGTACATACCCGACCCTTCGCATGAACTGAACCCAGAGGTGGTACAACTGGAACATGACCTCTCTTATGAGGAGCATCCAGTTGAGATCTTGGACCGTAGAGACAAGGTCCTACGAAACAAGACTACCCACCTTGTGAAAGTGTTGTGGAGGAATCATAAATATGAAGAAGCGACTTGGGAGCCTGAGGAAACAATGAAGCAAAAGTACCCTCACCTTTTCGACTAGGCCTCAAGTGTAAATTTCGGGGACAAAATTTCTTAAGGGGGGAAGAAGGTAACGACCCAATCTTTTTGAGTAGTATATTAACTTACTCTTAATGATTTAATAAGATGTTAAGGGTTAATGCAGAAAGAGGAGTCGATGGCTTCATCTAGTAGACTCGACCCTTATGAACCCCACTTATCAGAGCTTGGGAAGGAGGTAGCATATGTGGGCTTCGCTTTGGACCAAGCCCAAGACGAACTCCAGCGTGTCAAGCTTGAACGGAAATGCCTTCGGGAGAAGTTCAAGTTAGTAGAGATTACTACTAGGGAAATGTTATCTGAGCCTCCCTCAGATTCTCTCACCATAGAACACCTTACACTTAGGTCTTATGCCGGTGTTATAAGGGGCTATGTGACGAGACCCTAGCTTCCTTGTGTAACCCTTTCGGGTGAATAAATTGAGATATCTTCCTTTAGTGATGTTTGTGGATGTTCTTTTGTCTGGATAATTTTAGGATATATTTTATTGATGAATTTTTGAAAAAGGGATATTTAAAACATTTATGTAAACCCTAAATAACTAATGATGTGTAATGATTTTCAAAAAATGGTCTTCTACAAAAGTGTTCAGTAAGGAATTTGGAGTCTAATAAGATCAACTTAATTTTTGATGAATAGTAAATTATGAATAGTGATTTTACGCTTAGGATTATTAATGTGACCAAATGGATTAGTAATTTCACTCAAAGAAAGTTTTAATATAATTTAGACACCTAGATTAATTAATGTGATTCAATAAAATGGGTAAATAACGGTTTCATAAATGATTAATCAAGTGTTAGTTTTTTCTGGTGAATAGTGTTTTTAATTAAAAATTTAATTACAAATAATTAGAAAATTATTTTTATAAAAATGACTTTATTTTTGAACTCAGAACATCGATATTATGTTAAGGTAATTTTTGGGGATTTTTCTGAAAAAAATGAATTTTCGATGAATAGTGTTTTTATTTAAAATTTTAATTAAAAATATTTAGAAAATTATTTTTATAATATGGATTTCATTTTTGAAATCAGAGCATTGATATTTGGTTAAGGTGAAATTTTGGGATTATTCTGAGAAAGTTGAATTTTTGATGAATAGTGAAAATATAGTTTTTAAGTTACAGGTGTTTAATGACATCATTAAATGATGTATTAAGTATATATTCAATATGGTAGAATTATGAATAGTAAGATAAGGTATGAGGTGTCCCAAGTGGCCAATACCATGGGAAAATACCATGGGAAAGCCCTTGGTTTTGCCAAAACCACTAATGAGGTGTCCCTTGACCATTATTGCCTTGTCCCCTCACTTTCCCTATAAATACCCACCCTTTCCTCCTTTAGTTTTCACTCCCAACTCTTCCCCAACGAAGTTCTGGTCTCCTTACCTTCCAAGGTGTCCTCCCAAGGTGCCCCCAAGCCCTCATGGTCCAAAACATTGAGTTTCAAGAGTCACGTTTTAAGGTAAGGGATCCGACCTCTCTCTTTCTTTTCATGTAATCCTTTTTATGTCATTCCTTTTATTATCCATGTTCTTATGTGAGAGGATGTTATTTTATATTCCTCTTACTTCCCTTTTCATGTTTATATGATGAGAGATCCCCTCTTACTCTCATCATTTCGTTTTATTAATGTTTAAGTGACGCCGTTAGGCTGCCGAATTTTTAAGGGATTCTTTCACCCTTCTCATTTATCAAGTTCGATTTTGATTTAAATCTTTCAAGTTCCTTTTTTATGATGGGGTATGATCTCTATATCTATCATACTGATCTCTTATGATCATATGACGAGGGACCCTTTTTGATCTTGTCAAATCATTTTTTTATTGAAGTTAAGTGACGCCGTTAGGCTGCCGAATTTTCATAAGAGAAATCTTGTTTTGTCTCACTCCCATGTTTTTCATTTCACATGGTATATGTTTAAAATTTCATTACCATGTTCTTAAATCCCTTGTATTCTGTCCCCTACTGTTTTATAGATCATTTATGAGTGGGTGACCCATGTCCCCTCTCTCATCAATGTTTTCTAAAACCTTGTAACATAGCCATTATGCTGCAGAATTTTTGTCCCAAAATGCCTCTCTCTTTTCTCAAAATTATTTTATGTTATAAAGTAAATACTCAAAGATCTTATTTCTACAAGGGTATTCACATATATATCAAAATGTTCTATTTTTAAATTCTGGGATTAACATACATAAGACCCACTTTCCCTTTTCGTGGGTTTAAAGTGACATAAAGATCATGCCTTTAAAGCAGTTTTTAAAACGTTATGATTATGAAATGAAACCCATTTATTTTATGCTATGTGGGTTATTTATGAAACGTTTGATGATGATATATGTGGATCACATGATAATAAAGGAATGTTTAAGGGTGCACCCTGATAGCGCTCCAATGCATTGGGTAATGATGTAACCACTAGAGATTACAATTTTCACGATACCTTGGTGAATAACCTTGGTAATTTTCAAATGACACCTTGGGGATGGACCTTGGTGATATGTTCATGATTGTATATGTTAAATGATGTAGCCACATCTTCAAGTTATGGAAAATTTTATTTTTATTATGAAATTCTTCATGATTTCTTTCTCATGCCTTAATGTTCTTTTCATGTCCTTATTGAAGTATCTCAAGTTCAAATGTAAAATGTTCCTCTTGTTTCCCTTACTGGGCCTTCTGCTCACCTTTTCTTTTGATGTATGTCCCCAGGTTATGAGATGCATTAATGAACCTAGGATGAACTTAAGGAGAAGCCTTTAAAGTGTTTAAGAAGAATGTTTTATGTTGTTTTCATGTATTATGTTCCTGGTTTCCAAGACACTAGACCTTAAAGATCCTCAGTTTTGTCTAATGTAATGAATGTTTATGTTATAAAATGGCGGGATGCTATAGTTGGAATCAAAGGATGGTTTAGTTATTTGTGGAAATTAGGATATAAAAACTTTAGGAAGAACCCTATAGAAAAGTTTAAATATAGGAAAACTTCCTGGTATTTTGGTAAGTATTGAGTAAGTGGTTTATCAAACAAATACGTCCCTGTCTGGATACGAGCAGGTAGAGGCGGATCTGGAACAGATGTACATAGGGGTAAAACCCGAAAACACCGCTTTGAGCTAGACTCGAACGAGAACTGGTGCACGATAACGGGCCTTGCTTCACTCTTGGTTACGACACTCCCGGGGGATATGTTTGGTTAATCACAAGCTTTTTATGAATCATTATGAAGGAATTATAGAAAAGTGTAATTGTCTAAGCATGAAGTCTTTGTTAAAAGATCCATAAATGAAATAAGTTTCTCACTAAGGATTTATTCTTTTAGAAAATGGCGGGAAATAGGAGGAACCGTGCCGACAGTGACCGCAATGCACCATGTGCTGACGGCCCTCCGTTGGAAGCCGGAATGGAAACATTCATGCAAATGATGAACCAACTGACTCAATTTATGAGTAATAACTTGAATCAAGCTGAGAGGCCGACCACACCACGAAGGGAAGAACTTTCTGTTGAGTCCTTCATGCTTCATCGACCACCAACATTCAGTGTATCTATTGACCCATTGGTTGTGGAACAATGGATAAGCTCCATTGAAAAGATCTTTTCTGTACTTCATTGTTCGGAACAAGAAAAAGTCACCATTGATGTTTACCGCCTAGAGGGAGAAGCTGATCAGTGGTGGTCACTGATCAAAAACACGAAGCCACAAGGAGAGATGGAAGCTATGGAGTGGGAAGAGTTCCGGGGAATATTCTTTAATAAGTATTTCCCTCGTTCGATGAGAACGAGAATGGAGAAAGAATTTATCGAGCTGAAGCAAAAGGAGAATGAATCAGTTGGAACCTACGAGATGAACTTCACAAGGCTTTCCCATTATACATCAAGCTTCGTCATGGACCCTAATGGGAAGGTTGATAGATTCTTTGGTGGACTACGACCTCATCTACAGAAGAATCTAGCCAACAGGGACTATGATAGCTATGAAGAAATTGTTTGAAGTGCTATGAAAGTTGAACTAGAGTTTGGGGAGACATAGTGGTCTCATAAATCTAATGAGAAGAAGAGAACTCTAGAAACAAGCCTGGGAAGATGTTTTGATCAGGAAAGAGGTGGAAAGCATATGCAAAATGCCACATGCAATAAATGTGGGAAGAAGCATTCGGGGAACTGCTTGATCGGAAGTGGTAAGTGCTATAGGTGTGGAAAAGAAGGCCATATTTCTCGGAATTGTCGTAGTGATGTGAAGCCTCAACTTCCCAACACTAACGACAGAGGAAAGATGGTTCTGGCCCTACCTGAAGTCACATGCTTCAAGTGTGGACAGCTTGGGTACTTTTCTAATCAATGTCCAAATCCGAGGGCGGTGGAGGGGAATCACCATCAACCTCATCAGAGGCCAAGGGAGCAAGGTCGTGCTTTTGCTATCACAACAACTGAAGTTGAAGTTTCGAACGATGTGGTAGCAGGTACTCTTGTGGTCCTCTCAAAACTAGCAAGTACTTTATTTGATTCTGGTTCTACGCATTCCTTTATTTCCACCAAGTTTGCAAGGAATATAGAATCAATCCCCGAACTGCTAGAGGTAGAGTTGTCAGTCAAGACTTCAAGTGGGATTATCCTTGCATGAAAAGTATTTAGAGACTCTAGTGTTTACTTTGGTGAGCACAATCTTATCGCAAATCTAGTAGTCATTCCCATGATGGAATTCGACATTATACTAGGGATGGACTGGCTCTCAAAGTATAATGCTAAGATCAAATGAAGAAGTAAGGAAATCTCAGTAGTCTTGAATGAACGACCTACAGTTATCTTCCAATGAGAGATATCCCGAACTGATCCCTATCTAGAAGCACCTCCCATAGCTTTCTTTATGGAGTTAATCGGTGTTGATGAAGAAGGGAAAGGGAGCATACAAATAGAAGATGTTCCGATTGTTCAGGAATACATGGATGTATTTCCTGAGGAGTTACCTGGACCTCCCCAAGAAAGAGAGGTAGAGTTCTCCATTGAACTCGTACCTGGGTCTCAACCGATATCAAAGACTCCGTATAGAATGGCAAATGTGGAGCTAGAAGAGCTAAAGAAACAACTCCAAGACTTGTTGGAGAAGGGGTTTATCCGACCGAGTGTGTCTCCTTGGGGAGCACCAGTTCTCTTTGTGAAGAAGAAGGATGGATCAATGCGGCTATGCATTGATTATAGAGAACTGAACGGGATCACAATGAAGAACAGATATCCTCTTCCAAGAATTGATGATTTATTTGACCAACTTCGCGGGGCTCAATTCATCACTAAGATTGACCTTCGATCTGGTTATCATCAACTGAGGGTGAAGAAGGAAGATATTCCAAAGACTGCCTTCCGATCAAGATATGGGCATTATGAGTTTACTGTTATGCCTTTCGACTTGACTAAATCTCCTGTTATTTTCATGGATTTTATGAATAGAGACTTTAAGGACTACCATGATAACTTTGTGGTAGTTTTTATTGATGATATTTTGATATATTCAAAAATTCGCGACGAGCATGAAGATCATCTGAGGGTTATTTTGAAAACTCTACGGAAGGAGAGGCTCTTTGGGAAGTTCAGCAAGTGTGAGTTTTGGTTACAATAGGTGGATTTCTTGGGGCACATCGTAACCAATGAAGGAATCTCTGTTGACTCTGCAAAGACAATGGTTGTGGAGGAGTGGCCTCAACCCACAACAGTAACTGAGATTCGTAGTTTCCTTGGTTTAGCAGGATATTATAGGAGGTTTGTGAAAAACATTTCACGACATTCTAATCCACTATCCAAGTTGACTCGAAAAGGGGTTAAGTTCATCTGGACAAAGGAATGCGAGGAAAGTTTCCAAGAGCTGAAGAAGAGATTGGTTACAGCACCTGTGTTAACACTACCCTCTATCGGAGAAGGATTCGTTATTTTTAGCGATGCATCTCTGAAAGGGCTTGGGTGCGTCCTCATGAAAAATGACAAGGTAATTGCTTATGCATCTCGACAGTTGAAGATTCATGAGCATAATTATCCTACGCATGATCTAGAGATGGCGGAAGTTGTTTTTGCTCTAAAGATATGGAGGCACTATCCTTATGGGGAGAAATGTGATATATACACTGACCACCAAAGTCTAAAGTATATTTTCACACAGAAATAATTGAACATGACACAAAGGAGATGGTTGGAGCTTATTAAAGACTATGATTGTTCAATTCATTATCACCCTGGAAGAGCAAACAAAGTCGCGGATGCATTAAGCAGGAAAGATCCTGCTGTTCTAGCAACAATGAGGATCCTAGGAGATCCCTTGATTAAAGATCTAGTAAAACTGGACATGGGAATTATAAGGAAAGGGACATCATCAACCCTATCCCAAATGATTTCTCAACCTTCATTACTAGAGAAGATCAAGAAGGCTCAAAAAGAAGATCCTTTGCTGCAGGAGAAGTTCGAGGCTGTAAAGGATGGGAAGTTCCCTGATTTCAATATTGATCAAGAAGGTGTATTTAAATTTCGTACAAGACTATGTGTTCCATCTTTTTCGGAGATAAAGAAAGAACTGATGGATGAAGCTCATAGCTCTACTTTCTATATACATCCGGGAAGCACTAAGATGTATAGAGACCTTCGTGATCATTATTGGTGGGATAACATGAAGAGGGAGATTTCTGATTACACTACAAGGTTCCTGGTGTGTCAGCAAGTAAAGGTAGAACGACAACTTCCTAAGGGGGTATTACAACCGCTACCCATACCAGTATGGAAGTGGGATAATATCACTGTGGACTTTGTAACTGGTCTCCCGAAAACATCCAAAGGAAACAATGCGATATGGGTTATTGTGGACCGTCTCACCAAGACAGCCCATTTTATCTCTATTCGGGAAGATTTCTCTCTGGATCAGCTTCCCAAGATATACGTGAAGGAAGTGGTAAGGCTGCATGGGGTCCCACTATCCATCGTATCTGATCATGACCCAAGATTCACATCAAAATTCTGGAGAAGTCTTCAACATGATCTGAATACTGAACTGAATTTTAGTATGGCCTATCATCCTCAAACTGATGGCCAATCTGAAAGGACTATTCAGACACTCAAAGACATGTTGAGATTATGCTCAATGGAATTTAAAGGTGGATGGGATCAACACCTCCCATTAGTGGAGTTCTCCTATAACAACAGCATCCATGCGAGTATTCACATGGCACCCTATGAAGCTATGTATGGAAAGCGGTGTAGAACTCCTACTTGTTGGGATGAAACTGGTGAGAGGAAGCTTCTTGGGCCTGATCTCGTGAAAGAGATGACGGAACAGGTTCATGCCATCCAACAACACATAAAAGCTACTCAAAGTCGGCAGAAGAGCTATGCTGACAATCGTCGAAGGGACTAGGAGTTTGGTGTTGGTGACAAAGTCTTCCTTCGAATTTCTCCATGGAAGAGAGTCATGCGGTTTGGGAAGAAAGGGAAGCTCAGCCCTAGGTACATTGGCCCCTATGAAATCCTTGATCGCATAGGAGCAGTGGCCTATCGTCTAGCACTTCCACCGAACCTAGCTCAAGTTCATGATGTCTTCCATGTATCTCTCTTGAGGAAGTACATACCCGACCCTTCACATGTACTGAACCCAGAGGTGGTACAACTGGAACATGACCTCTCTTATGGGGAGCATCCAGTTGAGATCTTGGACCATAGAGACAAGGTCCTACGAAAAAAGACTACCCACCTTGTGAAAGTGTTGTGGAGGAATCATAAATATGAAGAAGCGACTTGGGAGCCTGAGGAAACAATGAAGCAAAAGTACCCTCACCTTTTCGACTAGGCCTCAAGTGTAAATTTCGGGGACGAAATTTCTTAAGGGGGAAAGAATGTAACGACCCAATCTTTTTGAGTAGTATATTACCTTACTCTTAATGATTTAATAAGATGTCAATGGTTAATGCAGAAAGAGGAGTCGATGGCTTCATCCAGTAGACTCGACCCTTATGAATCCCACTTATCCGATCTTGGGAAGGAGGTAGCATCTGTGGGCTTCGCTTTGGACCAAGCCCAAGCCGAACTCCATCATGTCAAGTTTGAACAGAAACGCCTTCGGGAGAAGTTCAAGTTAGTAGAGATTACTACTAGGGAAATGTTATCTGAGCCTCCCTCAGATTCTCTCACCATAGAACACCTTACACTTAGGTCTTATGCCGGTGTTATAAGGGGCTATGTGACGAGACCCTAGCTTCCTTGTGTAACCCTTTCGGGTGAATAAATCGAGATATCTTCCTTTAGTGATGTTTGTGGATTTTCTTTTGTCCGAATAATTTTAGGATATATTTTATTGATGAATTTTTGAAAAAGGGATATTTTAAAACATTTATGTAAACCCTAAATAACTAATGATGTGTAATGATTTTCAAAAAATGGTCTTCAACAAAAGTGTTCAGTAAGGAATTTGGAGTCTAATAAGATCAACATAATTTTTGATGAATAGTAAATTATGAATAGTGATTTTACGCTTAGGATTATTAATGTGACCAAATGGATTAGTAATTTCACTCAAAGAACGTTTTAATATAATTTAGACTCCTTGATTAAGTAATGTGATTCAATAAAATGGGTAAATAACGGTTTCATAAATGATTAATCAAGTGTTAGTTTTTTCGGGTGAATAGTGTTTTTTAATTAAAAATTTAATTACAAATAATTAGAAAATTATTTTTATAAAAAGGACTTTATTTTTGAACTCAGAACATCGATATTATGTTAAGGTAATTTTTGGGGATTTTTCTGGAAAAAATGAATTTTCGATGAATAGTGTTTTTATTTAAAAATTTAATTAAAAATATTTAGAAAATTAATTTTATAAAATGGATTTCATTTTTGAAATCAGAGCATTGATATTTGGTTAAGGTGAAATTTTGGGATTATTCTGAGAAAGTTGAATTTTTGATGAATAGTGAAAATATTGTTTTTAAGTTACGGGTGTTTAATGACATCATTAAATGATGTATTAAGTATATATTCAATATGGTCGAATTATGAATAGTAAGATAAGGTATGAGGTTTCCTAAGTGGCCAATACCATGGGCAAATACCATGGGAATGCGCATGGTTTTGCCAAAACCACTAATGAGGTGTCCCTTGACCATTATTGCCATGTCCCCTCACTTTCCCTATAAATATCCACCCTTTCCTCCTTTATTTTTCACTCCCAACTCTTCCCCAACGAAGTTCGGGTCTCCTTACCTTCCAAGGTGTCCTCCCAAGGTGCCCCCAAGCCCTCAAGGTCCAAAACATTGAGTTTCAAGAGTCACGTTTTAAGGTAAGGGATCTGACCTCTCTCTTTCTTTTCATGTAATCCTTTTTATGTCATTCCTTTTATGATCCATGTTCTTATGTGAGAGGATGTTATTTTATATTCCTCTTACTTCCCTTTTCATTTTTATATGATGACAGATCCCCTCTTACTCTCATCATTTCGTTTTATTAATGTTTAAGTGACGCCATTAGGCTGCCGAATTTTTATGGGATTCTTTCACCCTTCTCATTTATCAAGTTCGATTTTCATTTAAAGTCTTTCAAGTTCCTTTTTTATGATGGGGTATCATCTATATATCTATAATACTGATCTCTTATCATAATATTATGAGGGACCCTATTTAATCTTGTCAAATTATTTTTTTATTGAAGTTAAGTGACACCGTTAAGCTGCCGAATTTTCATAAGAGAAATCTTGTTTTGTCTCACTCCCATGTTTTTCATTTCACATGGTATATCTTTCAAATTTCATTACAATGTTCTTAAATCCCTTGTATTCTATCCCCTAATGTTTTATGGATCATTTATGAGTGGGTGACCCATGTCCCCTCTCATTTCAATGTTTTCTAAAACCTTGTAACATAGCAGTTATGCTGCAGATTTTTTGTCCCAAAATGCCTCTCTCTTTTCTCAAAATTATTTTATGTTATAAAGTGAATACTCAAAGATCTTATTTCTACAAGGGTATTCACATATATATCAAAATGTTATATTTTTAAATTCTGGTATTTACATACATAAGACCCACTTTCCGTTTTCGTGGGATTAAAGTGACGTAAAGATCATGCCTTTAAAGCAGTTTTTAAAACGTTATGATTATGAAATGAAACCCATTTATTTTATGCTATGTGGGTTATTTATGAAACGTTTGATGATGATATATGTGGATCACATGATAATAAAGGAAAATTTAAGGGTGCGCCATGATAGCGCTCCAATGCATTGGGTAATGATGTAACCACTACAGATTACAATTTTCAGGATACCTTGGTGAATAACCTTGGTAATTTTCAAATGACACCTTGGGGATGGACCTTGGTGATATGTTCATGATTGTCTATGTTAAATGATGTAGAGACATCTTCAAGTTATGGAAAATGTTATTTTTATTATGAAATGCCTTATGATTTCTTTCTCATGCCTTAAAGTTCTTTTCATGTCCTTATTGAAGTATCTCAAGTTCACATGTAAAATGTTCCTCTTGTTTCCCTTACTAGGCCTTCTTCTCACCCTTTCTTTTGATGTATGTCCCCAAGTTATGAGATGCAGTAATGAACCTAGGATGAACTTAAGGAGAAGCCTTTCAAGTGTTTAAGAATAATGTTTTATGTTGTTTTCATGTATTATGTTCCTGGTTTCCAAGACACTAGACCTTAAAGATCCTCAGTTTTGTGTAATGTAATGAAAGTTTATGTTATAAAATGGCGGGATGCTATAGTGCAGTGGGTGGAGATCATGATTGTTAAGGTGATTTTAAAATGATGTTAATGAGGATAATATGGTAATTTGATAGGCCAGTTTTATTCTTCTAATTAAATGTATATTTCTTTAATTTCTTACTTCATTCATAGAAAATTTTGACTACATCTAGTAAAAAGAAGCAACTCAATTAATTCAAATGTAAAATAAGCAGATAAATAGATTCTTTGGTGTCTCAACCATATATTCTACCAATAAACATAGTTAACCGACCATATAACATATTCTTTCATGTATTTTTACTTCTCATATGAAACATTATATTTCATGTAAATGAAGAGAAATAGAAGAAAAATATCTCACATAGAGATTTAATATGTAAAGGGAAGAAAAATACTTGAGTAGTTGAGAAATTGTATGTTATTTCCATACACGAGTCTTTAATGTTGTTAATATAATGACTCTCTCAATATCATTCTTAATTTTGAGTTTATCAAACCATTAGAACAAAAAATATTCAATTAATAAAATATTGATTAATTGATAGGTGAATGGAAGAAAGCAAAAAAATAAATCCCATAATAAGGGATGAAAAAGCATATTATAAAATTACAGGACCAAGAAGCCATGTATTCCCCCTCCTCACTATCCCCCTCTGTTAATGGAAGTTTCATTACTATTTCTCATATCACACACTCTCTTCAAAATTTTATACACTTCATTTCTTTTATACTTTCTCCATGAAAAATCTTATGTCCTAACAATAACACACCTACTCTATAACCCATATTTAGTACTATAATTTTGATCTTGGTATAAATTCTGGGCTGTACCGCATGTTTATGTTCATAAAGTAAGGATTACCTCTATAAAACATACTAAAACTCCTCATTAAGTAATGAAGTAATCATTTTTTTTAATAAGATGATATATCTATGTATCTGTTTGGTCAATGTACTCGAATAGCCTATATAGTAGAATGGTCTCACACAACAGTTTGATCTATGTATGTGATTTTTCATGTATCATTTTCCCTTCATTTAATCAATTACTTTGATGTAAATTATTTTTTACACATATTTGTTATTGAAATAGCTAATTGGACTAAATAAGAATTTAAACCCTGTAGATGACATATGTGGTTGGTCAGCATATTCGACTAGTTTATGTAGAAAATTTGACCCTTATCTTCGAATCCAAGCCCATCACACCAAAAAATTCAAACAATATAGTAATAGAGGCACTGTAAAGCTAAGTATGATACTTTCTAGAATATATCTGGTTATCCCAGGTCTGTAAAACACACCATAATTGATGGTTTATTTAAATCTAATCTTCAAATCAAAAAAAATGTTTCATGATGATCATAGTACTAGAAACATCACCCGTAAACATGAGATGTGGATGTTGATTATTTGTCTATGGAATAGACCATGTTTCATCATGATTGAGTGAATATTTTGGTACTAATCAGTTTCCATCCCCCTTCAAATGGGGAAACCCAATTTAAAAATGTGGCAATTGATTCTCCATCTTCAGCATCATTGGGTCCTTTGTGGTAGGATATGACAACAAGAATCTCTATTCAAAAGTAGAAGTGGGTGGTGGCATTGTCAACATTTATCTAAAAACTCAAATCGGAATAACTCTAATTTTGGATGTTTCTATGCCCATACTGTTGTTTTTTCAATCTAGATGATCATCATTGAATATGGAATAAAAACATTCTTCTATTTTTTCTATTTTATATAAATGAATTTATATCTTCAACCATTTTTTTTCAAATTGTTAATTAATTTCAAAAATATCTATGGCAAAATTTTCAATACTATAACTAAATAATATGATCAATTTAGATCCTAAAAACGTACATTTTTATAAAATATTCAATGAATAAGAAATTATTGTATATTTGTTCGATATAGATAAACCATTCATTACAATATCAAATTAACATAATAAAATAAATAAATTCATGAAATATAATGTGGTAAAGTGTGATGAAATAGATCCAAATCAAGTATTTATTATATGAAAATATGGAATAATTATAAAAAAATTAGTTCAACCAAATGTGGAAGCTGAAGTGGAAGAATAATCTTGAGTAGTGGGAATGGTGTAGACAACAAAATATAGATGATTGGTAGTTCGAAAGCAGTATAAGAATCATGATGGATTAAACCTATATGATAATATAAGAACACATCAATATTGTCCAAAGGCTATATAAATTTATTCTATAGGGATGTGTATGAATAATATAGTTATATTAAACTATGAACCAAACATCAAAAGTTTAGGTGTCTTATATTTCAATGACGTTGACTTAGGAGATGATCATTGGAGAAATTCAAAATATAGTTGCATTAGATCAAATAATTATTCTCTACTATAATTATTGGAATGTATATTATACAATTAACTTGTAGTTGAGTAATCTTTTAATATTATTTCTTTATAATAAGACTTTGGTGTTTCTACCACGGAGTAAGACTAATTGTTTACCACATAATTTTTTTTATTCTACGTGATTGTGAGTTCTTTATTTATTTAACTTCTGTGTGTATTATAATATTATTTTGAATATCAATGAGATTTAGTGTTTGATATTGAAGCATAATTCCCTCATTTTACCATTTATCTCAAAACATGTTGGGTTTATATCATAAAGACTATTTTATTTTAGTAAGGTTTGGGAAAGGAATTTCAATAAATTGGGTTTCCTGCATAAAAAAATATCGGGAGTAGTTCCTTTCAACCATGTCAGTGTTTTTATTTTTTTTCTTTATTAAATTATATTTTATTTTTTTTATCATGATTTTTCACCTTAATTAATTTTTAGTTATTTATTTCATAATTATTTGTTAAAATGATTATGGAATAACAACAAGGGTATTTTGTTTTAGTGTCACTCATTGGGATACATCACTGGTATGCCACTATAATGTAGTATATGAGTAAACTAAAAAAACATTTAAGAGGGATGTGAGAGTACCAAAAAATTAAAATACCTTATACAACATCTATTGGATCCTTTATATATGAATACATTACACCATACATGTAATTTTCTATTCCTTGAGCATGGTAGGAATATATCATAAAATTATAAGAGAACCACATTGGTTGGATATAAAAACTATTCTAAAGTAACATAGTTTTACCAAGGATATGATATTGTTTTTCCATGGAGATACTGAACTGTTTGTGAGCGGATACCCAAAATCTAGTTTGAAAAAAGGTTATAATGATCTGAAATAATAATAATGATTTGTGGATTGCCTTAATGGAAGACTCGTGAACTAAAATAGTTCAAAGTATCTTGTGGTGTTGGATTCTATTGAAGAATCAAAATAAGTTATGGTTTTTGATGTAGCTATAGAAGAATCATGGACACAAAACATCATCATGGATCTTGGGGTTATACCTAGAAGAGTATATGTTATTACTATGTGTTATTTTAACACTACCATAGTGGTTTAACTAATAGATTCTAGGTCACACCAAAAATGAATAAATAATTTGATGTATAATATCTTAAGAGGTTTCACTCAAATATATAAAGTCATAATAAGTAGAGTAGTCATAGATAAAAATGCGATACATCCATTGAATTAAGATATATATTAGCAATATCATGAACATAATGTAAGAGCTAGTGGGAAAAATGTTTTTTATAGTTTTCTGTGTTGAAATTCAGAGTCTATTGGAGTTGGAACCCTAAAAAAATGGAATTTTACTTTAAATTACCAGGTTATATTAATATATTACTTATAACATAATTATTCTTCTTCTTTATAACATTAATGTGATAATTTCCCTTGATTTTTTTCACGTAAACGATTATAGGACATTCCATATTATGATGAGAACCTAGAGATCATATGAAAATATTTTTAAATTAATACGTTATATAGTCTTGATAAATATAAGTTATGAGAAATAGATGATATGTTAATATAATGTATTTGGGTAATATAATCATTAAAACTTCTTCTCAAGAATTTCACACTTTGTGATCTCCTGAAGGGCGTTCATGAGGAGAAATTTTCCAACATGAATTCCACATGTTTTATGTGTTATTTGATATTTCTATTTGTGTATGTGTGAATTGGTCCATAGACTTGATGTTATTATAATTTTGTGTCATGAATTGTGCACTTATATTAATTAATTTAAATAGTGACCCCATATGCATATGGTCATTTAGTATGTGTCTGGTGTACCAAAAATAATAAAACATTATAATATGATTAGATAATTGATATTCCGCTTCTATATTAATAGAACAAGACATCCTTAAACCTTTTATTGAAATGGATGTTCTCAGTGTAAATCAATGGAATGGTTTTATACAAACAATATCATTATTGAAAATAAAAGAAACATAAATTAAAAATATATGGAGATAAAACATTTATCCATCCTTTTTTTAGATATATCTATTGATAAGTGGATTAAATTAACCAACAGTGTTCATATGGTTTTTTTGTTTTTTAACAAACATATTTCTCGATAGATTCTTTGGCATGTTTCTAGACACTAGTCATGGAATTTAGGTAAGTGAACCACCATTAGAAAAATATACCTAGAGGTTTATACATATTGTGTATATAGAATATCATTAAATACAATTGAATTTAAGAATAAATTTATTTTATAATTTAATGAATAGTATTTGTAAAGTAAATGTCAATCACAGAAATTTAATCACATGATATTTGAGTTTAGAAAATAGAAGATGAATTTGGAATCTTATTTATTATCAAGGTAAAAAAAATTATTTATTATGAACTTTAGTGACAATATTA
Source organism: Viscum album (assembly GCA_963277665.1). Classification (NCBI taxonomy): domain Eukaryota; kingdom Viridiplantae; phylum Streptophyta; class Magnoliopsida; order Santalales; family Viscaceae; genus Viscum; species Viscum album. The sequence goes on from OY728126.1 coordinate 1,593,094,395, forward strand.
AAATAAATTATTATTTAAGTTGAATGAATATTAAAGTAAATACTTACTCTCATGTTTAGTGAATATAATAATTTATCCGAGGGTATGTTCTGATTTTAACTACACAATAGAAATAATTTCCATTAAAATAAAGTCATTTAAATATATATTAAATAATTTATTTAAAAATGATATTTTTATAAACACATGTCACAGAATATAATAATAATATTTCTATAATTGTACTTGACATGAAGAATAAATTATAATAAATAATTTAGTAAGTTCAGATTTGAAATTATGATTTCATATTGGTAAGTATATAATTATAAATATATCATTTGTCAATATGAGATGTGTTGAAAAAAAATAAAACCTATACAATTTTCTCAATCCCAAGAGAAAATTACTCCCACTCTCCCTATCCTAATAACATAGGTAGAGAACGAGAGAACCTAGTTTCAATTTCTGGTTAATGATATGAAAACTTTGTCTCTATCACTACCATTCAAAATATCAATAATTTAATTTGGATATTTATTGATCATGTGTGGATACATATATAGGAATCATCTCTTGGATTTGTTTCACAATAATAACACAACAAGAGTTGTGAAGAATCTTTTATCCTAAGATATTATCACATATGAGGTAATTATTCATTCAAATTAATTATAAATCAATTATAAATTATTGTTTTATGAGATCTTGAGGAGAATTTTCCAATTTTATTGGATTCCTCCATTAATTTTGATGAAAAAATAAGGCTCTAACCTAAATATTTTTCTTTATGCTAGAACCTACATATGCTAGAATTTTTCTATGTAAGGTGGTTTTATTGATAATTCAATCCATTATTAATAGATTTAGGATTTAGATTGTGAGGTAAATATGATGATTTAATAAATATGTATTATTATATAAGAAATAATTAATATTTTTAAGATATGTTGAGGGGTTAAAGGTGGTTATAAATGTTCCAAGAGATAAAAATAGATCATGTCATGGTATGGATTATACATGTCAAGATTTTTTAAGTGTATCGTTTTTTATTATATATAATATTTTTTGATTGAGGATAAATCCTTTTGGTATGAATCCTATGGTTTATGGATTATTTTTGTTTCATGATTGTAATGGAAATAACTATTCTATAGTTATATTATTGAATATAATGTACATAAAAAATTCATATTGGAGTTAATAAAAAAAATCATAAAGATAATAATTTCACGTCACTACTGAGGATGAGTACTAAAATAGAAAAAAATTATACAAGATACTATGGTGAATTTATTGGTTTACTAGAAAAGAAGTAATTATACTCTTTAATGATAACAAAATTATTATAGAGAAGTCATACAATTAATATTACGTCCTTTTAGAGGCAAACAATTTGATTTAAAGAAGAAGTGTCAAATGTTTTATTAAAGTTCCTACCTTATTCATGTTTCTTAACAACATCATAATTAAAATTAAAAAGTTATGGATTAGAGGATGTTTAACCAATTATTTCATTATAATTCATCCATGGTTTTTGATGAGTTTATGAAGTAACTACATAGATGAAGATAAATAACCAAGCTGGGATGATAAAAACCACACCATTGTGTTCAGATTTGAGATATAGAAACTAATATGGGGTATGAGAGAAGAAATTCATTGTGTTTATAATTATTGGGATTAAAATTTATTTATAAAAACTATTTTATGGGAATACATCACTTCATTTTACAATATTTCATCTATGATGACTTCATTTTAAATTATCCTCATATAATAGAAAATCTATAATGATATTATCATAGTTTCATTACGTATCTAATTTAATATATCACTATAAATATTCATGTGAGAATTTATGGGAAAGGTTGTCCCAGTTATCTCAAGTGATATTAGTTATGGTTATTTTTTTATTTCAAGTAACAACATGTTAGATATTAATTTTTCAAAGAACATTATTAGTGATATTGGTATAATATATGAAATAAACTACAATAAGGTTTGTAATTATTTTTTAAATATTTAATTAATTAAATAAATAACTATGAATCAAGGAATATTTTTTCAAATAATTCACTAGTGAAATTAATGAAATTAATTATTAATTAACTATAATGATTTATTTGGAAGAAATTTTCAGAGGTGTCTGTAGATATTCCATTGTTCATATTTTGGGGGAAATTTAAAAAATTATTTACCCATATTATTTTTTAAAGGTGGATTACTAATGATTTCGAATATCATTATATGGAGAAAGTTGTAAAATTAATTGTGAAGGAATTACGACTGGATATAATGAGAATATAATGAATATTTAATGTCAATTTTTTAAATATCATCTACATTAAAGATATTATCATGGATTAAATCATGAAATATTATTCTTAATTTTGCTGATTTAACTGAAATTATTTATGTAACAATTGACAGACTTTATGAAAGGTAGAGTTACTAATCTAATAATTCCCCCCATTAACTTGGGATGATTAATGAGTAATAAATGGGGGTTATAAAATCGAATAAATGGCCAAGAAAGGGTAAAATACTATCAAATATGTAGATAAATGAATCATGAAATAAGATTCACATATTTAAAATCTAAGAGAGGAACATAATTTAATACTTATAAAAGTATATATATTTACAAATTTGAATAATGTTGGTATCTGTATTATTAAATATTTATGAATTATCATGGAGAGTTAATATATAAAATACTATAGTAATGGGTTGGTTATAAAAGTGGGAAAATATATAGCTAAGTTAAACCATCATGGACTTTTTTTGTTTTGGTGGTCGTGATTTTAAATGAGGAATCTCATGATGAAAGATATGTGTTCTTGATGAAATGAATTCAGTGATTAAAACGTTCTATGGATGATGGAATCACTATATAGAATACTAGTATATGCCATGGTATAAAAAAATTATAAATATAGGATGTTAAAGGCTCTATATAATCCATGATTTCAAAGTGAATTAACATTAGAGGGTGATTTGATGGTGGGAAAATCTTGATAATGAGATTTTAGTTGTAATGGGTTAGTTGAATAATAATACTGTGGTTGGAAGGAATTTTGAGAATATCTAATTACATTCTCCTTATATTCCATGGATAGTTAAATAAAACAACACTTTTTTAGACTTTTTAATGAGAATTTTTTTATGGATCTGTTATAACATTACATTAACTAAGAAATTGATTAATTTTTTGATCAAGAAGACCACACCATGGTCAGTAAAAATGCATAGTATTAAAGGTTACATAATATAATTAAAAAAACAAATAAATTGATTATAATCCAGAGAATTTCTGAGTTTTGGACATTAATTTTAGAGTCAATGTTTGTCTAGGGAAACCATTTCATGGTAGTGTAAGACCACACCATGATTTGAATGATGAAAGAGAAATTTAAGGATTTATATCCCTTTTAATTTTAGAACTACTTGATATATTTATGTGAAATTTTATCAAATTATTTGGGGAATTCTTTACCATATTTTAATGTGTATGACACATGGAACATGATATATAATATCTTAAAGGGAAAGAATATAATATCTATTGATTCTAGATTATAAAGAATAAAACTATAGATTAAGAGATTGAATTATAGTAAAATAGAGGTGTGAGAAGTGAAATAAGGATATATGTGTGATAAATATAGTTTTATAAAATTGAATATATATATTTTTAAAAATAATAATATAGATATGATGCTCATTTATATATAGAGATTATGAAAGCCACCATATCTTGTTTGATGTGTTTAATATATTCATTTTTTCATTATAATTTCTTGTGTATTAAAATTATTTAGTAATTTTTTCTTTGTATCAAGTAGAGTAAGAATAATAGAAAATGAATCTAGGTATTATCACTGAATGAAACAAAAAAACTGTAATTATAAATAGTTTATTAGTTTTCTTCAGGTTATTAAAACATTATAACTTGTATAATTTTGGGACATTTTCACTAGGTGAAGCATGTAAATTATATATATCCAATTGAATTATTATTTAATATATTTTATTATCCTATCTTGATTTAATAAATAATTTATTTTCCCATCTATCTAGATAAAAATTTCTATATAAATGAGTTCTATAAAAAATAGGTCTCGACATAGTTTACTCCCTCCCAGGATATTTGATATCATGGTAAGAATAAATTGTATTATAGATGAAAATTTTATAAATAGAAAATAAATAAAATTTAACAGACAAAAAATTAAATGCATCCAAAAATGGATCACTATATTAAAGTAATTTTTTTTATAATACTTACTGGGGTGAATTTTGTTAAATTAAATGAATTTATGAAATCACATACATAATATATAGGATTAAATTATTTATCTATTAATATACAAGGAATAAAAATAAGTTATCTAATGGAGATGATCTTAATAAACTAGAAAAGAAGTCATTATAAATGAAGTGAAAAAATAGAGACAAAAAAATGTATAAAATCATCAAATCATTTCGGGTAAGAAAAATAATAAAGTATAAAATGAAAAATTGGTATAAGTCTCATTTAGGAAAGGGAAACAACAACAGAATGATACTTGAAAAAATGTTCAACTTACATGATAGGTAATGAAATATTTAAAAATAATATAAATAATAAAAAATATTATACATCTCATTTTGGAAATAATAGATCCTCAAAAATTAATATAAGTGACAAAAAAGACAATCTAATATTATATTAAGAACAAAAATATTCTCTTTTTTGATATAGTTAATTATAAAACGTTATGTTTAAGTGATATTTAGGAATTAAATATTTATGTTACATTTAAAATGATGGGATCCTTAATCAAAAGTAATATTATAGGTTCTTCGATCCAAGGTTAAAATGGTGACATAAATATCTATCCAGTGGATAGAAATAAGAATACATGTTTTCTTTCTATGGAAGAATATAAGAGACCATGGAATTAGTGAATATTACATATTCATCAACCAATCATAGATAATATTAATAATATTAATGAAAAAATGAAATATTTATTTTTAATACAAATTGATAAAATAGATGTAATGTTTGATTAAAAGTAAATGTGTTTTATAATTAAAAGAATCCAAATATTAAATGGGATGAAACTTTTATTGATTTATTTCACACAGATTTTTAGGGCCCCATATGAAATTATACTAAAATTGAGAACTAATAAATCTTATTTGTTTATGACTATATTTATTATACATGCATCTTAGTAATGAAATTTAACATTGAGGTGATGAATTATATCAATTTTTATTAATTAGTATTAAAAAATGTTTAAGAATAATAAAAATAATATAACTAGATAATATCACAATGTACATTAACTAATGATAAAAATTACTTAATGAAACTAAAAATAAATTAAGAAGTGTCCTCTGTGATAAAAATAGATTTTTAGAAAGAATAAATCTCATAGTGAAAAATATTTTAAAGTCACATCATACAGAAAGTAGTCTATTTAGTATCAATTGGAATAAAATTGGATTTGGGATATATATGTTCAATATAGGGCCTTATATAGTCTATAAAATGAGAGTAGGTCTTATGAAATATTGTATTAAAGAAGGAAGATTCTATTTTTTTTAAAAAAATTATAATCATATTATTTTCTAAAATAATGAAGGAACATGAGAGCAAAATTAAAATATAATGGGAAAAGGTATATTTTATGTTGATTATATAGTGATAGATACAAAAATGTGTCTCAATATAAGTATTACAAATTTTTTTAGAGAAATTATGTATAGGTGATTAAATAAAAATTAGTAATTTATTAAATTGTCTTCATTGTAATGGAAATTCTTGAAGATGAATGATATCATGAGTTAGAATTTAAAAACCCATATTTAACACATTATGCAGACGATTATAAAATTGATTCAAAATATTATGGTGAAGTTATGGAAAATTACTCATTTGATTTAACTAAAAATAAATGGATGAGATCTAATGTTGATGAATCAAATATCCTAGGAAATAAAATAACACCTTTAGAAACATCAAAATGAATAGAAATAAGATAAAAAATATTTTTCAAATGTAAAGCTTGTATCATTTGAGTATTGTATAAAAGATAAATCTTGGGTGATTTTCCAGAATGAGGATTTATATTAAATTTAAAATAATAATACATGAGAGATTATACAAAATAATTATAATAAAGTGGATATTCAAAATAATTTTGAGAATATAAATATGGTTATAAACAAGAACCCACTTGTCTACGATTTATAAATATAGGGTATTTTTATGTACTAAAAATTTTCATTAGTGGAAGGAATTGAATCAATTTTTCTCTACATGGTGATGAGAGTCCAAATTTAATTCCCAGTAAACTAACTGGATGTATTGATAAAATTATTAAATAGACTGATCAAATGGGACATATACATAGAATAAATATATGGATTTTAATTCAATGATAATGATATGAATTCTTTGCATCAAAATAATTTTATTATGGCTTGAGGTAGGCCCCAATTACTTAATATACAAAATAACATACTAGCATAAATATGTTTGATTTAAAAATTGGTGGTGTTAAAATAAACTTACAAATGAATATAATAAAGTAAAATAATTCATGTTACATAATTATGATAATAATATCAATTTTGGTTGAATAAAAGTTGAATAATGTGAATAGTTTAAAAAAATTATGATATTTAATTTCAAGATATTCATGATTTGATAAATAACATACATTATTGGGTTTTATGGGAATAAAATTTAGAGTATAAATTTATTTTGAAGTGAATTATGTCAATGAGTAGTTGAATAAGTTTTTAATTCATTATATTATTAAATTTTCAAAACCAATATAGTTAGTACTAAGCTTGGAAATACTAGAGATATAAAAATAATATATTTAATATTTTTTTTCAAAACAATTTTATGTTTTATTTACTTAATGAAGAAATGACTATAAATAATATGTGAAATATTTCAATAGGATTATTTTTTAAAATAATATGAATGTATGACAATATAAAAATATTATGAGAGTAGTTTTATTTGGAGATAACCTGACTATAGTAAATTAGAGCTTTTGTCCAACTTTATTACATTATAATAGATATAAAGATTCAAAACCTGAATAACAATTCATTTTAGCAATTTTAGAGAATTATATTTACACACGAAGCTTATTATATATTGGTAATAGAAAATAGAAAATAAAAATTACAAAATAATAAAATAAAATGACCGGTATCCTTGAGAACTCATTCCAATAACAATTCTTTATATCATTTGTTAAAGAAATAAAATACTAGTGAGTTGAAATTCTTATTAAGGGTTATGATAAATAAAATACATCATGAATCAATAAGAATAATCTATATGTAATGGAAAATAACTAAAATAAAATTCCGTTTAAATTACATGAATATCATGAAAGTATAAGTCACAATCAATATGGTAAGGTAAATAACTGAAAATACTTGAATTTTAATCAATAACTGAGAATGAAATGTATCTAGAGATAATATCATATCAAAAATATCATGGATAACATCAATCTTTTTGTTCTTAATGTATAAAAATATTAATTATTAGACTTCATTAAGATTATTCCAAATGACTTCTATAGGTTGAATATTGGTCTAAGAGGTAATTATTTAAACATCTACAGAATAATTATTATTATTTAATTATCATATTTATAGAAAAATTATAATTTTAGGTGTAATCATGGAAGATGGTTTTCATAAATGATGTACTTTACGATCATGGAGACAGTAAAATGTACGTATGCATGAGTAATGTTTCAATTCTTCCATGATATTAATAGAAAAGAGGTAAGAAATATTTTATCATTATTTAATGATCATAATAAAAAAATAGTATATATATATCATCCATAAGGGATGGTGATGATAAGAGAGTAACATCACTTTGTGAAGGCAGTAGTCAACCAAAACCCAAACAATGTTATCATCTTTCTGTGAGTGAAAAGGTAAAAAATTTATGTATTAGATTTTAAGAATGATAAATATTTTATAAATATTATAATAATTTTATTTATTTCACATATAATCATTGAATTCATCCTTATCACTTTCCTTGTAAATCATTAGTGAAAGGCGAATCACATCACTTCATAAGGGAGTAGTTTGTCGATAACATGAGAGACAATATCATATCCCATATGAAATAGAAAGTGAAAAGAAAAATAGTATATAATGAATAAATAGGTATAATTTCATTAAAAATATAATATATATTCTTTATATTCATCATCATACCCATCCATGAGAGGTGGTAGTGGAAAAACGAATGACATGGGTTCGCGAGGATGTAGTCTATCATACACACAAATGATGATTTCCTAACCCATTTGATGGAAGTAGAGATGGTTTTAGTTCAGGAACATAGAATAATAAAATATTATTATATTTAAGATAATAAGGTTAATATATCATCATGTTTTAATTGTAATTGATGTATTTGGAGGATGAAATAAAATAAAATCACATGTTGAAGAACATTACATCTTCATCGGGTAACCTCATTATATTTGCACCCAAAACATTTATAGGTTGGATTTATGCCCAAAATAATTCTTCTAAGAATAGGATATGGAATTTGGGAATTTATTTGGTTAGGTATTATTTAAAAAGGTTCTTAATATATATAGAAGCAATGAGTGGGGTTGACCTTTTATAATTAAGATTCGTGGCACAATTGTAAATTTTAAAAGGAAAAAGGTGTACCTATGTTTTTTCACTTGAAAAGGGGTAAAAATTGATTTTTATCAATACTAAGACATGATAAGGCCTAAATATTTCCATAAAATATATTCTAGACAAGTTTTTAGTTTATTATTACCATTGTATTTTTCTTTTAATCCCTCGTAATCCAATTTTTACCTTAACTACAATAAATATTTTCTATTTTTTTCTATCCATTTTAGTATAAATATTAATTTAAAATTAATAAATAAAATGATTTTTTAATATTCAAAATTTGTGTTCTATTTTTCTAAATTACATTAAAATAAATGACACATTTTAATTTAAAATTAACCTCACAGACATGTGGACAAAGCTGGTTTAAGAGGGAAGATATTTAAAATCATACCAGGTTTTTATATAAAAAATATTTACAAAAAGTATTAAAATGACATAAATTGTGTTAATATATATTTAACTTAACTAATTTTACTTTAAATCAAATTAATAATATAATTTAGATTTATAAAAAATTTAAATGAAAAGGATGATTTAAATTAACATTCAGTATCTTTCACTATTAATCAAATTATGAAACATCTTAGAAAGATCCAAAAAGTTCACCTTAAATTAATTTTTATATGAATATTTAAAATTTTATTGTAATTTTATCATATTAATTTTATCAAATTGGAAAAAATTAATTTTAAATTATGTGTTTGAAGCGCAACTAAACCGTCTTTTATAGAAAATACTACTCTTTTAAGAAAAAGACACTTTTTATTTTAAATGATTATTATGTTTATTGATAATACATATATAGATAATTAATTGTGTAAAAAATATATTTTTCAAAATTTTGTTAGATGTATTCATATCCTCTAATTTAATAACTAGGTTGTATTGGTTATGTTAAAATAATATTTTAATAATGTATTTTTTCGTTTAATCGTTTTGTTGCATGCATCAAAAGCTATCGAAGAAATTAAATTTATTCCAAAAAAATTTATTTTAATGTATGGGGGTTTTACATTCATCCATCCAACAAAGTACAGTTCTTATGAATTTCATGAAAATTACGTTCTAAACAGATGATGGATTTTCTTCTTCATAATATCCTTTTTTTCATGTCCCTTCCTTCATTTTATGATTTCTTCAATGTATATTTACCCAATCAATAATTCAATTCCTTATTTATTTATAAAATCAATAATATGGATATTTTGTTATAATATTATAGATGAGAATCTAATTATATTTCATTATAAGTGATCACGTGCCTTGTGTTTAGCATATACTACCTTAAAAATGATATATGGAATACATCATGTACTATCAGTAGACATAGAGTCATTGCCAAATGATAAGAGAAAAATAAAATTATTTTAAGAATTTAAATGGGTTTGATGTACTTAAGGCTCAGTTTATATTGTTTAAGAAATATTATTAAACTTTTACATTGAGATACTTTTAAAAAATCTTGATCTCTTACTTGGAATTCATAATCATTCCCATGATTATCATGATAACTATTTTTATGAATTTTATATGCTTTAATATGAGTCTTAATTGGCTTTATATTTGTGGTTTTCTAATACAAATGATATGGGATAATGAGTTTCATTTCACCAATTTCATCCCAACAAGCTGGAGTATAAAATCTAATTCTATAAAATGCCTTATATTGCACCATTTGAATACATGAATGAAAACTATTATTATAGGAATCCTATCAGAATAAAAAATACAGATCCAAAATACAATGAAAGCCAAGTTAACATTATGTCAACATACCTTCCATTGTATTAATTGTTCATTAAATCTATCCATTAGTTTGAGGATGATATGCAGCGCTAAAACATAACTTTTCATAAATATGTTTATGAATACATTATCCAAAATTTTGATATATAATGGGGATCTGGATTAGACAAAATTAAAAGAGGTTCACCATAAATCCTTTCAAATTCAATAATATAGAGTCTTTTGGGGTGATCAAGAGGTAAATCTTCTCTTATAGTGAGTAAGGTTTCATATTTTTCTTGAGAATTAACAATAAACCATATTAAATTATTGTTTTTAGTAGTCCATGGTAGTCATGTATCAAATTACAACGTAATTTCATCCCATTTAAAGATTGGAATTTGACGTGGTAAAATTATTATTCTATTATATTGTCTCATTGAATTATCTTGTTTAAAAAAAGTCAGTTGGACACAAAATTAGAAATTTTCCACTTCATGTTATCCCAACTAAAATGTTCCCTCAAATCTCTATACATCTCTGTGCTTCTGGGGTGTATAGAGAAATATGAGATATTTGTTTCAACCAAAAATTATTGTTTTAGCTTAGGTGTATATGGGGCAGATAATCTCTTTCCAAATTTAAGAACACCATCTTCACAAACCATTTTTGTTAATTTCCCATCATTCATAGGTTTAATTATATTCGGAATGTTCTCATCATCATTTTTAGAATTTTTTTATATTTTCTAAAAAAGGTGATTTTGGAATCATTTGAAAAATGAGTGTTGTATAATCTTCTTTAATGATTTCCATATCCATATTTACTAGATCCATGAACATTGGATATATCTAAATCTTCATTTGGGTCTTAATTTCATTATCTTTCCTTCATAAATTAATTATCCACCACATATTGTTTCCTTGAGCTATAGTGTATTGAAGAAACCTTATCCATGAGTACCTAATGCTATGGAATTTTCCTCATATTGATATATTTTTATGAAAATATGTAATGTTGGATTTTATGATCCATGTATTTCTCACATAATTAACCATAAATATAATGTATACATTACTTCAATGCAAATATTAAAACTTATAACTCTAGATCATAGTTTGGATCTTTTTATTAATGAGTCACCATTTTCTGTTATGCATACATAATAACATTATCATTTTTTATTAGGACACAAAAAAGTCCCTTATTTGATGCATAGTTATATATAGAAAAACCATAATTTCTATATGTTTGTCTCAAAATCGAAGCATTGACCAATAACCACTATAGTTTATCAAAACAATATGAAAATTACATTTTCCAAATAGACATAAATCCTTTTCATGTAATCTTGGTTAATGGGTTTTCCAATTGGTAAAAATTATCAATGAATTGCTGATAGTAACCTTCCAAACCAACAAAACTACATACCGAATTTTTGATCATTGGTATAGGAAAAAAATTTATATCCCAAATCTTCACAGGATCAACTATGATTTCATCATTAGAGCGAATATGGACAAGGAAATAAACATCTTGATTCCAGAAATCACACATACTAAATTTATAATATAACTCTTTCCTTATAAGAGTATCATGGATGATCTGAAAGTGATTCCTATGGTTTTCATAGCTTTTAGAAGAAATCAAATTATCATTAATGAAAGCCATATTAGGACCATAATGATATTCCTTAATACCCTTTTCAATATTTCTCTAGAAATAGAGGGTTCATTAGTCATTCCAAATAGAATTACTATGAACACATAATGTCCAAACTTCATTCAAAAATATATCTTTGGAATGTATTCTTTTACTCACAATTGATGATACCCAAATTGAAGTCAATTCTTTGAAAAATATTGTGATTTTTGAAGTTAATAGAATAAGTCAGCAATATCTGGCACATGAAACTTTTTATATATCATAAAAACATTAATTTTCATATAATCAATGTATAGCCTCATTGATTCATCTAACTTATTAAAGAAGAAAACATGGGATCCCCACGGTGAAACACTAGATAGAATAAATATCTTATCACCCAAATCCTCAAGATGTTTATTCAAATATATTAATTCCAATGTGACCATTGTATAGGGTTTCATTGATATTAGTCTTCCATCATGGGAAAAATCAATAGAAAACTCAAATTTATGGTATATGGGATGTTCATGTAATTCCTCATGAAATAAATAATTATATTCCAATAAAATAGATACATCCTAAATTTGATTATTACTTTCCCCATTTCTATATTTTGTTTACTCTTCTTACACAATAATATCATTTAGTCTAGATATGATGCATATGATGATGTATTGTCTATATAGATAAGGAATTCTACATATTCCTCACAAATCATAATTTTCATATTCCAAAAATAAATTTTTTCATAATATTTTGAAATCCACACCATACCCAGAATTGCATTGAAGTAGAACAAAGGTATGATAATACGGTCAGAAATTTAATCATGTTTATGTATCATAATAGGAATTATTTAGCACATCTTTTTTTGCCGTGACAATTCCCTTAGGATTTTTTAATGTGAGATATTTTATTAATATAAAAGGTATCTGTAAATAGTTATTGGAAAATTGGGTAGATATAATAGAGTGTGAGGATCATTAATCAAATAAATCGTTATATAAATTTTTAAATATTATTAATATACATTCCAATAAATCATTAGGTACTTCCATCCCAGCTGTAGTGATCATATAAGCTTGGAATAATTACATTTACCTATTCTGTGGGAGATTACCTTGACACTTTGGGATTCATTATGAATAATTCTCTAGTTAATTACAACATAATCACAAGAAATTATTTATTTGTTTTTCCCCTTTCATTAATGAACAAAATTTTCCTTATATATGAACTTGAAACAAATAATCATGCCATAAAAACACTTCCCATAATGTTTGTTTCAGAAATATTTACAATATGGAAAATATTCCCTCATCCTCTTCTTATTAGACAATTTTCCATTATCTTGGTGTTGAGATAACCTCTTATTCTCTTGAGTTTCCATGAAAAATTATGTTCTTGAGAATTATGTCACTATTATGATGGAATATATATCTATTTCATTGTATGAAAAACAATTAAGAGAATATTAACCTTCTAATACATGGGATAAAAAATTTAATTAACTAGCCAATATGGCACTCTATGATTCATATGTAATCCATCACATACCTAGATATAATTATAAAGGTGTCTTTATACAAAACACCACTTCTTTTTTACTTTTTTAAGGATAAGTATCTTTATCTTTATCTTAGTCTATTTATCAAGAGAGAAATATTTGTTGAAAAATGTATCATTAAATCATTTTATTCCATGTTTCAAATTTCCTCTTACACCCTAGTATTCTAGATCAACAACCACCATTGATCAACATCACCTTTGGGACAAAAAACTACAAGTGTAACCTTTTCTCTTTTTAGTACATCCTGGGGCCAAGAATATATTATCCACAGATTTAATCGAGTGATTTGATGCCTCTGGATATTCCATTCCACTAAATTATGGGATATTATATCACATAAAGAAATCCAACATACGATAATATCTATTTGGAATAGGTTGATCCATCCTGGTATGTTTATTTCTCAAAACCTAATTAATCTACCCTAATATAGCCATAATTTTCATTATTCCAAAACAAACTATATTAGCTTCCTTCGCATCGAAATCACAACATTTTTCAATTAGTATTGATTCCTCAATTATTTATAGGATCAATTAATAAATAATGTACTATTATGGATTAGATCACCAACATAATTTTTTTAGTCATAATGTAAAATTCAAAATTTTTTGTAACACTTAGCATAAATTAAAATTTATGCATTATTAATCTCATAATATTAAACATGATTTATTCAGAGATATATATATATTTTAAAATCATTCATAATTGTTGCTAAATAAAATTTTAATTACACCAATTAATCCCCCGGTTCTTAAAATCAGTTGCTGGGTACGGTTCATTTTCATGCACCAGGTGATGATAAGGTGAATCCCAACACATCCTTTTTGGGGTTATTACTAATATGAACATCTATTCCAAATCCACGTATATTGTTTCATCTAGAAAAGGTTTATTACAATGGAAGATAACATGAATTAATAATAATGATCAATATAGATTGTTAAATAACTGAATACACATTCCATTTAAATAAAATTACTACCATGATATGATAAGTAACAAACAGTATGTATTGGTAAATAACTGAAAATACATTCCATTTAATTAATAATAGATAATGAAATGAATATGAAGATAATATAATAGAAAATATATGGTATATATTGTAACACCCCAGGTAAATTAAGAATATGACATTTTCATATTTATCCATATTTGTGAATAAAATATTAATATTACTTTAAAGGGGACGCTATGCTCGATGGCGTACCCAACACGCAACAACGAGTTTCTTGGGAATCTTACGTTGCACTCTAATAATAAAATAATATTATTTTAAATGATAGTTAACATGTAGCCGTTGTATTGGTGGGAATGGATAGAAATAACTAAAATATGATTATATGTGTTTTTAAATGTCTTTACATTTATCCAATAAAAGATAAAGGCTTAAAATACATAAAGAATTCAATTTTAAGCGTATATGCCCTAGTTTTCACTAAAGGTTCACTTATCTTCTTTTGATGGAGAACCGTCATTAAATATAGTTTTTTTCACTCTTATACATTCTATTGGACCAAATAAAACTCTTCTTAATAATTGGCACATCAAAATTTACTTTGTGTAAATTTTTGGTATCTTTCCGATAAAGTTCTTTTTGTTAATGAATAGTGTAGAATGTTGTATTTTAATTCAAAACCTTTTTTTAATCTAATTTATTTATATGATTATATTATCTTTTGAATTGGTTTTAAAGTGAAATTATAATATATTTTTACCAATAAATCCAATAGTGGTCGTTGGAATTAATTTCACATTGAAATCAGACTTTAACTAGTGTCAATCTTTTGATACTTATTGTTTCATAAAAACACGCTATTTGCTCTGACAGCGGGAATTAATTATTAAATTAATTAATGTGACTTATATGTTTTTAATTTTGTAAAATAGACTTCATTTTTGAATTCGGAATATCAAATATAGCTTAGGGTGAATTTTTTGGATTTTTCTGAAAAACTTCAATTTTTGATGAATAGTGAAACCACTAAGTGGTACTTATAAAAACTGATTTTTCCGTTTAAATGAAATTTTTCCATCTTTTTGTTTTGAGTTTCAAAAATCCAGCATACATGGTTGTCATTAAGAAGTAAAATGTGGTTCAATGGGATAAAAATAATTTTTTGGTGAATAGTAACTTATTAAGTTTTAATCGCGATTAGAGGTAATTAGTGTAGTTTATGGTAAGAATAATGTTTTAATAAAATGAAATGACCTAGAAACATGTCCTAAAATCATTTTATGTGTCATGTCAGACCAAGACAATCTATGGGTCAACTTGGGGATCCCATGTAGCCACTTTGGTTGGGAAATGACATTAATATCTTTTATTTAATGTTAAAGTAAAAATGACACAAACATGAAATGTTTTACTAAAACAATTTTTAAATGGGGTTATACAAGTCATAATTTTGACTATAAATATTCATTGGAAATATAAAAAGATTTCCTACATCATAGTAGTTTTTTTATAATTTTTAGACATTACATAAATTAAATTATTTATGACATCATGATGATGCAGCGATGACCTCATTATTTAACGATTTAAATAAATTGGAAAGATAATGTAATATATAAGCCCTAAACATGTCCAAAACCTATTGGATGAGTTGATTTCTAACCCTTATCACCTTATACTCTAAATAAATCAATGTGGGACTTTTAAAATCCCAAACTCTTTTGAAAATAAAGTAACATTTTGTAACTTTACAAGAGTGCCCCTCCTCTCCTATTATAAAAGGCCCCCACATCTACCTCCTTACCCACACTCCCAAAGCCTTTGGCTCTGCCAAACCTGGACCATTTTGTATATCCACTTCCCTCTCTTACTCCTTGAAGCCTCACTTTGGGCATAAGTCTTCCCAAGGAAGCCTTTGAGCTCAAACCAAAGGGAGTTACCCGATTTTATGGTAATGTCTTCACTTGTGTCCTTTTGTTTTATTTTGCCTCTCCATCCCCCTAAACTCTTTTTATTCTTTTCTTTTGTAACAAATAAAGTATATTCAATATAATATGATGTTTTTATAATAATTATTCGAGATACACTTACACACACCTTCGTCTAATGGTTAAATAACATACTGTTTCTGTGGTTGGCGATTTTCTGCCTCACGAAACGATGATTGTTCAACATTCTTCTAACACCTTAAAAGGTGGCCATTAATATGAAACTATATTTATATATGATATATAATATTTATATGTTTTACTTAAGCTTCTGTATTTATCATTTATGGAATACCTTTATGGTTTCCATTATGGGTAAACGTGATATCTTCATTTAAGGAAGTGCGGACTACCGCCCCCTCAAAGTGATTTGATTCGTTAATACCATATGTGGTACGTATAAAGGATATATTTAATGATATTATATATGATACCATACAGGAATACTATTATGTATCATTATGTTTTAATTCCATTAAATATGAAATTGAAATGGAAGTAGCGTTCATGTGTACGTACGGCTTACCGTCTCCATGAACGATACATTTCATTTCTTGTCTCAAAATGTTATGTACTATTATAAGTACATATATATAATGGATATATAAGTAATATATTACATCTAAATTATAGATATCATTCTTGAATTATAACATATATATATATATATATCTCATTTTGTTTTAATTCCATTAATATGACAAAAAATGTAAGTAGCGTTCATGCGTACGTACGGCCTACCGTCTCCATGAACGATGCTTTTAATTATCTCCAAATTCTATGTAATGATTTAAAATGAACATATACTGGATATATATGATATTTAAAACATCAATACTATTCTGGATATTATGTACCTATAACTACATGGAAAATTATTTTCCAACAAGATCAATTTTTGACTCATGTACCAAACATCGACAAAAATGTCTGATATGAACTAATATTATTAACCAATTATTATAACATTAAAATATGTTATATTAAATGAATAATAATATTTATAGGAGGTCCTTAAGCAATTATAAATTGACCAAAGTTTATTATTCAGCAATATAAAGAAATGAACAAGACAAGTCAGACTTGAGGTAAGGGATCCTACACCTCTCTTTCTTTTTAAGTACACTCTTTTATGTCATTACTTTTAAGCTCATCTTTATTATGATTGGGATGTTATTTTATATTAATACTACTGTAATTATTATGTTCATATGATGAGAGACCCTATTTCCTCTCATCAATCCATTTTGGAAGTTTTGAGTGGCACTGTTAGGCTGCTGAATTTTCGTAAGAGATCTAATCTCTCTCTTTCTTTTTAAGTCCTCTCTTTTATGTCACTTCTTTTAAGCTCCTCTTTGTTATGTTGGGGGATGTTCTTTTATATTAATATTTCTGTAAAATTTATGTTAATACGATGAGAGACCCTATTTCCTCTCATCAATCCATTTTGGATGTTTTAAATGGCGTCGTTAGGCTGCCGAGTTTTCGTAAGGGATTTTTCATCTCACTTTTATTCCCATGAGATTTATGCTACATTTGCCACAATTTCCTTTGAGTGTTGTATGTAATGACCATTATTTTACTCATTGTGTAATATTATTTCATTTATGATTATTTACATCAATTTTGTATTGTCCTTCTTTTACTGGGCATATGTTTCGAAAGATACCCATGTCGGTAAGGGAACCTTTCACCCTCCTCTTTTTAAAAGACTTCTTTTATTGGGTCTTTTAATTTACATATTGTTATATTGGGATATGTTCTCATATATCTTTATTCATGTAAATTTTATGTCCAAGTGGTGAGATTCACTTTTTATCTCTCATCAACTCATTTTGATGTGACGCCGTTAGGCTGTCAAGGGAACTTCTTAACCCAATTTCGATTTCTTTGGGTTCATCATGTAGTTATTGAATATGTCATCCTTTGAATATGTGTGAATGACCTTTGATTATTTTACACTTAATATCCACTTATATTTGGTGTATTCGTTTGTCACACATAATTATGAAATTGATTTATCCTTAAACCAATGATACCGTCTTTGTATGGGACTTCATCTCAATATCCTTTCATTGAGGCATATTTTATTTTATACACAACCTTATTTTAAATGGTGTATAAACCCCTTTGACTTTTATGTTTATTCAAAAGAAATGTTTTTTATACGAATAATTTACTAAACAACAAAAGGGAATGTTTTTGTCGTACGTATGTGGCGACAACAACTTCTCTGCCGTCGTGACCATTATTTGAGTTTCGGCTTCCTCTACAAGCCATACCTTTTTTTAAAAAGAAAAATAAATACCATGTTTTACTTTTCTTTTATTTTGGTATTGAAAATTGTTTTCATAATGTTTTTATATCAATGTGTCGTATTGATATCTTGTGATTGAAAGGTGGAAATGTTATGTTTCCTTTATGCATGTTTTATGTGATACGATTATGTTGAGGTTCTTGGGCATTATTATGAAGACGGGTGGTTCCATGATAGACTAAGGGAAGGTGAGCCCGATATAGCTCTCCAATGCATTGGGTAACGCGAAGGAGTGAAACGTTAAGGTTTCTCCGAAGAGATTTAGGGAATATACTGTGATGGGTATTCCCAACGTAACCAAGAGGGTTACTCCCTACGTAAGAATGTTATGAATGCCTCAAGTTATCTTTATGTCTTATGATTTCTATGATTTATTCATGATTTGATGAGGTATGTTAAAGTGCCTATGTTTTATGGGTAAAGTATGATTTCATTCTTATGTATATATGAACTCATGTTTCCTTTCCATATTTTTTTTATAACCCTTACTTAGATTTTTATGCTCATCCCAAGTTTTTTTGAAATGTTTTTCACAGGTCAAGGGAAAGGTACATGATATGATCATAGTGTCAAGGAGGTGTCAAGAAAGAATCCATGTTTTATTTTAAATATGTGTCCGTTGATGGGAAAAATGAATACTGTCTTTTATGTAACCACTTTGATTAAATGTGGAATGTAATGAAAGTTTCATGATCTAATTCTCTAAAACTCTAAACCTGAAAAGATCATCAATGTGTAATCTTGTAATATCTCAATATTAAGTAAGGTTTAAGGCTGGGGCCTTATATATATTGTTGTTAAATATATTTTAAATTATGTAAATTATTAATTATTGGATATCTTGATCTCTTTAATCAAGAAACCTCTACCATGACAATATTTCTTTATGACAATTTAAAACTAGTTGGTAAAAAACCCATCTTATTTCTTCAATTGGTTTATCTCATGATAGTTGTCAATGCATTGAGTGGATATATATAACTCACCCTCAACCATATCTATATGTACAAATAATTCCTCAAATAACTAATGATAAATTTAATTCATTTTCAATATGTCTTATGAACAAATATCTTTAGTGAGTAAATGATATAGATTTATCTATATTTCCATATTTAATCAAATAACATTCAATGTAAGAACCATATTTGAAAATGGTATTAGGTTGAGGAAATAATCACTTATATCATATTTGGACATGTATATTTATGAAAAATGAAATGACCATTGAAAAATGATAACCAGATTGTGACTATTTCAAGATAAAGATAACAATATCAAAATAATTTATGATCATACAATAACTTTCACCTCTTGGTTATTCTCATTTAAAATCCCCTTGAATGAAATAATTCAAATTAAAACATAAAATACCATGAATTATTAATGAATCATGATATTACAGGTCAATGGTGATGTATATATAACATATAAAATAAATTAGGTGCATTAAAGTACTATATAGACCAATAAAGGGAAATTGAGATGAAGTCCCATACCTTCAGTCCGACTCCTCTAATATGTTATTTATCTTCTTGAATAATAAAATTACATTAGTTATTTAATTAATTAAGAAATATTTTAAAGTTTATTATTGATTTTATTTTACTTATTAGCATTTTATATATTATTACTTAATCAATGATGTTTAAGTCAGATGATTCAATGATATTTGGATTATGTGGCAAAAACGACTTCAATAGGTTGACTATTCTAAGAGGATATTTTTTAAACAAGTCCAGAGTAATAATAATAAAATAATTTGAAAATTTATACAAAAATTATACTTTTAATATCAATCATGAATTATGGTTTTGAGAAATGTATTAATTTATGATCATCCATATGATAGGTTGTGCGTACGTATGAGTAACATTTCAATGTTTTGACGATCATTATGGAAATGAGGTAATTAATGTTTTACAATTATATAATTAGAATAATATAATAAATTACATATTATATATACAATAACAAACACTCATATATATATATAAATTATTCATGTGGTATGTTCATGAAAATAGAGTCACGTCACATCCTGAAGGCGGTAGTCCACATGTACGTGAACCAAATTATCATCATTCAGTGAGTGATAAGTAAAAAAATAGTGAGACGTATTATCTTTTAAAAATGATAAATGTTTCATTAATATCATAATTATTTCAGATATATCGCATTTAATCATTAAATTTATCCTTATAACCTTCCAGGTAAAGCGATAGTGAATGACGAATCACATCACTTCGCAACGTGGTGGTCCACTGTACATATGAGAGACATTATCGTATCCCATAAGAAAAGGACAGTAAAATAGGTAAATAAAATACAATAATTCCATATGTAATAATATGTTATTAATATCATATATATACTTTATATACATCATCATACCCAACCGTGAGAGAGGAAAATGAAAAATGGAATGACATTGGTTCGTGAGGCCATTGTCTATCGTACACACGAATAATGATTTTGTAACCCAATTGATAGATGTGGGGATGGATATAGGTAATTATTACAATTTAAAAACCTATAAATATATATAATATTCTTAATTTATTATATCATCATGGTTAAATAAGTATTGAGGTAGGTAGATGAATAAATAAAATAAAAATGCTCATTATAGAACGCTACCTCTTCTTGGGGTAACCTCTTTTAGGCTGCACCAAAATCCTTCCTTGATTGGATTTATGCATATAATAGGGAATATAAATTTCAGTTACGGATTCTAGCAAGTGATTTTTTATGGGTGTTTCACAGAAAAAGGGTGTGATGGTGCGAATAAGAGATTATAGGGGGTGGCCTTTTAAATGTTTGGTGAGTGCCACATATGAAATTTTTTAAAATAAAATGGGGGCACACATTTTCTAGAATGAAAAAGGGTCTAAAATAAAGTATTATAAAGTATTAGATATTATATGGTCTAAATATGACCATAAAATATATTTTATCTACATTTTTAGTTTATTATAAACATTATATGTTTAGTTTAACCCCCATTAAACCCATTTTTTCCTTAACCATGGTAAATATTCTTACTATTATCACTATTCATTATAGAAAAATTTAATTTGAAATTAAAAAATATATATAAATTTGTATGATTAAGTATATTTAAACCATTTTTATAAATACATTTTACAAATTTTTCAATATCTTATTTAAAATTAATCATGAAAACGCGATGAGAAAGCTAGTCTTCAATGAGAAAATGTACAAAAAATTACATTGTTTATATATTAAAAGTCAATATAAAAATGATTCCAAATAAATAAATTGGATTAATATCTATATATATATAATTGAACTAATTTTATTCCAAAAACATTTCAAAATATAATTTATCTTTAATTATATTTTAAATAAAAAGACAGTTTTCAATTAAAATTTAGTATTTTTCATTATTCATGGAAAACTGAAACATTTACAAAAATCCCAATAATTCATACAAAGAAAACATTGATATCAATATATTAAAAATTAGTTCCATTTTATCAAATAATTTTTTAAAATATTTTTATAAAATATTTTTAAATTATGTAGAAAAAACTTGTCTAACACATCTTTTAAAAAATATTTTTAAAAAAATTAAATTTAAATAACTTTTATTTTTATCTCTAATAAATAGATAAAAAATGATCATTTTTAAACTATATATTTTAATAATTTAGTTTTTTATATTCATAACCACTAATTGTATGACTAGGTTATATCGGCCATCTTTAAATAATATTTTAATTAACTACCACAATACGTTTAAAACAGGTGTTGAGTACATCACCAGCTATCAAAGAAAATAATTTTTTTGAAAAGAATAAATGTTAATGTATTGGGGTGTTACATATTTCTTACGAAATATATTTATTATGTATTTTTATAAAAATTATTTAGGAAAAAGAAATACTTGATGATATATATTTATAAATATTGGGACAGAGTTGTTGTGGATATAAAATAAACTAGTGTTGGAATTTTTTATATGGTAATTGTTTATATTAGCTGGTTGAGAATGAAATAATATATAAATTATTTTAGTATAGATTATGTGAATTATATTTTCAGTATAAAATATTATAAAAAACTTATTTTTAAGAAGAAATAATGGAATGTCTGTTAAGAATAAGTGAAGATACTTTTTGTGTTCTCATGTGAAAAAATAAAATTGGACACAAAAATCGTATAAAAACCTTATTTAAAAAGAATATTTAAATTTGGGATAACTTTATTAATGAGAAAATGTATAAAGAAGTTATAGAAGTGAAGTAATTTTATGAAAATGGGTATATTGTATAATTTCTTACAAAATACTACTTACACTAGCATTTTAGAAGTATTGGATGGTCTTTTGAGTTTATCTACCTCCCAAAAATAGAAAAAATGTTTTGAATTTCCTATATAGTGATTTATCTTATATTAAAATAAATGACTACTTGTCATTATAAAATTTAAGAGGATACACTTCTGGTTTATTGTCAATGTGTATGAAAAATGTGAACACTAAAGGAGAATAATTTAAATAGAGGTGATATAATCAAAAGGGATAACTTTTTTAGAATAAAATCCAATTAAATGAAAAATATAATAGTTTTTACACACATAGGAAGACTATATAGTATTTTAAATGGTCTATATTTACATGAAACTATTTTAAAATAAAAGTTTGTATGATTTGTAATATATTTTTTTACTGTTGTTTCCAAGAACAATCATTAGTCAGAAAATCTTATAATTGATAGAATATATCTCCTATTCATTTTAAAAATAGTGGATGGATTTATTTTAAATATAGATGAATATTATGGATAATTTTTATGGAAATTTGATAACATAACCTAATTGGATGAATGTTGTGGCTATGTATATATATTAATATAGAGAAGTTTATTATTATTATTTCAAATTTATTACGTATTATATAATATTTATAGGATTGATATTTTATAGACGTGTTTATTTTTATAATGGATAAAAAAATATAAAGGTCAATTAAACAATTATTTGACTTATATTGTTTTTATATTAATGGTTTTGAAATAGGGAACACCTAAATAAAGACTAGTTTTTAGGGAAAACAAAATATTAAATAAACCAATATTTGGGTGATTAAATCATAGAGTAGTCCATAAAAACATGTAATGGTCTACAGAATTTCATTTGAGATAATGGTTCAAACTCCTTGGGTTCCATGAAAACATATTGGGAAAATTCCATAGTGTGAGATTATAATGAAATAAAGTGGATAAAGGGTTACAAGATGAAATGGTTTAGTTAATGAATTGATATATGGTTTGAATGTATCTTAGCGGGAATATTAATACATGATCCCTATATTA
Source organism: Viscum album (assembly GCA_963277665.1). NCBI lineage: Eukaryota > Viridiplantae > Streptophyta > Magnoliopsida > Santalales > Viscaceae > Viscum > Viscum album. Next base: position 1,593,118,630 of record OY728126.1, read on the forward strand.
TATCAGGTGTTCAAGAGAACAAAACCAAGATCATTGGACAATTCGGTCAGGACTACGGCTTTTGCTCCACTTTTTCTTTGGACATTCCCAGTATTGACGGCCTCTATGTCCATCCATCATCCCTAAAAGGGGGATGCAGGTAATTTCACTCTATCACTAGTGGTTCTCCCTCAAATTTTACCTCTTTTAAAACACCTAAATCTATATCTAACCATCAATTAATATCTATTATCCTAAAAGATCCTTTTCTCATAGATGGAATCCCAAAGATTATTTTCAATCTCGGAGAGTTCACTTCTACCTCAGACCTCCTTTAACTTAAATTGGTGTCCCAGTACATTTATCATCACCCATAATTCGATTGTTTCAGAAAATTATTATACTCTTATTGATATTTAAAGGATCATGAGATTATTAGTTTTATATATTCTATAATATTAATGAAAAATAGAATGGAAGAGGAATCTTACCTAACTTGGTCTTGTGGAAGGATCCATGTTGGTGGGTTTTGATTTGGCCTTTTAAGATGTCATTTAGGCTTTCACATTAATCAAGATAATTAGAAATAATAAATAAAGGTAGTTTTCCATCATCTACCTTTTCTTTTTTGAAAACCAGCGATCCTCTAAATTCTTAGAAACCATATTAATAGATATCATTAATTTGATAATAGGTAAAAGTTCATGTTCCATTATAATACTCCTTGAGTTCAGGTAGATGGCGATGGCTCCAATTACCATATTAAATATATTTTTATTTATCTTTAAGAAGAGGTTTGATTCTTTTGGATGGTTAATTTTTAGTCATGGTGTAATTTTTATTTCACATGTAATCATCATAGAAACCTTTAGTTTTTGTGTCATTGAGTAATGATATTAGTTCCTGATGAAGGCTTCTATAAAGCTAATAAAGATGTAAATGATGATTTTATGTTGTGTGGGGATTCACAAATGGGATATTCAACCTGGTTTTGGGAAGTGTTGGGTTAGAGGATCCTTCCCCCATGTACAGACCCAAGTTCTCACATATACATGAAGGAAACTCTTTTGAAATAAAAAATAAGGTCATCGATTCTAGTAGGTGATTCTAGGTATGGGTTAGGATATCCAAAAAAGAAAAAATATTTACGTTATCTTATGCATGGAATTACTTAATATTCTTTCATGTTGGGGGAGTCATTCAAATCTAATGGGAATCAATTGGACATGAAGAATGTTGGGAGTAATAGTCCCTGAGTATATATCCATGGACCTGACTACAGATGGATATTGACTCTAGTTTGGTATTTTTTGATGGTAAAAACATCATGAATCCAGTTTTAGAAGCATTTTAATATTTTATAAGAAGTTATCTGAAAAAAGAAATCAAATTTTATGGGAGTAATAAAGTAACTCCAATATGGGGTATCTATAAAGCATGCATGAAAGATCCTATTGATGAATACAATGGCTCTGATTTCGTTATATTGTCTTTCTATAAATTTTAAAAATACAAACATAATAATATTTTTTATGTTTAGGCTAAAATAATGGGAATAATAGTCTTTAATATTAAGAATATACTTTCAATAAAAATAAGAAAACCAGTGAATGAAAATAACACTCTAATATTCCTAAGGCCATGATGATGATATTAACTAGTAAGGTCTTTATGTGTTAGGAGGTGGTGCTAATGAATGGAGGTGGTGTCGATGCTAACCAACTTTAGGTAACTCTTTATTGGTGTGGAGTTAGCTATAAATAGGATGATAATACTAACCAAGAGAGTCCAAAAGAGTTGATTCAATTTTTTTAAGAGAAATTAGTGGAAAAGGATTGTATATCCTCAAAGAATGATGTCAAATGGATGTATGAAATAACAATTCAGTTTGAACTTAACAATGAAAAATTAATATGGAGCATCCCTCAATATCATATTTCAGACCATGTAATTAATTTAGGGAAAATTTATATCAAGGATTTTAATAATATTTAGGATATAATGACCTCACTCCTTGAGGATTTCCTACACAATGAACCATTGTGTGATAAATTTCTTCTAAAGTGGAGTTTAATAATTGATTTTGGATCTAACACCTTAAGGATTAACTGGAATGCTTCAGTGGTTTTCATTTTGGTTCAATATTGTTCCATTTTCCATACATTTATAGGTTCCATATAATCCCAAAAAAGTGACTCCCCTTTTTTAAGAACCCAATAATAAGGTTTTTTTTCAAGAGACCAATTATTCAAAAATAAAATTCCATGTCAATTTAAATTAGTTATTGTAAATTTCATATGATAAATTGTTAAAATAATGAAATGGGAAAGATTAATGGTGAGATTATACTTCATAACCTTCATTTTAGAGTTAATTAATAACAAAGGAGAAAATATAATGAATGTGTAAGGTATCAACATAGTTTATCATATAATAAATTACATTTAATATTTTTTAATCACATCTAGTTTCAGAAAGATGTGACTGATTTTTATAATTATTAATTCAAATTTTTTGGTTGTTCTGACTACCCTTTAGTAGGTATGACACATATAATAAAATAGATAATATATTTTAGGTAAATAAGATCATAACTAGCTTGGATAACTTTTAATTCTGGAAGATTTTAAGTCTAAAGATTGAGTGATAGAACAATTGAGAGGAGAAAAAATATATAATGATTTAGATCTAATTAATTTAGACACATGTTAAAATATTGATGATAAAAAAAAGATAAGATGATGAAAATATTGTTCATGATGATATATAGAAGATGATAATTACATTTTTTGGATTTTTTTATATATGATGTATTCAATTTTTTTATTATAATGAAAGGCTTAAAAACATTCTTACAATCATTTTATCAAATAAGTGAGAAAATAGAGAAGAAAAGGAATTTTTTGTTTATCCTTGTAATGAACCAAATAAAAACATTATAATAAAAAATAATATGTTGGTGATATTTGGTATATAAAAAAACACATACGTATTTTCCTTGTATATTTACCAGTGGTGAAACCAAGAAATTGTTTTTATATGTTATTATTTATTTATTTATTTATTATTATTGTTATCCCCCTGAATTTTGATGCGTTGAATTTATTATAAATAAGAAAATATTCCAATATGTGTTTTTATGAGAATATTGGATGTAGATAAACAATATATTTTAAAATAATTTAGAATCCATTTAATCAATATGTTCTACTATAAATAGGATAGAGACTAATATGATTCTATTTATCATATTGATTTTACTTTTCTCATCTATTGAAGTCTAGAATAAAAAATATTTAAATAAATTGATATGTGAGTTACTTTCATTCACCTAAAAAATGCTATGTTTTCACTATTTCTATTGGGAGTCCACTTTATACAATCAAAAAGTAGTAAAATAAGTTCAAATATTGTAATATAATATTTATGGTTTATGTTTATTCTACATAGAAAAAATATGTAATTGAAAAAATAAATTCCTATAATTTGTAGGGTCGATAACATTGAATAAAAATGTTCTTACTTCTGTGAAAATGCATTTAAAATTTATCATTAATCTTATGAAGGGAATAATTTAAAGGTTGGAGAATATCATGAATTCATTCTTATTGGATGACAACCAAGTTTGGAGACACTATTGTGTGTCACGGAATTTTTTTTGAGAGTTTTATTAACAAAGGTGAAATCCATCTATGTTGTGTTTTTAATTTCTTACATGTCATGCAGTCGATTTTGGCATGGTACCATATTAATGGGAATCATTTATGGGAGAAATTAATGAGATACAGTTATGGGGATGAATGGATGGACTAGAAAGCCTGAAAGAAGAGGCTATCATATTTTATATGATGCATTTTTATTATCTAGTATGAGTTAATGTTAAATGAATAATGACTTACGGGTGAAGGGATATTAATATATGGAAGATGTTTTGGGTTGGAGAACCATTTTTATTTCTAGGATTCCCAGTTCTAAACATATTGTTTAATGATGAAGATATGTTCCCATATTATAACAATTCCATTCTTAATCCGGATCACAAGACCATTTGTGAGAATATTTTTCGGGTTTATGAATCGAATATATGCGGTTTATTGAGTTCATCTTCAGATAAACACATTATTTCAGATTATAGGAACATGGTGCATGTATGATGATCAAAGGATTAATTGGAATAAAAAATTTGGTTCTTGGATATGCTAGGTATGTTGAAATTTCTGGTTTAGAGATTGAGAATCCATGATCCACCTATAGATGAGAATATGAAGAAAAATGGCATGTAATTGGTCTCCAAATGTATGTGATATGTAATATTAAAACAAGAATCAACATGGAACTTATTTATTAATGGTGACTGTGTGAATGGGGATATAAAACCATATAGATAATGGAATGCAATTACATGTTCATAGATGTTCATTGCAGGAATGTATGGAGGCCTAGTTCCAAGGAGTTAGACAGCAAGGAGTGGATGAAGAAGTTTGTGTAGTGGATTTCTCACCTGTGTGTTAGACTATCTGGAAGGTTAGGAATAAAATATATAGAAGGAATAAGTTATACCATTCATCATTTCAAGGTATGGGTGATGGTGTTTGTGGTATATCTCGGTGATTTAATCAAGGGAGGGATATCTACCTATATTCTTAAAAGGATTCTATCATGTATTTTCCAAAATATGTAAGGTAGATGATACAATCAGAGTAGATAATTGAAATGGAAGGCACCCAGGATGGTTTTGAAATTTAATTTTCATGGATTGTATATTTATTGTGAAGTGAGTGGGGGGGAATTTAGAGATCGTAGGGTTTTGGTGATTTTGGGTCTCATCTCCTATTATGGGTCAAGGAAATACTTCAGGGAATAGATAAAAGATATGTTAACTAGTCTTATGTTGTGTAGGATTTTTAATATCCTAATAGTAGAAGATGAATTATACTATTCTATCATAGTTGGTTGTTATAAAGGGAAATATAGACCACCTTGGGAGTTAACCTACCTCGTTAGAAAATGATGAATTTCCATCAACTATGAAATTTATGTTATCTATACTTGGAGAGAAGGGAGTTTGGTGGTAGACAGTCTTTCTATTAAACTATGTCCTGGTGACAACATTATTTTCACAATAACTTCGGGTCCTTGCCTAATGATTATAATCTCGTTCTATAGTGTGATGACCATGGACACCATCATTAGCATACTCCTTGAGTTGGAAGAATTTTTATTGTTTTTTTTGTATTTGTGTGTGTTTTGTTTGTTACTCAATAATAAAAAACATTCTTTCTGTCTATCTAGCCGATGAAATAAAAGAATAAAAAAACTAACATATCTATGCATGGGCATATTTCACCATCCAACTAAAAATACTGAATGCTCAAAGAGTGGTTCGAAGAAATACCAAAACCTAAAACTAAAAATATATAAAACAGAAGAAGAATATTGTTTTTAGTTTTTCCAAGTGAACCACACCTAGTTTTTATGCATTAAATAAAGGATTGATTCTGTGATAGATTGAAATACTTTAATTAATGTAGGATTTTATTTAATCAAATACAAACATAGGTCAAAACCAAAATAAATTTTTTTATTTTTTTGAATGAAAACAATCACTAAGAAAATGTGTTCATCACAATTCCCCTTTTTATTAAAATAATATATTTAAAACCCATTTTCAACAAAAAATAAAACAATTATTTTAAATATATTTTAAGGAAACCATTTTCAAAGAAGGAAAACCTGATACAAGGACAAATCAAAAAAAACTTACACCATAACGTATAAATTTCTCATGTTCATCCATATAACCAAAGGGTGAATTATAAGATAAACAAGGACACAAATAGACATTTACATAATAATACTGGATCCAGAAAACAATATACCAACCCAAACACCCAATGGTTCCCTACCTGGCCTAACTAAGGGGAACATTCTATAAGAAGAACATGGACTATCATAGGACCACTAGGCCGAGTGAAATTCTAAACTAGTACAACATGTATACCTATATTTCCCTAATAAATATCGAAGACATCCATGCTATATTAATAGAGGTGATAATTCTAAACAGAAATACATAGCACACGATCACTGAAGCAGAATCAAAACCAATCATTTTCCTCATAACCATTTATAGTCAACTGAATAACTACCACTTTCAACATTAAATACTTATATACAATACAAATTCTAATATTTATAATACAAATTTGACTTTTTAATAAGAATTAATATTCTATATTTCAAGGGGAAGGCCTAAAAAGTGGGTTTTTACTTTCCAAATACATCACCAAAGGTGCCAACTTGGGCTTTAAACATTTTTTAAAATGCACACTAGAATTACTAGATTTAAATTTATTCTGAAATTGAAATAAGCATCAAGATTAAATTTTAATTTTAATTTTTAATATTATATTTTCATACACATACATGAATATAAATATTCCATTAATTTTAGAAATTCAAATAATACCTTTTGGTTTTTTAAATACACAAACACACACACAAACACACACACACACACATATATATTTACCCATGAATACGTGAATAAACACCAACTATTTCTAGGAAAATTTCATTAATATTAAATTTTTAAGTAAAATGAAATCATTAAATACATTATTAATTTTTATTATTTTTGGTGTTATCTAAATTGATAAGAAAATTTAAAAAGGAAAAAATTTGTAATTTAAATTAAAATAAAAAATATCATTTAAAAATATCAAAACACATTAATAAATGTTACTCATTAATTTAATAAAAAACCATTGTGTAAAATAATCTCAAATATATTTTTAAAAATTCACATATAATGAGAATTGTTTTGGAATTAATTGAAAAATTAAGTGAAGTTGGATTTTTACTTCATATAATCCTTGAATACACTTATTACTATCATTTGATATTGAAATATGAAATAAAAAAAGTTGTACAGGGATCTAAAATATAGCCCTAATCATAGGTAACCCTATATGAAACAGGTATCATTTAACAAACAAGGTCCCAAAACATGAAGAGAAGTGAGAGTAAGATCTTAAATGATGATCACATTCCCTTAAAAAAATAATTAAATTAGGGTCCTACCCACCTAGGGTTTGTCCTATTCATATACCTAAGAAGGGGGAATGAAAAGCAGGTGAGGGATTTGATAAATAGAATAAGGAATAGCTAAAAACTCTTACCTAGAAAAATATCATCGAAACAGAAAGAGGAATTGATAAGGAAGGGACCAAAAGGGAGGTTAAACGAGGTGGAGATCCCCCTAGTATATGTGTGTCGAATGAAGGGACATGGGAAAGGAGGAAAACTGATTATTAGTTAAATCTAGGTAGGTATAAAATGATAAATTTTATATTTTTTTTGACTCAGCTCTGCCAAGGGTTTTCCCTCAAATTAACTAAACTATTTATGAACTATGTACCCTTTACTATAAACATAGTAATATTAATAGTTTTATAAATAACATGTTATAACTATATGAAAACACTCTATCAAATCATGAGCTTACCTGCAAGACTATTTCATGGTTTGACCAGCTATGCATCAAAATAGAATAACCTATGTTTTTTTTAAATTTAATATTCTAAAAAATAAAATTACCCTATATATGAAAAGTAAAAAAATAATTAATTAATTAATCATAATTTTAAGTTTTGAGGTGTGACAATTCTCCCAACTATAACCGCATTTATCCCAAGAAAGGCACCAAATTATAATAGATGATGAAAATTTTAAAAATAGAAAAGGTGACTTAATATCTTCCCAGATTTAGAACGAATCTCAACGAAAAATAATCATGGACTAATCTATATCCTCGAGCATAATGTACCTTAGAAGACAACTGGTAAAACCATTAAAAATAGAGGCTATACCAAGAGTTTGCAGAGTTCTCACCACCATATTGGTTCTCCTGTTATCATAGTGGGATGAAAATATCCATCTCTATAAGAAACTACAAGATTGAAGATACCATATTCCAATATTGGAAACCCAACATCGAGCATACAAACTAACACCTTATCCAAATTTCCATCAAGGTGATATAACTCTCTATAAAATAACACAAGTGAAATCTAACCTAAAGATTGTTCCCAAATGAAAAAAAATATAGAAATGATAAGAAAAGAGTAAGAGGAACAAAGGCATATAAGAGAATCCATAAGCACCCAACACTCCAAAAAAACAATCACTAAAGATTCCAATCATCTAAAACAAAGAACCACAAAAAAAACCAATTTCCATAACCATGAACTCAGATGAACTACCATCTGGAATAAAGATAACTAGTAAAAACTAATTTGGACAGAAGGGAAAGATATAACAAATAATATGTCAAACTAAATAATTCCTCAATAAGATCAATATGGGATATAGTTTTGAGTTAAGTGTGGGAAAGCGAAGACCTTATATAAAAAATGTACACTTGGGAAACCCAACTGATCCAAAGGCAATGTACCCTTTGCAGTCACCCCAATAAATCAAATGAGACTCCCCTATTAAAAGGAAAGGATACAAACATTAAGCTAGGTTTATCTTAAAGATTTAGGGTCACTAAAAAAATACATACCTCAATTAATAATCAATGAGATACTTATAGAAATACTAATTTATAATTTTACCAATTACTAAAAACATCAAAATCTCGGGGGGTAAAAATCTAAAAATAATGACCATCACAAAACTTGAAGATCAAAGAACACTCAAAACACAATGAATTAAATACCAAAGACCATCCATACACTATTTATCAAGACTTTTTGAGGAATAATCAAAATTACATGAAATATGTGTTTATCAATTCATGCTTCCCAAATAGAATGACAAATATCTCAAACAATTAAAACACATTTAAAAAAGTAACCTATTTCCCTTTTAAAATAACCTATATTGAATTTAAAATAAAAATATCATTTTTCAAAGAATATATTGAAATTTTTTAATTAATAATTGTATATAAGAATAGAATTAATTTAATGTGTTTTGAAAACATCAATTTAGTTGAATTTTAAAAAATTTAAATTACAAGACCTAATATAATGAAATAAAATCTATTTTAAATTTTTAAATTTCCACTAAAATATTAAAAACGTGCATTAAATAACATAGTATAAAATACCCATTTATTACTAAATACATTTCATAAATTCAAAACAACCCATTTATTTTTAATATATTGTCAAAAAACTATTTTTATATTTTCCAAAATCGAGACCCCATTTATTTAAAATGATGATTTTGATATAAATATCATATAAATATTTTTATAAAATATTTTCCCATCACAAAACTCCCATTATAAAATTAATAATATTTTATAGAGACTTAAAACCATTTATCTATTTTAAAATAATTGAATTTTTTTGAATTTTTTTTTATATCCAATAAACTATTTATAAAACCATAATAACAACTAATTTAATTAATAAAACCAATATATACCAATCTAAACATGACTACTGACATTTTGTGATTTTAACACCTGGATTGGTGGCTAAATATTTAACCATAAAACAAAAACTAAGAGTAACATAGAACTATGCATGTAGGCTCTATAAGGGTTACCAGTCATTGTGATCTCACCATGTACCACAAACTCGACTCTCGTTTCATAAAAAAACAAAACAAGTCACAAAATGTCAAACAAGAATTAAGAAACCATATATTGAAACAAAAAAAGTAGAAATAATCAAAATAAAAAGACCAAAATAAAAAATAAAATCCCAACATCTCTTGTTAACTCATGTTTGATCCCATTAAGTGATGGTTAGGCACAAACCCATAAATTACCACTGGATCCCTTGTGAACCTATTTACATCTACAATGAATACCAAATAACCAGGGATATATAAAGAAACTAGGGATCTATAAAATCATCGTACATTGATACTTATTTACAAGAAATAACTATTTTTTTCTAAATTTTATACATGAGCTGGCCCGTGGTAGGGATTTTACTGTGTTCTCGATTCACATGTGCTATCACAAGTTCATGGGAATCTTGAAATCACCTTTTGTGAGTGATTTGTATTAAATAAATTATAATAAAAAAATAATCTAAAAATATAATAAAAATTCATATTGACTTATCCTTAAGTGAAACATCCATTCTAGAAATAAATAATCATAAATATGAAATATAAAAGTTGTAAACAAAATAAAAAAAACAAACACACTTTTCACCCTCAATGTCCCTCCCGTATAATGAATAGACTCAAAAAAGAAACCACTCTAATAATATACTTCAACCACTAGTATATATATCTACCCTCTATCTGTAGAAATTATAAAAAGACATATATTGTTGATACCATTAAATAAATCATAAAAAAACTACAAATTAATATACATCTTCATGACCATAGGTTACCATCCAATTACAAATACTCAATGTTAAAAGATAAATTTGGAGGGAAACCACAAGCAAAAAAATGAATATATATGATAGACAAGAGAAAAAAAAGATAAGCAGGTATTCCATGTGAACCAAACACAAAATTTAATGATAAAATATAGGAGCTATTTAGTTCTAGTTTAAAAAAAATAATTGAAGTATGTTTTTATTAAGTAAAATCAAAAAATAGGTCATTAACTTTATATAGGAATTTAATTTTCATTTATATGACAATAAACATTCACTAAGAAAACTTTTTCAAGACAACACCCCTTTATAATAATAAAAATTTTAAAACTACTTTTTTTAACAAAATTTAAAAATAATATTCGTTAAAATTTTGTGTAAACATTTGATTTCAAGAAATTCATTATACAAAATGAAGTCATGATTAACTGAAAACACAATCCATAAATTATAAAATTGTTTAATTCATAATGGGAACCAAAGTAGATTTCGTGAGAATAACAATGAGACCACTAAACAATTATATAATTTTTCAGTTCTATATAACAATAAACATTCCCATAAACTTAGTAATTCTCTAACAAGACTAATTATGTGTAATATACCATAAGTAGAATATAGTCTTTCTTTGGACCAATTGTTAGAGTATGAATTGAACTAATGAAGCTAGCGTAGCTGGAGTTTATTTCTTACTACCCAAAGAATTCCATAATATATAAATGTAAGAGATAATTTCAAATATAAATACATAGAAAATTATAATATAAGAAGAAGGAAAAATAATCACTCTTTTGATCTCCTATTAACACCCTTTTTAGAATAAACCCTTTAATTAATCAATATATAAAAACAATACAAAACCCTTCCCATGCCTAATCCACATGTCAAATTTTAATAAGCATACATTTTAAAAAATTAATGGGGAATTCTTTAAATAGGGTTTTCAATGTCTAAATAATTGTTCAAAGGTCCTAACATAGACTTTAAGACATTACTTAGAAATCCTGAACAAATTCCACTTTTTCAACATATTTTTAATCCAAAACAATAATTAGTCTTAAAATTGAATTTACCTTTTAAAATTTGTACTCATATACAATTACACAAACACACACACATATATATATATATATATCTTGAATTAAAAAAATCACATAATTTCATGTAAATTATTCCATACACACTTACATATTATTTTACCAATGTATATGTGAATAACCTCCAAATATTTCTAATAACATTTCAATAATACATCATTTTTATTTAAAATAATTATTCACAAACTTTTATAAATATTTAAATTTATATAATTAATTGAAATGTTAAGAAAATTTAAAACGGTGAAATTTTGAGAATTTCCATTAAAAATAAAAACTAATTTTAATAGTATCAAAACACATTAATAAATGTAACTTTTAATTTTAGTAAACAATTTGTGTGAAAATTGTCTAAAACGTATTTTTACAAAATCTCAAATTAGGGGGAAGAAAATTTAGTTAAGGGTTTAGAATATGCTTGAATATACATATAATTATGATTTGATACGAAAACATGCAATTTAAAATACAAGTTATAAAGAGGTCTGAAATTGAAACCCCAAAACACGAGGGAACTTACCTAAAACTCATTTTAATCCTCAGTTTAGGTAAAAAAATGTAAAGAATGGGAGATAAGGACTTTAAGAGAGATTTCATGCCCAAGGTAACAAGAATAAAAAGGGATTAGATTCTGAACCTATATAGGGTTTTTCCAACTCATATACTCAACTACATGGAATGGAAAGAACTATAGGGAGGAGAGAAAGTGAAGGAGACAATGGGAATAAAATCTTACATGGACAAAACCCCTAAAAATTGAAAGAGTTATAGATGTGGAAGGGATCCAAATGGAGTTCGCATGAGGATGATACCCCATAGTCTATGAAAATATAGTGGATTGAGAGGGGAAACTTGGAAACCTGATGTTGTATTGAGAGGATGTAATGGTAAAATTGAATTTGTTAAATAATTATTGGCTGGGAATTGTGCGTGGTTGAAATATGGTTTATAAAAATCATGTGAAAACATTATTCCCATTATATAGAAAAAATTTTATTTAACATGGATGAAAAGAAATGTTTCCAACCATGTGAAATGAATATGTGAAATCTAGTTCCTACTAGCATGAAAGTCACATAGTTTGCATAACTCTGGTACCGAACTGCCTGACCTATGGATTTTTTCTTAAAAAAATATTATATTACAAAGACCCAAACCATTCAAATATATTTTCATATAAATAAATAAATAATATATAAAAAATTTAGGGGGTCCAACAATTAAAATATTAATGTGTATGAAATCATAAAAGAATAATTGAAATAGTATTAGAAGGCATAAGAGTAAACCTAAACCTACACTATGATACATAAAAATTTCTCCGAAAAAGTGTATGATTTTTATAATGATATATAATATTGTATCTAAATTTTTTAAACAAATATAATCCAGTTTATTATGATATATAATAATAATTATGAGATTTTATAGAATAAAAAGTAATTTGGATTATTTAAGGATAACTATAGAGTTGAAGAAGAGTAACTTGAGGATTTTAATGGATATGTAAGATCCTTGTTTTATGTATTTAAGATAAAATTTGAGTTTCTATGCAAAAAATAAGGTTAATTTAGATTATACTTCTCCTATAATCAGTGAGTAAATAACATCATGATAAGTGCTATGTAATGATTCATGTAAAAATTAGTACTGATATTTGAATAAGGGTATTTTATAATGAGTTAAATCTATTCACAATAATTTTATTTTTATGTTAGCATGCATACTTAGAGAATAATAAGTATGGTGTATAGATTCATAAAAAAATAAATAATCTTTGTATTCATGAAAAATATAATGATAAGATCACATAGATATGAGAAGAATCTCGAATGATATTGGATAAGGTTTTAATAAGTATATTTTTTTCCATATATTAGGGGATAAATGTTGCATTATTCGAAGATAATATTTGATTTCTAGAAAAGAATGTGGATTAAATAAATTTTACTGACCATATATGAAGGTTTTGATATTTTAATTATTGGATATTATCCATGTGGTCTTGATGAGTTTATAAAGAAGAATAAGAGATTAGGAGGAATGAAAAGAGAAATATAATGATAAGGTGTTACATATGAATATAATAAAGTTTTGAAGAAAAGGAGAGAGATTTTTGGAGGCTATCCTAATACATTTTAATATCCCAAGGGTAGAAGATCAATAAGGGACGATATATTATGAGAGAACACCATGAAAAGTGATTAATATCATCATGTCGTTTATGTGATAAAGAGGATTGAAATATTTAGAGGTTAATTCTGATGCTATTGAATATCTTGAGTATAAATGTACATGAAGAATAAGAGAGGTAGCTGTAAAGAAATTTCTAAAAATTTGGAAAATGATAATATTTGAATATTTATATAGATACATGTACAAATAGGCAATAAATTTATTCATGAGTGACCAATCATATTGATTTTTGAATATACGGCATGTTAGGTTCTAGTGTCTATGAAGAACTATAAGTGGGTGCTTATAGTGATAGTGATATTCTATAATTATAATCTAGGTGGTGCTATGTATGGGGGTTGTGGAAATTATATTTTACATGTGTTATAATTATTATAAAAGAGTATTCTTTTGTTTGTGGTATAATCCCCACCCTATACATTGGGATAACTGACATAATTATGATACCTTCTAAATATTTGTGTGATGTGTTATTTATTGTTTATATTATTATGACATTCATTTAGACCAAGTGTGATATAATTGAATTGTATTTATATAATATTACAATTAGAGTTAAAATGAAAGAGTATTAATTGATAAATATTTATTAACACTAATTCAACACCCTCTTAGTGTATTTTTACCAATCATATGATAAAAACAACTAGTAACGGAGCACAAGGTTATAACCCTGATTATATTCTCAAGTATTGAAGTTATTATCTTTTATTTTCTCAGAAAAAAGGAATCATTAAGTTCATATTTAAATATTTAAGTGGGTTCTATGTCAATATAAAAAAGAATTAAATATCTTCCAATACAATTAATAATAGGAATAAAACTGAATCAATGAAATTGAGGAAGGAATCATCAATGTGAAAAGAATATGAATATTAACCAGTTGTTAAAGGTAATTAATGTGGATAATTTTATATCTTTTTTTGATAACTATCCTTTTAAGATACATTTTTAGGAAATTTAGATAAACAATCCTACATATATAAATTATAATAAACCCATACTCCTATATGTTATAGTCATACATAAATCATACTATTCATGGTAGGTAAAGATCTTGTTAACAAATACACTAATTTGAAGATGAATAACACTTCTTTCTCTAAAGTTTCACTGTTTTTTCACGTAGGTAAGGTAACTAAAATTTCCTCCCAATGTTATCCTATAGATGAACCAAGTACAATTTGGGAATATTATATTCATAATGAATAACAAGTTGATCCATACATTGTTTTGATGAAAACCCTACAAAATTTTCTTTTATGACATCCCAATTTTATTTAGGAATTGTTTTGAGATACAGAAGGGGATATCACCCAATATAAAGAATATTTTTAATGGATGGGGGATGTTCTAGAGAAACATTTGTTAATATGTACAAATATCACTATGAAAAATAAGGAAAATGTGTTAAGAATATAAGGAATAAAGAAATATACCCAAAATTTGAGATTGATTTTATTAATTAAATATAAGAAAAGGATAAATATATAGAAATTCTAGAAGAAAATACTGGTTTATTAGTATAAAAATAGATTGATATCATTGACATTAATAATTCATAGTTATAGATCAATTCACAAAGGATAAATAATATTTAAAATTCATTATGTAAAATGAAAAATATAAGTTAATATAAGGATAATAATGTTTATAAGGTAAGAAAATATTATGAATAAAGGATAATGTAAATTAATGATCAAAATATGACTCTAAATATAATATTTCTTGAGATTAAGGTAAAATTCTATAACAACCAATCTCTTTATTACATATTAATTCCTGATTTATTAATTAATATTAAACTTATTAAAAACATGATGTTTAAAAATCCTAGTGTATTAAGGAATTTGGTCTATATCATAACATATTGAACATGATATTCAACAATATTATAGAAAACTTCTTAACATACTTCCGAAATTTCACGGATTTTAAAACTGCACAGGATAACCTGGGGACATACATAAAAAAGGGGTTAGATATAAATCATATTAAAGGAATAAACATGTAGTAAGGTAATAAATATAAGAAAATATTCATAAAAATAGTTAATAAAATTATCATGAATAATAAGGGAAGATATAAACATGATAACATAAAGGAAACAATTGAAATGTGGCAACAACATAAAACACTGCATCATAAATATTGGTCAAGGATAACATTCAAGAAATCATGATAGAAATGTCCCATAAGATAATTGGGATCACTCTATATCCCAAAATTATGTCTCATGAGACTAAACATTACCTAATGCATTGAAGCGCAGTATAATTCATGGCGTACCCATCACATTCATTTCATTATCAATCTTAAGTGAGCCACACAGATCATAGAACATAGTGTCATTCATCATCATATTTTATTCTATTATTAAGGAGTGTGTAATACATAAATTTATATACCAATTAAAATAAGTACACGTTTATAAATGTGAATACCCATGATAGTAAAGAGGTATGGTATTCACTACACACTTATTTTGGCAAGAAAAATCATGATGATATTTTCTATAGCATAATGACGTCACATAAAAAATCCTAAAATGGGTTGATCAAAGATAAAAGGGTATCTCAGTTTTTTACATCAAATGGAAAGTATTAGAAACAAGAAAATACATATCCCATATATAGGGATTTGAAATAGAAGGTATAAAATAATAAGGAAACATGAATAAATAAGAGAATGTGAGGATCCCTTTCATGAGTGTGTGACTCTAAAATCTTGGGAGGAGCTTTTTGAGGGATTGGGGGTTAATTTAAGGAACCTATATAGGGTATGGAAGTGTAAGGATGCGATCTAAGAAATTTTAGTTAAGATAAATGGGATAATGTGTTTGTTTAAATATGAAAAAAATGGATATTTAATTATTATTTCTCAAACATAGGTTTGAAATCTATAAAATAAAATAACAAAAAAACCCTTATAATACATTATTCAAATTGTTTCCAAAAAAGGTGAGTGGATTTTTTATTTTATATGGCCATGATCTTAACTTAATAAAATAATACTCTTACGTAAGTAGAGGTGATTCGTACACGTAATGAAATGATTTTACAACACTAATATAATTTAATGGTTTTGGAAGATTCATAATGGATTTATAAAATTACTAAAATAAAATTAAAATCTCATTATTTTAACGATAAAAAATAAATTTTCTCATTGATACCTTTTATAGTATATATTTCATCACTTTGGGGTACTTATGACTTCATAATACTCATTTTATATTAATACACTATTTAATTTTTATACGAAGAATTGGTTATCTCTGAAAATTATGAAAAATTCACCGTTAATGAAGTTTCAATGTTCTCAGTCCAAAAAAATATATTCATTTTATCTAAATAATTTTATAAATATTTTAATTTTACCTATTATAATAAAATATTAATTTATTGAGAAATTATGTGTTTTTAAAAAACAACAGTTTTCGGACCCTTATACAAAAATTACTTTTCACTTCATAAGAATTATTTGATCATTTATATTTAATAAAAATTATATAAAAATATTTTTTTATTTCAAAAATTCATTAATTTAACGAAATAAATTCCTTATTTGAATATGAATTTTACCCAAAAATATTATTTTTATTATATTATATCAAAATATAATCATTTATAAATTAACAATAATAGGATGAAAATATATCCTTTATTTTCATAAAAAAATATACATAATCATATAATTAGATTCATGATACATATCACTTTAATACACTAGAAAATACCCTAAGAGTAAGGTTCCTGATAGTGATATTTTCTTGGGGTGGTTCAGCGTACATAGTTTGGGCTGTGATCTTAATGAGCTTGAACTTCTACTGTAAATAGGTTTTCTCATGATTAAGTTGTTGGATATAATCTTGGTATTGGTTAATATAAAATCAAATATATTATTTCTCCTTCATAAGCTCGAATAAATGGGCTTCATTGGGTATGATTGTACTCATTATGGCTGTCACTTCCTTTGTTTGTGCCATTGGGATTTGTTAAAACCCTGTATTTAAACTAACAACATGATCACATTACAATTACTATATTATCAATGGTAGTGATTCTTAATAATATTTTAAATTTTATAAAACCAATGAATTTCATGAGTTTTATATAACAATATATCATAATAAGACATTTAATTAAGACACCAGTTGATATTTTATTTATAATAATTCATGTCGTTACGATATTCCCCTATTAAAGAAATGTTTCCCTTGAAATTTTCATTCCCTTCACTAAAAAAGATAATGGTAACATTGTTTCATAATCTCATATAGTCCCTAAATCACTTATTGAATATTTAGTTTTATCTACATAAATTTGAGAAAGTGAATTGTCTTATTTTGCCGAACTTTGTCTCTATGGTCTAAGATGTTCACCAGCTGCTCCTCAAAGGAAAGGAAATTATGAAATAGTACCTTCTATGGATTGAGAACATGTGAGTGGTATGGTATTTACTTTATCTATAGGTATACAAGGAATAATTTATTTACGTGAGATAGATTAGTTGGTAGATCAAGTCGGTAGGCCACCACTCTGATGAGATCGTGGAACTCAAAGGGACAGATGTATTTTTCATTAAGATTTCCCTTTATCCCAAATCCCTTAGTATACTCCATGAATATATACAAAGGAATATATTGTTTCCAAAATCAAACTCTTTCTCTCATTAATTATTTTACATATATCTATTTTTTCGACTAATAGTATCCTTGATGTGCTTATGCATAGACTTATCCATATCCAAAATTTCCTCATCCATTTTAGGACCTATAAGTTTTAATTCCCTAACTTTCCCCCAACATACAGGTGTTCATCAAATCTTCCCATAAATGGATTCATAGGAATCCATTTTGATTCATTATTGGATAATATTGTTCTCGAAGAACTCAACTAAAGGAATATGTTGGTATCATCCTCCTTTTATGTCAATTGATCCTTATATATATATATTGTTAATTATTTGGACAATATGCTTAGATTGGACATTAATTTGAGGGTGATAATCCATGATAATGTTAAACATAGTATTCAGAGTGTGTTGGAGAATCTTCTAGAACATATAGGTGGATCTTGTATCTAAATCGAATACAATCAATAGTGGTGTTCGACAAATCCTCACCACTTCTCAAATGTATATCCTTTCAAGTCGATCGAGTGAGAAATCATATCAAATCACAATGAATTGTGCAATATTTTTCTGATGATAAACCGCAACCCATATATCATTATTCACCCTTTATGTCTATATAAGACCAGTGACAGAGTCTATAGTGATGTTTTCGCATTTCTATGTAGGTATGGGTATTGGTTTCATCACCCACTTGGACCCCCCCCCCAAATTTCACTTATTGAAATAAAATAAATCTTGATGTATTTTCTATGATCTCCATATTCATATTGTCTAAAAATTTCCTTCCCAGAGATATCTATACAACTTTTTTATTATTTATCGGATGGAGAAGATTAATCTATGGGTACTATCTGACTTATCATTATTTAACACATGATTTAATGTTACACATTGTCTTCAACAAAATCTCACCAAAACTTGTTCATTAACATTGAACTCCAAGGATATACGTTTTTTTATATCTTCCACCATCTTTTAAACTCTTACATAATTCCTCAGAGCATCCTTTATCTTTTTCAGAAGGTATGGGTTGACAAATATTTTGTGAAGGTGTTGATGATGTTATTTTCTTTATGATTCCAATGTCCATCCTTTTCAAATATAATAATTTCCTATCCATAAAAATTCACATAAATGATATAACTAATTGATCCTTTCTAAAATGGCATCCAACACATTTTTTGCTTTACCATAATGGTAGTGTATTAAGAATTCATTGTCCTTGATCATCTCTAACCATCTTTGTTGGTTCATATGAAACTCTCTAAATTTGAATATATACTTGAGGAATTCTTTATCCATATAAATTTCAATCTTATCCCCAATGAGGTAATGTTACCATATTTTCAAAGAAAATATCACTACAACCATCTTCAAATAAATAATTGGGAAGTTCTATTCATGATAATTCAACTTTCTAGAAGAAAAGGAAAAGAAATTATCAGTCTGTATGAACACCTATCCTAGACCCTTCTTTGAAGCATCACAAAACACCATGAAATTTTTTCCACTTGTTGGTAGTGTGATAATCGGTGCACCGATAAGACTCAATTTCATCTCCTTGAATCTATCTTCACATTTATAATTTCAAGACAACATGACTCCCTTCTGATAAGATAAGTTATAGGGTTTTAAAATCATGATAAATTTCTCACAAATAGATGATAATACCTATATTATCCAATGACACTATAGATATTTGTCACATATTTTGGCCTCATCTATCCTTTAATTGCTTCTCTCTTTGAAGGATCCATAGATATCCAATTTATTGTGATTATATTCCCCATGAATGATACATCCCTCAAAAATAACTCACATTTGTTCTACTTGGTATAAATATTATCCTTTCCCAATGTCTTTAGCACAATTATTAGATTCTCCTCTTGCTCCTCCTTGGTTTTTCATAATATTAGAAAATCATAAAAGATGACAATGGATAATTTGTTAAAGAAATCTCCAAAAAATTTATTCATAATGTCCAACAACATTTCTATAGCATTATTGAGTTTGAATGGAATTACTATGAACTCATAGTGGGGATACCTTGTACAATGAACAGTACTAGGGTTATCCTTCTTATTCACCCTAACATAGTAATATAATAATAACATATACACCTTAGAGAAATAATGTTCTCCACATAGCTAATAAAATAATTTATCAATATGTGGAAGTGGATATTTTTTCTTTATCATGATCTTTTTGTTCTCACAATAATCAATGTAAAGGCGCATTAACCCATACTAATTCCTGACAAATAGGACTTCTAAAACTCATGGTGAAGCACTTGGGTGTATGAACCCATCATCAAGATTATCCTAAATTAGTTCATTCAGATCCTCATGTTCCAAAACAACCATTCTATATTTAGTCTTGCGTAATATTAATGCCTCGGGTATAAGGTTGATTGAAAATTCGATTTCTCTACTATAAGGAAGATGGTAAAATTCCATAGGAAACTCATTAGTATATTATCTCATGATAGGCATGTCTTCAAGGATGATTATTTCCCTATAATCAATTATTTAAGCTAGATATTCTTTCTCATATGGAAATAATATCCATTCCTGAGATATTGGTGGTAAACAAGATTCGTCATATTCCTTGTAATTGTACATAATCGGGGGTTGAATCTCTATTTAGGGAGATAATTACTTCTCATGGAAATTTATGATGGATCTATATAAGCATATCCAATTCACACCCAAATTTTCTTCAAATTCCACCAAAATTCACTTAAAAAGGTTCTATAGGAATTTCATCACAGAAATTTTTATTGGGGATGAGTTACATACTTGGGGTGGAATAATTTCCCCATCATCCATTTTGACTATCAACTCTTCATCAATTCTTTGTAGAAGGGTTTTAATAGTTCAACTAAAATTTAATTATATGAAGGAATGCATAAAACTAGAATAAAAATATATGTATTGTGTTATTGAATGAATAACAAGAATACCTATCACCACATCTTTTCAGGGATCCACTTATGTGTTTGTGATGGAAAAAAGCACACCCTTGCTGCCTTGGAGATTGTTTGTTGTCTTCAAAACCTTTAGTTTTGTTCATTTATTAGAAAAGTTCCCTAGTTCTTCCAATTGTAGAAATGAACAATGTTCTGATGGTTGAAAATAGAATTTCTTTCCTCCATCACATGAGCAGATTTCTCCTGTTAGAAATCATTAGCTAGGTTTCCTTCTTTCTGAAAACTACTGCATTTCCTAGAAACCCTTTAAAAATTTATTAGGGTATTCTTTATACACCTTTTATATGTGTTATGTTGATTTTTTTTGGAATCATTAGATTTACCCATCAGACCATTAGAACTAAAATCCCCTTTATGATTATTTTTCCCATCATACCCTATATATTATCCAATCATTATTTCAACTTTTAGGGCACATAATATAATTTTTTTCATAGATATCAAAGTATCAGATCTTGAGGAATTTTCTTAAATTTGGTTTTATCCCAGCAATTAAGTGGTAAAACATTTATTTGGGGGTGAAAAAAAATGTTAGAGGCATATCATACAAGTATTCTGATATTTTCCTTGGATAACCTGGTAGATTTGTCAACTTTATGATTGAGATGATGGAAATACCTTTCCATTTTAATTCAAAGAGTTTGAGGAAAATATTTATCAAAAATAATTTTCCCGAATTCCTTATACACAATTGTTTTGATCTATTTCCCATGCTTCATATTCTGAATACATGTCCACCATTGATCATCTTCTCCAGTCATATGATAGAAAACTAGAAGAACCTTCTCTTGTTTGGAACATTGAAGGATGGAGAAGATCATATCAATGGAGTTGATCTAGTGTTCCATGATTAAGGGATCATAATATCCATAGAATGTCATGGGCCTTTTTTCATAAAGGGTTTCATTTCAAGCTATTCTATCTTAGGTGGATTTGGGCACTCATCTTAATCCACGTTTGTTTTCAGAACCCAATTCATCTGAGAGAGTATCATCACAAAGGATGTGATTCCCACTTCTATTAGGTTGGGAATCTATTTTGGGCAGTCATCAAATTTCCCGTCATGTTTATTGTTAACTTGAATCCTCATATTTACATAAATTAGATAGAAGAAGTGGAAAATAGGGAAGATTATTTTTAAAAAATTAAACACATAAAAGTTAATCCAATGATATTTTTGAGATAACTTATAAATTATAAGTATTTACTTATATTTTGAATTTCTAGGATTCAATTTATGCAATCCATGTTCTTATTCCTAAAACATTCTATTTTGATTTTTTTTATTCCCTTAATAATGGTTTATAATGAGATTTTGATTTTACTAAATAATATCCCCCAAGAGTTTCAGACCAGGTGTATTGTAAGGCCCATTTTCATGTACAAGGTTATATAGGGTCAAGTCTGACACAACTTATCAGAGTTGTTAACCCTTGGTACATCTATTCCTGAACCACGTCCACCTATGGTATCTAGACCTGGAAATATTTTATTGATAAAATAGTACCTCTATACATAAAAAATATTTAGGGGTGTTTTCTTATACTTTGTCTTATCCCTATATCTTTATCTATAGTTTTCTAATTCATATCTGACAAATTACTAAACCTTTCCTCTCATATGAAATAAAACAAATATTATCATTATTAAAAATTAATTAATTGATTATTTATTAATATTAAACATAATAAATCCACAAAGTTCAATAAGTCTACTGTATTTTTGGAATTAGGTACATAGCATAATATATTGAACATGATATACGACAACATTATTGAAAACATCCTTAACATGTTTCTAAAATTCCTTGTCTTGTAAAACTTCATGGGATAGCATGGGGATATACATTAGAAAGAGGTGAGATATAAATAAGAAGACGGGAATGAACATGGAATATGGTAAGACATGTTACAAAATATGAATCTAAATTGGGAACAAAAGTAACATGAATAATAAGTTATTATATAGCATGATAACATAAAGGAAACATGGAAAATGGGGAAACAACATAAAATACAACATCATAGTTGTAGGTCAAGGTGAAATTCCAAGATATCTTGATGGAAAAATTCTCATAATGAAATAAGTTTCACTAACTATCCCAACATGATGTCTCATGAGACTGACATTACCCAATGTATTTTATTTCTATATAATTCTAGGTGCACCCATCACTTTCATTTCATTCTTATTTTTAAGTCTTCCGCATATATCAAAACAAAATGGTTTCATTCATCATAATATTTTATTAAATTATTGATTAGTGTTAAATAAATACTTGTTTATACTCTTTCAACTACATATATGTGTATAGACATTAATACAATTGATAATAAAAGGGTACGACCTTCACTACATAATTGTTTTGGCATGTAAAATCACGGTGAAAATTTCAACACCATAACAATGTCACATAAAAATTCATAAAATGGGTTGATGAGGGAGAAATGAGTCTCTTATAATTTGGACATGAAAAGGGAATTATTCATGAAATTGACTGGAATATCTCTATAATAGACTTTTTAAATATAAGGAATAAGAAAATAAGAAAACTTGAATAGTCAAGAAAAGGTAAGGATCCCTTACTTTAGTGGGAGACTCCAAAAGAATTGGAGGATCTTCTTGAGAGATTTGATACACCTTGTGGGTAATATATAGAGGGGAGGGTAGAGTAAATATTTCTCCCTAGATTTTGAGTGAATATAAATGGGAGCATGGGTTGGTTTATACAGAAAAATAGTGGGGATTTCTTTATTATTTTTCAAACATAGGATTTGGATGTTGTATTATAAAATAACCAAATCCACAAACCTTACCATGGATTTTTACAATGATTTATAGAAATTGGGAGTAGTTTTAATTTTCAATAACTAAAATGGGTTAAAATTATTAAATAATACCCTTTATTAAGTGTAGGTGATTCATACTCTCAAATAACTGATTTTTAATCTTTAAAAAATATTATTGGTTTCACATTAATCATAATGAATTTAAAAAACTAATAAAATAAAATACAAATATCATTATTTTAATTATAAAACATATATTTGATCTTGTATACCTTTAATAGAGTTTATTCCATCACCTTGGGTTCATTATGATGTCATAATACTCAAATTACATTTATACGATATTTTATTTTTAACCGAAATTTTGACTATCTCAGAAAATTATGAAAAATTAACTATTGGATAATTATTAAATTTTGAATCCAAAAAATAATATTTATTTTATGTAATTAATTTTATAAATATGATAATTTTATCTTTCTATATAAAATTACTTTTTGTATGAAATGATCGATTTTTTGACAATAACAGTTTTGAAACCCTTATAAACCATTACATTTGACCTCATAAAAATTATCCAATATTTTATATTCAATAATTTTTTTATTAAAATTATTTTATTAAAATATTATTTATTTTTAAAATCCAATATTTCATCAAAATGAATTCAAAAATTGAATTATAATATTACCCAAAAAACTATTTGTCTTTTATTGTATCAAAATAAAAACCATTTATAATGTAAAAATAATAGGATGAAAATATATCCATTATTCAATACAAAATAATTTACATACTCATATAACTAGTATATTGATACATATATAGTGTATAAAACAAAAAATTATCTAGGATTAAGGTGCACAATAGTAACACTAGCATGGGTAGTTCTCTATACATGGTTTGTGCCATTATCTTGAGGAGTTTGAACTTTTTCTTTAAAGGGTTTCTATAATTATTATGTTGTTAGATCTCAGAATGAAAAGGTCAATAGAAAATCCTATAGATACTATCTCCCTCATAAGCTCTAATAAATTGTCTTCATAGGGTATTATCCTACTATTTGAGGCCATCACATCCTTTTTCATTGCCAATTTGATTTGTTAAAACCCTATATTTATACTATTCTTGAGATCACTATTAAAAGAATATATTTTCAATAGAAATGATACATAAAAGTTTATTAAATATTATAAAACCAAAGAAGTAAATTTTTTTCAATATCCATATCACATAATATGACAGTTAGTAAAAATAGAAGGGAGAATTTTTTTTATAGTGGTTCAGATCATCAAAAATTGTGAAATATGAGAAATATTCATTTTGAGTCTTCAAAAACTACATAAGAAATACTTTCTCCCATAAAAAGTTTGGATAATAATTTTTTTCATAAATAAAATTAATCTATTATAATTTAGAGACTTAAAATATATAAGGATAAAACTACCGCTAATTTAAAGGAAAAAATTCAACTTTTTTCTAGAATTTTTTGATTATTTTTTCATGCAAAAAACATGCACTAAATAAAATCATGGGAAAATATGGGTTGTTAAAAGTTGTAAATAACCAGAAGTAAATAAAAGTTGGTAAAAATATTGTTCAAGAAAATTTTTTTCCCAAAATGATACTTAAAAATAATTTATTTTTACATAAAACAACCTAACACCATATGTGAAAAAATAATTGATAAAATGAGGAAAAAAGGTCCATTTGAATTTTTTTGATGATAGGAAATGTTTAGTAATATGGATATTTATTTTTGGGGAAATATATCAATTCATTGTTGAAAAATAGGGAATAAATATATGGGGGGAAAAGATGATCCAAAAAAAATTACAAAAAAATTAATATAAAGAATTTTTCCATTTCAAATATATTTGGAAGATTTGAAAGTCACTGTGGAAGATTCATCAAAGGTATTAATTGTAATAAAAAATTATAGTTAAGATTAATCATTCTTTTTGGAAATAAATTTGAATAAATATAAAGAAAATATAAGATTCACTTAGTGAAATATAAATGGGGATTTTGCCATGGAATATGAGACATAACCACATTGAATAAAATATTCCAAAGAAGGTTGAGAAGGATGCTACACCTATGAAGAAAAACTACTTCTGCTTGGGATGAAATGGAAATACAATGGAATTTTGTGAACAATACATAATTGTTGGTGTTTCTGGAAATAATATGGGGAGAAAAATAATATAATCAAACCAAAAAATAGGATAATATGAATAGTTTAGTGGAAATCATCTATGACAAGAAATGTATAAATCAAATTTTATGTGTGGTTTCTAAAAAAGGTTGACCCAAGAATTACTAAGAAATTATGTAAATAAGAAAATCATGATTTCACATATTAAAATATTATATTGTTATTCTACCAACCTAATTTTGAGTGATAAAATATTTAAATTAGGCATACTAATATTGATGTATTGTGCTAGATGATGTAAAGAAGTTTATACCAAACAAATATATTCTTAGAAGGAATAGAAAAATGATTATTTTCATGGAAAAAAATTATTCTTCAGAGAGTGTTATTGAAGAGGGGGTGAATCGAGTTCATAATTAAAATTTCTATAAATAAACTGTCCAATTAATCAATGTAGTAGATCGATATAAGATCCACCCATTCAAAAAGTTTCATAAAGAGTGATTATGTCTCAATCAAAATATTGTTTATAAATAATTTAACTTTTGGGAATAATTTACTTAGATATAAACATATATAAACACTAGTTTAGATTAATTATCAAATAATTTTTTTTAATGAAATGTTATCATGAATATGATAGAAAAAAAAACAAATAACACATTGACACAGAAGAATATATAAGTGGTCCAGCCTCAAGGTGAGACATTATCCCCTCTACTTTGCAATCACATGCTACCAAAAAGATTATAAATAAAATCTAACAAAACCATAACCTGGATTTGGTATGCAGTCAACAACAATAAGTTATCCCAGCATTAAATCCTCTTCCACAGTTATACATAGAATAAAAGAAGAGCAGAGGTCACACATGGACCTCTTCAAAAAACACAATATGAAAAAAATTGATGAAGGAGAGAATAACTATTATTCTCCTATAATATGTAGGAGACAATGTGTGTTAGATATCGACAAAAAAACACACTAGTCAAAACTAAAGAAAAATGATTAAATTTAAAGGTCTTATTCTTAGGTGTTCTATATATTTGTAATCCTCAGATCAGTAATGGTGAGGAGTCTGTGATTTCTTCTAGAATATTGAGTCAGAACAAAGGATCATAGAAATCTGCATGAATTCTTTAGTTGATGTATATTGGTTTCCTCAATCAATCCTGGTAAAAGGTTTAGTGCTTTTGTGTCATTGATCTTTACAGAATGTGAATTAGTAAGTTCAAGAGATTTCATATATTTGATCGCGTACTTTTCTTGTTCATCAGTAATCACTACATTAGAAAAAGAAACATCATGCTAGTAAGGTGATTTTCAATGAATATATAGTCGCATTTTTTGAAGGATATCCACATTCCATTGATCACCTTTAAAGAAGTCTAAAATACTAGGTCAAACAATCCAAGAATAGTTATTTTTCATTGAACGATTCAAGATGAAGAACTTGGACATCAACAATAACAATAGTGCTTGTGGTGACTCAACAACTGGAGGTGACTCTAATGAAATTATCTTCTATAGTGGTAGTAGTGACTCACTTATAGTGTTACCTCATCCTAGTAGTAATGGTGACTCATCTCTTGTGGTATCTCATCTCGGAAGTAATAATGAATTGCCTCAAGTGGTATCTCATCTTAGCAGTAATAGTGACTCGTAACCAACAATGTATTGTTATAACTGTTAACATAAATATTATAGAAGTAATATGTTCATATAAAATGATATCACACTACATGTGAAACATTATTATGAAATTAATCCTGGTTTGTGATCATTAAAATAAGACAAGTCAAACACACTCCATCTAACGAGGTACCAACACAAATTCTATGAAAATCAAGGGATCTAGCATGAGGAGTTCTATCAATGTTAGAGATGAAAATAAATTTGTTTCTTAGTTGAGAAGAAACTGTGAACCTTATTTCAATGAAAAAGAATAAATGTTTTATTTACATTATTGGAATGTAAATTGGGTTTTTCTTTTTTTGTATGGAATTAAAATTGATTCTTATAAATTAAGGGAAACAATAATGATTGATAAAATTAATTTGAAGAAATATATAAGATCTACATTGAAGTGATCAGTGTTTAGTTTTGTCTATTCCAAAATGATTTTTATTAAAATAATCTTGGTGTTCATCTAAAAAATCTATTCTTTATGAGGAAATTTTGTAGTGTACGCATTTAGGGGGATAAAAATTGAGGATGTTTCTAGAAATCATTATTTCACATGGTGCTAGAAATTTTAGAATGTAATTTAAATTTTCAATCTTGAGTTATACTTATCTTATCTTTCATATTATTCTTTTAAATGAATCTATTATAAAGGGTAGATAAAATGGAGGAATTTATGAAATAAATTATTTGAAGTTACTAAGATATTCATGGCTACGAAGAATGATTTTGGGATGTTAATTTTCAGTTTTTTATACACTGATAATTTCATAGGTCAACATAGGGTTGATTAACTAATAAATCATATATGACATCAGACTTTTTATTTATTTTTAATAATATAGAGATTATAAATAAAATTGTTTAATACATATTAGAATTCATTTTGATTAGGATTATTTGTAAAAAAAATTGAAAGGGGATATTTTTAGTTCCTTAGTTGATGATATGTTTTGTTTTTTTCAATAAGAAAAGACTTAAATATGTATTACTATGAGAATATTAGATGATGTTGAAGACCATCTCTAAGAAGGAGTTAAGATTTGTTATTTATATATTGTTTTATGAATATATTAGAGAGTGAGATATTACCATTAATCATGTTTCATTTAATATACTTGTTTGCGGAATAACATTAATGAGGAAATGTTATTAAAAGAATCAATGAGTTACATTCATTCATTTTAGAATTAATAATATGTTATATCTAAAACTATTTTTAGTACCCAGTATATAGTCATAAATTAATATAGGTATTTATAGGATTAAAAAATTTAACTCAACGTCTAATATTCTACATCTTGGACTTTTAAGGTATTATACAGTCTTACGATGTAGAATTATTGTATGTGGTTTTTTAATGTAATGGGTTTGAGAATAATGTATGATGAGTTATGTTCCATAGATTTTAATGATTTGTGAACATTATATATCTATGAATATGTTTAAAAGATGGTTGTGAGTAATCTTTATGATATGTTATAATGAATAATAAAGTTGGAAAAAATTATGAGTTCTATTCATGTGTAATAAAAAAAGTTTGGGTATTATAATATATAGAAGTGTCACATAGATGATTATATAAAATTGAATATTAGATTTTGATATAGGTTATACAATAAATGGTATATAGTGAAATCACTATAGAAGCATTGGTTGGTGTGAATAATAGACAAATAAATTGATTTAGTAGAAGAGTACTAAAGTACTTAAAGGTTATTATTTTTATCAAAGGAGATTTATAATAAATATAATATTCCTAAGGAATATTTCAATATGTATTAATTTTTTTGAGATTAAATTTAAGAATTTTTTGATATTCTTGGAGATTTATATAGTTATAAATTCAATACATAATATTTGGGTGATAAAAGAAAAATAGAAAAGGCATGGGAAATAAATCAACAAATTTAAAATAGGAAAATCATTGTAATACAAAAGAGTAATCCTTTATACATATTGTGATGTATAATAATAACTCCTATGATATGGTAGAGTAGCATGGATATTTAATATTATACACAAGATTAAATGTGAGTTTCGAAGTGAAATGTAATTTTGAATGTGTTGGTAATTTTCTATTATTTAGTGAATAAATATCATAATGATAAGTGTTAATCTATGATTTCAGATGAGGGTGGTTTTATATTTTAAGATTGATATTAAGACTTGGTTTGGAACTTTAAAGAAGAAATATATTTTCATGTGATCATGTATACATACAAAAATATGAAAAGTGATTCATTAAAGCTCAAGGGAAATAACGATGTAAATTCTTCATATTAATATTAATGAGATAATCCTAATGATACGAAAAAATCCTTGACTAATATTATAGGAGGTTTGAATAATAAGATATGTTTCCATGTCTTATAGGATAACTATGGAGTAATTGTAATAGAATATTTGACTAACATAAAATAACGGAGATTGAATAAAGATCATGAATCCAAACATAAAGGAAGTTTCTATATTTTAATCATGGAAATTTTTTTTTGTGGTATTGATTAGTCTATAATGAAGAATAATAGTTGATGTTGAATGAAATAATAAGTGATATCTATGATGTGATTATTCTAAATTTCAAAAATTATCAAAAAAACAAGTAAGATCTTGAGAGATTGATATACTATTTGAGAGTATCCCAAGAATTAAATAAGAATGGAGTAATAAGGATCTTGAAATATTGACACATATACTAATGAATTTCTGTACGATGTTTATTTTTTAATGGGTAGAGAAATATTGAGAGGTCGATGCCACTTTTTCAAATATCTGGATATGTGATTTTCTCAAAGAAGAAGAGTGGAAGTAATGAGGAGATTTATACAATTGAGGAAGAATATATAATCATAATATTATGGTCTATTTTTTTACTTATATTATTAATATTTACTTAAGAAGATCCAATAGAGTCTGTTTCATGACATAACCCATTACAGGGATTGATTCAAAACTACCCTAAGACCACCTCCATAGGCCAGGTGGTGGCGAAAAGCACCAAAGGAATATCTAACATAAGGATGTATATTCCTTTGTACCTATATGTAAAAAAGCCACCATATCGACACAAAAGTGAATAGAAAAATGTGAAAGATGAAACACTGCTACAATGTAAACCAAGAATGCAAGAACCTCTAGATAATAAAAAATTATGGTAGTTTAAGCTTAAAAGAAAAGAGAAAAATAAACACCAAACCAGGATTATGTCTCAACCTAAAAAACTGGAGAATTAAACATGTGAGAGAGCACAAATCTTGAATCCCAAGCGATGGACACTATATGCGGTCCAAGAAACTAGTATCCCTATGGTCCACTATAGTCACAATCAGCATGGTTCTCAATTTTATACACTAGTGAAGAAAACGTTTTAATGATGATTATTTTTTATTTTTTACATAATATTTGGTATGAAGTTATTATAGGAGATGTTATAAATATTGTTTTTTATGGTGGTTATTTTAAAATCGATGTAAAAACAAATCATCCAAAGTGTTTTTCATGTCAGTTCATCAAAACCCGACATGGAAAATGCTTCAGAGTCGTGATTTATTATTTTGGTTTTTAAATAACCGATATGGTATCTAACTTTTAACCTCTGTTATAGAATAACCGGCATAATAAACTGCACCTTCAAATATTTTATCACATCGTTTATGTTCATAAATGATGTAATAAACCAGTCTACCAAGCATTTTTCATGTCAGTTAAATAATAACTGGTATGAAAACATATATACAACATCGGTTATTAAATAGCTGATGAAAAAACCTATTTAATCCAATTTATTACGTCGGTTATCAAAAAACTGATGTAAAAAACTATTTTCATTCCATTTATTACCTCAGTTATGGAATAACTGATGTAAAAACATTTTTTCATGAATTTTTCATGTCAGTTTTCAAATAACCAGCGTCAAAACCCATAAACATACATTTTTTACGTCCGTTATAAAGTAATCGACATATAAAATAATTTTTTTAATAAAAAAATTGTCCACAACTATGCCATGTAAAAGAAAACCTCAAACAGACCAAAAATGGAACAAAACCTTACCAAAACTAAACCAAAACCAGCCCACACCACCGGACAACCCTCCCACACCCCTGGAAACTCCCTATCCTAATGGACACTCCCCCACACCCCTAG
Organism: Viscum album; assembly: GCA_963277665.1. Taxonomy (NCBI): domain Eukaryota; kingdom Viridiplantae; phylum Streptophyta; class Magnoliopsida; order Santalales; family Viscaceae; genus Viscum; species Viscum album. The sequence continues at coordinate 1,593,150,666 of OY728126.1, forward strand.
ACAGCCCCCAACCCCGAGATATCCCCCACCCCCCAAGACACCCTCCCACCCACATGGACACCCCAAACACCCCCACACCCCTGGACAACCCTCCCACCCACATGGACACCCCAAACACCCCCACACCCCTGGAAACCCTCCCACCCTCGGGGACACCCTCCCACCCCCCATGGACACCCTGGACACCCCCACCCCATTGGACAACCCTCCCACACCCCTGGAATCCCCCACCCCACTGGACACCCCCACACCCATGGAAAACCCTACCACCCTCCTGGACACCCTCCCATCCCCATGGACACCCTGGACACCCCGACCCCACTGGAAAACTCTCCCACACCGCTAGATACCCCCACCCCACCGGACACCCACAAACCCCTAGATACCCCCCCTGGAAAGCCACCACCCCTCTTGGACAGCCCCCACTCCCCCGGACAACCATCCCACCATCCTGGACACCCTCCCACCCCCATGGACACCCTGGACACCCCCACCCCCTTGGACAACCCTCCCACACCACTAGAAATTCCCAAACCCACTGGACATTCTCCTAAACCCCTGGAAACCCCCTAGACACCCCCCCCCCTCCACCCTCATGGACATCTCCCACCCCCTAGACATCCCTCCCACCATCCGGGACACCATCGTACCCCCATGGACACCCCAGACACCCCACCCCACTGGACAACCCTCCACACCCATGGAAACCTCCCACCCCACTCGACACCCCCCACACCACTGGACACCCCTCAGATATACCCCCTCCGGGACAACCCCCCTCTGCCCCTGGACATCCCTCCCACCCTCCTGGACACCCTCCCACCCCCATGGACACCCTAGACACCCCCAACCCATTGTAAATACCACCCACACCCCTAGAAATCCCCCACCCCACTGGACACCCACCCACACCCCTGGACACCCCCTAGACAGCCCCCAACCTCCTGGATAGCCTCCACCGTCCTGAACACCCTCCCACCCCATGGAAACCTAGACACCCCACCAAAATGAACAACCCTCCCACACCCTTAGAAACCCCCACCCCACTAGACACACCCCACACCCCTAAATACCCCCTGGATAGCCCCCACCCTCTTGGATAGCCCCCACTCCCCTGGACCACCCTACTGGACACCATCCCACCCCCATGGACAGCCTGGACACCCCCACCCCACTAGAAAACCCTCCCACACCCTTTTAAACCCCCACCCCACTAGACCCCCCACCCCCCTAAACACTCCATGGACAGCCCCCCACCCTCATGGACATCCCTCACCCCCCTAGACACCCCACCCACCCTCTTGGACACCCCCACCCCTGGACACCCCTTGGACAGCCCGCCCCCATCTTGGATAGCCCCCACTCCCCTAGACATCCCTCCCATGCTCATCGAACCCTGAACACCCCCACCCCATTGGACAACCCTCCCACACCTTTGGAACCCCCCCCCCCCCCCACACCACCTCACTGGACGCCCACACAGTCCTGGAAATATCCTGGACAACCCCCACTCCCCTATACAGCCCTCCCACCCTCTTGGACACCCTCCCACCCCCATGCCCACCTTGGACACCCCCACCCCACTAGAAAGCCCTCCCACACCCCTGGAAACCCCCACACCACTAGACAACCCCACACCCCTGGATAGACCTCCCACCCTCCTGGACACCCTCCCACCCCCATGAGAACCCTGGACACCCCAACCCCACTAGACAACCCTCCCACACCCCTGACGCCCCCCCCCCCACACACACACACACACACGGATACCCCTTGAACATCCCCACCACTCTTGGACAACCCCAAATCCCCTGGACAGCCCTCCCACCCTCCTGGATACCCTCCCACCCCCATAGACACCCTGGACACCCCCACCCCACTAGGCAGCCCTCCCACACCCTTGCAAACCCTCCACTACACTGAACACCCCCACACCCTTGTACACCACCTAAACGACCTCCCCATCCTCCTGGATAGCCCCCACCACTAGAAATCCCCACCCTTCTAGAAACCTCCAACCCCCATGGATACCCTAGACACCCCCACCCCATAGGACAACCCTCCCACACCCTTGGAACCCCCACCCTTGGACACCCCCCACACCTCTGGACACCCATTGGACACCCCCCCCCCCACCCTCCTGGATAGCCCCCACTACCTTGGACATCCCTCCCACCCTCCTGGACACCCTCCCACTCCAATAGACACCATGTACACCCCACCACTAGATAGCCCCCCACCCCACACACACACCTAGAAACCCTCCCATCCCACTGGACACCCCTAGACACCCCTGGATTTTCCCCCACTCCCCCCAAACATCCCTCCGACCCTCTTGGACACCCACACACACCCACGGACACCTATAAACCCCCACCCCATTTAAAAGGCCTCCCACACCCCTAGAAACCCGCCCACCCCACGAGACCCGCCCACCCCCCCCCCCCCCCACAACCCTGGACACCTCCTAGACAACCCCCACTCCCCTGGACAGCCCTCCCACACTCCTGGACAGCCTCCCACCCCCATGGACACCCTGGACACCCCCACCCCACCGGACATCCCTCACACACCCCTTGAAACTCCCACCCCACTAGACCCCCCATAGCCCTGGACACCCCTCAAGACTAGAATCCATACCTAAAAACCCATCAGAACTAGACCAAGACAAGAAGCAGTCCAAAATTAAACATTCACATATATAACATTCAAAACATACAATGTAAACTAAAAAAACCTAAATCCAACCTAAATGACTACCAAATCCACAATTATAATGACAATATTAAAATTTAAATTTTACACTTCAAACAAACTAACATCCAATCAATCCTCCAAAATAATTTGACCATTCCACTTGTATGTGTTTGAAATCATAAGCACTATAGTGGTGAGGGTCATTAAATAGCTACAAAGTAGAAGGATAATAGTTACCATGTATAATGAATAAATCCAATGAAATATTATGGCAATGTTTTATAGTAAATCTTACCATATCTTAGTGCACTGGTGTTCCAGTTGTAAATATTTTATACATAAATCATAACATATAATATCCACATTCGACGAAGCCTTGTCATTCAGGAAAATTCCAGTTAAATGAGTGAAAATTGAAAATATTATTTTTATGTAAAACTTCAAAAAGTACAAATTGTAAATGGATATTTACCTTTTCATTTACATATTTGATGATGGAACTCCTTTTATTTGTGTTTTTTTCGGAAGTAGACCCATACCCTATTATAAAATAATATGAATGGGATAAATTTAAAATTCAATATAATATATACAACTATTAAGAAATTGAAACTTACTTTTACAACATATTCTTAAAACATTCCCGCACATCGCCATAGACAGAGCAAATCCAATAAAGTGTTTTCTCCCTTGGAAAAAACACCTAACATATAATGATCACTAATAAAAGAAAATTTAAAGATAGTGGTTTTTATGATAAATGATAATGAATTATTTTCCAGAGATATTTTTCATACCTCTCACAAAAAGGCATCATCCAACACTTTGTTATTATATTCTGTTCAAATATTTTAGAAATATAAAGCATTATTTATTCCTCATCCAATGCATGTGCTTTAGGGGAAATGAAATGATGGTCCATGAATTCATATACATCTGTCTTCTCATTCTTCTCACACATGTTATAAAAATACCTAATACAAAATAGACATAAGTATACATTTTTAATAAATATAATGCAGGGAAAATGTGTTAAGACATACATGGAAAAAAATTGAACAACATTGATGCCCAACTTATCTCCAGTAACAAGATCCATGATTTCATTTTTCAAAATCCCCACATTTATTTAATTCCTATAATCATGAGCTTCCATTTGAAACTCATAATGATCCTCCAACAAATTTGAATATCTTGAAAATCTATCAGGACTACTAGAATCTGTATCTGATGTCATAGCAATTTGTCTTTGTTGTTGTCTATACAATATTTCTTTACCTTTGAAGTATTCCTGTAAAAATAAATAGAAAAATATATTAGTTTTCAAAATTTAGAACAAAGCTAATAAAAAAATAAAATAGAAGATATAACATACCAACCTCTATGTAAATGAGTCCCAGAAGTCTGGATGGCCAAATTAAAAAAGGATAATACTATGTCCAACTATCATCACCACATATGTAGGTAATGGTAATCAATATAATCTATCTAAAATATCATGTACAGTGACCCTATCATGCTCTACCTCTAACTGTTGATGATGAATTGTATCTAATATACAATATACCAGCCCATATTTAACTATATAATGTTGAGGATCATCAAAATACAACTAGAAATAAGTAAGAATTTATGGCGGAGAATTTGCATAAAAAATGGGGTCCGCAGTTTGACATGGGGGAGTGGGAGCTACTGGCGGAGGTGGAGGATAAATAATGGGGTCTACTGGGGGAGGTGGAGGGGTGGGAGTTGCAGTCTGAAATTTTCTTTGCATGTCTGCAAACATAGGCTATACCGACGCTCTAATCATTTCATTAATTGTCACATTAATATTATAAATTTCATCCTCCAAGGATTATATTTTTTTATAAACACCCACAATGGAAGAAGTTGAAGAATTTGGAAACATGGTTCTTACTGATACACCCATTGGATATCCTCATATAGGACTAGGATGTTCGGGCTTTCCTAATGCTGCAGATAAAATATCTTTTCTCCAAGTAGTTGTAAATTCCCTCAGTGAGCTCTGCTCCTCAAGATAATCCTATATTAATTAATTGAACATTTCTGTAATTATTCATATTATATAAAGAATATAGTTAACTTAAATATATAAAATAAATACCTTAAAATCCTCTCAACTACAATTCTCGAATCTTCCAAAAAGTATTTCCCCCCTTTTCCCATCTGATCTCTCTTCCATTTTTCATGTCTAGATGTAGGGGGTGGATGGGAAGCATCTCCAGAGCTTGAAGACTCAGATTCTAGTTTTTGTAAATTTTCCACCATCATTTTTCTTAAAATAATATATACCCTCCCCGAGATAAACTATGAGGGTGTACATTTTTGGATTGGATCTCTAGATGATATGTCCTTCGTTGTTGTAAATTAAGAATAAAAAATCATTAACAAAACATTAATAAGATCATTTAAATAAGAAATATTATTAATGTTTACATTTACCTTACGAAAAATAAATCATTTCTTCCACTTTCAACAAACTATGTCCATGGCTCTTCATCTATGAATGGATATATATGACATGGATTATCAAGACTCCTGGAACCAAAAATAAAATTAGTTGTGATGGTTGATTTGAAATCCATCCATCTCCTAGTAGCCATCGATGATCATTTCTTCCTGACTCCTCCAGTATTAGGAATATCAAATTTCATCTGATAGAGAAGAGGTAAAACATATTATACTAGAATAATTTAAAGAATAGAAAAACAATAGAAAAATATCCTACCAAAATCGTCTCCCACAACTGAGATATTATCACTTTTCCACACTTCTCCAATCATGATACAAAATTCTTACTTTTCTCTTACCTTGATTTGATACAAAAATCTTAAAATCATTTTCATTTGGACCTCGAAGAATATCATTCTCATCAAACTCAATGAGTAACCTCTGGTCCTGCATATGACCAAATGATAATTTTGGTAAACGTGTGCACCCATGTTTACCAACTCTTGAACTCTTCTTTGTTGTTATGGGAGAACATGAGGATTATTGTGGAACATCAGGAGGCATATGTGAATGTTCTTCCCCATGGGTTTGATTATTATTCTAATATCTAGAATCTTGTTGTTGATCAACTAATTGATCTGTAAATATCCTTCAAATAAAAAAAACAAAAATTATTTTACAAATAAAAAAATTCAAATACTACAATACTAATGTAAACTAAAAATGTAAAATTGAACTAAGTTACATAATAGTAAACATTGTTAAAATGGTAAGAAATTTAAACAATGGTAAACATGGTAGTGTAATTTTCAATCAACAAAATCAATAAATATATAAGTCACGTAAAGGTAAACTATGTTAAACTATGGTAAACATGGTAAACATGGTAAATATGGTCAACATGGTACACATGGTAGACATGGTGATCATGGTAAAATTGGTAAACATGGTAACCATGGTAAAGTAATTGTCATTTAACAAAAATAATAGATATACAATTTATGTAATGGTAAACATGATAAACTAAACTAAATTAAATTAAAATGAAAAAAACTTCAACTTATTTGATTTAATATGCATATTAATAATGAAACAAATTACAATATCAAACATTTTATGAAAATAATAAATGTAATAAAGAAATAAAAATATGTTACCTATAATATTATAAATGTAAACATGGATTGTTTTTCCAAATTCCTTCTTCATGATCCGTCCTTATGGGACAAACCATGTCTTTAACATGCTCATCATTATGTTCTGTTAATCTTTATATAGAAGTAGGGATCACACATAAATTATCATCATCATCAAGTTGATTCTCACCAACATATTTTTTCCCTTGTAAAAAAATAGACCAATGCATATTTGATTGATCAACTACATAGAAAATATATTTTTCATGTGTTTCCATTATAAAATAATCTGTTGTATCTTCTAATCTAATCAGATTAACAATTGTCATTAAAAATTCATTGTGTCTGACATTGTTATTACCGATAAACAATTTTTAGTTAAAAACAAGAACATTAATTTTAATGTAATCAACCTCCCATATTTCTCCAATAACTCCATAATATGCAGTTGATGCGGAAATTGGGTTTTATTCTTTAGACCTCGAAAAATGCATTTCTTCTACAAACACCAATACACAACTATTCTGAACTACACTTTTATTGTCATGATCCTTCATATTAAACATATAGCCATTAATTTACAAACTAGACAATGTTATCACATTTAAACATGGACCACCCACTAACCATATTAATGTCTCTAATACATCTGATCTAGCAAGCATGGTCTTTTTAAACTATGAAAAAAAATGTTTGGTTGTGCTCATTCAAAATCGACATTTCTTTTTTCTTTGGATGACTTTGTTTCAACTCATTAATATGAAATATGATATAAAGTTTAGCATAAACTATGGTATTCAGGATATATAATTCTAACTTCTTCATATGTTCAGTAGAAAATGATTTGACATTAAATCCACGACTCCCCTTTCCCTCATTACTAACTTGTTCATAGAGAGATGTAGGCAAACCTATGTGCTCCATCGCAGCTAAGTAGCTCATAAAAAACTCCGAAACCTTATTATAAATATACTTTTCAATTATGGAGGCTTCAGTTCAATATGGATTCATAATATACCCCTTCAATATTTTCATATTCCTTTCAAAAGGATACATCCAATAAAGATATATAGGTCCAAAATGAATTATTTTTCGAACTAGATGAATCATTAAATGCACCATTATATCAAAAAAAAGATGGAGGAAAATAAATTTCTAATTGACAAAGTATAGAAATTATATTCTTTTCCAAAATTTTCAAAGCATTCACATCAATCACCTTATTACAAATTGAATTGAAAAAATAACACAACTTCATTATAGTCTTTCTAACACAGATGGGAAATATTCCATGCAACGTAACTGGTAGAAGTTTTTGCATCATGACATGAAAATCATGAGATTTTATACCTATCAAATTCAAATACTTCAAAGAGACAAAAGTTTTTACATTTGAAGAATAACCTTGAGGAACTTTGATATCATGAAGACACTAACAAAAGATCATTTTCTCCCTATTGGATAATTTATGACAAGTCAGGGGATGAAATGTTCTTATAAAATTAGGATTGGGAGCTAAATCCAAACATATTTCCATTGATAGTAATTCTAATCTTGCATTTAACCCATCTTTTGTCTTTCCTATAATATCTAACATTTTTCCAATCAAACTGTCAAATATATTCTTCTCCACGTGCATGACGTCAATAATTTTTTCACTTCATGATATCTCCAATATGGTAGATAAAAAAATATTGACTTTTTCTTTCAAATATTTCAATCATTACCATGTTTTTTGTGTCATTTCCAATGTCACATAAAGGTTTTCCTCCCTCTCAAAATACTCATCAGAGGATAATGGTTTTGGAGTAATATCAAATTCTTGGGAGCAAATTAATGACTTTTTTAGTCTTCTATAAGAGTGATCCATATGAAAAAACATTCAATGACCATTGTACACTCTGTTCCTCCCATGATTCAATTGACAACATGATGTATGTTGTTCACAAATTGGACATGTTTTTCCCCTTAACACTGTATCCAGAAAAATTTCCATATACTGGGAAGTCATTTATAGTGAACATAAACACTACATGTAGTTGAAAATATTCCGTTTTATAAGAATCATACACCCTAATACCATCCTCCCATAAAAGTTTAAAATTATCAATCAATGGCGACAAGAAAACCTTAATATCATTTTTGGGTTGCTTCTGACCAGAGATCATTATACTCAATATAACATAATTGTGCTTCATACAGACATTAGGATAGAGATTTTAAATTACCAATAAAACATTCCATGAAATATGTTTTCTACTGAGGGTTCGGTATGGATTTATTCCATTTGTGCACAACCCTAGTATGAGATTTCTAATTTCATTTCCAAATGTAGGATATGTCTCATCAATTTTCTTCCATTGTGGACAATCAGCTGGATGACGTATTTTTTCATCACATATCCGCTCATCAGCATGCCATATTAACCTTTTTGTATCGTTTTAATTAGCAAATAAACATTTCAAATGATTAATTATAGGAAGATACCAAAATACCTTTGAAGGGATCTTTGTAATCTCTAAATTATCCTGTGATTTTTCTTTCAACTTATACAATGATGTCCCACATTTCAGACACACTAATAGAAATTCATATTCCATTCTATATATCATAAAATAATTTAGACAAACATTTATTTTATTGTAATCCCAATCCCATTGGGCATAATATTTTCATGGCCTTATAATGAGAATCTGGAAGATCATTTTCTTATGAAAGAATGTCTTTCGACAGTTGTAGCAACTTTGTAAAAATTCTATCACTCATCCATGTTTTTCCTTCAGGTTAATCAATCTTAACACCATTGAAAAAACCATAAAATCCATAAAACTAGGATACAATGGTTTTTCATCATCACCATATAGGCGTGCAACTATCGGTTCAATCTCAATTTGTTCTGATACAATATCACAGATCATTTTTTCATTTCTATTGGAGTTACCATCTAGCAAATCATCATCATCAGTAGATCTAACATTCTATCTAGTTTTACCATGCCACATGAAAGTGATGTAACATGGATTAAAACCCTAAAAAATCAAATGATCATTGATCTCTTTACTTTTCAACATCTTTATATTCAAACATTTCAGGCATGGACAGAAACAATGTCACTTCTTTGGAACATTTCATTTAACAAATTCCAAAAAGGCATAAAAACCTTCATCATATTCATTACTCATTAGGTGTTCCATAATACAACTTATACTCATAATTACCTACAAAAAATATCAATATTATACATCTTGTTAAGATAAGACAAATATATATTTGTCTGAAAAATATCATAATTTGAATGTAATTATTATTTTTTAAATATAAAACAAATATATGAGTATTTAAAAAAAAATATGCAAGAAAATGATTTTAAAAAGAAAATATAGATTGATATAATAGTTTTAAATTCATCTTGTACCCTTTCTTGTTAAGGTACACATATAATACATCCTGATGCAACTCGACATCAAATTCACCCTTCTATAAAAAAGAAATATAATGTGTAAATATTAAAATATGTATACATTCACTACGGAAAGGTACACATATCCCGATGATTTGAAAGCATTGGGATAGCCTCTAAAACCATTGAGATAGAATACCAAAATGGTTTCACACACTGTTGGTATGATGGTCGTTGCAAAATCCCTATACCAATGATTCTATAGGAACCATTGGTATAGACTACCTGAAGATAAAATATTCCAACAGTTTCAATGGAACCCTTGGGATATATATTTTCCAAGGGGTGTACAAGGGGGTAGGGGCTGTCTAGGGGCATGGTGGGGACTGTCCAAGGGGTTTAGGACTATCCACGGGGGTAGGAGTTGTCTAGGGTGTCCAAGGGGGTAGGGGTGTCTAGGGGGTAGGGTTTTTTCCTATGCATTTCATTTAAATAAGAGATTCATTTGATGCAATTTTGAAATAAAGGAAAATAAATATATTTTTTCTTAAAATATTTCACATGAAAACATTTAAAACCAAGAAATCAATTTTTTCCAAAGAGACACACCACAATTAGGGAGCATATTCTATGATTACATAATGAGGGAAATGGGTAAGCAGTATTCAAGTAACCATACCAGATGAGGCACCTACATTATCCCCTATGAATAAAAATGTGTCAGAGAACATGGTAATACCTAGGAGCTTAGAGGAAAATCTAAAACATATTGTAACCTAATCCATCCTTTTAGCGGGCCTGATGCAATCAAACAGCCCTAACACTGGAGGGGAACCATCCCCAAAGCAGAGCGTGTTTATAATAAGGGTCAATTAGCTAGAGCATACTTTTAATCTTGTGCAACAATTATTCTCGAATAATCCACTTCCAATTCTAGGTTACCATGTTATGTCTAAAATGGGGTTGATCTGAGGAGTATCAAACAATCAACCATAAATAAAGAATAAGCATAAGACACACATAAGCCACACACCCACAAGAATCACCCATGAACACCACTCCGAGGAAGTCCCCTTGAATTAGGGCCATGAACCCATAATGGAAGTCACATACCAAGTAAATTCCCATTCCTTTTAATAATGATAAGGCAAGAGACACATTCCATGGTGCGTTTTCCAAAGAAAACCCACATTCTGAAAGTGCCAACTGGGCCACACCCATTATTTTAAAAGAAAAACGTTTTCAAAAGTATCCAAACACCCCATTTCGAAATCCATTAATTATTTGAAACACGTTTAAAAAGTAACCGCATCATTTGAAAAAAAATAAACCTCTTATAAGGGACAACCAGGCTTTTAATCAAACACTTGTTGTGCAGGGATATGTAAAATAATTCCAAAAAATTTAATTCCATTGGAATGAAACTTGATTTAATTGAAGTAATATTTCAAAAAATTATACATTTTTAACAAGCATCAAATCAAGGTATAAACATCATGAAAACAATGATTCATAAAATTAAAGGCCAATAAATAGGGAAACTTGCCTAAATCCAAGACGCCTTCAGTGATGACCACTCAAAATGGCTTCAAGAAGGTCCAAATGAGCAAGGAATACCAAGAAGAACCGTAACAAAAAAAATCCATAAATATAGAAACAAAGATACAAGAACCCTAGAAAAAAGGAACTAATGAAGAAGAACAATTAAGAAGAAAAAGGAATAAGGAAGAAGTGGTAGACATAAGATATTATATGGAAATATCACCACCTATCTTGTAGAAACCACATGGAATAACCATTGGAAGAAGGTGAGAGGCATGGAGAATAGGATGATGATACTCCTAGGGTTTCATGTTCCAAATGGGGGTGAAAGATGAATTTTAGTGTTAAAATTAGATAGGGTAAATGGTAAAAAATACATTTTTAAAGAACTCGGGCACTGCCCATGTTTATCTTGTCCACCTTGACACCCCCACCCCCTAATAAACACCTGCACCCCTTCTGGACACCCCCACCCCTAGATACCCCAACCCCTTGGACAACCCACTCACCCCCTGGACCCCACCCACCACCCCCTAGACACCCCCCCTTGACACCACTCCCCCCCCCCCCCCGCCTACCCACTTGGACACCCTATTGGACACCCCCACCCCTGGACATCCCCCTAACCCCCGTGGACTCCACCCCCACCCCCTGAACACCCCACCCCATTAGAAATCCCCCTCACCCCTTGATACCACCACACCCCCCTGAACACCCCCACCAACATGGACAACCCCATCACACGTTGGACACCACCACCACCCCCAGGACACCCCACCCCCTTATAAAGCACCCTAACCCCACCTGGACACCACCCCCTTGAACACCCCCTAACCCCTGGACAGCCCCAACCCCTCTGGACACCCCCCCCACTGCCTGGACACCCCCGCTCCCTAGGCACCCCATACCCCCTGGACAACACCCGCACCCCCTGGACACCACATACCGCTAGACACCACCCCCACACCTACCCGTTTGGACACCCCCTTGGACACCCCCACTCCCTGGACAACCCCCTCAACCCCTCGACACCACCCCCACCCCCTATACACCCCTACCCCATTGGAAATCCCCCTCAGCCCTTGGAGACCACCCTTACCCCCTTGGACACACCATGGACCCCACCACCCCCTGGACAACCCCCACCCCACTAGATAGTCCCCCACCCCTGGAAAACCCCCAACCCTCTGGACAGCCCCACCCCCTGGACAGCCCCCATCCCTCTGGACAACCCCCCCATGGACACCCCTACCCCTAGACATCCCTACCTTCTTGGAGATAACCCACCCACACCCTGGACACCACCCACACACCTGGACACCCCTACCCCCTTGGAAAACCCCCTCACCCCTGAACACCACCCCCACCCCTTGGACACCCCCAACCCTCTTGGACATCCCCCACACCCCTGGACACTCCCCACACCCCTGGACACTCCCCACCCCCTTTGACATCCCCTAGACACCCCCACCTACTGGATATCCCCCCTTAGACACCCCAAAGACTTGCACAGCCCCCCACCCCCTTACAAACCCCCTGTACACACACACAAACACATGATAGAACACACAAAAATCCTAAATTTGAAAGATATCACTTAAATAGGTTTATTTTAAAAGAAACGAATTTCACATGGTATAAATGAACACTATGAAACTTACCAGATATCAAGGATAAAGAAAAAGAACATCTCAAAAAATTAGTTCAAGGAATCATGAAAAACTGAAACCGAGCCATGTGAGGCTTACTTGAGTGTTGTGAGGCGACTTGATAGATCTGATGATAATAAATATGAAGAATGATTTTGGTAAAATAGATCTAGAGGGCATGACTTCAAAGATTCATTTCTAGGTTTTCCACGCGAGAGAGACGAGTTGTAGGTCGCCTGATTGAAGAAAACAAAATGACTGAATACGGGGTGAAATAAATCATTTCAAATATTTATCATGTCAGTTATTAAATAACTGATGTGGTAAACTATTTTTTTTAAGTTTATAATGTCAGTTATTTAATAACCGACAGAGAAAACAATTTATCACGTCGGTTATTTTGTAACCGATGTGATAAATGAAGCTTTATCATGTCAATTATTTTGATAAACGTTCTGACAAATTGTCGAGATTAGATTTTTCAAGTCAGTTATTTTATAACCAATGTGATAAAGTTTTGAGATTCTATATATCAAGTCGGTTTTAAAATGACCGACGTGATAATGATAATCTTAGTTTTTATGACATCAGTTATAAAATAACCGATGAAAAAAATTGATTCTCATCGATTTATCAGATCGGTTATATAATAACCGACATGATAAATTGAGTTTTACAGCTTTTCACATCATTTATATAGAACCTTTGTGAAAAGTACCAATATGTTAAACATTTTATCCACTAGTGATAAGACACAACATGTGATAGAAAAGATCCTGTAGGTGTGAGTGTCTACATACCTTGTCGGACACCTGGAAAAGTGAAGGGGGACTAGTAATAGAAACAATATAAATATAAAGACACTATATATCACATGGTATAGTGAATTATTACAACTCAACCCAACCAAGAGTGAAAGTAATCTTGTTTAAACCCTAGGGGCTAAACACGATGAGTATATGAATAACTCGTCGAGTCATAACCACATATAGTATGAGAGTATACTAATCTAATCATGATAAGATAAAAATGTAATGCACATGTCATACCCCACACTTCATTGCCTCTCTAGGAAGAAGAGTAAAAAAATCCATGTTCTAGATATAGAGGAATGATGTATATATACTCAGTCAAAGAAGCCCCAATGATCGAGTAAGAGGGTCTCTATCTCATAGATCAACACAAGAGGAAGAGTATACATAAATTACAAAATCCCATCAATGATTTCTATAATACCACACATCTTCCCATATGTAACCATACAAGTCTAACTGTACCTTTTCACTATGCCACACAGCTGAGTGGGAACAAACTCAATGTAGAGGAACTTCATCCTAGTTCATCATGTGGGTTCTACTCTAATCATTGAGGACCCATTTCATATCACTACAGGAGAGTTATTATTGAAAATTGAAAAAAATGCCTAGATAGATTGGGGGTTCCACTATAATCATCAAGGAACAATTACCTAATACTGGAGGAATGTTCCACTCAGATGGTTGAGGACACATACCCAGCCTGATTAGAGGGTTCCAGTCAAGTTCATTGAGAACCCATACCCTACCCCGTCAGAGGGTTCCACTAAAAATGTCAAGGAACCATGGCTAGTCAAGTTGTAGGGTTCCAGACTAAGCCATCGAGGGCCTATGACCTGCCCTACACGAGGATTCCACTCAGAAGGTCATTAGTGATCATAGATGACCATTTCCATCATCAAGCATCGCCTATGTAAAAACCATTCTAAAATCATTTCCCACCATATATTCAAATCTAAAACTGAGGTCACCATAACATTTTACTTAGAAAAGAAAACAAAAATAGGATACTCATGGGCCAAAATTTGATATCAAACAAAAGATATATAAAGTCTTAATGTTTCCTCAATAGAGTTTAAAGGGTAGACTATGTGTGGGGGACCCACATAGTGTGTGGTCCAACTCCACTTCCTAACCATGTCCATGGACAACACATAGATCCATAACATGTAATATTACATTCCATATAAGTAAACTACATGATGTGTCGAGGATAACCAGGACCCAACCGTGTCTTGATCACCATGACTATGTACCCGACCCCATGTCTTTGTATAAGACACTATGACCATGTATCAGAGTCCCTGACCAAGTATGTGGTTGTGTACGTCCAAAAGGATTCCCGCTAGTGTGATCAATCACTTGGGTTCCCATTTTGGGAATGAGTACATGTAATGTATAATGGATACACGCCGGGTCATCCTTATGTTTTATAAAACCTTATCTACCACTGTTGAGGGGCTACATGAAGTGTGTTCATCCTTGAACATGACATGTTGTTGGGCTTATTTCCAGATTTACAGATCCATACATGATGCCTCAAATTTGTCTATAGTTCTTCTATTTTGACCTTCAATCCTCCTGACAACATCATATCTAGGTTGGATCTAATGTTTCTGGAAATCCTTTGCTGGAAAATGGCCATTGTGGAAGCATTGGGGTTACATCATATGTTCTTCATGGAACCACACCTCTCTTCCATCAATTTATGATCTCTAATGGATGAAATAAAGATCCAAAAATAAAAAAAAACTATATATACTTTCTTTTTCCTTCATTCTTCTCCCTTTTCAATAATCCCCTATGAATTTGGTGGTCAGAATGGCCTTTATACTACCAAGAAATTATTGACCCAAGACCTCAAGGTCCAATAGATGATGAACATGAAGAAATAAAGGTAAATGTACATGGAAAAAGGTTAAATTATTAATTCAAAGATATTATATAATGTAAAATAATAATGAGGATTCCATATTATAAAACAAAAAACAATTTATTTTCTATACACAGGCGCATGAAATTTTCCAACAATTAGAGAAGATATAAGAACAAGGATGGATCAATTCAAAAAATTAATCAATGTGTATTAAAAATAAAATGTATGAGTCTTACATTGATTATAGATCAATAATAAATGAATAATGATACCTATAATTACTTTAGAGTATTTGTTTCTGGTATTGATTCATTATCTTCTCTGATATAGAGTATCTTCATCGTTTGATGTGATTCACCACTGGAAGAGTAAGAGAGATGACTGGAATTATTCTAGGGTTTATGCAACTAAACCTATAGAATTTCTCCTAGAAATATTCTTATTGAATTATCTGGTACACTGAAATTAGTTAGTTAGTAAATTTAATAATTTGTTAATCCAGTAAATATTTTTTCATTGAGGGAGTAGTCAAAATTCCCCATATCGACCCATTTTACATTGCACCTAGTGTATACACTGCATTACTGACTCAAACGTGTTCTCAGATTTATGATTCAAGTTACCAATTAAGATTTATCCAGTTTTTTAATAAGTTTTATGCATGAAATATAAAATATATTTTCTATTTTTATAAAATTAATTTCGGACACACCAGGCCTCTGAATCACACATCATTACAACACATAGATCAAGAAGAATAAAATGAAATATTTCAAAGTATTAAAAATAAAAAACAGGGTCTACACATCACTCCCTCCATCAATCATATCATCCATCAATAAAAACTAAACAAACAACTTGGGATACAGTGCCCGCGCATGGATCTCCCACTCACAGGAACTCTCCTTCCTGTTTTTGTGTTGCCACATCACATAAACCAATATGATAATCTATCCATGCACGGCCATATCCTGTTGATCCAAGATCACAGCTAGGTCCTCAAAAAAGGTGGATCCATCCTCAATGGACATCATTCCACATTCGATGACATGCATGTAGTCATGCATGTGTCAACTTAGCTGTGACACGTGGAAGGTGTCATTATTCTAATCAAGATGTGGGGGTAGGGTGAGGTGGTAATAAACCTCAACAAGCCTCTACATAATCTTGAATAGAATGATGAACCACAAATATGTATTTAATCCGAAACTAAACCTCTTTAATCCTCTTCATGGGGATACTCTCATGAAAAATAAGGCTTCTCGACGTGAACTCTAAGTGAATATGATGAAGATCTAGGTATGAATTTTACCATCTCTGGGATGTACTCATTATCTCATGGATGACCTGAACTTTCTCTCTCATCACCTACACCATTTATAGGCCCACAAGAGATGTCACACTAATCAATGTCAATCATAAGGGTGACATTCCGAGTCTCTAAACAAGGCCATAAAATGTTCCATGCTGATGGTAGTCTGGTAGTTGTTATTGTACCAATCTCTACCAGGGTTATGTGATCTTCCATGATCCGACCGATGTTTATCACACATGACCTTATAATATCCTCTTACTCATTAATAGTTCACATGGTCTACCCATTAGTTTGGGGTGAAAGGATGAACTCATCATAATTTTGTTTCTGAATTCCTCCTAAATGGCTCTCAAAAATCATGATGTAAACATGACATCATGACTAGTGACAATCATTAAGTTAACCCCATGAATTAAAATAATGTATTGTATAAACAACTATCCCAAACTCTCCACAGAATGCTTCACTTTGATCGTAAAGAAGTTTCCCATTTTCATGAGTCAGTCAACAATCACCTGAATGGTATCTTGGATCTTCACTATGAGTGGAATCCTGTGATAAATCCAGGAATATTACATCCCATTTCCACTATAGTACCTCATGGGGATGCAAAAAACCTACAAGAACATAGTTCTCAGCTTTCACTTGTGGGAAGGTGATACCCTAATAGGCAAAATCAACTATGGTACATGTCATGTTAGACCACCAAAACTGATGTTGATGGTTTCTATACAACTTCCCCACATAGGGAAGTACAACTAGGGAGATGTGTGAAACCCTCTCATCACCTCCTCGCACATCATGATTAGAATCATTGGTCTCCCCTAGAATAATATGAACAGATTCCCTCCTTAATAATATATATTCAGTGAGTTTCTTGTGGATATTTCATCATGTAAGACTTTGAAGGTGATGTATCATAGGTTAAAATTTCTCACATGCCTAATAATAGAAGTATTAAACATCATCAACTGAAGAAATTTTTTAACCTCCTACTCCACCATGTTCAGCTACAAAGAGGAAAACTGCTCTGAAGCATCCAACACTAAGTGAGAATGGGAAATTCTGCCAGGGAATCCTCAACAATGTTTTTCTTTCCTAGAGTATAGACTATCATGAAGTCATAGTCCCATGGGAAATATAGCTAGGGTCACAATCGTAGGTTCAAGTCTCTCTATGTGAAGACATACCTATAACTCTAGTTGTCAGAGTAAACCAAAAATCATTCCCCCAGAAGGTAGTGTCTTCATATACTCAAGGATAATACTACTCCTACAATCAAGAGGTCACAAGTTCCATCATTTATCTAATGGGTTTTCAACTACATTGACCCATATATGATAATTGCCTACCACTTCACCAACACACAACTGAGTCTAGTGCATGAGACATTTAAATACACTATGAACTCTACTCCTTCCTCTGGTACACTCAACACTGGAGCACTCATTATCCTCAGACTCAACTTCCTAATGTCCCTTTAGATCTACTAAGACTATTTATATGAGATCCCTTTCTACATCATGGTGTTTAAAGGGGATACGATCATGGAGATTCATCTAAAAATCACATGCAGTACCCCGCCAAACTGAGATAGCTACATACCTCTTTCATTCTCTTAGGTGGATCCCAAATAAGAACTAAGCTGATCTTCACTGGGTTTATGGATAAAAATTTCTCAGAAATGGCATGGACTTGAAATTGAACCTCAAGAATCCAAGAATGTAACTTTGAGAGCTTCCTAAAATGCTAGTTCTATCGAAGAAATTATACGACCATCATCAAATACATTGCATTCTCCTCATCTAAAGAAGATTTGATGTGTGTGATGTCAATGAAGAGAATATCAAACTGGACCAATTATGGCCGGAAGACCTAGTTCAAAAAATACATAAAACAAGAGGTGAATTATTCAAACTAAAGGTATTAATTCTGAAATAATAGTGTCTATAGATATATCAAAAATCCAACATTGGAATATCAACTATGCAAACCCTCTACTGGTGGTAGCTGAACCTGATATCTTTCTTTGAGAACTATATATGGCCACGCAACTGGTCAAAGATTTCATAAATCCACAGAAAGTGGTATATATTCTTTTACATGGCTGGATTTGGGTGATGATAGTCTATACAAAGCCGAATTCTCCCATATGACTTTTTCACAAAAAAAATTAGCTTACTAGGGGGACTCATTGGTTCTGATGAATCCCTTCTCTCAAAGGACATCTAACTGTAACTGTGGATATTGGAGCTCGGTAGAAGCCATCTGATATTCTATAGAAGATATCAGAGTGGTTCTAATATGCAAGTAAATATAAAACTCCTTCTACCACATCATAGGTAGTCCTGAAACATCCTTGGGGATGACATATATATAATCATCCACAATTGAAGGACCCCATATTCCTATAGATCCTACTACATTGAGGGTTATACATTACAACTTATTGGTGATGGGATATATATTCCTATAAGTAGAACCCACAACCCCTTCCTTGAGATCACCCTCGCCAGAATAAAATAATGTTCTTCCATCAGTTCATAGGCATATAACATGTTTACGGAGATAATTAATCGAGGATCAAACAATGGGCATCCAATAAATTCCCAAGATGATGTCAGAAGGTACCATCATGGAAAAAAGGTCCCACATTAACTTTTCCTCATCAATCGTTAGTTTTCACTACTGGCAGATAAATGACACAGAAGACGTGTTTTATGAAGAAACCTCAAGAAGATGTTGTTGGGATAGCACCACAACTAGGAGATCCATCTCTCACACTATGATTATAGATTTAAAGTACGTACTACATTCCATGTTTATTAACAAAGAAGAATAAATATAAAAAATAGATCATAATTTTTATCATCTTATGTATTGTAGGATCGTAGACATCCATAACCTGTATGCGTTCATGGCCTCGATCACATGCACACTAAGCCTGACTTTATATTCCATTTGGTGGTTGTATACGGATATCATAAAAGTGTACACCACCCATATCTCCTCCTACACTTATTCTAGATCCACCTCCCAGGGTATGTCCCTATCCTCACATGGGAGATCATTAATCATGACAGTTTATATTTTTTGAAAGTCCATTAGCTATCTTTTTATACTACTCACTATATTAGGTAGGGCAGAATCATGCCATGTGACCTCACCAATCACAAGTAAAGCACCACCCCACGCTAAAATACCCTGGTCTTCTATTCTACCACTAACCGTGTTATCGAATATAATCTTAGGAGGATCTCTAATATCGACACCCTAGTGCCTCACACATACTAACTACAGAAGGAAACTCATCTTCGTGTAGCCCACTTCCATCTCCAGTTTTCTAGTATCCATATAATAGAAATATATTAATCACCAATGCCCATTCTAGTGCCCTGACATAGGTGGGTATGCCCAAAGAAAAAATGTTGGCTATGATCTCTATGTGGAGTCCCTTCTCAGACATCAATACTTAGAAATATCTATCAAAGATCAATTGAAGAGAGTAATGTGTATGGTCTCTGAACCTCATTGTGTACTCGACCACAAATCATCCCTCACATCTGTAGTTCTAGAAGCACTTAGATGATGTCTAAGCAAAACAATTTGGGGTAGTACATCTCATAAAACATCGATTAGATGTCGGTTCAAAAGAGTGTAAACTGATTATGAATCTATATAACAAGGATCCACCAATGCTAAAATAATTCAAGGAAAATGAAAGATTATGGTGTAACGACCTAATCCATAGGGGTCCAAACAAGGTGAAGGATATGGACCACTAACTATATCCAATACTCTATTTCCTGAGGATTTATATCCCCATATAACTATAGAATTATCTAACACTAGAACTCATGGAGCACACATAGACAACACACATCCTTAGAATACTCATATGGAAATATAGGTTTCTCGATAAGTGGTGGTGTGGCTACCCTCCCACCAGGAGGAATTGGATTTCTAGATGGATCCTAAACTGAGGCCTCATAGCTCATTGGGTAATCATCACTAACTGAAGATGGTATTCTAACGGGATGTCATCACATAGGCATCCTAAAATTTATAAAGGAGTGCCATGATCAGATGAGTGTATATACATATATATATAAACAAAAATGTGAAGTTGACTCTAGAAAGAAACTAAAAGACTCAATCCTATATTATTCATGCACGATTAATCTTCAAAACAAATATTGTTGAATGTTGAGTCGACAAGTAGGTGGTCAAGGTCTTCATGAATGGATATGTTGGTTGTCGCACCCTCATTGGAATCCCAAGATTGAGAGTCTCACTCGAGACACTTCAACACTATTTCCATTATCCCAACGAAATCATCTTTAGGTGAGTAGTCATTAAAACATCACAAGGAATGAACTTTTTCTAATACCAATCTATCATGACATGACCCAAGTCATGGATCGAGCTAAAACTACCGCAATCCTACCTCAATAGGATAAAGGGATAACAATAAGTGAAGAAGGAATAAATAATTTGGGGTGGCCTTTACATAAGTAACTATATGATGAAATATATCTATATCGATGAAAAGAAAAGAGGAAAAGAATAATAGAAGCAAAACATCTATAAATTAAATCAATAAAGAATAAACCTCTAGATAGTACAAAAGTAAAATTTTGTACACTGAAAAAGTTTGGGGAAAAAATATCTCCCCCTGAAAAAACATGAATGGAATATAGGCGAGCAAGCCCATATCATAAATACCATACTATGACCACGATAAACCATCCAAGAAACCAGTATTTTTAAGCCCCTCTGTAGTCACGGTCGACCTATTCATTGTCTATATATGACATGTCATATGCAGGAAGATCCCAAGCAGTGGTGAGTACTTACATACCTAGTAGGACACCCAAAAAGAACATGGGGGAGAAAAAACATCCAATTGGAAGAGAATGAAAGTAGATAGAATAAGGTATATTTAAATAGTACAAATCAACCCAACCAAAAGTTAAATTAATTTATTACAAACATAAAGGGATAAACCTGGTGAGTAGATGAACTAACCATCCAGGATTCACTACCTATTGAAGGAGAGTAGACCAGTACAACCATGAAATGATAAAAATGGAAATAACGTGGAATACCCTTTACATCATTTACTCTCATAGAGGAAGTGTAACCAAATCCAAAGTGTGGGTACAGAGGAATCATATATATTTACCCAGTCAAAGAATCCCAAATGAAAGATTAATAGGGAGTCCATATCATAGATCATACCAAGAATAATAGCATCCAACAATTCCAAATGTCCATCAATGATTCCAAATATCCCATGTATCTACCCATATTTAACCGTATATGTCTTACCAAGCCTCTTAACTATTCTGCCTAGATGAGTGGGTATAAACTCAAGGTAGAGGGACCATGACCTGGTACGTCTGGGGGTTCCACTCCGATCATCAATGACCCATGCTCAGATACTACAAGAGGCTGCCACATTGAAGTTCAATGACTGATACTTATCCAAGCTACAGTTTTCCCCTTTAATCATTGATGAACCATGTCCTAATATCGTTGGATGTTTCCAATTTGACGGTGTAGGTCCCATGCACAGCCTGAATGGAGAGTTCCAATCTAGGTCATTAAGGACCATACTCTACCCCGATGGAGGGTACCATTCATATGGTTGAGGACCAGTTCTCAACCCAGCTAGAGGGTGCCACTCTAAGACATCAAGGGTCCAAACCCTACACCACAAGAGGGTGCCACTCAAAACATTGATGGTTATCCTACATGATCACTGTGATTGTTGACCATCACCTATATAAGAACCTTTCATAATATTTGAAAATCCACAACTAAGGGAACCAAAACCTTTTACATGGATAAACACTCTATATAGGAACTCACAGGAGAAATTCCCAGTGCTAAAAATGAAGATACAAATCCTAAAAATTATATCAAAACTGGTTAAGGGGTAAACGTCATGTGAGGGGACCAACATAGAATGTGGTTTCTCTCCACCACATAGCAATTTCCTTGGATGGAGCACAACTACATATGTTGTAGTAGTAAGTGCCTTATTGGTAGAGTACACGATGTGTTTAGGATAACTGGGACCGTGTAGTGTTCTACTCACCGTGTCTGTGTACTAGACACCACGTCCATGTACTAGACTCCGGGTCTATTTATGATAGTACATGATTGTGTATGGGATCATGTACTTCCACACAGTTTCCTTCCAGTATGATCCATTACATTTTTTTCTATCAAGGAAGGGGTAATCATCTTTTAGGAGGCCTACACACAGTGTTATCCTCATGTTATTTTAACCTTTGTTACCACTGCTGTGGGAGATTCTTGTAATGTGTTAATACATGAACACAACATATAGTTTGTTTTTTTTTTCTTTTCAGATTTACATAATCAGAATTAAGGCTTTAAATATGTCCACTCTACTTTTATTTCTACCTTCAAAGCACCCAAAACATCAGATCTTGGTTTGATCTAATGTTTCAGGCCAATGTTTTCTAGAAAAAGGCCAACAATTAAGCATCAAGGTTTCACTGTACATTATACAGGATACTTGAATTATATGCCTTGGATTTCTAATCATAAATCATAGAAATAGAGAACCAAAAATCAAAATAACTCTAGATATATGGTCAGTTCATTGATCATATCCTTCTTTGATAACCCATTTTGAATTCATGGGTTCGATCAGGCTCTGTACCACCATAAAAATGTCAAACTGGGACATCGGGTTCCAATCAGTGAGGAACATGAAGAAACAATGGGGAAAAGAAAAAGAAAAAAGGTTAAATGATCAATTCCAATCATTCATGGAAAATTGATCCAAAATAGGGATTCCATATTAGAAAACAACTGAAATAAATTTAATTTTAGCACACATGAACAATAAATTATACATCAATTGGCCCAAATCCAAGAAAAATGATTGATCATCTAAAAAATATTTAAAGGGAATGAAAAGGACAAATTATTGGTCATACCTTTATTATGGATCTAGTGTCGATGAAGAATGCACCCACCAATTATTTGAGAGGATTCGTTCTATTTACTATGTCCTAATCTACTATGATATTGAGTTTCGTCATAGTCCAATGTGATTTTCCAACAAACAACGAAGAGAGAGCTCTATAATTTTCCCAATGTTTACATTCCTAACCCTAGATAATTCAACATAGAGATATTCTTATAGAATTATCTATTTCACTGAAATGAGTTAATTAATTAATTTAACAAATAATTAATCCACTTAACATACTAATTATGAGTAAAGATTCTGAATTCCCCATGCTGACCAATTTTATGTTGTGATTAGGGTAAACACCAAATTGCAGATTCAACCATGGTCTTGTATTTATGATATGAGCTACAATGTATGAGTTATATCACTTTAATGAAGTACATTCACACAATAAATATAAAATGTATTTAATATTTTTATAAAATTAATTACGAGAACACCGAACCGTAGAATCACACACCTTATAAGCACATAGCTTGGGAAATATATATAGAAATATTTCAATGACTTACAATGACAAAACAAGGGCTTTGTAATCTGGTTGGGAAAATATTACACAGTTGGTAATAATGTTTATGATGAACATAAATTGCATGCTTTATGACCCTATAGGTGTGGTGTACTATAATGTAGTTATTTCTAGGTATAACGGTTCAATTATATTATAATTCACATAGTTTTTCTTAATAATTGATGTTTATTTATGTGTATGGGGGATGTCAACAACAATAAACTAACGTGGGGCTCACACAATATCCGAGAACCTCTTAAATATCATTGTAATATGTTTTTTTCTATCATTATTACATGCATGTATACCATGTGTGAGATGTGAGATAAGATCCATTAACTATAATAAGTGAACAACCAAATGTATTGAGTTAGAATTAGTAAACTACTTGACACACCAATTCACCTCTCTCAATGTGGCATCACCAACATTAGGTGAGGATAAATGGTTTATTCGTCAGTTTTATATGTTTATTATTTACTCTAAAAAAATAATATGATCTAACTAACAATAATTAATGAAAAATAATATGTAACTTGATTCACCATCTTCTCAGGGTTTTCAAGACCTTTATCATGTTACATATTCGACGAAATATTTTTAAAAAAAGTCAAGGAATATTTTTATGATTCATTTGTAAAGGAGAGATGTGAATACTAAAGGAGGAACCAATCAATATCCAATGACTCAAATATGCATCAAAGATTGAGTCAAAACAAAAGGTCCAAAAAAATAATCTATGGTTCATAGTGATAGTCTTATTGAATATTTTATAAATGAGTTTGTAACAATTATGTTGTGTGAGTGGTGAAAATTATTATATCACTATGTATAAGTAGTTAGTGAAATCATGGAAGAGGGTGTTACCCTATGAGTCAATAGTGTACCAATATTAATTGTTTCCTTAACTAGAAGTGAACTATAATAATGAATATGAAAATATTTAAATATCTATACAACTTAGACTAGACACTGGATCAAATCAAAATTCTATAATATTTAGTGATCAATGTATATGGTGTATTATTTTTCACATTTAATTATGCAATAAATTTGATAAAGAAAAATAAATAATAACCATTATAATGAATTATTATTTTAGAAAATTTTACGGGGGAATATATTAAATGGTATGCAATTGATAACCATTAGTAACATGATGGTTCACTCCCATATCAAGTAACATATCATATTATCATTAGTCCCCACAATTGATATCTTAGAAAAAAAATTATACTTATTATGAGATATAATTATATGTTTTCAATTTAAAAAAATATTTTTTGACATATTACATAACGAACATTTTGTTGGTCCTTGATTTGTTGAATTATTCTCACTTCTACCTATATTATTTGAAAATAATTTTAAAAAAATGTTTTTTTGAACTTTATTATGAAGTTTATGATACTAATTGGGAATGTTATTATTTTTTTTATTAAAATTGATAAAACATAGAAAAAGAAAATACATACATATTTGAAATTTTGTGGTAAATATGTTTTCAAAATTATTATTCATTAGTATTTATTAATTAATGAATGTAATTTGGATTGTGATGTTAAATAAATGAAACAATTAAAATTAAAAATCAATTATTTTTAAAAAATTATATATTTTTGTAAATTTTTTTCTAAATTTAAATTAAAAAATATAAGGATAAAATTTTATAAATAGAATATTTGAATTTCCTTAAAAAACCTCAATACAATCCAATTAGATGGAAATTTTGGTGAAGAATCAAAATGGTTAATTTATTTTATATATAAATGCTTTATATAGATGTGTAAAATTATAGAAACTTCTAGGAGAATATAATTATAATTAAAGATGGTGGGTATTTAACTTTTGAAAAACATGAGATTAACATACTTAAGAAAGTTATTTTTAGTATATAATTTTAAAAAAATCACTCAAATAGAAGTATTGAAGTCAATGATTAAGAGAGTTTATCTCATGATATATTTTATGATTAAATCATGAAATGTTTAAAATATTAATTTTGTGACTTTGTGTTATATGGATAAATAAATATGAAATATTTTGATAATGGAATAAAATTCATTACAATCGTATACATGGATAAGAATGGAAATGTTGTGATAGGGAATGTTTAAAGTTTATAATAAAACTTTTAATAATTCATATAAAAATTACATAAAATTACAAGAATAATATTTTGTAAATGAAATGATTAAATTAGAATGTATGGTCAAAATAAATTTTTTAATATAAATGAAAATTAATATATAGGAATAATCTAAATTAATTATGTAAACGAAAAAATTAATATCAATAATTATTTTTAGGTTAATTCAAATTTTTATTGATGAAAAAAATACTCATATAGAGGACATGTAAAAAATATTTAAAAAAATAATAGGAGGATAATTTAGTTTAAAGGAAGATGTAGTTAAATAGATTAATAGAATATTTTCAAAAATAACTTTGAGTATTTATTAAAAAAGGATTAATTTATATATATATAACCAATATGGCTTACAAGATTGATATGATAGAGGTATATTCATGAAATTTAAATATAAAAAAGGAAAATAAAAAAGGGGAATTGAATGAAATGTAAAAAAAATCATCGAGACTATAAAAGTACCCAATGAGTAAATATCTAGAAATATAGTAATGTTTGACCATAGATACTACGAAGTTATACTATAGTAAAAAATTGATAAATTTTATTTGATAGATAGTTGTATTGTAGATTCAAATAAAAGTTAGGATTAAATGTCAATATATATAAAAATAAAAAAATATTTTATATAAGTTCTATATATGTGAAAATATTATGAAAATTATTTATTAGTTAAAAAATGTTAGGGAAAAATATGAATAATTTAATTTTTTTAAATAAAAAATATATTTTTTGGTTTATGTTGAATCTTATAATTGTATAAATCATGGTGTAATGGATTGATATTATATCAAATTGAGTTTTAAGAGATGTCCATCGATTAATCTAGTCATTATACAAATGGGAAGCCATATAGAGAAACATTTAAGGTCTTGGGGGAAATATATATATTAAGAAAAAATAGTTAAGATTAATAGTAAAATGTTTTTACCTATATTAAAATTTATCTAGAAAAAAATTATACGTATTTTTGATATCAAGGGAAATTAAATATAAAGGAAATTTTAAAAGGAATCTAGAAATGACCATAGAAATATTATGAATTTTAGTTATATAAAAATATTTCCTGATCGATTACGTGGAAATATATTTTGAATATGGAAGGAGAATAATAATGTTGACTATTTCTCTAGGATTCAGCTTAAAAATAAAAATTATTATAATATGAATTTGAAGAAAATGAATAAAGATATATAATTATGTGGTATGAATTTCAGAATTAAAACATTAAAGACGACATAAAGAACACAATTGAACAAGAAGGATGTTGGTGAAAAACAAATAATTAGTTAGAAAACTCTATCACCTCCCTCATAGTGTGGAGATTATAATGTAATTAACACATCCCTATGAAGATATATTATATTTCAATGGATATTTTTTTGCAAGAAGAATATAGTAAGTTAATTTATAATCAATGAAAGTGGGAGTTTAATGAAAAATGGTAGAAATGTCAGTAGTTATGGAAAATATATTTTTATCTTGGAAAAATTTGTTGATTTATATTATATATTTCATAGTAATTTTATAAATGATAAAATTATATAAATAACATGTGAATTATTCCAAATATTCCTCAAAATAGTTTAATCCAAAAAGAATTTATGTATTTGAAAGGGTTCATTAATACCCCATGTCATTATAATTTTTTACTGTATTTTTTAAAATACTCATAAAGAATATTGTCTGAATTATAATTATGGATAATGAAAATTTAGTTGGTTTGTTGAATTTTGTATGGTTGAAAAATTTATTGGTCATGTGAAGTGATTTAGGTTTGAATGTGGATTTTAATGGAAATATTTATATTTTTATAGATGATTAGTTGATCATATTATTGAGAATTGGAATAGTTTAGGTAAGTGAGACACTTAAAGAGTGGTTTAATGTGTATTTTTTGTGTTTTTAATATTTTAAAAAACTTCAAAAAATTTATGGTTTGTAAAAATCAACAATGAATGATGGAAATTAAATAGATACATTATTTTTGGGTTATATACATTGTAAATTCACTATTTAATAATAATAAATTTGGGATAATGATGAATGCATGGTTGGTGCATTTTAAAATAACCGTACATGAAAACTATTATTCATGGGTAAAAGATGAATGTAAATTTAGTTAATGGTTATGTAAATTTATATAACAATTATAAAATTTATAATATCATATTGATTCTTTTTTTCCTATGAACTCCATATTCATGGTTCTGAAAATTTAATAAGATTACACGGGATGTCCATTCATCATAATATTTATTTCAATGGTTAATATAGGAAGTTATAAGATCTTTTAAATTGAATTATTAATGTTAGGACATCATCATCATAATAATAACTATCATCGTCATCATTATCATCATAATCATCATCATCAGCTTCATTATATGCTCTAGTGGAGTGGTAAGGGGTAAGTGACGATAACTAAGAATCTAGTATTTAAATACATTTTGAGATGAGTTTCTAGAGTTTTTATAATAGAAATATAATAGGCATTATAGTTAAATCAATAGAAGGTTTTATAGTAAAATTTTGGGAAAATACATGGATGGGATTTGGGCCCCGTATAAAGGAATTCAAGCAAGTTGTAAATTCCATTGGAATTAGTATAATGAATTCAATTCATAGGAGGTGGGCCATACCTTGGGTGTGTGTGGGGGGGGGGGGACCTGGACTGATAATATCCCTAGGTGTGTGTGTTATATCATATGATTATAAACCTTAATAATAATAATTTTTTTTCATTCTGAATATTATTATTCTTAATAATAAAAATATTATTAAATAGAAATGTATTAAAAATATGATAAATTGGGTGGGGATGTCATATATGGTCATTAGGCACTTTTACTTCTTACCATTATCTCTATATATCTCTAACATGGGTTTTATTAGGTGTCAATGTAATAAACTGATATTGAAATATTGTAAATATGATTATGTTAATCCCTATGGTTTCATAGAATATTTCCTCTCTTTTTTATTTCCTTATCCTTAAACAACCCATTTAAACATTTTCTAAGATTATTTTGGATCCAGATAATTTGGGAGATAAAAAAAATTATATTTTATTTACATGATTTTATCAATATTTGGACTAGTTTAATGTTACTATTTGTAGTGTTTTTTCACATTTTGTGTATTTTGTTGTGTAAGTGGGTATGTGAGTAAATTTTTTGAACAATTTTTTTTGATTTTTTTGATTAATTTTTTTGGATATAAGGAAAATAATATATTAAATTAATCAGGGATTAGTCATTTCTAAATTTTTCAATGATGAAAATACATATGGATCTGGTAGATAAATTAATTAAAGTATGGAATGCATGGGTAATTGAAGTTCCGGAATTTATTTAAACGATTCATAGACATTAAGATGAATGGATAACAAATTTAGCCACACAATAGTATTTTTTTATATAGATTGGGAATGGTTCCATATAGTGGATCCCTATAGGTATTATTGGGAAACTATTCTTGAAGATATATTTTTATAATTAAGAATATTAAAATAAATTCATAATATATATTGATACTGATAAAATCATTGTAAACCATTCTGAATCTTTATTAGAGATACACATTATTTACTCATAAATTGGGGTCTGGTTGAAAGGTATTTGGAATAACAATTTCTATAATTAGATGATATTTTTTCTTTTATTTTGGTTCATTATAGTTTTTATGGATTATACTACATAATAAATAACTATAATTATGTATTTATGTGATTATGTTGAATTATGGGTGGGTTACCCAAGTCTTTGTATAATTTTCTATGTATGCTTATATTAGAAATACATAATAATGGATAAAATTTATGGGAAAAGTGGGAAATATATATAGAATCATATACCTTGGAAATGTAAGTCACATTAAAAAATTAGGATGAGTATAATATTTTAATTATTAGAAATTTTTGATAGTTTATTAAGTCCAAGAATACGATATTTACAATTTGAATTATCTTTGGTTATCCTTTTTTCATATTCAATAAATGGAATGCAATTCCATTATTATTTATAAATAACCTGGGATAATGATTTTATGAAGAAAAGTTATTCTAGTGAGTATACTAAGAGATATTGATACATAGTGGTGGGTGTTTTATTTAGAAGGAGGGTATCTCTACAATGTAATGGAAATGATTCTAGTTATCAATACATATGTTTGATATCAAATTGAATAGAGTTTACTGGTCAATTGTTAATGGTATATTAGGGTTTCCTTCTTGATGTTACTTTGTTAGACAATAAGTAAGTGAGCCAATATAATTATGTTTGGATTTATCCACGATGTTGAGCCAATGTGATGATATTTTTATTAATGAGGACATTGATCTATTAAAAAATGATTCTCCAAGGAGTTTTGAGAGTGTGATTAGTTTTTTTCATCCATGGTAATGAGTCTATGTGGTATGATTATTTTTTATTAGGGGAGGGTATAATAGGATAAGTATTTGTTATTATTTTGGTTGAATGTGTTATTCAATGACCTATGGACTGAATTTATGTTGTGATATTTTATGTCGTGAGTCCATTGAATGAATACTTTATGTTATCACCCAAATAATATGCTATGAACATGATTACAAAAATGATGATTTGACCTATGAACGATGTGTTGAATAATTAATTGCGGTATTTGACCAGGGGTATTGATATTTTCATGGGGTTTCTATTGAGTCTTTATGGAATATGATTTAGGGAACTAATATATGATATAATGTGTTATACTATCCAATGTCCGCAAACATAGAGAATGTGGTGATATTCCCTAGGATAAACAATTCAATATGGCAGTGGTGCACTATGTGATTTAACATATATGATCTAAAAATAGATGAATCTAACATTGAAAGTGAACTTAGTGTTATGTTAAATTAACAGGGAACTGATTACGATTATTATAATTATTTATTGCAGTATTTCTACACTACATTTGGGTACATGGGTCACATTTCATGTGCTCTCACGCCATGAGGAAATGTATTTATATGGACATTGAAAATTATATTTATATCATTTTTTTTGCTGGTATTTCATTGTAGCATTATCCTATGAAATAAACTCAGCACACATTTTTTATAATGATTATTCATAGGTATTATATAGGTGTTCCATATTCAAGAGTATGGATTTATATAGGGTTCACTGGACCAAAGTGGTTTCAAGAGATATTTATGACATGGATTGTGAGGTTGAACATTGATGATCCTCCTTTTATTAATTTTGTTATTATTATAGCTTGATCACCCATAGAAAAAATCATGATGTAATTTTTATTGGCATGATATTAGTTATTTGTTATGTTGTGTTTTCATTAGTTTCATTTTGTTGTTTTTAAAGGTGGTGGAGAAATTTTTGGAATTACATGACAAAATTACATTATTTATTTTTCATATTATTTTTTATTCTTGATAACATAGTCTCTATATAACTTTATTATAACTTATTTTTTTAGATAGAATCTGTAGAGAACAAGAAGGTGTGACTGATATCATGTCATGATTCATTATCAAGAAGGGTCATTATGGTACAATATTGGAGTGAATTTTAATTTTTGTGTATTATATAGAGAATGATATATGATTTTCCAAGACATAATAAGTTACCTATAAATATATTTATCCTAACCAGATAAATTATATAAAATGATTCCCCGAGGAGTTTTAGAATGGGATATTGTCAGGATTTTCCATCTTGATTTTGGTGTTTGATATTATTTTATATCTGAACTTCCATTAGCGAGAGTGTTATAGTTTTCCTATATAATACATTATCATGCAAAGATCATAAAAATTGTTTATGGAATTATGATTTATTTACACCTTATTTTAATCTCACTTGTGGGTATTCGAAAATTCTTATTTCCAGTAGTTGAACATTAGTATCAATTATTTTATATTTAGTATATAATTTTATTCCACAATTATTTTTCTAAAGGTCTCATACCCTATTTATTTATTCCCAAATTCATTTTTATTATTCCCTCCCTCAAGTGGTTATTCACCTTCATATATTATCACATTAATGTTTTCTTTTGTTTTCACATTTCCCCTTACATGGTTTTTTATTTCATGTATTTATAATTCATACCATCTCCACATAATTATTCTATAATGATGGTGGGTTTTTATTAATAATTTCACATTTTAAAGACTCTCTTTTATTATTATTATAGTGATTTTCTATTGCACATTTCTATTTCTTTCCCATTATGATTTTATGCCTTGGGTTTTTCATTCTATCGTATTTTTGAATAAAATAATGTTTTCAGTATTATTCATGGTCACAAACTCGTAGTTGTGGGTTTGATTAGTTTCATTCTTCCTCACAGTCCTACCTTTCATGACTTTCATGAATTTTAAATTTTTTCTGGATTAAATAATCCTAAATAATTCAACCAACTATGAGTATCACCATAAGGATTATCCGACATATTCTATGGTGAACCAAGAATCTTTGATCTAATAGAGTTATTATTTACATAGATTACTTGAGGTGGAAATGTAAAAAAAATAGTGATACTTCTTTGTCTACATAAAATTTTATTTAGTGGATTATTTTTTTATTTGTGATTGTTACCTTCGGTTTGACATTATTACTATTTATTTCAGTGATGAATTTATGTCATAGAGGATAAGATAGTGGTAGATATAGTTGGATATGATTCTCATCAGTGATGGTGATCCCTTTTGGTGATGATAGTGATGAATTTCATTTTTTATTATAGTATGTTATGATTCCCCTCTAATGGAATTAATATTACTCATATTAAACCATCAGTAGATGTTTTTAGCATGTTTGGTGGTGCTCAACAATAGTCTCTATGATGATGGTGGCTTTACCTTTTACTATATTATTGTAGGCCTACTTGTTTATGGACAATGAGGATCTAAATGGGCAGCGATGTTTGATATAGATCTATGGTAGAGACCTTTCTACATGGTTCATTTAATGATGAGAAACTGATGGGGTCATAATACACATATGATTCATGAATCATAGTGAATGAGGTTAATCAAATAATTTAATGGGTTGTTCCCTACCATCAAATGATTTAATGGAATTATTGTGGTTATTTTTGTTCAGGATTTAGATATTTTTTGGTTCTTGATATATTGTAAAGGATTGAACACATTATCTTGAAACATGTTCCTACATTTTCATTAATTTTTTTAAAAAAAATGATAAAATGAGTTTGATGGAGAGATTCATATATAATTTCTAATTTTCATGGTTTTATTTAAGATTATGTTTTTGTTAATTCTAACATGATTCCTTATTGTGTGAGATATTTTCACATTGAAATGAAAATATTATACAATATTACAATGAAATATATTTTAAAAAATTATTTTTTTAAATAAAAAGGGTTTACAAGATAGAAATTGATTTTGTAATGATTTTTTTAAAGTAAAAAAACATATTATACAACAAAGATATGATATGATATGATATTTTACATTATATGTTGATGTATTTTATTTTATGATTAATTTTTAAATATTTTGTGACATAGTATAATTATTAAAATTATGAGATGTTTTAAAGACAATATTTATCACATAATGATTAACTAAGAAACTGAATATTAATAATTTTTTAAATACGAATCTAGAAAAACTACCAATGATTGGAATAAGAGTGTTATTATTATTGTGACTTATTAGGGAATAATGATATGATTACAATTATTTATATATTAACATATTGGTTGCATGTTTATATTTCTTGTTTATAGGTATAATGATGGTGTTGATGATATTTGAGGTTAATTTGACAATTTCATCATCAATCGTGTCATGATATGACTAGTTGGCGTGATGTAGGGATTCACAATTCATGTTTGTTTGGAATTTACTATATTTCAATTCAAGTATAAATGTAATTGAATATATTTTTGAGATAATTCATATAGGAAATGATTATATATTAATTGAAATAGATTTTTTTGTGATTAGAATTATTATGCTTTAAATGAATTTAGAATTACTTAGAGTTAGATGAATTTGACCTCGGAATAAATGAGGACTAATTTGTTAGTTTACTCGAGTCAAACACATTAATGGGGAATGATATATATATATTGTATGTAAGAAAATTATTTTAATATTGGGCACACATGTGTCTGTGATGGGAAATAATATGTGTTTAAGTAATTTTTATCTATGATAAGTTAATGTATGATATGAAAACACATCACTATGGAACAACTAATTTCATTAATATTGCTATCATGAAAGGGTTTTAATTGGAAATAGAACTTAAAAATATATGACTTAATATATATATATATATATATATATATATATATATATTAATGTAATATTTATACAAATATAGAATATAACCATAGATAACAAGTTTAGAGGTTATTTTTATTCTATAAAATGAATGGGAGGATGATTTCTAATGAATTTAAATCAAGGTATTGTGTAGTTCAATAGTATAACAAGGAAATATGATACAACCACACATGAAATTAGGGTTTATTAGATATTAAATTATTCTTTTGATATTAGATGTAGGTGGATATTCTTGATGAAGGTGGGGGTACACTATTTATAATTTTAGATAATTTTGTTCTGGGGACATTGTAAATGATTGGTGTTTGGGTGGAAAAGTAAGAAAATAAATCGATTTGGTTATATAATTCATAGGAAAATTAGTTATGAAATTGGGTTCTTCTATTGGATCTAACATGAAATTACTAGATAGATAGTTTGAAATGAAAATTTTTTTATTATTTTTTAAATTAACCACAGTAATGATTTAAAGGATATAATTATCATTTTATAGAGTATAGAGATACATAAAATGTGTTTTTTGGAAATAGGAAATTTGTGCATTGATAAAACATTAGTTAA
Source organism: Viscum album (assembly GCA_963277665.1). Taxonomy (NCBI): domain Eukaryota; kingdom Viridiplantae; phylum Streptophyta; class Magnoliopsida; order Santalales; family Viscaceae; genus Viscum; species Viscum album. The sequence goes on from OY728126.1 coordinate 1,593,186,115, forward strand.
AAAATTATACTACTTTATAGATATTACATAGATAACTTGTAGTTGTAGAGTAAGATTTCAATGTTGTTTAGTGCGTGAACATTAAATTGGGGAAGCATAGTATACATTTTATTGAATATGATCACACTGAAGATACATGATGATGATTTATGTGAATGAGAATTTTAATTGTGGGTAATTTTTAATATCCCATATTCAATTGAAATTGAGAATTATTTTTTATTATAAATATTTAGTATCAAATCCTTTGGTTGGTTTTGTGATTTTTGGATGATTGGGTTCTGTTTAGGGAATGTGATATGTTTTTGGTTGAGTTTTAAATTTCTAGGGAGATATTGTATATTTTTTAATGACTAATTTGTTTAGTCAGTGAAATTTGTCACAATTTTATAATTTTGTACTCTTAATGGTATAAATATGTGTAATGGAATATAGGAGTGAGATTGGATTGAGTCAAGGATCTTTGCTTATGTATTTAAGGTGTATTTATGAATTAGAATAGTTTTAGAGAGGTTTTCATGGATAAATATGAAAATTTAGGGTGGTTAACGAATATTGTATATACACATTTTTTTGGGATTTGGGTACATAGTCTATAAAAGTTAAATAACCATGAATTACCTAGTAATATAGAATACATGGTCGGTGCATGATTACACAAACATTCCTCACAAACCTTAATTTCGTAAAAGTATAATTAAGAATATTATTTCACATCCCAACTCCAAAAAAATTTATATTAAATAACTAATGGGATTATTTGAGATAATAATTGGGAATAATATTGATATAAATACATAATAGAGAAAGTTATAAAGGATTCAAGTTGGTTTATTAAAGAAATTTTATTATGAGTATGAGTATGATTATAATAATGTAGCGATTAGGATCCCTATTTCAGAAATCATGGAATGTTTAAATTTACTTGATTATGATTCAATTATATATTTTCAAATTCTTCATGATTTTTGATATTATCACCTTGATGGTGGATGCTAACCTGATTTGGTTTGGATTAATGATTCTTTCAAAGATATTATAGATGATAAAATTCCCATATGTGAATGTATTTCAATTGGAAGGGATGTTATCATAAGTAATTATTCTTTACCAGAGAAAGATTTTATTGAAGGGATTATATATAATGATAAAACTACCCATGTTAATGTTAATTATACAACAACAATTAAGATAAATAAGATCAATCAATTCTTAAATATTTCATATGTGGTATTTCCTATCAGTGAAAGTAAATTTTCGGTAGATGATTTGAGGAACCTATACCATCTTGTTTGGGTTCCAAAATTAATAATATATTCCCACTGGATAATGGTATTTAAAAATTTTCACCTTATAGACGTTAATATGTGGGGACTCAGTTCCATCACCCTGAAGATAGGCATACCTCATATATATGATAGAGATTTTTCTTCAATTCCTTCACTCTTAGAAACACCATAATCCATGAATAGATTATAATAATGGATTGAACATGAATTTGTGGAATTATGGAATCTTTTATGATATATTATATACTATTTGAATCTCAATTAAAAAGGAATGAGATAGAACAGTTATATAATATGGGTATTAATCTAGAATTATAGTTGAAATTTATATTTTTTCAACTATAAGTAAACATACTATGCTTCAAATTTTAGAAGATAATGTTAGTTGATAGATTAGAAATGTGAAGATACCACATTTATTATTTCTTTCCAAAAAATTGGTCACTTGAAATACAACTATTATATGGATGCTATTTTTTCTATTTACAATGTATAACAATCCGAATATCCAAGAAAATTTCACTGTATGAAAAGTCGGTTTGACTCTAGAGTTATAGATACAAGTGGATAAGAGTCATTACATAGAAACAAATGGTTAAAACCTGTAACACCCCAGGTAAATAAAGATTATAACATTTTCATATTTATCCATATCTGTGAATAAAATATTGATTTGACTTTAAAGGGGATGCTATGCTCGATGGCGTACCCAACACGCAACAACGAGTTTCTTGGGATCTTACGTTGCACTCTAATAATAAAATAATATTATTTTAAATGGTAGTTAACGTGTAGCTGTTGTATTTGTGGGAATGGATAGAAATAAATAAAATATGATTATATATGTTTTTAAATGTTTTTACATTTATCCAATAAAAGATAATGGCTTAAAATACGGAAAGAATTCAATTTTAGGCGTATATGCCCTAGTTTTCACTAAAGGTTCAGTTATCACCTTTTGATGGCGAACCGTCATTAAATATAGCTTTGTTAACTCTTATAAATTCTATTGGACCAAATAAAACTCTTCTTAAGAATCGGGACATCAAAATTTACTTTGTGTAAATTTTTGGTATCTTCCCGATAATGTTCATTTTTTTAATGAATAGTGTAAAATGTTGTTATTTAATTCAAAACCTCTTTTTAATCTAATTTATTTATATGATTAGATTATATTTTTAATTGGTTTTAAAGTGAAATTAGAAAATATTTTTACCATTAAATCCAATAGTGGTCGTTGAAATTGATTTCACTTTGAAATCAGACTTAAACTAGTGTCAATCTTTTGATACTTATTGTTTTATAAAAACACGCTATTTGCTCTGACAGCGGGAATTAATTATTGAATTAATTAATGTGACTAATATGTTTTGAATTTTGTAAAACGGACTTCATTTTTGAATTCAGAATATCAAATATAGCTTAGGGTGAAGTTTTGGTATTTTTCTGAAAAACTCCAATTTTTGATGAATAGTGAAACCATTAAGTGGTAATCAAGCAAACTGATTTTTCACTTAAATGAAAGTTTACCACTAATGTGTATTGAATTTTGAAAATATGACATTCATGGTTTTCATTAGTATGTAAAATGTGGTTCAATGGGATGAAAATAATTTTTTGGTGAATAGTAACTTTTTTTCATTAATCGCGATTAGAGGTAATTAGTGTCATTTAAGGTAAAAATGATATTATAAGAATGTGAAAACAACATTACACTTGTCCTACACCTATTGGGTGAGTCATGGACGACCAAGACAAGCCATGGGCCAACTTGGGGACCCCATGGAGCCACTTTAGTTGGAAAATGACTATAATATATTTTTATTTAATGTTAAAATTAAATTGACACAAACATGAGTTGTTTTACTAAAACATTTTTAAGTGGGGTTAAATAAGTCCAAATTTTGATTATAAATAATATTTGGAAAGCTAAAAATATTTACTACATCATAGTAATTGTTTTATAATTTTTAGACATTAAATAAATTAAATTATTTATGACATCATAATGATGCAGTGATGACATCATTATTTAACGATTAAAATAAAATAGAAAGATAATGTAAAATCTATAAACTACACATGTCCAAAACTTATTGTATGGGTGGATTTAGAACCTTTATAACCTTATCCACTAATTATATCAATGTGGGACCTTTTAAAACCGAAACACATTTTCAAATAAAGTAATATTTCTTTACTTTCCAAAAGTGCCCCTCCTCTCCTCTTATAAAAGGCCCCCACCTCTACCTCATTTCACACACTCCTCAAGCCTTTGGCTCGGACAACCCCTGCCCATTTACTCTCTCCACATCCCTCTCCTCATCCTAGATGATTCCCTTTGGGCATAATCCTTTCAGAGGAAGCCTTTAGGCTCAAATCAAAATGAGTTACACTTTTAAAGGTAATTCATTCTCTCATGTTCATTTGTTTTATTTTGCTTCTCCAACCCCATAAACTCTTTTTATTTATTTCTTTTGTAACAAAACCAGTATCTTAAATATACTAGGATGTTGTTATAAGATTTATTCGAGCTACACTCTCACAAAACTACATCAAATGGTTAAAGAACATACGGTTTCCGTGGATGGCGAAATTGTGCCTCCCGAAACGATGATTGTTCAATACTCATTTAACACCTTCAAAGGTGGCCATTATTATGTCACTATTTTCATATATGATATATAATATGTTTATGTTTTACTTATGCTTCTTTATTTTTCATTTGTGTCTTACCTTTATGGCTTCCATTATGGGTATACGCGATATCTTCATTTTAGGAAGTGCGGACTACCGCCCCCTCAAAGTGATTTGATTCGTTAAAATACCATATGTGGGATGTATAAAGGATGGAACTATGATATTATATATGATATTATACTGTAATTATAATATACCTTTATATCATTATTATTCCATTCTATAAAATACGAAATAGAAATGAAAGTAGCGTTCATGCGTACGTACGGCATACCGTCTCCATGAACGGTGCATTTCATTTCATACCTCTAAATGATTATGTAATGTTATAAATACATGAATGTACTGGATATATATGACATATATTATATCTAAATCATGAATACAATTCTGGATATAATAAACATTTGGCCACATGAACAACATGTAATTGTAAGAAGTCCACATTCGACTTAAGAACCAAATATCGACAAAACAATCATTATTAACTTAATGATTACATAGTGTTTATAACATGGTAATAAGTGATATAAATGGAATAATTAACTTGAAAAAGGTTCTTAAGGAAGTATAAATTAACTCAAGTTTATTATTCAGGAGATTAAAGAACGATCGAGTCAAGTCGGACCCGAGGTAAGGGATCCTACACCTCTCTTTCTTTTTAAGTACACTCTTTTATGTCATTCCTTTTAAGCTCATATTTCTTATTATTGGGGATGTTATTTTATATTACTCCTACTTTACTTATTATTTTCATATGATGAGAGACCCTATTTCCTCTCATCAATCCATTTTGGAAGTTTTGAGTGGCGCCGTTAGGCTGCCGAATTTTCTTAAGGGATTTTTCAACTCACTTTTATTCTCGTGAGATTTATGGTACATTTGCCACAAATTCCATTGAGTGGTGTATGTACAGCCCATTATTCTACTATTTGTGTAATATAATTTCGTTTATGAGTATTTACATCAATGATCTATTTTCCTTCTTTCATGTGGTGTATGTTTTGAAAGATACCCAAGTCGGTAAGGGAACCTTTCACCCTCCTCTTTTTTTAAAAGACTTCTTTTGTTGGGTCTTTTAATTTACATATTGTTATGTTGGGATATATTCTCATATACCCTTATTAATGTAAATTTTATTTCCAAGTGATGAGATAAACTTTTTATCTCTCATCAACTCATTTTGATGTGATGTCGTTAGGCTGTCAAGGGAACTTTTTAACCCAATTTCGATTTCTTTGGGTTCAACATGTAGTCATTGAATATGTCATCCATTGAATATGTGTGAATGACCTTTTATTGTTTTACACTTAATATCCACTTATATTGGGTGTATTTATATTTATCACACATATTTTTGAGATTGATTTGTCCTTAATTTAAGGATACCTTCTTTATAAGGGATTTCATCACATTTGACATTTCTATTGAGGGTTCATTGTTGTTATGCACCAATTCACTCTTATATGGTGTATATACTGTCCTTTGGAGAATTATATCATGAATCCATTTATTCTCATGATATTATAAAGTTCTAACTAAATGTTATTCCTCAATTATTTTATTCAAGTGTCACTAATTTTGGTAAAACCCCTTTAACCAAAATATCGTTTTAAATGTTTTAATTATTTGTTCTTATTAATATCCATGTTTTCAAAACGGTTTTAAGGATTTATTTATATGGATATTAATGGTTTAAAATTTTAAGCTTCAAGGTGGAATGGGACACTTTGATTCAAAAATCTCTTTATTAAATGTTTTAAATGGTTTTGAAATGGGTTTTTAATGGATTCATTATTTGAATATCCTAAAATGTTATATTGTGATTGAAATGTGGAAATGTTATGTTTCCTTTATTCATGTTTTATGTGATACGATTATGTTATGGTTCTTGGGAATTGTTATGCAGAATGGGTGGTTCCGTGATAAACTAAGGGCTGGTGAGCCCGATATAGCTCTCCAATGCATTGGGTAACGCGAAGGAGTGAAACGTTAAGGTTTCTCCGAAGAGATTTAGGGAATATACTGTGATGGGTATTCCAAACGTAACCAAGAGGGTTACTCCCTACGTAAGAATGTTATGAATTCCTCAAGTTACCTTTATGTCATATGATTTCTATGATTTTATGAGGTATGTTAAAGTGCCTATGTTTTATGGGTAAAGTATGATTTCATTCTTATGTATACATGTACTCATGATTCCTTTCCATATTTTTATATCCCTTACTGAGCTTTTTATCCTCATCCCAAGTTTTTGAAATGTTTTTCACAGGTCAAGGGAAGGGTACATGATGTGATGACAGTGTCAAGGATGTGTCAAGAAAGAATCCATGTTTTATTTTAAATATGTTTCCGTTGATGGGAAGAATGAATACTGTCTTTCATGTAACCACTTTGTCTAAATATGGAATGTAATGCAAGTTTCATGATCTAAATATCTAAAACTCTAAACCTAAAAAGATTCTCAATGGGTAATCTTGTAATAACTCAAGATTAAGTAAGGTTTAAGGCTGGGGCCTTATAGTTGGTATCAGAGGTCGGTTTAGATAACTTTAGAGGTTAGGGTATTCTTTAAGCATAAGTGACATTACCATAATGGTTAGGATTTCAGAAAGAGTCCTAGTTTTAGATAAAGTGAATGAGTAAGTGTATCTTAGTGTTTACCTTCCTCATTAGTACATGATGGTTTTGTTGATATACTCACACTTACATTTCTATTTTTAGTGAATGGATGGATCTAGCAGGCACCAAAGAGACAACAGGTTTGAAGGAAACTGTAGTGGTTCTCTGATTAAGATACTAGATAAAATGGAGGATTCAATGAGGAAACTCGTGGTTGTTCTAAACCAAATATCAAGGAGTCATGATCAACCACTTGAACCTTGGTATGTTCTGTAATTCATCATGTACGAGATGACTAATCCATGTGGAAGTTCAGGTAATAATTATAAAGGTAACCATTAGAGTTTATATGATCCTTACTTTTGAGGTAATTATGGGTTATTATATGTTATGATGGAAAATGAAAGGCATGAGATATACTTGAGGTTAAAATATGTTATGATCATTTTTGATGATTTTATCTCTTTTTGGGGAATGATTTAAGAATTATATAGTTTTGGAAAAAGGACAACACGTAGACCGTGTGACAACCTGTCGCGTCGGACAAAGCTGCGGGAATCGAACCCACAACCAAAGTGCGACTGGTATTTATCGCCTACCACTAGACTACGTGACGTCCCTAGTTATTTTGACCGATTCTTTCTAGTTATATGATTTTATGAATTAAGAGTAAGTTGATTTTGGGTTATTTATGAAAATTATCAACCTATCATGGAGGATATGTGATTAGGTTAATTACTTTTCAATACGAGACTTTAGGAGCAACTAATGTTGTTTGGAGATAAATGTTACAATTTAACTTGGAAGACTATGTGACTAAATCCTTCAAATATTTGGGTTTCAATCTTAGGTTGGTTTACTTTGATGAATTTTATGGACAAATTGTTTATCGGATGGTCCTCGTTGAACTTTGGGTTTTGTTGGAAAAATTTTGGAGATTAAGAAAAGATTTTCTTTTTAAAGGGTAATCCTTTTCTGGATTATTTGACCTTGTACTAACCTTTTTGGTTTTGGTTTTGGTTAAATCCTAAAGACATGGGATGTATATAGTTCTCTTTTGTGGATTAGGTGATTCTCTAGAATTTGATTATAGTACTCTTAATGCGAACAAGTCTCCCTAAATACTCGTCTTTTGAAAAAAAATATGAGTTTGATTAAGGAATCTAGTAAAAGTGGAAAGTCAAAATGATAAGTGATTATATTTCCTTATTAATAAATTCCTCAATAAAAAGTAACTTAAAACAAAAATTTTGTCTATTAACTTTTCCTACTGGGGAATCGAATACCGTTTAACCCATCACAAGTTTCTGATTTTCTCATTGTTAACTTTCTCCTAGACATGTTTACTATCACTCTCCCTCAAGAACATGACCCTTTGCTTTTTCTTCCATGTCCATGTTTTTCTACATGGAATCCTAGTATGGGTTAACTCGGGTGACCTCTGTACTTATCTTCCTTTATTTTAAAGTGAGTGTTTTACCGACTCTTGTTCCGATGTGGGACGTTCAAGGATGTTTCCAAGCTCAATTTTAAAAATTGCGAGGACGCAATTCCCAAAAGGGGGGAAGGATGTAACACCCCAGGTAAATAAAGAATATAACATTTTCATATTTATTCATATTTGTGAATAAAATATTGATATGACTTTAAAGGGGATGCTATGCTCGATGGCATACCCAACACGCAACAACGAGTTTCTTGGGAATCTTACGTTGCACTCTAATAATAAAATAATATTATTTTAAATGGTAGTTAACATGTAGCCGTTGTATTGGTGGGAATGGATAGAAATAAATAAAATATTATTATATATGTTTTTAAATGTTTTTACATTTATCCAATAAAAGATAATGGCTTAAAATACGGAAAGAATTCAATTTTAGGCGTATATGCCCTAGTTTTCACTAAAGGTTCACTTATCACCTTTTGATGGCGAACCATCATTAAATATAGTTTTGTTCACTCTTATAAATTATATTGGACCAAATAAAACTCTTCTTAAGAATCGGGACATCAAAATTTACTTTGTGTAAATTTTTGGTATCTTCCCGATAATGTTCATTTTTTTAATGAATAGTGTAAAATGTTGTATTTTAATTCAAAACCTCTTTTTAATCTAATTTATATATATGATTAGATTATATTTTGAATTGGTTTTAAGGTGAAATTAGAAAATATTTTTACCATTAAATCCAATAGTGGTCGTTGAAATTGATTTCACTTTGAAATCAGACTTAAACTAGTGTCAATCTTTTGATACTTATTGTTTTATAAAAACACGCTATTTGCTCTGACAGTGGGAATTAATTATTAAATTAATTAATGTGACTAATATTTTTTGAATTTTGTAAAACGGACTTCATTTTTGAATTCGGAATATCAAATATATCTTAGGGTGATGTTTTGGTATTTTTCTGGAAAACTCCAATTTTTGATGAATAGTGAAACCACTAAGTGGTAATCAAGCAAACTGATTTTTCAGTTAAATGAAATTTTACCACTAATGTGTATTGAATTTTGAAAATCCGACATTCATGGTTGTCATTAGTATGTAAAATGTGGTTCAATGGGATGAAAATAATTTTTTGGTGAATAGTAACTTTTTTTCATTAATCGCGATTAGAGGTAATTAGTGTCATTTAAGGTAAAAATGATATTATAAGAATGTGAAAACACCATGACACTTTTCCTACACCTATTGGGTGAGTCATGGACGACCAAAAAAAGACATGGGGCAACTTGGGGACCCCATGGATCCACTTTAGTTGGAAAATGACTATAATATATTTTTATTTAATGTTAAAATTAAATTGACACAAACATGAGTTGTTTTACTAAAACTGTTTTTAAGTGGGGTAACATAAGTCCAAATTTTGATTATAAATAATAATTGGAAAGATAAAAAGATTTAATACATCATAGTAATTTTTTTATAATTTTTAGACATTAAATAAATTAAATTATTTATGACATCATAATGATGCAGTGATGACATCATTATTTAACGATTAAAATAAAATAGAAAGATAATGTAAAATCTATGAACTACACATGTCCAAAACTTATTGTATGGGTGGATTTAGAACCTTTATAACCTTATCCACGAATTATATCAATGTGGGACCTTTTAAAACCGAAACACATTTTCAAATAAAGTAATATTTCTTTGCTTTCCAAAAGTGCCCCTCCTCTCCTCTTATAAAAGGCCCCCACCTCTACCTCATTTCACACACTCCTCAAGCCTTTGGATCGGCCAACCCCTACCCATTTACTCTCTCCACATACCTCTCCTCATCCTAGAGGATTCCCTTTGGGCATAATCCTTTCAAAGAAAGCCTTTAGGCTCAAATCAAAAGGAGTTACACTTTTAAAGGTAATTCATTCTCTCATGTTCATTTGTTTTATTTTGCTTCTCCAACCCCCTAAACTCTTTTTATTTATTTCTTTTGTAACAAAACCAGTATCTTCAATATACTATGATGTTTTTATAAGATTTATTCGAGCTACACTCTCACAAAACTACATCAAATGGTTAAAGAACATACGGTTTCCGTGGATGGAGAAATTGTGCCTCCCGAAACGATGATTGTTCAATACTCATTTAACACCTTCAAAGGTGGCCATTATGATGTCACTATTTTTATATATGATATATAATAAGTTTATGTTTTACTTATTATTCTTTATTTTTAATTTGTGTCTTACCTATATGGCTTCCATTATGGGTATACGCGATATCTTCATTTTAGGAAGTGCAGACTACCGCCCCCTCAAAGTGATTTGATTCGTTAAAATACCATATGTGGGACGTATAAAGGATGGAACTATGATATTATATATGATATTATACTGTAATTATAATATACCTTTATATCATTAGTATTCCATTCTATAAAATACGAAATAGAAATGAAAGTAGCGTTCATGCGTACGTACGGCTTACCGTCTCCATGAACGGTGCATTTCATTTCTTACCTCTAAATGATTATGTAATGTTATAAATGCATGCATGTAATGGATATATATGACATATATTATATCTACATCATGAATACAATTCTGTATATAATAAACATTTGGCCACACGAACAACATGTAATTGTAAGAAGTCCACATTCGACTTAAGAACCAAATATCGACAAAACAATCATTATTAACTTAATGATTAAATAGTGTTTATAACATGGTAATAAGTGATATAAAAGGAATAATGAACTTGAAAAAGGTTCTTAAGGAAGTAGAAATTAACTCAGGTTTATTATTCAGGAGATTAAAGAACGATCGAGTCAAGTCGGACCCGAGGTAAGGGATCCTACACCACTCTTTCTTTTTAACTACACTCTTTTATGTCATTCCTTTTATGCTCATATTTCTTATGATTGGGGATGTTCTTTTATATTACTCCTACTGTACTTATTATGTTCATATGATGAGAGACCATATTTCCTCTCATCAATCCATTTTGGAAGTTTTGAGTGGCGCCGTTAGGCTGCCGAATTTTCGTAAGGGATTTTTCACCTCACTTTTATTCTTGTGAGATTTATGGTACATTTTCCACAAATTCCATTGAGTGGTGTATGTAGTTCCCATTATTCCACTCTTTGTGTAATATAATTTCGTTTATGAGTATTTACATCAATGATCTATTGTCCTTCTTTCATGTGGTGTATGTTTTGAATGATACCCAAGTCGGTAAGGGAACCTTTCACCCTCCTCTTTTTTTAAAAGACTTCTTTTGTTGGGTATTTTAATTTACATATTGTTATGTTGGGATATGTTCTCATATACCCTTATTAATGTAAATTTTATGTCCAAGTGATGAGATACACTTTTTATCTCTCATCAACTCATTTTGATGTGTTGCCGTTAGGCTGTCAAGGGAACTTTTTAACCCAATTTCGATTTCTTTGGGTTCAACATGTAGTCATTGAATATGTCATCCATTGAATATGTGTGAATGACCTTTTATTGTTTTAAACTTAATATCCACTTATATTGGGTGTATTTATATTTGTCACACATATTTTTGTGATTGATTTGTCCTTAATTTAAGGATACCTTCTTTATAAGGGATTTCATCACATTTGACATTTCTATTGAGGGTTCATTGTTGTTATGCACCAATTCACTCTTATATGGTGTATATACTGTACTTTGGAGTATTATATCATGAATACATTTATTCTCATGATATTATAAAGTTCTAACTAAATGTTATTCCTCAATTATTTTATTCAAGTGTCACTAATTTTGGTAAAACCCCTTTATCCAAAATATCATTTTAAATGTTTTAATTATTTGTTCTTATTAATATCCATGTTTTCAAAATGGTTTTAAGGATTTATTTATACTGATATTAATGGTTTAAAATTTTAAGCATCAAGGTGGTATGGGACACTTTGATTCAAAAATCTCTTTATTAAATGTTTTAAATGGTTTTGAAATGGGTTTTTAATGGATTCATTATTTGAATATCCTAAAATGTTATATTGTGATTGAAATGTGGAAATGTTATGTTTCCTTTATTCATGTTTTATGTGATACGATTATGTTATGGTTCTTGGGAATTGTTATGAATAACGGGTGGTTCCGTGATAAACTAAGGGCGGGTGAGCCCGATATAGCTCTCTAATGCATTGGGTAACGCGAAGGAGTGAAACGTTAAGGTTTCTCCGAAGAGATTTAGGGAATATACTGTGATGGGTATTCCAAACGTAACCAAGAGGGTTACTCCCTACGTAAGATTGTTATGAATGCCTCAAGTTACCTTTATGTCATATGATTTATATGATTTTATGAGGTATGTTAAAGTGACTTTGTTTTATGGGTAAAGTATGATTTCATTCTTATGTATACATGTACTCATGATTCCTTTCCATATTTTTATATCCCTTACTGAGCTTTTTATGCTCATCCTAAGTTTTTGAAATGTTTTTCACAGGTCAAGGGAAGCGTACATGATGTGATGACAGTGTCAAGGATGTTTCAAGAAAGAATCCATGTTTTATTTTAAATATATTTCCGTTGATGGGAAGAATGGATACTGTCTTTCAGGTAACCACTTTGTCTAAATATGGAATGTAATTCAAGTTTCATGATCTAATTCTCTTAAACTCTAAACCTAAAAAGATTCTCAATGGGTAATCTTGTAATAACTCAAGATTAAGTAAGGTTTAAGGCTGGGGCCTTATAAAACCAATATACTAGACAATCCTATGGTAGTTTATGTCAAAATATAGATAATTTACATGTAGTTAATAATTATAATTTGGAAAAGGTTCAATGGTAAAATGAGACAAAGAGTGGTCAGGTGAAAGCGTTGGGGGTTTGAGGAACACAAAAGCTATATAATGTGGCTTGGGAAAATGACCGTGTTAATGAATTTTCTATTACATATGGTCTAAATGAGTAGTATATTTGGATGTAATATTATTCTTAGGATTATGAGGAATCCTTCTATATTAATTTTCCATACTAAGGGGTTTCAGGTTTGACCAAGATTCAATTCCATAATGTACAAGAAAAAATAATTATTCTAACACCCTTAAATTTCACGGTAAATTATATTTTATATTTTAATTATATTTAATTCATCTCGAAAAATTCATGTTGTAAAAGGTGTAAGAGATGTATTGGAATCACATTTTGTGAATTTGGTTTAGTAATAAAGATACAGTTATGTAACAAAATAATAATCATGACACGATGAATGAGTCTCACGACATAGAGGCTAGGTGAGAGTAATTGGATGTGGCATGGAGTGGAATCCATAGTGTGGTGGTTATATCTGGAGAGGCTTACTATAATACAAAAATGGGCATAACCATGGGGATTATATTAGGTAGATACCAAATGATGGAAACTTAATTGTAAAACCTCATTTTCTTTTAGGATAAATATTATTAAAAGAATTGAAATTTTTTTATATGGAGAGATGTTCATATTGAGAATTGTGATTCATATTTTTATTCTAAGAGGTGGGACATCTCGAGTAGATGTTTTTAGATTTGGATAAAGGTATTTAGTGCACTAAGGGTTATTATGAGAGTCTCAGGAGATTAAGGTTGGATTAGGAGTTTGGAAGGGTTTTACCTATGTTCACGGTTTGGTATGCATGGCTTGAAAAAAATTATGTAGCACCCTCAGTTTTTTTTTCTTTGTTGATTTTGTTCATTTGTTGTTTTTTAATGAATAGAACATATTTATGGCATAAATATGTAAATTAAATAGTAAAGTATGTGATGTTCCATGGATTTGGGTTATTGAAAATTTGTTTGGCACATGGTAATGGGAGATTTTAAAGACCCTGACCCTAGTGTCACTGAGCCATTAGTTACTTTATTACATTGGTACTAGATACAACTGATTTCATCCCAAAGGACCAAATTTATTAGTAGTCTTGTGATGATAGAAACATACTTTAAACTCACATTATAATTGAGGACATAAAATACAATGTAGTAGTTTTGGGGAACAAAATTTAATCATTTAGTATGTACCTGGATATCAATCATAAACAAAAATCATAGAATCATAGAAAAAGGAAACATAATAAAGGGGTGATATTATATTCTTATTAATGGTCTGAATATAGTGAATTTTATCATGAGTAAATATGGAATAATCAATAACACACGGTAAATATCTGAAAACGCATTCCATTTAATAAATAAATTGATCACAAATATATATATATGGTTGTAATAAAATAAGATAAAATAATTATATATAAATATTCACATGATCTTTAAACTAATACCTTAATATCAAAACTGACCAAATTATCACACGGACAACAATAACTAATCTCACAATGATGGAATGCATAATAAAGGTTATGATAAACATACCTTCAAGGAATCATGATAATACATTTAATAAAAATGGGTATGAGCTAATCCAAATTCCCAATTTAGATTTTCTCATGAGACCTACTGATTCATAAAAGGCCTATAGTAGCCCTTTTTATCACTTACTATGGATAATTTGTTCATCATATGAAATGGATGAAACATAATCAAAGTAGAAATTCATATGAAAAAACACCATATTAAATGTTAATAGTTTCCCCAATAAATGTAATAAAACATAAACCATCCATATTAATACGGTTATGGGTATAAAAATAGTAAATACCTAATATAGAATAATTTTTACTAAAGAATATTAAAAAAATTAAATATACCTTGAAAACATCACTCGAATATTTATTGAGGAAAATACCATTTTAACATTGAAATTTATTATTTAAAGTATAAAATAATTACCAAATATTAAGTAAAACATTTCATTTAAAAATATCATTGTGAAATTTTATGGAAATATTAAAATAAAATATTTTTCATGATGGAGGGTAATTTCATGTATGTTATTTCACAAATTTTTGATTTACACTATTTTAAAAACGACATATCGTACCTTGTTCCAAAAATTAAAAGAAGTTGAATTTAAAAATATTTTCTTAAAATAAATTAAAAAACTCTTAAAATAATAATTAATAAATAATTTCATGATGATTAAAAAATAATTTTAATCCTTTTTTGGAAAATATGGACACATAAGAGAAAGATTCCCAACTGAGTGGAAAGAAATGTTAGCTCTCCATAAAAAGGATTATTTTGGTGTATTGAGTACCTAAAGGGATTAAATTGAAAGGGAATTTTTTAATTTATATAAATAACTATAATATAAGAAAATATATTTGGTTTAATAGATAAATTTAAAATAATTTCCTCACTAGAGACATAAAAATAAACAATCCAAAATAATAATGAGAATGTAGAATAAACCCTTAACGCAGGGCTAACATCTTTTATTGGTGTATGAAACTCCTTTATATTAAATATATATTTATTATAAATATATTATAGAAGCATAATAACATATATCATACCTAATATTATTTAATTATACTATTTTACCACCCGTTTATAAACAATTTTTGGATAAAAACACTATTTTGGATAACATATGATTCATTTTTTATGTTTGTTTTGGTTTGGTAGTTTCGGTCCATGTAGTTTCATATTGGATAAATCATATAAATAATGTGAATATTTCTTTTAATATCATATATATTCATTATAATCAAATTTATAGACATAAAAATCGATATAGAAAAATGAATCACACTGTTTATAGAGACAGTAGGTCATACGTACGCCTGGATGTTGTTTCCATTTTTCAATAGAAGGAAAAAATAGAAAGATATATAAAAAATCATATTTAAAGAATAATTTTGATATCATATATATTATATATATTAATTAAATACATCCTTATTTTTCATCCATTTCAAAAAAAAATTAAAAACATGTCACATCCCTTTGTGTAGGTGGTCATCAAAACGTACTCATGAGCGACACTGTAATTTTATAATAAATTGTAAGGTATGAAGTTATATGTGATATTATAATTACATAAGTATAATTATTTCATAAATTCATAATATATAAATTATGTATTTCATTATATTCATCTGTGAGATTCAGTGTTGGAAAACGACTTACATTGGTTCAGGAGGCAGTAGTCCGCCTTGCACATGAAAAACAATATCATTTCCCATTTGATGAATGAAGATTTTGATTTAAGTTATGAAATAAAAAATTAATATATCATTATAATTAATAATTTTATTTATTTATTCATAGTTGTAGAGTATTTTTTGGGGCTAGATGATGAAATAAAATTAAGATGTATGGCTAAGAATTATAACTCTTCTTCCAAGAACCTCATTAGTATTATACCTAAATCATTATTTGGATGATTTTTTATAATTTAAAGGAATATAGGTTATGGGGAGGGATGTAAGTAAGATATATTGGAAATTATTTTCTGTATAAAAATGATATTGTAGTATGGAGAGGAGAGGAAAGGGGATGCCTTTCATAAGTGGGGGATGAGACCTCCCTTGGAAATTTCCTAAATGAATACTACTTGATAAAGAAATTAACAATCCAAATGCTTTTAGATGGGAATATATATTAATTTTGGATGGGATAATGTTTAAATATTTCATAATAATAGGATTTATTACTGTTTAATTGTAATATAATCCTATATCTTTTTTGTTTAACCACTTGTAAACCCGTTTTAACCATAACAACGATTATTAATTTTTACTATTTTTACTTTTCATTATAACCAAAAATTAATTTTACATATTAAAAAAATTAATTTTACTAATTATAAATATGGAAAAAAAATTATGAAATTAATTCATATAAGTGGATGAATTTATTTTAAAATAAAATCCGGATGTGCGATGAAAATTCATTTTCTATGGAAATCTATTCTTAAGTACAAAACGTTTATTTATTAAAATTAGTACAAAATTTATCCCAAGTAACTAAATTGGGTTAATAATATTATAATTGATCTAATTTTATTTTAATTTTTTTTAATAAATGGATTTTTTTCAAATAATATAAATTAATTTTTTTTAATAAAAATCAACATCTTTAGCTATTTATAAAAAAACTCTTTTCAGAAAATTATTAATTTTTTTTATAATATAATTTTGAAATGGTGATATTAAAAATCAAGTTAATTTGTCCAAATAATGTTTCTAAAAGTGAAAAAACTAATTTTAAAATAATTTCTCAAAATTTGACGAAAATAATTTTTTAAAATATATATTTTTGACCTTAAAACTGCATTTATCCATGATCATACGAAATATATTTGATGACTGATAATTTTCTTACTGAAAATATATTATTTATATTTAATTTAAATAATTTAATAATAATAATTAATTTAATTTATGAATATATAATTAAATTAGGAACATAAGAATTGTTTTTCACAAAAACATTTCTTTTACTTTTAAATGATTTATTTATTATTTTTTCAAATAAATTGATAACCAGTGAATTTTTTGATAAATGTATAGACCATATAATTTTCGAAATTTATTTATTTTTATTAATATCTACAAATTTAATGTAAATTTTATAATGATATATTATATTATAGTTCATTTAGACTTGGGGTTGTATGTACTTTAAGAAATCAAAGATATTAAATTTCTTTAAAATAATAAATTCTCGAGGTGTTAAATTCATAACTTCTTAAAAATAATTCATCCTATAAAATTATAGAATGTCACATCATAAAAATATTTTAGTTTCTATTTATTATAATATCATTAGGTTCTCATGTCTCCTCTTATATATAATTGTTTCTCTAAAATACATTTACTAGTCAAGTCGGCTGATTCCTCCACACTTATTATCTAGGGTCTAAAATCTATATAGTCTTTTCAAAGTAACATATATTAGGTTACAATTATATTTCCTCAAAGGTGATTATATAGTTTGGGTCGGTCATGTACATTTTTAATCGGGATATATGAAACACATCATACAATTTATAGATACATGGTTGAATTTTAAAACATTTAGAAATAACTCATCTTCTTTCTATAATTTTCAAAGGTTAGATGTGCATGTGGCTCAATTTTCCTCTCTGATAGAATAATATAACACCATTCCATGGAGATAATTTCAGGAAAACACGATATTCAACTTGAAATTAATGATCATACCTTTAGTTACTATGATATATCTTTTTCCTATTCTAATCTTCTTTAATATTGTTTTGAAATGTATTTGTGTTTTATACTATTTCCTCCAATAGTTCTAGGCCTATAAGCTACCTTTAAAAAAATCATCACAACAAGATGATGTATGGCCTCTCTTACCATACGATGTTTTATACAAAACCATTTAAATACATTAATGGAATATATCGACATAGAAAACCTCTACCAAGATATCCAATGACCTCACATACCATGAAACTCAAGAGTGAAGAACCTCAACATGTCTTCTAATGTTTGAATAGTCCTTTTAGATAGTCCATCAGTTTGAGGGTGATAGGAAGTGATCAAATGAAGCTCAGTATCAGGATCCATTTGAATAATTTTATTGAATTCTCATGTGAATCACCAATCATGGTCAAACATAATCGAAATAGGTGTGTCATGTGTTCTTATAACATCATTAATATAGGGTTATACAAGGATATCCGGTGATAAATATTCTTAGATAGTTGGATATGTATAGTTTTGGTATGGTGATCATCGATAACCCATATAACATCATTCATTCTAGGATTAATTGGTACTATAATTAAAACCATATTTTAATTTCATCCCATTTCCACATAGGAACATGGAGAGACTGCATGACTCATATAGGATGTTATCTATTATCCTTTACCTATTGAAAAAACAACAATCATGAAGCATAATTAGAAATTTGCTACTTCATATTATCCCACATATAATGTTCCTTGAAATCTCTATACTTTATGGTTGTACCAGGGTGTATAGATAAATACAATATATAAGAATAATCTAATAATTCCCTTTTTAGAAAACATATAAATGAAATAAATATCCTATTTACAAATTTTAGAAATCCATCTCCAAATACGTATTCTTCCAATTTCTCACCATTCACAAATTTAATTTTCTATTGAAAATTTTCTTATCATCTTATGAAATTATTCTCTTCTACAATAATTTTTTTAGAAATAATTTGAAAAAGGTGTGATTTCTCTCCGTATTTAATAATTACAACATCCTTTTTCACTATACACATGAACATATGATCATTATCTATCCTAATTTCAGTCATAATTCAATGATCTTTCCTACTCAATGAATCTGATACCTTATATTCCTTTCCTGATTAGTAGTGTATCACGAAACCATAATATTTAAGTAGCTCAATCCAAATAATTCACCTCATATTGAGATATTTGTATGAAACAATGTATTTAAACATCTTGTGAACCATATATATCTCATAATTTTTACTACAAAGATAATGTATCCATATATTAAAAAAAATTACAGATTCCAACTCTTGATCATGGGTTAGATAGTTCTATTCATGTATCTTTAACTACTTTGATTCATAAGAAATTTCTTTATCATTATATATAAGGTAGCAACCAAGTACCTTCTCTTATGCAACACTATATATCTAAAAAACCTCATTTATGTATAGTAGATTCAAAAAATGATCATTCAACAATATCCACTTCAATTCTTAAAAACATTATTCACATTACTTGGTCCATATAATCTTAACCCCTTTATGAGTATTCTTGGATAATGGGTAATCCAATTAGAAAATGTTTTTCCCGAATAACTAATAGTAACCTACCCAAACAATGAAACAATGTGGCTCATGTTTTTTTATTGGTGTAAGACATTATTGAATAGCCTTTGTGTTTTTAGGATCAATAGAGATACTGTCATTAGAGACAATATGGATAGGATAAGAAACTATAGGAATCTGTAATTGAAACTTGCTAAATTTCACATATATCACCTTAAAATAAGAGTCTCAATAATGTTTCTAAAGTGATTCTCATGGTCCTCATAGCTCTTAGTGTACACCATTATTTCATCAATAAAAAAATTAAAAATCATCAGGATATTCTTTGATTACTATATTCATTATATCTATAAAAATAAATGGTGCCTTAATCCATACAAGTGGAATTACTATAAAATTGTAATGTATATACCTCATAAAAAATGTGATGTGTTTAGAACATCTTCATTATTTACTCACAATTTAAGATACACAGAAAAAATTTCAATCATTGAAAAATACTGAGTTCCAAAAATTTGATCGAATAAGTTATCAATTAATGTTATATAGTATTTTTTATTTATTTCAATGTAATTTATTTCCTGATAACCAATGCAGAAACTCATAGATCCATTTTTTTTCTTAATGAAAAGAATAAGAGATCGCTAATGAAAAAATCTAGGGAATATAAATCTATAATCACACAAATCTTGTAGCCATTTCATCAACTCTACTAATTACACAATGTAAATTCTATAATAATTATTTGATAATGTTCATCCATTAGTGATTAAATCGACATAAAACTCAAAAAAAACAATCTAGTGTATATTTTTCTAATTTCTCTGGAAATAAATTTATTTATTCATATATAATTATTATATCCTCAATTTCAATATTACATTTTCCAAATACATATTATTTCTTATCAGGTGGCCCATGAATCTCCTTCTGAAGGCCTATTAGGGGTGGATTTCGACATGACCCAGATGATTATGTCTCCACTCTAAAGATAAGAAAATAAAAATCTTCAACCTGAATCATAATTTCATTATCCTTACAATAATTTTTTCTCCATATTTTGAAATCAAATCGATTTAATGGATTATAAAAAAATTCAACAATAGGTATAATACCATGAATGGTGCGAGCCATGGATTAAATTAAAGACCCCTGAAAACTTATTGAAAATTTAGAGGGCAAAAAAATGAGATGATAGAGGGTAGAATGAGAGTGATACATATTTCACCATCTCCAAAAAATGAAACAAAATTATTTCATAATCATAATTCATTAGGTCCATCACACAATTCATTCATAATTATGTAAGAAAATAATGCATGTTTATATTTCACAATGGGAACTGATTGACGCATCCTTATTATGGTGGGAATTTCATTATGATCCTTAACTTATAACTCCCTTAATATGGTGTTATGGAAATATAAAATTTTATTGGAAAACATAGAAGATCAAAAAGAGTGAAAACATAAAAAATAAAATAAATAAATATATATTTGTGGATGTATTAAAATTACCTTCCACTACATATTTAAGAACATCAACATTAGCTGTTGTGATTACATCATCTTGGAATTTATCCATTGGATTTTTTGGGTGGAAAATACCTTGATGCATAGGAAAACAATTTTTGTAGTTTCCCATCTCCTTGAAGTTTAATCACTGAGCATTGGAAGCATATTTATTTCACTTTAAATCAATACCCTAGAGGCATTTCACTCCATAATTGTTGAGAAATATCATTCCCTGAAAGCATGTTACATTGTGCTTCTTTATATATTTATTACATGTTGGAAATTAAACCCTTAAAATATTACCCTTTTTTTATTTCCTTCTCCAGAGTTTTGATTAACCCAATTCCTTATTTCTATAATAGTCAAAATACATAGATAACTCTTTATTTTTATTGATGTCACAAGATACTAAATCTATATTTGATGAGAATGTTCTTAAGACTAGTGACCTTTGAATTATTTTCTTAATCACATCAAGTAAATATTCAATATTTCTATTTAAATTACCTACATATTCCATAGTTTTCATTTATAAAAATGTAATGTTGGATTAATAATTTCCAAAATTTTCCTCTTCCTTTTCTCTTAGACAAATTAATTCTCTCTCCATATCCTCTCATTATTAGCGAGGAAAGTATTTTTCCATAGAAGATCATCAAAATCATTCCATTTTATAGTTGATATTTCCTCATCATGCTTACTATATTAAATAAGTGATCTCTAATGATATACATCCCTAAAGAGATGATAAAATTACACGACAACCTTCCCACTTTCATTACATTCTGATGAAGAAAATATATTCTATAAGGAACTTATCCATGGATCAATTACAAATGGATTTTCATTCTCCTTTAATGATATATGTCTCAAACACATGAAGTGCTATAAAATTGTAACACCACATTATGGATCATTAGGTTTCTTTATAAGGGAGTGGTTATTGGTCATAACCTAAGTCACCTTACCCAAGGTGGATATAATTTTTTCACAACCTACATTATCTGCATTATCTATCTTAGGTGAGAAATACCTATATGAATTTTTTTCATTGATAAAATTACCATTAATTTTTATTTTATTCATTTTTATACAATTTGGTATGCTAGATTAGATCAAAATATTATGTATTATAATGTATAATTTAAAAACATGTGAAAGACATAGAATTAATTATGAAATTTATGCATACATAATCTTAGAGTTGTAAACTTTATTTTATTGAGAATAATCTCAAATCATGAAATTAGTTTCAATTCATTTATAATGGTTTATAATGAAAATGTGAATTAGCTAAAGAATATCCCTCAAAAGTTTTAAACCAGGTTTGTAGTCAGGGTACATTCACAATGTCGTAGATTGAAAATCGAGAAATACTCGAAAAATATATATTTGCGGTTATTACCCCTAGATACATATAATCAAAAACCACCTCTAATTATAATATTGTGAAAATGTTGTATTGTTATTAAAACCACTTAATATCTATCTTAACAAAAACTATAAGATAATATTATATACATAGTCTTATCAAAATTTCATTCACATTATTGCATC
Organism: Viscum album; assembly: GCA_963277665.1. Lineage (NCBI taxonomy): Eukaryota > Viridiplantae > Streptophyta > Magnoliopsida > Santalales > Viscaceae > Viscum > Viscum album. The sequence goes on from OY728126.1 coordinate 1,593,208,930, forward strand.
CCCAAATCATTGATTTTTGGAATCATGTTGCTATGTTTTATATCAAATATGATGTGATACCAACTATAAAGATGCTGACCCTAGTATCCTAAAATAAATGGTTACATTAATACATTGGTACTAGATACATGTGATCACATGAAAAAGGAATAAGTAGTAGCTTATACATTGAAAAGTAGGTACATAATTTAATCTCACAAAATAATTGAAAACACAAAATACAACATAATATTTTATTTGGGTGAACCATTACCCCCTTTATTTTATCCCTTCATATTAGTCAGGAAACACATCATAGAATCCCAAGGAAAAAAACATAAGAAAGGGATGAGATCAAATTCTCAATAAGGGTTTGCGTATAATAGAATCTGTCATAATTAAATAAGTCTTAATCAATACGAAAAAAATTAATATCTGAAAACACATGAAAATTAATCAATAACTTATTTATGAAGAATAATATGGTTGGAATAAAAAATTATAAAATAATTACTTATAAATAAACTAATGAGGTATAAAATTATCCATGTATATCATAACTAATCAAATAATCACACATAAATCAATAAGTTATCTTATAATGAAGGAATGCACAATTCCATACATCTTGAACATACTATAAAGGACTCATGCCAAGAAATATTACATAAATGAGGTTGGACTTGGTAAAATACCCTAAAAATCATCTAATGAGACATAAAAATGCCTTGAGGGGATAAAATGGCCCTCTCCCATTACTTTTTATGTCCAATTTATTCCTCATATAGAAGGGATTAAACTCAATCAATGTAAACATTTATATTAAAAAACTGCAATAAGAAAAGTTAATAAATTTATATATCAAAATAAAAAAACATAGAATATCCAGATTCATATAGTGAATGGTATGAAAATATCACTTCAATAAAATAGAATAACATTCACCAAATAATATTGACATCGATGAAGATACTTTAAAAGATCATTAGAAATGTTCTTATGGAAAATAATATTTTCACTTTGAAATAAATTATTTAAATATTAAAATAATTCTCAAATATTAAGGGAAAATTTTTATTTCAAAATAACCTTTGAATCAAGTAAATTAAAATTGAAAGTAATTAGTGTTCATGATCATAGGTAATTCCAAACATTCCATTGAAAACATTGATTTCACGTTGTTGAAAACTGTAAAAAAGAAAATCATTCAAAAATTAGAAGAAGATTATTTTTAATCTGTTTTTAAAAAAACTAAAATATGATTAAAAAATAAATTAATAAATCATTTTTATATTGATAATAATACCTTTAAAACATTTTGTGGAAATTATGGATATATAAGGGAAGGATTCCCGACAGAGTAGGAAAAATGAAAATTTTCCTTAAAAACTATTTTTGGCATCTTGTGCACTTAAATAAAGTTAACTAAATGAGAATATTGTAATTTATGGGAATAAATTCAGTATAATACTATATTATGGGTTTAATATATAAATATAATATTACTTCCCCAGTGGTGACATAAACCTAAACAATCTTGATTAATGATGAAATTGTGAATTAAATCATTATCTCGGGTCATACTTCCTAAATATATTGTTGAACCTCGTGTAAAATAAATACATATTTATTATACTTATATTAAATAATCATACATCTATATCATCCATTTTATGATATATTTATAATCTTTTATCACTCTATTGTTAACAAATCTTTGTTAAATTCAATAGTACAAGTAATAATATCTTTATTTTCCATGTATGTTTTCGGTCTGTAGTCTTGGTTCGTATACATTGATCATGGTTCCATAATAACCATTATTTTAAGCATGAATTAAATATCATATATATTCATTATATAAAAACTTATATTCATCCGTATAAATTATAGATATGGATATTAATTATACTATTCAAAGAGACGGTTGGTCATTTGTGAACATGAACAGTGTTTTCATTTTTCAATGGATGTTGAAGTACACTGTGTTGCATTTGTTGTCAATGAGGTATGTTGTTGTCAAGGAATGAATGGATGGATGTCAAGGAGTTTCAATATGCGAATGACAAAGGATGTGATGGTGTTGGTGATGAATGGAGAATGGCCATGGTACTAAGATGAATGTCACTTAGGAGATTCACTAAGTGACATAGGATGTTGTGGTTGAAACATTCTCTATGAATATCTGACGATTGTTGAGCTCATCTTAAAGTTCCAAGAACTTGTATCAACTGGATACAATGTCACAACAATGATTGAAGACCATGCATTGTATTAACAATGCATGAGGAGATGAAGAGAGCCATCCACAACTTCTAAGTGGATGAAGTGATCTAAAGAAGTCCATGCACTATCACCTAGTGCATGTGAATTAGAAGAAGATCCAATTGATCTCTGATTAGATTAATGAAGCACTTTGAAAAATTTAAGTGATTCAGGAGTTCGGTTGAAGAAGAAGAACCTTCAAGAATTCACTCCTAAGTAATGAATATATGTTGAGGAGATTTGAGGAATTCTAATGAAGAAGAGAAGGGAAGAAATGAAGAAGAAGAGAAGTGGCATTTGGCATTTTACACTTAAGTACTTTGTACACATAGTGTATATTCAAGCAAAAAATTAGCCACCAAGGGCCAGCCTTAAGGGTTCAACCCAAGGCACATGTGGGACTAGGTCTCCACGCCCAAGGGGATCCCATGGGGCCAGCCCGAGAGGCCGCGGCCGTGTGTAAGCCGGGCCACGCAGGGGATCAGGTCCTGCGCAGCATGGCCGCCAGAGCGCGCGCCCGAAGGAGCATAGTGGGCGCCAGTGGCACGCCCGCAGGGAGCAGAGTGGGCGCAGAGCGCGCCTGCAGAGAGAACTCGGTGCGGGGTGGCACCGAGAGGGTTGGAAGTTCAATTGCTGAGCCGATGGCAGCGCGAGGGTGATAAACCGCGGCAAAACCACTCTCCGTTTCGATGTGGGACGCGGAAAAATCCCCGGGAGAAAATCTCAGCTGTCCGAGCGATCTCGCGCCCGATCTCCGCCGCTCATCGCATCGCGCCGCTACGGTTCAGATCCAGGCCGTCCGATGTCTTTCATTCGCCCGATCCAATGGCTCCCGGTGTGTCTCCTACCTCGAGCTCGCCCGAAGACACCCGCAAGCCTCCGACGAACCAGGCGCCATCCGAGCATGGTTTTTGAGTTCCCGGCCACCATTTCCGAAGCTGAAGGCTCCATTGAGCTCGTCTAGACCTACCGAACACGATCATGCATTAAAATGACTCTGCATGCAACCAATGAGGATTTTGGAGTTCGGACGAGGCAAACGAAGTTTCCGAGGCTTCATGGGTTCGTGTTTTGCATGGAATAGAAGAGAAGAAGCCGTGCATGCATTCTAAGTCGTATGCACGTGGAGGAGAAAAAATATAGAAGGGGAGCCCGCGTGAACCGAGGATAAAAATAAAGATTGGAAAGATTTTGAAGATCCGAAATCTTCGGTGATTCAAGATTTAACACGCGGATGGACTGAGGCATCTCTCTGACTATAAAAGGAGAGCCCATGCTCTCCTTTATGCTTGCTGATGCGCTGAATTCTCGAAGTCCCGTGACTGCCGTATGTGCCTCGCGAAGTTTTGAAGCCACCGCGCAAATACCACTTGCGCGGATGAAGTTCCAGAGCCACTCGAGGCTCTGAAGGAGGTCCCTGCCCACGTACTCGCGCGGCAGAAGGAGTCCTCACTGCCCGCAAACTTGCGCGGCAGGAGGAGCTTGCGTGGCCGAGGTGCTTGACACCCTGCGCGCCCGAGGTGTTGCACCTTGCACACCCGAGGCAGTAGAAACCTTGCTCGCCCAAGGCTGGTTGCACCTTGCACCCTGCGCGCCCTTGCCTCCTTGAGGTCTTGCGCGGGTTTTGAAGGCAGTAGGGAGTTCGGGTGAGGCAGTATACCACCCATAAGGAGAAAGAGTAAAGAACACCCTACGGGCATTTGTGTGTGCAATTGAAGAAGAGGTCCTGTGTGTGCAAGAAGTGGAGTAAAGGCCAAAGACACACCTACGGGTGGTTTATGTGCAAAGCAACAAAAGGCCGTAGCCTTGTTTGTGCACACTTTGAAGAACAAACTAAAATAACACTAAAGTGTGTGTGTGCAACAAGAAGAGGAGGAGGCCAAGTCAAGTGTGTCCAAAACAAAGAACAATTTATGTGTACTTGAACAAGTAACAAAGAAGGCCAAACCTAGGTGTGTACAAAGTGTACGCATTTAGAAGTCGAAGGAAGAGGACATCCACACTAAAGTATAACACACTTTTAAGTGTGTAATCAAAAGAAACAAAGTGTGTGAATTTCAGAGAAGGTGTGTGCTTAAAGGATTATACCCTTTGTTGGTTTACTGCACCAAGAGAAGAAGAAGGGGAGTGCATGAATACATGCATGCACATGCACACGTGAACAAAGATAAATTAGTGGTGTGCATCTGAGGAGTCCAGGAACAACAGTTCTTGAAGATTTGAGAAGGCCATGCAGTCAGTGCATGAGGATTCAGAGTTGCCATGCATTCAGTGCATGAAGTTGTTTTGAAGTGAGACTGGACCGGACTGAAGTTAAAGATATCAGTTGTTTGAGTATTCAGTGGTTGGAGAGAAGTCAGGTCATCCTTAGAAGAAGGAGATAAATCCTGAGCAAGACGAGAAGACCTGATCATCACAAGTGATCAGAGGTACAGAGCAAGGCCAGCAGTCTTTATCCCAGACTTCTGAAGATACTTGAAGAAGCTTAAAGTGAAGAAGAGCTACTCGAGTGACTCGAGGAGCCAGGAGAAGCCCCCTGTGAGACTCAGGGTGGAAGAAGTCTTCAGTGGGATTCTGGAGCAGGCCGGTGGGACTCTGGTAACACTGTGGGACGCAGTATAAAGACCCTCCTGTGGGACTCAGGAGAGATACAGTGGGATGCTGTATCGACCATTGTAATTCTAACAAGTTATAATGGAGAAACCATGTTGCGGCATATAACCAACATGGCAAGGACGTAGGCCTTTGGTGCCGATCCTTGTAAATCCTTGTGTCCTGTGCCTTTATATTTACTGCATCATTCGAGGAAAGGTGAGAGATACAAGAAGAGTGGATCGAGGCTTTAACCAGCCATAGTGGTTAATTGATTAAGAATCAATTAGTAAAAATTTTTAAGGGATCACTGATTCACCCCCTCCCACTCTCAGTGATTCACGCTGATCTGGGCACTTCAATTGGTATCAGAGGAAAGGTTACCTCTAAAAGATCCAAGAGAGTCTTTATGAAGTGCAGATTTGAGGAAATGAGCGACCAGCCTCAAATGGAGATATCTGCCAAGACTCAGAAAAACAGGATGAAGAAACAGGCCAAGAAGATGAAGAAGAAGATTGTTGTTGATAGAGAAACACCTGACAATTCCTTTTATCACTCTTCTGGTGAAGCATGTCCTAGCTGTGATGAAGATGGAAGAAACAATGATCTTCTAAATGCAATCGAATATCTTCGGAAGACAGTCCCCAGGGAAGTAGCAATGTGTATAGCTACAGGCATCCTTGATCTTCAAGAAGAAAAATCACAGTTAGAAGAAGAAACCAATGCAATGGAAGATCAATTGGCTAAAAGGGTTGGCATAACCAACACTCTCAGAAAGCTGGTGAAGGCTAAAGATGAAACCGTTTCTCTTTGTAATGAAAGATATGAAGACACTGCTGAAGAATTGCAAAGTAGCCTTTCTGAGAAAGAATTCTATAAAGTAATAATCAAAGATGTTTACCATGCACTGGAGAAGAGGCATAGAGTATCAATGGTTGTTAAAGATGCTCAACATGAAGACAAAGTAAAAAGGGTGAAGGAGCTTGACAACTCATTACATGAAATAAAGAAGGTGAATGATGACCAGATGGAATAGCTGAAACAGAATTGGGAAAGTAGGCTAAGAACTATTGAGGATGAGAAGAACTCCCTCAATATGAAATGCTTAGAACTGGAGGTTTTATTGAAAAATCAGCAATCACCCAAAGCCAAAGCCTCCCAGATAGCTGGAAGAAGAAATGTTGCCACTCAAGTGAGCTTTGAGAAGGATGATTCTAAAAGAAAGACATCCTCTAATGAAAGGGAAACATCTTCTAAAAAGAAGGTACCATCCATACCATCTTGTACTCATGCTTCTAAAAGTGTTTCTACTAAAAGTGCAGGATGGAAGAATGAATCCAAACAAGTATGGAAGAAGACAGTGAAGAAAGAATGCTCTCCTGAAACAACACAGCAAGTCAAGAAAAGTACCCAACAATCAGAAGGACTGAAGAGGTCAAGATTTGTGGGTCAGTGTTGGTGTTGTAATAAGTATGGGCACTGTGCAAAGGATTGTTGGTACAATCCACTGAATGTCAAAGCACAAAGGAAGCCCATGCCAAGGGGGAGCAAGCCAGAAGAAAAGAAGCAGAATCCATAGGTCCAGATGCATCTGTTTACTGCAAATAGATTTGGATTACTTGACAACATCTGGGACGATTGCAAAAGTGGTCAAAAAGATACATGTCAGTCTTCAACTGTATCCAGAGCTGAAAAGAAGAAAAGATCACAGAACCTGGCTCAGAAAGAATCCTTGGGAAGCAAGAAGAAAGTTGAATATGCTCCCAAGAAGGTTTTGAAAAAAGGAAAGAAGTCCTTGGAGTCTAAATACAAGAAGGGTGATGCATCCAGAAGGACCACCAAGAAAACATGCTTCTACTGTGGAAAGAAAGGACACACCATGGATCTTTGTAAACAATCCATGGAACTGAATAGAAGCAGACTGGACTCAAAAATACAATCAATCCAGAAGAATCAGAAGGGATTGATTGAAAACAAGTTGCCTAAGAAAGGTAGCTTGAAAGCATCAAAAGAACCATGTGGAACTTCCAGAACTGAGGCCACACTCCCAAGTGACTTACTTGTCATATGGACAAATCAGTTGCAACATGCCAAAGATCTACAAAGAGCTGAAGATGAAGCACTGGAAATTGCTAAGGCAAAAAGGAAACAAAAGATTTCACATGAAGATGTATTGAGATCCACACCAGCACCAACATCATTGAAGATCAAATGTGCAAGTGTGAAGAATGGTGAAAATGGGACATCTCGGTTGAGAGAATCTTCTCAACCTTGTTGTTTACATTGATGAACCAAGGAGGTTCCATCTTATTCCCTAATTACTTGTATTTACATGTGCTAACATTGCAGGGAATTGAAGATGATGATCATTCTCATCTGGAGAGTGGTTTGGAAAGAATGGAGTGCACCCCTTGAGGGGGATCCAATCTGAAGAAGATGGGATTCTTAGATTAATACCATCTTGAGAAAAGTGAAGGTATTCCAATCATACTTTCATCCCTTGTTTCTTAATTGAGTTTATCTTGTCAATTAAGGGGGGGTATGGATTGAAGACAAATGGATGAAAGGGGGAGCTTTATCTTTGCACCTGAACTTTCTAATGAGTTTTGTGAAGTTGTGCAGGATTTAGCAATTCATTGTTATATCTGAAAATTTTCAAACCCCTAAGCATGATCTCACATGTGTAGAGAATTATGGACAGCTTTGAATTCCTTGGTCATATCACTCTTGTTTTCTACACCGGGTTAGCCCAAGTAGACTTAGAGTTGATTTACTAAGGGTTCTTTGCTAAAGAGAACATGTGACATCATCCCTCTCTCAGTGTTTTTCAAGAGAATACTATTCAAAGGGAGGAAGTGATTTTTGAAAGAGAACCACACCACACCTTTGCATTTGGTTGCCAATAAGTGGGAGAAATATTGGAAAACATATTGACCCATTCATATGTGCTCTAGTGTATTGCCAACAAATACAAAGGGGGAGATTGAAGTGCACAGTGTTGCATTTGTTGTCAATGAGGTATGTTGTTGTCAAGGAATGAATGGATGGTTGTCAAGGAGTTTCAATATGCGAATGACAAAGGATGTGATGGTGTTGGTGATGAATGGAGAATGGCCATGGTACTAAGATGCATGTCACTTAGGAGATTCACTAAGTGACATAGGATGTTGTGGTTGAAACATTCTCTATGAATATCTGACGATTTTTGAGCTGATCTTAAAGTTCCAAGAACTTGTATCAACTGGATACAATGTCACAACAATGATTGAAGACCATGCATTGTATTAACAATGCATGAGGAGATGAAGAGAGCCATCCACAACTTCTAAGTGGATGAGGTGAGCTAAAGAAGTCCATGCACTATCACCTAGTGCATGTGAATTAGAAGAAGATCCAATTGATCTCTGATTAGATCAATGAAGCACTTTGAAGAATTTAAGTGATTCAGGAGTTCAGTTGAAGAAGAAGAACCTTCAAGAATTCACTCCTAAGTAATGAATATATGTTGAGGAGATTTGAGGAATTCTAATGAAGAAGAGAAGGGAAGAAATGAAGAAGAAGCGAAGTGGCATTTGGCATTTTACACTTAAGTACTTTGTACACTTAGTGTATATTCAAGCAAAAAATTAGCCACCAAGGGCCAGCCTTAAGGGTTCAACCCAAGGCACATGTGGGACTAGGTCTCCACGCCCAAGGGGATCCCATGGGGCCAGCCCGAGAGGCCGCGGCCGTGTGTAAGTCGGGCCACGCAGGGGATCAGGTCCTGCGCAGCATGGCCGCCAGAGCGCGCGCCTGAAGGAGCATAGTGGGCGCCAGTGGCGCGCCCGCAGGGAGCAGAGTGGGCGCAGAGCGCGCCCGCAGAGAGAACTCGGTGCGGGGCGGCACCGAGAGGGTTGTAAGTTCAATTGCTGAGCTGATGGCAACGCGAGGGTGATAAACCGCGGCAAAACCGCTCGCCGTTTCGATGTGGGACGCGGAAAAATCCCCGGGAGCAAATCTCAGCCGTCCGAGCGATCTCGTGCCCGATCTCCGCCGCTCATCGCATCGCGCCGCTATGGTTCAGATCCAGGCCGTCCGATGTCTTTCATTCGCCCGATCCAACGGCTCCCGGTGTGTCTCCTACCTCGAGCTCGCCCGAAGCCACCCGCGAGCCTCCGACGAACCAGGCGCCATCCGAGCATGGTTTTTGAGTTCCCGACCACCATTTCTGAAGCCGAAGGCTCCATTGAGCTCGTCTAGACCTACCGAACACGATCATGCATTAAAATGACTCTGCATGCAACAAATGAGGATTTTGGAGTTCGGCCGAGGCAAACGAAGTTGCCGAGGCTTCATGGGTTCGTGTTTTGCATGGAATAGAAGAGAAGAAGCCGTGCATGCATTCTAAGTCGCATGCACGTGGAGGAGAAAAAATATAGAAGGGGAGCCCGCGTGAACCGAGGATAAAAATAAAGATTGGAAAGATTTTGAAGATCCGAAATCTTCGGTGATTCAAGATTTAACACGCGGATGGACTGAGGCATCTCTCTGACTATAAAAGGAGAGCCCATGCTCTCTTTTATGCTTGCTGATGTGCTGAATTCTCGAAGTCCTGTGAGTGCCGTATGTGCCTCGTGAATTTTTGAAGCCACCGCGCAAATACCACTTGTGCGGCTGAAGTTCCAGAGCCACTCGAGGCTCTGAAGGAGGTCCCTGCCCGCGTACTCGCGCGGCAGAAGGAGCCCTCACTGCCCGCAAACTTGCGCGGCAGGAGGAGCTTGCGTGGCCGAGGTTCTTGACACCCTGCGCGCCCGAGGTGTTGCACCTTGCACACCCGAGGCAGTAGCAACCTTGCTCGCCCAAGGCTGGTTGCACCTTGCACCCTGCGCGCCCTTGCCTCCTTGAGGTCTTGCGCGGCTGTTGAAGGCAGTAGGGAGTTCGGGTGAGGCAGTATACCACCCATAAGGAGAAAGAGTAAAGAACACCCTATGGGCATTTGTGTGTGCAATTGAAGAAGAGGTCGTGTGTGTGCAAGAAGTGGAGTGAAGGCCAAAGACACACCTATGGGTGGTTTATGTGCAAAGAAACAAAAGGCCGTAGCCTTGTTTGTGCACACTTTGAAGAACAAACTAAAATAACACTAAAGTGTGTGTGTGCAACAAGAAGGGGAGGAGGCCAAGTCCAGTGTGTTCAAAACAAAGAACAATTTATGTGTACTTGAACAAGTAACAAAGAAGGCCGAACCTAGGTGTGTACAAAGTGTACGCATTTAGAAGTTGAAGGAAGAGGACATCCACACTAAAGTATAACACACTTTTAAGTGTGTAATCAAAAGAAACAAAGTGTGTGAAGTTCAGAGAAGGTGTGTGCTTAAAGGATTATACCCTTTGTTGGTTTACTGCACCAAGAGAAGAATAAGGGGAGTGCATGCATACATGCATGCACATGCACACGTGAACAAAGATAAATTAGTGGTGTGCATCTGAGGAGTCCAGGAACAACAGTTCTTGAAGATTTGAGAAGGCCATGCAGTCAGTGCATGGGGATTCAGAGTTGCCATGCATTCAGTGCATGAAGTTGTTTTGAAGTGAGACTGGACCAGACTGAAGTTAAAGATATCAGTTGTCTGAGTATTCAGTAGTTGGAGAGAAGCCAGGTCATCCTTAGAAGAAGGAGATAAATCCTGAGCAAGACGAGAAGACCTGATCATCACAAGTGATCAGAGGTACAGAGCAAGGCCAGCAGTCTTTATCCCAGACTGCTGAAGATACTTGAAGAAGCTTAAAGTGAAGAAGAGCTACTCGAGTGACTCGAGGAGCCAGGAGAAGCCCCCTGTGAGACTCATGGTGGAAGAAGTCTTCAGTGGGATTCTGGAGCAGGCCAGTGGGACTCTGGTAACACTGTGGGACGTAGTATAAAGACCCTCTTGTGGGACTCAGGAGAGATACAGTGGGATGCTGTATCGACCATTGTAATTCTAACAAGTTATAATGGAGAAACCATGTTGGGGCGTATAACCAACATGGCAAGGATGTAGGCCTTTGGTGCCGAACCTTGTAAATCCTTGTGTCCTGTGCCTTTATTTTTACTGCATCATTCGAGGAAAGGTGAGAGATACAAGAAGAGTGGATCGAGGCTTTAACCAGCCATAGAGGTTTAATTGATTAAGAATCAATTAGTAAAAAGTTTTAAGGGATCACTGATTCACCCCCTCCCCCTCTCAGTGATTCACACTGATCTGGGCACATCAGATGTAATGAAAGAAAGGTAAATAGTAATTCACCTTTAAAAATAGTTATTATGTCATATATATTATATATATTAATTAAATATATATTAATTACCATCCATTTAAAAATTAAATTAAAAAAATCATAATATCATTTAGTGGAGGGAGTACGGTAAGAGTATGCAAAATCGATGTTATCTTTTTCCAACGGATTAGAATGAAATAAGGTATATGTGATTTATTAATAATATATGTATCATTATTTCATTAATATCTTATATATTTAATAAATCCACAATAAATAGTGATTGAAAATTAATTTCATCACTTGGTGTGGCGGTAGTTCGTTGTTCACAAGAATAACAATTTAATTTCCCATTTGATGGAAAAAGGGATTAATTAAGGTTATTAAATTATTATAATATAATCATATTATATTTAATATACTAAATTTATTATCATATAATAGTTGGAGAATATTTTTAGTGGGTAGAAGAATAGGTAAAACAAAGACACGTGATAATGAACTACACCTCTTTTTTAGAGAACCTGTTTAGGTTTATACCTTAATCCTTCATAGGAATGTTTTATGATAAAAAATAGACTATATGTAATGGTTAAGTATCTACTTAATTAATTTAGTCAATTATTGATAAAAATAAATGTTTCCTGAAGTGTGGAGAGGATATTAGAGGTGGTTTTATTTTATAAGTGGGGACATGGGCCTCAATAAGAAATTTTCTGAAAAAATTATATTCATTACCAAGAAAACTAATTCAAAATGGACATATATTAAAAGTTGGGATATCATAAGAATGAAATATTTCCATAAAATAGGATATAGATATGTTAAATTGGAAAATTACACTTATTTAAGGTTTAACCCCTTGGTAAACCTGTTTTAACCTTATCCATGATAATTAATTTTGACTATTTATACTATTCTTTATGTGAAAAAATTATTTTGAACATCTTAACTAATATTAATTTTCTGATTAAACAAGGAAATTTTTTTACAAACATCAATTCCTAGATTTGAAATAATTTTGTTTAAAATAAAATGCACAAGATCGATGAAAACTTGATTTTTCAAGGAATAATTTTCTTAAGTAAAAAATATTTTAAAATAAAAATTCAATATAAAATTGTTTCAAATATAATAAATTGGTCAAATAATAATATAATTTAACTAATATTATTTATCAAAATTTTTAACAAAAAATATAACTTTGTAAATTTGGAAATTGAAATTTATATTTACAATAAAAATATGTATTCTTCAATAATTATTGAAAAAATAATATTTTCAAAAAAATATCACAATATAATTGTATAATAATTTTGAATGTTTGATTTAAAAAATTGATTTTATTTTTTGAAGTAAATATTTTAAAAGTCAAAAAATTATGTTTAAACAACTGTGAAAAATTTGATATGACCATTTTTTGGAAAAATTTCATTTTTAAGCATAATAACAGATTTATCCCAAAGCTTAGAAAAAAATATTATATGAAATAGAAAGAATTTTATTCAGTATAAAATATGTTATTATAACTAAAATAATTTTCCAATATTTTGTGATATAATTTATTAAGTTAAAAACTCATTATGTTCATAAAAATAATTTTTTAGTAAAACATTTCATTTCTACATTCAAGTGATGGTTTATTTTCATTTCAATTCAATCTATAAAAAATGAATTTATTTTTACACATGTAACAAATATAATTTTTAAAATTTTTTTGTACTATTCATACCATCCAATTTAACGAATATGCTATAATGAGTAACTATGTTATAGTATTTTTTTGACTTGGGGTTGTGTGCACCATAACTTATCTATGAGGTTAAATTTATTTAAAATGAAATATATCATATTGTTTCGGGTTGTTATAAAATCATTGTAGGATAAGTGTGTGATAAAAATGTATGGGGTGATTTTTCGAAGGGGCTTGGTACGCCTTTTTTCCATGGTGCTGAGTGACAAAAAAATACCAATTATATTTCAATATTCTTCTGGATAGTCGGTGCATGGTTTAGAAAACCATATTAAAAAATGAGCATGGTGTATATCCTTGCCTATTGAGGCTTCATGGTTGGGACACTATTTTGTAAACATTGTATCCAAACTATAGTACCCCTGTTTTTGGGTACATAACCCCTCTCCTCATGTTTTTTTAAATGGTGTTTCTTTGATTGGGTTTCCATAAAATAGATAGTTTTCATAAAAAATATAGTTTCCATAAAATAGAGTGTTTCCATAAAAATATAGAGTTTCCATAAAATAGAGAGTTTCTATTTATTTGAGAGTTTCCATAAAATATAGTGTTTATATAATAGAGAGAGTTTCCATAAAGTTTGGTGTTTCCAAAATTTTGTTTATTTTCATAAAGTGTGTTGTTTCCATAAAGTGGGGTGTTTCCATAAAGTGGGTAGTTTCCATAAAGTTGGATGTTTCCATAAAAAAGGTTTTTCCATAAAAAGGGTAAAGGTGAAGTATTGGAGAGTTTGGTGGTTTTATAAGGTGTGTTGGGACCAAAAGTAAGGTCGCGTGATCTATACATGGTTGGCCCAATCCCTGTGATCAAACCTTGCATAGAGGTCAAATCTAGGTCATGTTTTATAAGAGCTTACTCGTTTTTTCTCTTTATATTTCTTTTTAGCTTCAAAACAACCCTATTTCTAGATTACTCTCCCTAAAGGATTGTAGAACCCTCTCCACACGAGTTGGAGCCAACCCAGAGCCTTCCCTTTGTGATTTCAAGTCCGATTCTTGAGGTATGCCACCATTCTTTCAGGATTTGTCATGTTTTCTTAGATCTACTTAGATCAAAATACCTGATCTTCATTATTTCTCATATCTGTACCTATAGTGGGTAGATCTATGTTTTTTGGATTCCAAATAATTCAATGTTGAGTCGTGATCTTGCTAGGAAAAGATAACTAAGGTCGTTCTTGGAGAATCGACCCACTTTCTTGTGTGTTCTTCGTATGTTGTCAAAGTTTCATTAAAACCTTCTAGGTAGGCAGCATCTATCTTGAATCCTCTTGATTGAATTGATTATCTTGGAATAAAATTGGATTTTTTATTGTGAAATTCATGGATAAATATTCATTTGTGATGGATTATAGTTTTTTGTGAAATTTCATGATCTTGGTGAATAGTTGAGAAAAAGGGGGTTTAGATTCATGAATTTAAAATGATGATTTTAAATTATGGGTTTTCTGGAATTTATAAATGGTTGATTAAAATGATATTTACAATAGAAATGGTTTTCAATAAAAATGGATTTTTATTGAAATGGTTTGTAATTGAAATGGTTTGGAATTGAAACGGTTTTGACGGAAATGGTTTTCAATAAAAAGGTGTTTTTATTGAAAGGGTTGTTTTGGCATGATCGTTGGGAATATGTGGTGTGTGTTCATGTGGCATATATGGGGCTTGGTTGAAATATGACCATGTGCTCAGTGCCAAAGATTTTATGGCACATAGGAATTTCATACATGGGCACGGTTGAAATACAACATTGTGCTTTGTGCCAATGGAACTACTATAAATAGAGGACATACCAACATAGACTTTCCAAATGATTTCATAAACTTTTGGAATAGGGATTTCAAGTGGTACTTACCAAAAGGTTTCACTAAATTGTTGGCATATTAAATTTAAGATGAGTATTACCCAATAGTTTTATCAAACTGTTGGAATAGGTGTGTTTTAGATTGCTTTTTTCCTACAATTTTATCAAACCGTTGGGATAGGTAGGTTTTAGGAAGGATTTCCCAACAATTTTTTAAACCATTAGTAAAGCTTAACTTTCCCAAAGTTTTTTAAAAAAAATTGGGAATTTTTTCACATAAATTTTCAAGAGATCCAATCCCCTATCATCACAATTTCAAGCATAAAGATGACACCTAAAGCAGATCTCCCTCTCTCGGAAAATTATTCCAACAGATCCATCTTCAATCAGAAAGTTTTTTTGTTCTACACTTAAAATTTGTAAGTTGTACCTAAGGGTTAATGTTTTGTATCAATTTTTTTCGTTTTCTCTTTTGATTTGGCCTAAACCCGAGGTTCGTGCAGTATGGTATACCCAACAATTTCAATTTGATTTGTTTTCTATTTCTGTTCTACACTTCAACTATCGTGACTGTATAAATAAACTCTATTTGAAGTATTTATAGACACTCCATTGTAGAGTTAGTGAACCATATAAATATATTGGGACTAGTTATGGTAGTAGTGTAGGCGGTTTTCCAATTTTTAGTCGGGTGATATAATAGTTTCTATGGACTTTAGTTTACTTTATCTCAACTATGTATAATTTTATGTTTGTATATATTTGGTTTAATTTGAACCTATAAAACATATTTATCATATTTATGAGGTTAATAAGGTTGTTTATATGTAAACCATCATACTATAACACTCATATAGAGATATTCTTAAGAATAATTGATGTAAATTATTGATGGATATTTTGTTAATCATATAAATGTTTTTTATAATGAATTATAAGTTATGATGTATTTAACAATTGGGGGGTGTGCAGGTAGTGTTGAGGTGGGGGGAGGGCTGTGCAGGTGGGGGGGTGGGCTGTGCAGGTGGGGGTGTGTTGTTCGGGGGGTTTATAGGTGGGGGGGCTATTCAGATGGGGGGGTGCAGGTGGTGGGGTAAAGTGGGTTGGCGAGAGGGGCGTGTGCAGGTGGGGGGGATAGGTAGTGGGTGATGGGGGATGTGCAGGTGGGGCGTGTAGTGGGGGAGTGATGTGCAGGTGGGGGGTTGTGGAAATGGGGTGGGGGTGTTGTGTAGGTTGGGGGGCAGTAGGTGTGCAAGTGGGTGGGGAGGGGAATGTGAAGGTTGGGGGTGGGCTGGGCTGGGAAGGTGGGAGTCTGTTGGGGGGTGAGGTGGGGGTGTATAGGTGGGGTGGGGGTGTGTAGGTGGGGGGGCGGGGGGGGGGGGGGGGGGGGGTTGTGCAGTGGGTGGATGAGAGGGGATTGTGGAGGTGGGGGCGAGGGTTTGTGCAGGGGGAGTTAGCTAGGGTGAAGTTGGGAGGGTTGGCTGTGCAGTTTGGAAGTCATCACTTTCATAGTTCCCCAATAAGCACTGTGAAGTGATCACTTCTAGAGATTTGGAACGGTCTGAGGCCGCTTTGGTTTTGGTTCTTGTCTAGTCATCTTGATGAGTAAGGCATAACATGGTCTAAAAGTGGCATCAACTATATAAGATGAATTCCATCTCCCACAACACATTTTTATAGAAAGAATATTTCCTTGGATGTTAGGGGGATCCTTTTAGAATCCCTTCATACAAAGACTAGGGAGGAAAATCTTCAAATATATCCACCTAGACTAGGGACCTACTACCATATGTAGGTCCCATATTCATAAGCCTACCTCTCAATGTATTAGATGAATAGTGATTCTATCTAGACATCACCTTCTAATGACATCCTAGATTTTATTCTTTTTATGAGGAAAAAAATATCGAGAAATCCATACAACTTCATATAGAGAAACATCGTTAATCATCCTTCCATGATGATGAAAATCATTACAAACTCATTTCCATACATTAAATCACTCATACTAACTACCAATAGATATTCACTAACCTGTATTTCTTCCACCAGAATACAATGACACAACATTTTCCCAACTGCAAACTTGATACCATCATGCTATCAAGTCACCAATCCTACCAAATTGCATTTCCACTAAAAAAATACTGCTTTAATCCTTAACACCTGTCGTTTTTTTATAACATGAATGACAACCAAATTAAATCTCATATATCTGAGTCACACTTACATGGATAGCCCCCACCCCTGTGGATAGCTTGTACCCCTTGGACAGGTCCCAACCCTCATTGACATCCCACCCACCCCTGGACACCCCGACCCCCCAAGACAGCCCCCACCCCCTAGACAGCCCCCCACTGCCCCTGGACCCCCACCCTCGTGGAAACACCCCCAAAACCATGGAAAGGCCCCACCCCCTAGACACCCCTACCCCTTGGAAAGCCCCCACCTTTGTGGATATCCCGCCCACCCCCTAGACACCCCTACCCCCTGGACAGCCTACCCACCCCCGTGGACAGCCCACTCACCCTTAGACACCCTGTACCCCCTTGGACAGCCCCACCACTCCTCTAAATAGCCCTCCCACCCTTAGTACACTCCTACCCCCTGGACATCCCCCAACCCTGTGGAGAGCCCGCCCACCCCCTGGACACCCCCACCACCCCCTGGACACCCCCGGACACCCCCATCTCCCTAGACATCCCCACCCCTGGAAACCCCATACAACCCTGGACAGCCCCCACCCCCGTGGACAGCCCACCCACCCCCGGGACACCACCTACCCCCTGGATTGCCTCGCCACCCCTGTGGAAAACACCCCCACCACCATGGACAACCCACCACCACCCTAATCACCCCTACCCCCCTGGACGGCCCCACCACCCTTGTGGACAACCCTCCCACCCCTGGACACCTCGTACCCCCTGGACAACCCCTCCAGCTCCATGTATAGCACGCCCACCCCCATGGACACCCCCACCACCCCATCCACCCCACCCTCGGACACCTGCACCCCTGGACAATCCATACCCCCTAGAAACCCCTACACCCATGGACAGCTGGACCACCCCCTGGACAGCCCCTTTTCCCCTGTCGACAGCCCATCCACCCCCGTGGACAGCCCACCCATCCCCCCTGTACACCCCCAACCCCCGTGGACAGTCCCCCACCCCCTAGGACAACCCCCCACCACCTGGACACCCCCACCCCCTTGGAGAGTGTATGTGATCAGTCAAATAATCTTATAAAATATTAACTTTTTTTATCTAATATTTACTCAACTCTTGAATAATTCTTCTCCACAAGTGTACATAATCTTGTACACTAATTTATTGTTTTTCAAAGATATTTTTTATAAAAAAGATATTTTGTTGTTTTATATATTATCATTATCATATTGAGTAGTGTGTTAGGTATGGTTTCATATAAATTGAACAATTCTTATTTACTTAAATATATATTCGATGAAACATCAATACTATTGAATTTCTTTTGACGAAATTACTTTTAAATTTTTTTTATAATGGATAGAAGTTGGATGTATGAAACCGATCAGATCTCAAGTGGTTTTCAAAATAATTTGGAGATATTTTTAGATTTTTCATTTCATAATTCATCAGATAGTGGTCACATACACTGCCCTTGTTACAATTATGTTGGAGGACCTTGGTTGGGCCTTGAAGAAGTCAGGTAACACATAACCAAATATGGTTTTCAAGAAAACTACTCTGTGTGGAATCACAATGGGGAGAAAATGAAATCTCAAATTGCTGATGAATCAAATGAGAGGACTGTAATGTAGAATTTGTTATATGACCTATTTCTTTTTATTCATCATCACGAAAAATAAAAGATTCTGACCCAAGAATATTTCAATTTGAGAAGACATGATGCGTCTAATGAAATTATGATGTTGTTAGGGTGAAAAAATTGAATGATGCTACCACGACACCAGTATATTGACAATGAAGTAAAATGAAAAAGCTGGAATTTTTAATCTGATTGTTTCATGGGGAAACAGTGTATCGTATTTTTAATACATACATCAATTACATGCTTTCCTTCTTGAATGACTTACTTCTAGATGATGCAGATATTCCTTCAAACCACTATATGGCAAGGAAGTTAGTTGAGGATCTTGTATTTTTTAGAGAGAAAAAAATCATGCTTTTCTGAAGGATTGTAGTTTATTCTTGGAGGAAATAGCTGAACGAAATGATTGTATAAATTGTGGCACATCCCACTGGAATCCAAAAGCTAATGGAACACCATCCCAGGTTCCATATAAAGTATTGTGGAACTTTCTATTGATCCCCAGACTCTAGAATCTTTTTATGTCTGATTAAATATCAATAAAAATGAGATGGAATAATACCTAGAGAAAGAAGACTAATGATGATTTGGTTCACCCTATAGATGGATTTTCATGGTAGATATTTGATGCTCAATATCTTGATTTTGCAGCTGATGTGCATATTTTGAGGTTGGGTCTTTCATGTGACGATTTTCATCTGTTTTGGCAGATGCTTATGTTTCACAACACATGGATGGTTTTTATACACATTTATAATCTCCCCCCGTGGTTGTATATGAAAAAACCATTAAATTTCTTCATTATACTCATATGTATCCCTTATGATGCCAACAATTATATAGATGTATACATGAAACCTTTAATAAAAGAGTTAAAACTTCTCTGGATGTGGGTGTGCACACATACGATTCATGTTCGAAAGACATATTTCAGATGTGTGCTATGCTTATGTGTATGATCAATGATTTTCCTTCTTATGAAATGATATTTGATAGAGCATGAAGGGAATACTATCATGTCCTATTTTTATGAAGAATACACGATCCAGAAGACTGAAACATCATTGTAGTTTGAGTTTTATGTGACATCAACGATTCTTGCCAATGAACCATCCATATAGAAATAATCATCCAGGATTTGACAATATCATGGAGACTGATGATCTACCTCAGCGTATGTCCGGAACTGATGTGCTTAATGAATTGAAAGATTTTAGTTATTCATTCAGGAAGGGTCAAGTAAAATCTGAAAACAGAATGAATGTTTCCACTAAAAATTGTTTTAGTTGGTAGAAGAGAATTATCTTCATTGATTTTCCTTATTGGTCAACCAATTTGTTAAGTCATTTCTTATATTTAATTCACATTGAATAAATATATATGTTAAATGTTTCTTTCAATTCTTTTAAATGTTTAGGAAAAGACAAAATATGATTTATGGTCTCGGTGTGAATTGGTGGATTGGGGCTCTAGACCAGAATTGCATCTTGTACATATTAGTGAAAATAAATGGAAAGTTCCATGTGCTTCTTATGTGATGAAACCTAAAAAAATCCATTTCTAGAAGTACAAGAGACTATTAATGTTCTTAATGGCTATTCAATCAACATATCTAAATTGTTCAATAGAAGAGAGTTGAAGCTAAAATCTTTGAAGACACCAGATTATCATATCTGTCTACATGATTTGATTCAAATAGAAATTCATTATATTTATCCAACAATGTAAGGGTGTTTGTTATTCGGTTGTTCCATTTGTTTAGATATCTTTGTGTTATGAATTTTTACAAGTCTTTCTTTCAAAAAATATTGGCAGATTCCCCATTAATTTTGTGTGAGATAGAGAAAATATTTCCTCCATCATTTTTTCACATACATGTTGCATCTAACTATCCATATTATAACTGAAATACTTCTCTAATGACATATTTATTTTCTTTGGATATATCCAACTTAATGAAATATGTACACATTAAAGTATTATGTCCAAAAAAATAATCATCCCGAAGGTTCTGTCATGAACAGTTACCAATCTCAAGAATGTATGTATTTCTGCTCTATGTATTTTTCTGATCTTACTACAAGAATTAATGACCAATGAGAAATGAAGAAGAATATTATGAGAATATTGAACCAATATTTCCATCACTTTCTCATACAGGAGGAATTCCTAGATCATATACATCGACACCATTAATCCTTAAAGAGCAGGAGATGGCACATCGCACAGTTTTATAAAACTGTGAATTGTTTGATGAATATATCTTGAAAGTAAATTGAATATGTATATCTTAATATATATATATATATATATATATATTAAACTATTCCTATTTTTATCTACAGGGAACATAAAGAGATGATAAATAGAAAGCATCGTTCATTATCTTTGATAAGGAAGGAGACTTTGCATAGCAAATAGTCTTCTGCTTGGTTAAAATTGATGGTAATAATATTACTATTTAAAATAATTAATACAATAATTAATTTTGTTTAATATTTATTTATATTTCAGGTATTTAGTTTTCCTGCTGACTTTATCTCTGAGGAAATAAGAAATTTGGATTTTTGTCCTAATATCGTGGTTCATGACTGTAAATCAATTTTTATCAATGGGTACAGATTTATTATCACTGAACATGCAAAGAATATGATAACACAACATGATGGTGTTATGATTACTGCCACAATAGACTGTTAGGCTAGTGCCTCATATAGTAAACCATGATTTGAAAATGTAGGTTATTATGGATTCGTTGAAAAAAATAATATTATATTATTATTCTCAAAGACGAGTCACGATGATGAAATGACAGTGGTTTAATTTGATTACAAGGTATGGAAAATTTATTGATGATTTTGGATTTCGAGTAATTGATATGACTCACACTCTTGCTACTGATGAACCATATGTATTGGAATCAATGGTGAAACAAGTTTTTTTATGTCAAAGACCATCTTCGGCCTGAATTTGTGTCATTATTGAAGTAATTCCAGGACATATTTTTTATGATGGTGATGATGGAATTGACACAATCCCTACTTCCATTAGAAACAATCCATTTATTACTTTCAATGACTCCAATAGCTCAATTTTTAGAGTTGACTGTGAACCTGAAGTTGTGGAGGGAAAATATATAAAATCATCCATTCATGTTCACAATTATTTTGGATTACCTCAACTTGGACTGTTATGGTTGGTACTATTCAAATTGATTTAATATTTATTACAAATATATTATATTTGACTTGACCATTAACTGAATTTTTAATGTTTATTGGTTGTAATTTTATTTTAATTTCATTTTTTTAAATTGGAATTGAACTTTATTCAAACCTATGAAACCAACATTTCTAACTTGGTGAACATTTCAATACTTCAACCATGATTTGTATAAAATTTATATAACTCTATGACCGCTCTTTGTCATTTAACTAGGTAATGAACATGATGGTTTGTATTCTTCTGCAAAACATGTATTGAAACTTGCATCATTTACCTGGGCTAAAGAAATTCAATTTTCCTTAATGTGGAGAACTTTTTTACCCCATATGAATCTGGTAGAATCAATGTTCATTTATTTTAATAGACTAATGAAACATATTAAATATCCATCCTACTAAAAATTAAATTTCTTTATTACATCTTGTATGATTTATTGACTTCATTATATATCTGTTAAAGCTCACCTAAAACAATGGATAGTTAAATTATCTATAAATCCCTTTATTCCCTCTCATTTATTTTGTTTTTTGGGGTTACACATTAGTTATCCTATTCTATTTAATTTCATATATGTTTTCAAATGTAGGAAATGAAACCAATTGAAGAGAGGCGACTAAAACAGATTATGGAAAACAATCATAACATGACTGAGCTCGGCATTTGATGACTAGTGCCTGGAGTGAGTATTTTATTTCAACTATACATATTTAATTAATATATAATGTCCAGTGATTAATTTTTTTTAAACATTTTTGCTGGACACATCTATTAAGACATAGTTATTTGATGAGAACCCTAATAGTGGTCCCAATACTCAGGGTGTTCATATGAGGGGGGGGGGGGGTACACGAGAAAGATAATCTAGTTAGTGTACCCAATTATACCCTACCACTCCCACTAACATACCATCCATACCACATTCTAATCCTGATGTGTCGTTAGGGACACACAGGATATTTAGGCCTCTCATGTTTTCAACACACTTTACATCTGACCATCCTCACCCATATGTACCATATTATAAGATGATTCTCACTCCCCATCCATCATTCGGCCAGCTATCCCTGTCCTCTTATTTTACTTCTCCTTCCTTCTCTCCAAGCTTTTATATTCCATCTTCTTCGACACCTACTCCACCAGAGTCAATCCCTTTAGAGAATTCATTGGGACCCACTCCATCTGTACATGGTCTTCCTTCAGTTTCTATGGATCCAATAGTGCAGATTGATCATACTATCGTAGGTATACTTATACAACCCTAACAAATTTTTACACCATTATTTGTTTTCATTAAAAAATTTATTGATAAAATATTTGGCTTCCATTCATAACAGATACATCTATTGATAGGACATGGGGGAAAGGTCATACACACATGTCTGTAGTGTGGAACCTCCACACACTGTTGGTGGTTGACTACAATGAAGATAGTCAAATTATTGAAAAATCAGTGCAGTAGTGTCAGAGTTTTTTGGCGACGCATGCCAAATACTTTGACACCATTCATGTTAGCCTGCTCTCATGGAGACACCTGGAAAATTAAGTCATGGATAATGCTTGGGTAGAGATATGGGTAAATAAATCTATTTTATTTAATGTAATATATTATTTTTTGTATTTATATTAATTAATATTTTGGTTCCAGCTACAGTTTAATTTCCCCGATTGTGAGGGTGCACGGTCCGCATGTCTAAAGGATTTATGCGAGATTTAGAGAGCTTATATTCAAGAGTTATAAAATGGATGGAGTTCTAGATTGGTAATAGAGTTATAGGAAATCCCTGTTGTGGATGATTTTTTGTTATAATTGTATCTATAGATGATTACACATTGGATGACTAGCCAATTTATGTTATTAATCAAATTAGAGGTTTTTAAATGAAAATTTTCATGTTTTTTGTCAATACTAATTATTTAATTTTATTTATGATTCATCCATAAGAAATAAAATAGCATTGATGCTAAAAAATATGTCCACACATTGGGGCATACTATGATGCCAGATCATGATAGGCAGCCAATATGACATTTAAAAAAAATTCATTATGAATTGCACCTTCTATCGATTACTCTTTAATTTATTCGATTGCTAAAGTTGTTATATAATTTTAGTGAGGAAATTATTTATTGGCATCCTATTTCTAATTATGGATTCCTACATTCAATGTCATTTTAGATTCATAAACTGAATATATAAGGACATGTGCCCCAAGAAAAACAGTTTTTCTCGAGTAGAAGGAAGAAAGATGGAAGTGTGTTTAATGAACCGACTCAGCTGCATATTGTATGTTTTACTTTATAGATTTAAAATTTTAGTCTATATTTTGTAACTTAAAAATCAATTTATATTTATTAAAGGATTCATTAGAGGCCCTTGGTGCCTTGAAACCTGAAAATTTTGGGCCAAACGATCACTTAAATCAGGTGTTGGTAGATGATAACCCTTTTAGAGTACGCTGCCAACCTAGGAAGAGTATAGTTCCGATGAGGTATTGGACCTCCTCAAGTACGATTTATAGTTCCAACGAGTTCTATAAGGTTAAGGCACATGAAAAATACATTGAAAAAAGGGAATACGAGATGGTAGAACAGTCTGCTAGGGGAAACGCTACATTTATGAAACTGATGGAAGTTTTACGAACAACACATCAACCAGAGGCCAGTATAGCTTGTGATGAATATATGTCATATATTCATTATATATATGGTGAACCAAGTGATAGTTCGAGTGGTGGTCAAGATAACGGTGAGGTGGAGGCCATGGTGGAGTATTAGGAGAGCGAGGAGGAGGCTAAGGAAAAGGCGGAGGGAGAGGATAAGGGCGATGAGGAGGCTGGGGATGACTACGAGGGCATGGAGGAGGGCATTGAGGAGGGTGGGGACGATGATGGGGATGCCGATGAGGATGAGGGTGAGGCTGACGATAAAGATGGTGATAGTGATGGTGATGAGGGACAAATTAATCCCTCACTTTTTTGACTGATATTACTGACCTTTGATGTTTATTGATTTGTTGTGCCTGAATATATGTATAATTAGGTAGGTCACATTATCTTTATTTTTTTATCTATATATAATAAAACATGACTTGATGATTTGTTGTGACTGATTCACCCCTCACCTAGATAGCCCTGCCACCCCCGTAGACAGCCCGCCCACCCCCTAGACACCTCGTACCACCTGGACAGCCCTGCCACCCCCATGGATAGCTCGCCCACCCCCTGGATAGCCACTCCCCATGTGGATAGCCCCCACCCCTATGGACATCCACAAACCTAGACACCCCCACCCCCTGGACAACCCCCCACCCCCATAGATAGCTCACCCACCCCATGGATAGCCCATCCACCCCCTCGACACCCCGTACCACCGTGGACAGCCTCGCCCACCCCCTAGACACCACGTACTCCCTAGGAAATCCCCACCCACCCCCTGGTTAGCCCCACCCACCCCCTGGACAGCCCACCCACCCCCTGGACAGCCCCTCCCACCGTGGAAATCCCCCACCCCCATAGACATCCCTCCCACCCCCTTGGACACCTCTACCCCTAGACACCCATCCCCCTGGATAGCCCCGCCACCCTCGTGGACAACCCGCCCACCTTTGGATAGCTCCTCCCTCCACCCACCCCCTGGATAGTCCCTATTCCCATGGACAACCTCACCAACCCTGTGGACAACCTTCCCACCCCCTGGACACCCCATACCCCTTGAAAAGCCCCAACCACTCCCTAGACACCCCATGACACCCTAGATAGCCCCACCCACCACCTAGACACCCCTGACACCCCTGGATAGCCCTACCCACCCCTGGATAGTCCCTCCCACCCCTAGAAAGCCCGCTCAACACCCTAGACAGCCCCTCCCCCCTTTGATAGCCTCCCACACCTGTGGACAGCCTGCCCACCCCTTGGACATCCCTACACCCGGGATTGATTTTCCACCCCCGTGGATAGCCTTCCCACCCTCCTAGGCACCCATAAACCCTGAAACCCCCCCCCCCAAACACCATGTGCCCCCATGAATAGCCCCCACTTGTGTGGACATCCCGCCCACCCCCATGGACAGCCCACCCATCCCCTTGGACACCCCTTACCCCCTGGACAGCCCCACCACCCCGTGGACAGCACCCCCCAGACACCCTGTACCCCCTAGACTGCCCCACCCACCCCTGGACACCTTGTTCCCCCTAGAAAGCCCACCCACCCCCATGGATAGCCCCCACCCCCGTGGACAACCCGCCCATGCCCTTGGAAAGCCCGCCCATGCCCTTGGATAACCCCACCACCCCCATAGACACCCTTCCCACCCCCAGACACCATGTACCCCCTGGACATCCCCACCCACCCCCTTGGACACCTTGTACCTCCTGTAAATCCCCTCCACCATCATGGACAGCCCACCCAAACCTTGTACATCCGTAACCCATGGAAAAAAACCCCCGATGGATAGCCCACTGACCCCTATGGACAGGCCACCCACCCCTGAAGACCCCTACCCCCCTCGACAGCCCTACCACCCCAATGGACAGCCCACCCACCCCTGGACACCCCTCCCCTCGTGGACATACCCCCGCCCCTATGGGAAGCCCCCCACACCCGTTGGACACCCATACCCCCATAGATAGCCCACCCTCCCCCTGGACACCCCTACCCACTGGACAGCCATGCCACCCCTGTGGACATCCCGCCCACCCCTGGATACCCCGTACCCCCTGGATAGCACCGCCCACCCCTTGGACACCCCAACCCCTGGGATAGCCCCCACCCCTATGGATAGCCCCACCCACCCCTCGGACACCTCCTACCCCTGGACTGCCCCGCCACCCCCTGTAGAATTCCCCCACCCCAGAGACATCCCCCATCCCCTGGACAACCCCCACCACTATGGATTATAGGGTTTCTAACAACTCGAAGATCCTATTAATCATAGATACCCCCTTGGTTTCCTCCTACAATCCTTGATCACAAATAAAAAATAGTTTATGGTATTTAAGACACTATCATGCATAATAAATGATCCGAGAAGAACATGGTTATTCCACTTCCACAAGAGTTTGAGTAGAAACCAAGACACAAAAATGACTACATGAGATATCCCCTTATGGACTTTTTGATTCATTTATAGTGGTAACATTATAAATAATTATCAAAAACAAAACCTTTAGAAAAATAATCTGATGTTCTAAAACAAGGGACACAAAATCAAAAATCCCATAAAGAAACATCATAAATAATTTTTCTTAAATCCATTTCAAAATCACCTAATAGAGACTTATTTATATTTCAAACATGACAATGGTTTATAAAAATACTTTTTAAGTTTCCATTTCAAAAATCATATAGTATTTTTTCCCATAAAAAATTGAATCAATTCCCTAATAACCAAACCCCCCTTCCTACCAAACACATCAAAAGCATTCATTTTTTCTTCAATAAACACATACTATTTAAATAAACACTATTCCAAAACCATTTTAAAAATTCCAATGATCTAAAATCCATGAAATTCATTCCATTAAAACCATTACTGCCCCCACCCCTCTTATACACCACCAAAACACCTAGAAACCCCCCACAGCCTGGACACCCCCACAAATAGCCACCTCCAGCCCCCCTAGACAGCACCCCACCACCTTGGACAGCCCCCCAATCCCCTGGACCACCCCACCCCCCTGGACACCACCCCACCCCATGGACACCCCACCACTAGATATCACTACACCTGAACACCCCCACCCCATTGACAACCCCCTAGCCCCTAGACAGCTCAAACCCCCTAGACTGCCCCCACCCCTCCTAGACACCACCCCACCACCTGGACATCTTCTTGGACACCCCCAAGCCCATGGAAAGCCATACCCACCCCCTGGACACCACCCTACCCCCTTGGGCAGCACCCAACCCCCTAGACTACCCCCACCGCCCTGGAAACCACCCCCTGGACACCCCCACCCCCTGGACACCCCCACACCTGGAAAACCCTCCCAACGCCCTGGACACCACCAACACCCCTAGACACCCCCATGGATAGCCCCCCCCCCCACCACCCTGGACAACCCCCTAGACCTGGACTCCCCCCATCCCCCTGGACGACCCCTACCCCTCCTCAACACCTCCCACCACCTGGACGCCCCCACCCCTGGACACCTCCACCCCAATGGATAGCCACCCCTACCCCCATGTACACCACCCACCCCCTAGGATATCCCCCAACAACCTAAACTGCCCCACCCCCTAGACGCCCCTCCTAGACACCCCCACCCCTGGACACCCCCTCCCCTAGAAATCCCTCTAACCCCCTAGACTCCACCCCAACCTCTTGGACACCACGCCACCCCCTGGACACCCCCACATACAACCCCTCCCCCCCAACCTAGACAACCCCCACTCCCATAGACACCCCCATCCCCCTGGAATCCCCCACCCCTGGACACCCCTACCTACATTAGAAAGCCACCCCAAACCCCTAAACATCCCCCAACCCCTTTAATTTTGAATTGAATTCGTTATGTATTTAATTAACTTATGAATTATGTGTTAATGGTGAATGGGTATAATTGTTGTGTGGGTATACTTATTGTATGGGTATAATTTTTGTATGTGTATACTAGTTGAAATTAACTTATGAATTTTGGGTTAATTCTGTTAATGGTGTATGTAAATCTGACTATCATTGGTTCTCTGAAATGTGAGTATCATCTCACCATTTTGAAATGTCTGCACCAAAAAAATTGAAATTGGTTAGTTGGAAGAGTGGTTGTTATGTGTTGATTTAAATGGGGAAAACTATATTATGGTACATCTCATGTTTGGAAGAGTCTACTATTTTTTATGTGCTATTCCAGGTGTTTTTTTGTTCTATTTTATGTTTTGTTTGGAGGTGTGTTTACAGGTGTATACAATGAAGGCGATGGGTGGCTATTATCCTAGATTTTGTGCTATTTTCTAGAAATACACTATACCAACAGTTTTAAACTTTTGGTAAAGTGTATTTTGAGAATTTTTTTACCAACAGTTTGAATAAACTGTTGGTAATACACTATACCAATGGTTCAAAACCGTTGGTAAAGTGTATTTCTAGAATATTTTTACCAAAAGTTTTAAAGAACCATTGGTAATACTATATACCAATGGTTTATAAACCATTGGTAAAATACATGTATACTATATATCACAAAGGTTTATCAACCATTATTATAAATATATACCAACAGTTTCTATAAAACTATTGGCATACTGAAGGTTACACTGCAATATACCAATCGTTAGAGAAAAAATATTGGTATAGGACTTTTGCAATGACTTAATAACCTACGATTTGCAAAACCATTGGTATATAGTATACCAACGGGTTTGATTCCCATACCAATGGTTTGAAACCATTGGTATATATTGTACTTCTAGTAGTGAGGGTTAATGGAACATGGGAAAAAATTTCCTTGTGATGACTTGGTAGATCGATGAGAAACCGCTAATGAGTAAGAAAATGTCATAAAGTAGAATGCATGGTTTATTGCATGGGTTTGAGGAATGGTTAGGTATGCAGATAATGGGATATTTTGAAATGGTTTTAAATATTGTTTAGTTATTTTACTAAAAAAATATCATTCTGGGAAAATTGGTTTCAATTTCACTTGTATGATTTTGGTAATGAATGGTTTTGTGAACATGTTTATATTTAGTTATAAAGTGTTTTTAAAAAATTATTTGATATAAATTGTTTTATATAATTGTTGATAACTCTTAAATACTAGTGGCGTGAGTAGGGAAGTCATTGAAAAAATCCTACCGAGTTTTATACTCACCCCTGCTTTGGAACATTGGTGATTTTGCAGATACTATCTTATAGGACAAGGGAAAAGGTAATATTTTACCATTTTTTAGAACTACCTCATGATGTTTGGTCTGTTCAAAGATTTTGGAGCTTAGATCTTGTGTATCATGGAGTCTTGAGGTCTTTAGAGAGTCTTTTGTAGTCTATCCACTGTGTACTTTGAAACATGGTTATTCATCTTTTGTTGCTTACTTTGATGTTATTTTGAGATACATGAAGTTGTTAAGATGTCTTCCATTTGTTCATGAATTATATAGTGAAGGTTTGGTTTTGATGGTAGGTTTATTGGTTTATTTCTTAAAGGGTAAATCATCCCCCACTTGCATTTGAAACCCTTCATCATTTATTCTCGGCCTTTGGCATCTTGGGGATGATGTTGAAGGCCTAGTAATTTCTCATTGCACTCTTAGGACAATGGGGATAATCATGATCCTAAATTTTAAATATTTTAAGTTACCATAGTAACTTGGTCTAGGTTTGTGTGGGTGAGTGATGTCTAGGTGATTCAGTGACAGTTTTGATTAGTGGCTGAGATTTTTATGAATATAACAAGCTATGTTTGATGTTTTTTACATGAATATCATTCATCATTTCAGTGTGGAATATAGAGAATTTAGAATGTTTTAAGGATCTATATAGTTTATGTTAATGGTAAAATAAATTGGAGGATTCTTAATAATCAATTGTGTTATGATGTGTAATTTGTAAAAATTTATTTCCGTTATCATTATAAATTCGAGTAGGAATTCAAAATTTTGACTATAGAGCAATGGTAGTTTATTGAACTAGGTTTAATATAGAAATTCTAGGTTTTAGAGTGTACTATATAAATTATTTTGGATATTTATATAGGATTAATAGGTGCCTTGATTTCTTAAGTGTGCCACGAGAATTCTTAGTTGGAGTTTGAGTATGTTCAATGGTTTTTAATATGGTTCACAGATCAATATACATGGTT
Source organism: Viscum album (assembly GCA_963277665.1). Lineage (NCBI taxonomy): Eukaryota > Viridiplantae > Streptophyta > Magnoliopsida > Santalales > Viscaceae > Viscum > Viscum album. The sequence continues at coordinate 1,593,239,387 of OY728126.1, forward strand.
TGGGACAAACCACCCAATGCCTTGAATGTGTTGGATTTATCGGCTCTTTCATTTCATGCATAGTTGGTTTTCATATTTAGATCATGGTTAAGGGATAAACATTTAAATTATATATAAAACCTTGTGATGTGGCTTGACCTTTTTGTATTGACATGCGGTTGGTTCATGGTTTGGGGATACCATGTTGGAATCCTTTTGGGTTGATTTTGGATAAGGTATTAGACCATAGTAGGGTCATGGTGACTAAGAGACCATGAAAAAAACTAAAATTAATGTTCAATGGTATTCTGCATAGCTACCACATGGCACGAAAATCTATGAGACTAAACTATGTTAGGTTTAAACCCTTGATTAGTGAGGCTAAATGATTTGGAAATGATTTGGTATATTATGCATCCAAAATATTTGAATGTGATGGATTTATATTGTTCCATATAGACCATTGGTTAATGTTTTGGGAAGTAATGTTTCTATGATATGTGCTAAGACACTTTTCATTAAATGTTAAAATTTATCCTTTCCCTCATTTTCCAACTAGTCATGTTCTTATTCGTCTCATATGTGTGGACTAGAGGAGTCCCTCCCTCTTTCAAATATCAATACCTTTTCATTATGGGAATGTTTTGGGGAATTTTATATATTATTCAATGAGATTCTCATTAAACCTTTTCCACTTCAGTCATCCCCTAGTTTATATTTAATTTTGAGAAATATGACTTATAGTTTTAATTATGGTTTAACAAAAGAGTGGTGTAATCTTCCTGACAAGATCAGGATTTTTGGTGGTTTAGTTAGATAATATCCTTATAGGATGAGAAAATTACATTTCTCACCATTCTATTAAAGGTATTTTTCATAGGATGGTGTTGGGTGTTCACCATAGACATTGTATATGTTTTTTGACACAATATTGGTGTGATGAGTTGGCTCAATGACCATTTAAGAAATTATATGTAGGTCAATTTAATTTATATATTAATTATGAATTAAGGTGAATTATATTAAAATTTAATTAAAAATTATTTTAATTCATTACTGGATGTTGTATAATGGGATAAATCCCTAGGTTGTTTGATGATGGCCTTCAAACTTGTGTGAGAGCTATTAAGATGTTATTTATAGAAAAATATATTATTTAGGTAACTGGTCCCTTGAGAATTACCTTATGATATTTGAATTTAGTTTTATATATTTCATGTGACATTTATATTCACACCACAATGGGTGGTTTAAAATATGATTAATTTATTTTTTTTAATTAAATTTAATTCTTTGAAGAAGAAAAATTACTGAGGTCATTAATGGACCCTTGGGCACTTGATTGAAGCCTACACCACTGATGACTGAGGCTCCAGTTATGACTTTAGTTCATATAACTGATGGAACGAGAAAGGAAATAACCAAATTAGGATACTTAAAAATAGATTCCTTTATTATATGTTCCTTGGTGACCATATAGTAGAGACACCTGATAGGTTGTAAGTGATTATACCAAGTAGTCCTTTTTCAAACCTTGTGATGCCTCAAAGACTTTAGGAAAGTTCACAAGAACCTATTTAAAGTGTTACTTACCAATATTTATAATATAACCAACTAGTTATCCATTGAGTATATTGTGGATTTTTTGATTGAGAGGATAAACATGAGGTTACTTGAAACATTAAATGTTCCATGTGCCATATTTTGAGAGAAATTCTAGTTAGTCTTTCCTTACGAGGCTAGGGAGGTTGTGTTACATTGATGAGGATACTGAAGGATGAAATTACCATTATGTTACTAAACTAGATTGAGAGTTGAGAATTTTATTGAGGATCCCATGTAAGTTTTCTATGAAATGATACAGCCTAAGTGACCCTAGAGGGTACCCCAATGATTAGATCAATAAAGAAAGGGTGTGTGAGGGATGATGGTATTGTTGGATTATAGTGTTGTATGAGAACCCAAAAAGTTTATGTGAGATATTACATGAGGGATTAACTTCCCTCATGTCTTTTAAATGGAATTCCTCGGTCTTTTCACCTATTATTTTTCTTATGTGTGAGTACTATTAAGTGTACTGATATTCTCCCCCATATCTGACCTTTGAGAATAACATATAGTATTACTTTGATACATTCCAAGATCCAACGAACATGTATCATATGTGTAATTCCTAAAATTATTCCTAGTATTTTGCCTTTTGGTCTTTGTGGAATGACCATGTCATGTTATCTAGGATTCTTTGGAATCCTATACGGTATGCCTAGGAGATACCCATGGATCAAACCATTTGAATTACGTTATTAGTTTTCAAGAGTCTTCTATTGGATCTGGTGGTTCCATCCATCAAGTATGGGATTCCCATGATACTACTTGGGATATGGAAAGTATTTCCAATGAATATTAGGTTCTCATGTGATTACATAGGACCCAAAAATGTATTTATGATGCCTATGGGATACCTGGGGGATTACTTAATATCTGAGGAGTATGCCTGATTTTTCTTCCTTGGAAACTTCTTAAGATCCATATTTTGATCCTAATAAAACTATATTTCAATGGAAATTATATTAATAACTTTCCATTTTCCTAATAAGAGTTTTCATGTCATTTAACATGCTCATAGTCACTCTAGAAGGAGCCCAAATAATTATGGTGGACCCTAGGTGTCACAATATAAGCCAAAGATCGGTACATGATCATTTGTTAAAACTTATATAGTTATTTATTATTTACAAAATCATATAAAATATGTACATCCAACTTTATTGGCTATGTTTGGGATTGAGTTGTTGGTTCCATATTGATTTATACTCACATCCTACCAAAGAATCCATAGAGACTAGATTTATAAGATGGGATTTGGTAATTTGATTGGGTGAGGCTCATGGATAATAAGATATCATAATATTTTTTAGTTTTTTTTCTATTCTATATATGTGATTATCCATGTCGGTGGTCAGATGTTGTTACACTACATAACTATGAGTCCATGTGGCTATGTACTACCTCCTGGAATTTTTATATAATTTTTTATTTATTATTAATGTGGATTTATTTTAGTTATTTACATAACCTTTACTCCGAAAATAAGTTATATTATCCCCATTGTAATACATTAGACCCTCCCCACTAGTCATCAACCAATGGTGTATAGGGAAATGCACATAAATCCATTTAACATCCCACTCATGGAAACTAATCGATTTTTCTGAGGTGGTAGGGCATTACAATAATGTCCATTCCATTATAGTGTTTAATAGGGTGGTCAAACCATATCCATTATTAGAAAGAGATTTATAGTGGTCTATAGACCATGTAAAAATGTGGCCAAGTGATGAGGTGTTAGAGAATAACAATTTCTAGTCATGTTATGATCTATTAAAAATGTAGTTTTTTAAGGGAATGATTATTAACTTCAAATTAATACCCATTAAATCATCCATATCTTCCTACCTTAACCCCTACATGTCATGGATGAATATGGAATCATATCCTTGATGTTTTGAGATCCTCCATTATCATCCCATATCCATTCTATGTATCATTATTTGTTTAGAGTATCTATTGGTATTTTTAAGAACTTCTACAACATGTTTATTTATTATTCTATTTATTCTTGATTTCCCTTAGTAAAAATATAATTTCAAGTGTTTGGGGATGATTTTAGTGTTCCTATAGATTCTAATAGAATAATATAGAATACATTAGTGAGTACACTCTATCAATGTTGAGGTAGGTAGTCCACACCATGCAACAATTTTTTAATTAACTCTTGTGACTTAACATGCATGTAGGTGTGTGTGTTACCCTTGAGAGACTCTACTTTTGGTATAAAAGTTACATGGTGGGTCTATATGAGGATATTTAACACCTTAAAGGAGAGTATGGGTAAATTACATAGAAGTGGTGAGATGTATTCTAGTTCTTGGCTAAATGTTAGGCTATCCAACGTAGTGTTTTGGTCATATAATGTTTTGTTGAGGCTTGTTCAAGGCTATATTAAACTATTATTATGGTAAATTGTAATTGGTGACCAGTCCCCACACTTTTGATAGTGTTGTGTGTTCTAATATGGATACATGGGAAAAATGAGGGGGTTTGTATGGTAAATCCTAAGGTCAAGCATTTTCTTTTTTATTATTGATATGATGAAGGATATATGATATACTGGGATAAGTTCACCCTCTCTTTTATAAGAGGAGAAATATTGGGAACTAAAGTGAACCCAATCCTACACAAGAAGAGAAGTATTAGGTACCAAAGTCTACCCTCTATTACATATGATTATAAGGGTCAATAAATATGTGTCACCTCTCGTATTTAATGGAGAAGGGTTATTAAATGTAGTTTTCCCTGTATTATGTAAGTGGAGAATGGTTTGGAACTAATGTGGACCCTCTCTTATGAAAGAGTAGAAGGGTTGGGAATTAAATTACACCATCTAATATGTAAAAAGAGTTGGTTTAGGGACTATTTTTTTGGTAAATTCCACTTCCTTATGGAATGGATATAAAGCATGTATGGTGAAGGATTGTGGTAGTTTGGTCTATGAAATATGACCATGTTAGAGTCGTATATATATTTATTTATCTTATTCAGTGTGTACACATTTATATATCTACTAAACAAATGTTAAAGACCCATTGGTTGTGTGATATAGGTTTATACTCAGACCAAACATGGGTATCTCGATACATGTATAAATTTTATAACCAAGGATCTAGCGAAAGGAAAGGTCCCTATGATGGGATATTGAGCATATAGATATAGATGGGTATTGAGGTAATACCATATTCCATAATATTTTTCTACCATAACTTTGAAATTAATTTTTTTTATCATATATATTGATCCACTATATTTTGGGATCAATTTTTTACTATGCTTTAATGGTGAGTACATTGTAATTTTATATTTCATTTGATTTAATTATATATTGGATTATTCTATGATTGTTCTCTTGGTTGGTATTCATTAATTATTTCATTGTATTTTTTATGGATGATTGTATAATATCAAGATAATAGTCTCCCAACAATATAAATTAAACCATATACACTAGTCATCAAACTCCATCATATGGGGGGTCACATGAGGTGATGTAAAACATTATCAAAGACTCGAATATCTGATTTAGGGAATTTCAAAATTGTCTTCATCAAAATTTCTTTTGAATAACTATTTTGGGCTTGGTAGAATGGAAATGTGATGATTAGATATCAATCATGATGTTATGGTTTCTCCTAGTCATATCTTGTATAGTTGATGGTAGAGTTTATAGGGAAGTGGGATTTCTTTTATTGTTTTTAGTATTATAGTTTCATGATATTATTGCAATATTATTACATTATTATGGTTTATAGGATTATCACTATTCCATGGGTGGTCAGTGTGGGTGAGTTCATGCATTATAGATTGAAACATAAGATCACGTGTTATACAAATGTTCCTATTATTGATATATGTTTAAATTAATTAAATAAAAATAGTAATACCAATATCATTTTACAAATAATCTGTTCTGAATATATAATTAATTCAACCTTACAATGTTATAAATCAATTTTGTGATTGTGACTAACATGATGGTAATAATGGTGCGTACTTATCCTTTAGGTGAGAATGAAGAAGAAATGCCTAGTGGTTGGGGGAATATCATTAGTGAGTGACTCTTAGATTATTTTTGTCTGTATGAGACCATTAATTTCTTAAAATCAATTAATATTTAAACCATTAAAGGTGTTTCTAATTATTCATTTTAAAATTTTAGGGAATGGTTTCTTGATGAGGTCCTATGATGCCACTCATAAACTATCCTTAAGATTTTATTGATGTAGTTAATTATCATATAATGATTCCATATGTAAATGAGGGAGATTCCAATAATTCCCTAGAGGCTACCCCATTGGTACAATAAGAATAACCACTTTATCCCATAGTGTTCTAGTTAATGTAGATGGGAGGTGGAGGTTCCCATCCCATAGGACCTACCATGATTTATTTTTTAAGGGAGTTATAAATGAAACAACCACTATACTTATTAGGTATTTTTTCCTCAAGATACATTGGATTGGATCTATATTAATGAGTTTTTATCTTGTATAGAAATTGGATGATAGACAAGAAATAGTTGTAGCATATATGACACAAGGACCCACCTGGAGATGCTGCATTTTCATTATTCGGGAAAAAAGGCATGAGACCCTATCATTGGTGGCCTTTAAGGACGTAATTTTTTAGGATTTTTCCCTAAGAAACTAAGGTTATAAAAATGTCCTATGATTATGGTTCTTCCACTAGGGAAATTCCCATAGAGACCTACAAGACTCATTTTTGGGAGGTGATATATTTTTCTATGTTGTTGGCTAGGAATGAGGTCCAAAAGGTAGGAAGTATGGTACATGAATCAAACTATGTGTGAGGAAGCTTGTAAAATTATTTAAACTAATAACATATTATTTTGTGGTTAATATATCCCTTACTACCTTATAAGGGAATATCGAAGTATAAAAACATGTATTTTTCTAATTATTGGTGTCTCAATAATTATAATTCATAGTGGGGTTCTTGATGGATATACATGTGGTATAAAAATATGTTTAATGAGATTTTCTAGTTTTGTGATAAGTATTATAGAAAGTGGAGGTGTTATTTATTCCCATTTTTATGGAGGAGTTCTCAAGTGATGTGTTCAAAGGGGAGATCCTTGTAATATCGGATTTTTATATAGTACCCAGCTAATGGAGTTCCATATATATTGTAATATGGGACACCTACCATGATTTTATTATAGTTTCCCAGTAAGGATTTGGTGTAGGTTTAGGGTAGAAATGGGACTCAAGGGATTTGTATAAGAGACCTAATACATACAAGATAATTATATATACGAGGATAGTCCATGTAGAATTATAAGGGTCTCATGGGGAGTATCAGCCACAAATTCATTTTAGATAGGGTCCATAGGAAATCTTGAAATAGCAGGGTCAAGGAAAATGATCGAATGTATGAAGAGTATAATATTTGGAATAGGTTCTAGTTGACATGGGGGTCATAAATCATCATAACTATGGTTTTATTAATTAGTTTACATCTATTATAATATTTGATACAAGGGAATTTCTTTTGATTATTTCCTATGGAATTGTATTTAGTTTATAATTGACTATAGAGTTATCCCCTCATGTATGAGTTATTCATTAACATCTTGTAAATATGTTAGACTGTTGTAATAATTCCGCAATATTTATTGTAGTAGTTCGGAACAATGACTATCTATGGAATTTAATTTTTTATATATATCGAGATTTGATGTTGTTTTCATGGATTTTTAGCTAAGGCACTTCTTATCTTACATTAAATTGTATAGAGGTGTGTGAATTTTAATTCTTTAAGTGGTGAAAAGTATGTTATCATGGAGGATTATGACATTGAAGTAGATATATTAAGACATGAATTTAGTATAATGTTTTCATTTTAATATAGATTTTGAGTATGGCTCTTGTATTATATAAAATTGTAATTCTAGTCTTAGTTATTCCTTCGATGGACTAGTTTTGGGATTTATTTCTGGGTAATTTATCTAAACTTCAACCTAAGTAGGAGATTTTATTTTTTTACTCATAACACTCCACATGAAAATCCTCTATATATTATCTTAGTCAAATGATACCAATCGAGTTGATAGAGATAAATACATAGCTTGAGGACCATGATCTGAATGGTTATATATTTTCAAGTACCTATATTTTGGGTGATTTGGTTTTACTAACTACGGGGGAGTACAATATCCTTAGATTATGCATACACTAAAAGATATTGAATTAGGTTATGGTGATGAAAATGTATCTTTTTATGAGGATAAATTTCATTTTGAATTGGTTTAGGTTAGGCCAATGGTTTTCTATGATTGAGAAATGATCTGGTTAGTATTAGTTAGGGGTTAGGGTAGAGGAAATATATGTGACATAATTTAATAGTAGGCACGGGTTATAGGATTACATGGTATTTCCATTCATATTGAAAAATGTATTTGTGGTGTTCAACACTCTTATAAAATAGATTGACTCATCACTACATAAACTCCTTTATAAATATTTTCATGGATGAAATCTTGGTATATTCAGAGATCCAATATATTCATTCAAATAACCTAGAGATTATGTTGAGTAAAATCACATCACATCCACATTATTTAAAATACATGATGTCTCTATTTTGGATTTAGGTGGCGTGTTTACTTCAAAATGTGATATCTGAGACAGGTATATAAGTTGATTCAGAGAATGTGGAGATGGTTATTTTTTTAGAATGACCATGGAATGGCTTGTTGATTCAATGTTTTATTAGGTTTTTATATATTAAAAAAAATCATTTAGGACTTATCCCACATAACACTGCCCATGATAGGAATTTCAAAGAAGGTATTAATGTTTGAGTATAATAGTCATTTTAATGAGTCTTTCCATGATTTTATGATGACCTTGAATTTTGATATAATTTTTCTTCTTTTGAATAAATGTATTATTTATACTATTTATAATTATACCATAGGGCTCGATCTTGGAGTTGTTATGATATAGAGGGATATGGTAGTCACTTATAAGTCACATAAGCTGTGATCACATGAGTATAACATCCCTAAAAAGGATTCATATTATAAGGACATATTGTATTTCATGTTATTTTGGAATTTTTATCTCTTTGGTGAGAAATATGTCATCTACACAAACCATATGATCTTGTGATATATATATTTTCCTTTTAGGAATTGAGCCTATACAAGAGATGTTGGGTTTAACACCTATATACTTTCCACTTTGAGAAGGAATATTCTATAAGAAATTGATTTTTTATTACATATTATCTTAGTAGAAATACCTAGGATTAAGAATATCATATTTTATAATTAGTATTGGATGAAGAAAAGAATAATCTATTAAAATAAGATTGATGTTTTATAGGACCGAGAGATTGTGAACTATGATCTATTAGACATTAAATATTTATTATTAGACAAGATTAAGGATAACCATTAGCAAAATATTGATTTATTAGTGATGTTAGAATAGTTCAAGGGAAATAATCTAATCTAGTAATGATCTTAAGATGAGGATGAGGTATTGTATATCTACGAGTGGGTGAAAATCCCAATATAAATTATAGAGGATATGATGAGGTAATTCCATCACACAAGATATGTAGTTTATAGAAGTTTTACCATGGTGTATCTGGATATAAATAGATATTTATTGATTTTGAGTAGGAGGAGAGATATTGTGGGATTTATTGACAACAACATTACATATTATAAGATAAATTCAGAGTATTAATGATAGAGTGGGTTACTTCAACCCCTTCCAATGCTAATATGGAAGTGTGATGATATTGTACCCTTGGAAACATTGGGAGGGGTGGTGGGAGAGGGGGGGTGGATCAGGGTTTGGATCGAAATAATGTTATTATTTTTATATATTTCTATAGTTATCAATAATTGTGTTTAGCATATATTAATTTTTAGAAAAATCAAAAAAATAAAAATAGATATCTAGGAAATTAAATAAATCATAGAACGTAATAAATTTAAATGGATCGCCCCAAAGGGATATGTCCCATAAGAACACACCGAGGATATTTTGATGATCCAAAATCCACTAGGATTCACTATTTGTATTCATTACATGGTTTTAGAAATGGTAACTCTATTACAAGAACACTTCCTTTAATGTTTTTAGGTATTATTCACTCCTCAAATAAGGTGAACTGCATCTTCTTCAACTCTACATAGTAATTTAGTACTGGAACTTCTATAATTTATAAATATATAGGTATATTTATGATAATAAAAGTAATATGAAACCATTTACACCTTTATCTCTAGATTGATAATCTATGAACTCCACTACACTTATCTTCTTCATAAAATAGTATTGACTGAACGCCTTGTCGGTAATATTTGATACTATGTATTCCATTGTATTATAGAAAAAAATTATCCGACATAATTATAATTAAAATATTGGAATTATCTTCTTAATAAATCCTTCTAATAATAAATAAACCAATGAAATGTTTCCTACTAAATATCAATTTATTCATTTTATTTTCCAAAAATATTCTTTATGATGAATCATGCCTTCAGTGTTCTGCTTTGTACAAAATACTTCTTAGTGTTTTATACCTTATTATTTAATAACTATTCCTAATATTATTTAATCTCCTTCACGATAATCTAAAACTCACAAAACATTTCCATTATACCATTCAACACTTCAATAGGTACAACATTATGTTCTCATGGTTACCTTGGAAATTATATTAATATTTATAAATATTTTTTCACTTTCTATTAGTAAAACCATTCATTTTTTAAAAATTACTACATGAACACAAGATTTATATTTGAAATTAAATCCTAAAATAGATAGTATATCACACATATCCTTCATGGATTATCTTTTTGAGACACTCAATGTTCTCCATTCTACACTATTCTTTGGGTAAGATCGCATGCAGGATTTTACTATCACCATCGAAAACTAAAATATAACATGGGTTTACACTTGAATATTACATATTATACAAAAATTTATATTCATTTCTCATTATATTAATGTTCAAAATTATTTATGAACAATTATTTTAACTTTTCATGGTCTTCAAATTCTCTTCATTGAAGTATGAGTATGTAGATCTACTTCTCCTACATTTCATATCGTCGTACTTCTTTAGAGAGACAAACAAGGTTTTTGTCACATAAGAATATTGAAATTTCTGTGCATAATGTAAGATATAATTTCATTCATGGAATTATACTCCTCTAAATAATCATGAGTACATGATAATAATTTTTCTTACCATAAAAAAGAGTATATCACTCGACATCTCTCTATTTTCACAAAATTATGGGACTGTAACTTCCTAAATCTATCTCCATATTTGTGTTTTTCTCACACCAAAAATGATGATAGTAAAGGGTATTTACAGACAAGGTACCCTATATTTCAGCCTCTAATAATCATATAAGACCACTTTTATCAAAAACCTTCATACATTATGTGCATCGACATACTGCACATTGCTTTATAGCTCGATCTCATGCCAGGTATCTTATTACACGAGGACCCAAAAATAATATCATTTTATATTCCCCAAAAAAATCTCATTGAATGCCTCTAGAATCTCATACATTATTTTGTAGCCTAAATATTTTTGGGTGACATGCATTCGTTGCATGCTCAAATCTCTCTAACCTCATTTGGAATTTTATCTCTCAAATTATAATCCGTAAATGATCTTAGTCCCACCTTTTCAAGATTCTTATGGTCTCACAAAAAGGATCAAATCATACCTGAAATCTTAAATTTGTTATCATATAATCAATATGAAGAACACGACATGTAAAAATACTTCAAATTAATGTTTAAGGTAGTGTTTCTTATGTTACATAATTTTATGTAGTGTAGAAAATATCCATATTTAATTAATGGATTAAAATTAATACACAAAATATTAAAACCCATATCAAATGATGGCTAGGTCTATCACTTAATTATAAGATGTGATGTTTCACTAACATTCCAAATAGGTCATGTGGAACCCCCATTAATACTAATGTTTTGTTTTTCTAAATAAAGTGTGTTTCCCCCTATGTGCAGTCCCATGTATTTATTCATAACTGCATATGATTAACCCTACTACCTTATCAACTATTGAGATAAACCAAATTCTCCATGTAATACACCTCCATGCAATAAAAAAACTAATAAATCTTCTTACATATAATCAAGAGTATACTTCAATGAATTTCATTTAATATATATCACCACATATTTTTAAAAACATACTTATAAACTCATGGTTGCAACAATCTCCCCATTTGGATTATGTTCACTATATACCATAAAACCCACCACATGATCGTGTATGAATTTTATAGTCTCTTATTTTAATATTATAAATTAAATATACAGTTTTATTTTATCTTTTCATTGAGGATATCACTATAATAATTAATTTTTAAAATTCACCTTCAATCAACCTTTTTTCATGATACCCCTCATACCATTTTTTTCAAGATGGATATCCACTTTATCACATAATATATATTACGTGATACAATTATCCTCCTATATACTTTCATAAAATATCTTCATATAACTACTGTGAACACCTTTGATAATATCCCTTCCAACTTGTATAAACTCTTCAACTTCAATCTCACTTTCATATCTCGATACATTCGTCAATTAAAAATTTATTGATTGAATTTATTCAGCTAGAAATGATTTTGAAATATTTTATTTAACACTACTAAGTTGTAACTCAATGTAGGAAAAAATATATTTTAAAAAAACCAATTCTAACCATATTAAACACTTGATATGCATAATATTTTCAGCATGAAAAATAAAAAAAAAATCATATGATCATAGACACAGATACACCAAACCATTAGTTGATAAGAAAAATTTGTTTGAGTATGACCAAATGTTGGATCAATTGAAATCACTTGATATATCATGATACTAAAATATTCATTTAGAAACATAATTTTTTGATAAGACTATATAACCTTTGACTGATCATCACCAAATTCATCTGAATGCATTTAACTATAGAAAATATATTTTAAAATATTTTTTAATCATTGAAATCTAATATTTTAAAATGGATTTTTTTCTTCAAGAAACATCATGGTGTCTATAAATAAATTAGATGATACCAGAATTATTAGTACAATAACAAATAATCATGAAATACAATAATATATCAGTTACCCTTTCAATTTTTTACTCTTCAAATTTTATCAGGGATATACAATTTATAAATTTTTTGATTTATCCTTTTCATATTTAATGGTAGTTTGATATCATTGGAGAATTAAATTATACATTGACTCCTATTTAGCATTATATCTAGATTGTCACATTTTCTCTTATTCATTTTTCTAACATGTGTATTCTATTTTTAGTACATACAACCCCATAGATTCTTTGTTCCCCTCAAACCTATAAAAAATTCAACAGATATAAAAAATAATCATGTGAATGGGGAGATAGGTTCCTCAATTATTCTCAATTTTATGAAGTGGGTTGTTTTTACACCTAAACATTCTTTCTATACTTTGTAGTGGTATGAATTTATATAAAATCACTTGAACAAATTTTATTATTATTCTTTTGTTGGAATTAATCACTAACTTTGGCATGAGAATCTATTGTGCTTATTCTACATTCAAAGATAATAAATATTCTTGAGGATAATTCTCAACCTTATTTTTACATGGAAACAACTTCTTAATAGTATGATTTTCCACACAAGAAGTTATTGGTGATTCGCCTTTATTTTTCAACAACTTATCCTATCTTTGTAATAACATCATACAACTTTTTGATGTATGACCATATATATTACACATTACACAAATATCTATAAAAGTATTAGGGTTATATCTTTTTGATAACCCCTCTTGAAATGTAATATTTTATTTTTTGAAATCGAATACCAAACAAATCATGAAATTCATCTCATAGATTGCTTCTTATATTCATTCAACCTACTCCCTTTAAAACTAATTTTCATGGATAATTTACCATGATCAATGATGTGGAATTTTCTACCATAATTGAAATATAGTTTGATGGTTGGTGTGATATCCTTAATACAATTCTTCTTATATATAATTTTTTCAAACTTTTTATTATGATTATTCCCCTCTTAATACCTATTTACATTTACTCATTGCCTCTACTACTATTATGGTCTGCCGTCCTTAGTAGTATATGAGTTATGATGAATTGTTACATACTAAAACTACATATAACTCAGACCAAATATGTTTCAATAATAATAGAATTATTAAATATATTAATATATATATATATATATATATTCAAGGTGGAAATATTTCATTTTTTCTATAAATAATTCTTCTAAGCAATAGGATATCTTTTTTCTTCGCATTTTCTCCCCCTAAATATAATCCTTTTGTATTTTTCATATGATTACATTTTATGACAAAATTATACATCTGTGTCTCCATATTCTTCTTTTTATTGTATATATTCTAGCTGGTATTGAGTCATTTCTATTCTAGGATTGAATTGGAGTTATTTTAGTAAACATTTGAGGAGTTTCTCTTATTAGTTATTCAATTATTATCCTCCAATAAAGTGTTATAATTTTTCGATTTTTTATCTAGATATTGGTTTAGATCCTGTAAAAGAAGATGAAAATCATTGGTCAAAAAAAATTTATCATGAAAATATGTTACCTTTTACCATAATCTTATTAGGGGAATATCTATAGATTATATTAAGATATTTTTTTCACATCTCTTTAATTCTTCTTTAATATAACTATATTTTAATAAATAACTATAAAAACATAATTTTTCTGAAAATCTTGTGAATATCTTTTTGGGGATTTCTAGTTTTATAACTTCACTTAAAACTCAATATATTTCAGAAATAGAATATTTTTATAGTTATTGATTGATTTCAGTGACATTCTTTACATTCACTCTTTATCATTTTCATTTGATCTACATACATCTTATTTTTGTAAAAACTCATTGAGATCCTTTATTCTCTTAGAATTAACCTTTAGATGTGCATTGTTAGAATTTATGTATATTTTATATATATTCCCTAGTGCATGGATTATATCTTGGAAAGAAACATATATAATTAATATCTCATAAGAATATACCATTAAATTCATATATTTGACACTTCTGTTTTGAACTTAATTTGCATAAAGACACTTCAACCAAATATTCAATAGTTATTTGTTGGTCGGAGTGGATACTCAAGAGGGGGGTGAATTGAGTTCCAATTAAAATTTCTGTTAAAAATATTTCTCTTAAAATCCCCCAATTTAAAAACAAAGTTAAACTGTAGTGAATATATACATAGTGTAAAGGTTCAATTAGTTTCTCAAAGATTGATTAGGTCTCAGTTAACTTAATTTGAAGATTAAATTAATTTTTGAAACTAACTTACTGGTTTACAATAAGTATAAACACTTGCTGATTTAACTATCAAAGTAGCTTTAAAATAGTTTTTTATTTCAAAGTAATAAGCAGAGGAATATATATATATATATGTAATACTTATAGACTTCAAATAAAATCACAAAAACGTTAACCAAGAGGTTAAGTCTCAAGCTGAGACGTAGTCCTCGCAACAATTTATATAAACTGATCCACATCCTGGATCAGAGGTAAACAACAGTACACTACTGTCCAGGTACAAAGACCTCTACCACAGTTCTTCGTGGGAAAAACAGACAACAGCTCACAGGCTGTTCAGGTCTTACTCAACCTCTACCACAATTCGCAGTGTGAAACAAAAGAGTTATGGAGTTTAAGTGAGGAATTAAGAATCCTCCAGTTTAGCATAGGAGACAGTGTGTGTGTAAAGTAAACAGGATACACACACTGCTCAAAAATGTAAAGAAAGAATCACTTTGAGAATTATGATGGTGTTTAGAAATGCTTTAGTGATTATCAGTGTAGCTCTGGACTCGTTTGGTTTATCAGAAAAGCTTTTGAGTCCTTCTCTGGTTTTTCTCATAAAACAGAGTGTCGATTTCTTCTTTGATTCTTGGTCCATCTTAGCAGCCTGAGGGCATGAAATGTTTGTTGTATCTCTTCACTCAAGATGCAACTTGTGTTCTCTTGTAGAATAAGTTTCTTTGTGTATGTCCAAGATTCTTGGAGTATGGATGTAGACAAAAGACAAAATGTTCCACATTTGAATGCTTGTTGAGCTCTTTTTCTTTTACCCTTCATGTATCTTCTTTTTGCTTTCAAGGAGAGTCGTATGCATCTATTTCTCTATCACTATATATAAGTGTTCTCGTTTCATCACTTTAGGTTTCAGCTTCAGCAGGAAAGAACAATTGCATTTTTCATGGGTACTAGGTACGGTTCCCTGACAAGCAACAGAAATCATTTAATAACATTAACTACATTAAAACAATCGAATGTAACTATTAGCTAAATAAATAAATATATAGGGTTTGACTGGTTGGTCAAAAATTAGTAGCGTTCTATTGGTCAACGTGCACGGAGGACTTTTTATCGCAGAACCTTCCATCGGTAGCTCTTTTGAACTTGCATCGGTAGCTCATATACTGGTGACTTTAGTTCTATCAATAGCTCTTATTATTGGTAGCTGTCTCTTCATCGGTAGATGTCTCTTCATCGGCAGTTGTCTCTTCATCAATAGATGTCTCTTCATCGGTACATGTCTATTCATCGGTAGCTCTTTGCACGTATCGGTAGACTTACACTACAAGCATACTGCTATCGGAAGATCGATATATCGGTGACTATACATGTATTAGTAACTATCTATGAACTGGCTCTATCGGTAGACTTCTGTCTATTGGTCACTCTGGTCTGTTCTCTATCGGTAGCTCTGGTTGTATGTCGGTAGCTCTGTATATATCGGTGACTCTGTCTATCGGTAGACTAAGTACCGGTAGCTTAAACGCAGATCAGTGACTAAATACTTATCTATTTCATACACAACATATCTGAATAGGTTAGAATTACTTCAGAACTTATATAATCAAGGATAAACAAAGATAAAAGTGTCTCAGGGATTATTTTAATATTATAATCATCTTGAGCACATATTGAAAGAATTAATATATAGAAAAACATTAGATTGAGATTATAAAAGTATATGAAAGCATAATTTGGATTATTAAAACAGGTGAGGTCAACAATCTCCCCCTTTTTGATAATCATAACTTATGATATTATCATTTAAAAAAATCAGAGGATATATAATTTAGCTCAATTTTCTCAGAGAAAACAGTATGATATAAAACATACTCTATCAGAGATAGAATTAAATATATCATAGATAAAATAAAAAAACCATGATATCAAAGGTAAAATTTAGTGGTATCAGATAACATCAGAGAACATCAGAGTATGGTATAAAATTACTCCCCCTTTCATTAATATATCTCCCTCTTTTGATACTTAGAGAGTATTTCTCCCCTCATGTAAAATATTTCACCCCCTTTGTGATAATCAAAAGGTGGGAAATAATAAAAAGATGTGAAATAATAGGAATAGAAAAAAATCACTTGTATTAAATGTGACAAATAGGTACAAAGACAGAAAACAAAATACATAGGATTCCTATGAAATAGTCCAGCTACTGGATCAATCCACATTCTCAATGTGATATTTTTCCTTGAGGTCAGAAGAGGATCCAGGTGGTGAGGATTTTGGTGAAGGATTAGGAATTCCTGAAAGGACCACAGGAGGATGAGCAACTGACACTTTTCATGGCCTGTATTGAGGATTCATTTGTGTGATCACAGGAGTGAGGCTTCGAATGGCTTGAATAGGAGTCATCTGAATTGGAGAAGCATTGGAGGCAGAGGCAGGCAAAGCAGGAAGAACAATTGTGGGTCGGGAATCAACATGCAGAAAGGGCATCAAAAGATTCCTGATATCCACAATGATTCCTCCCCCTCTCTCCATTGCGGATATGAAGTCATCCTTGTTCTCCATAAACTTGTCCAAAGCTGGAGTCAATTCTCTTAGCTTGCTAACTTGTTCTCTAAAGGCTTGATTGACAGGAGACAGTTTCATATTCTCAATCAGAAGCTTAAAATGACTGGTCGTTTGGGCCTTTGTGTAAATTTTTGAGAAATAAGATTCCACGTATTCTTTTAATTCCTTTTGAGAGGTAGAGGATTCTCTCATGTAGTCTTGGACTATCTTCATAATTTATCTGGCTGAATCTCTGGTAGAGAGAACAACTCTGCTCAGTTCAGATTAGTCCATAGAGCCACTGGTTAAGGCAGAACCAAGTTCCTCTTTCATCATAGTTCGAATTTGATTTAATTACATCGAAGGTTTAGATGCTAGAGAACCAACAGAGAAAGATATAGTATCTTTTAAGATTTTGGTCAAACCACTGATAATATTTTGAACATCGGATTCCTGGGTTTTAATATGATCTTTCATAGAATTTTTGAAACCTTCAAATACGGAAACCATCTGACTGACAATACTCTTCACATAAGCTAAGTCCTTATCTGCATGGGATTTTGAGCTCATGTAAGATTCTAAAGAAACAACAGATTCCTTTAAAGCTTCAAGATCTGCTTCAAGTATAGAAACTTGAGCCTGGCATTCTTTATCTTCTTCAACTATTTTGCCTATAAAAGTTGATAAATTACAGGCAAGAGATAGTTCAAAAGATAATTCCATCATAACTATTTCTTCAGCAAAACTTTGCTTCATCTCAGCAAATGAGGCACGAAAAGATTATTTCAACTCATTTCTTAAAATATCCATATCATCCTTGGTAACAAAATCAGTAGATGTAACTACTGCAGATGCTCTTTCAGAGGCTAAACTGACCACAGCATCAGTCATAACTGATTGAATTGAAGATACCATAGAAACTTCCATTTTCTTTACCTCTTCCACAAAACTTTCCTTAATATTTTTCTTTAAAGTATCCAGGTCATGCATTCTGACCACATCTTCAGGTAGCAATTTAGTCTCAACATCATAAACATTTTTTGGTCTATTGTGAGATGCCTCATTATCTGAATTTGAATAGTCTAAACCACAGACTATAAAACCAGGGTCTTCTACCCAATCATTAAAACCAACATCCACTATGACACTTCCAAACTTAGATCGATGCTCCCCCTCAATGGGTGCATCCCCAATTAGAATAACAGAATTCTCAACATCATTCACAACAGCATCTTCAATAGGTCTTTCATCCTAAGGAGAATTTTCCACTATCAATTCCATTACTGCAGCAGCAGGAGGGTCTTCTGGATTAGGTAAGGGTATTTCAACTTCGTTGGCTTCCTTAGTAGGTACTAAATATTGTCCAATCACTGGACTCAGGCTCAAATCAGCTATCATAGATGTTTCACTCTCATGAACATCTTCTTAATTTTCTATAGCAACCACTTCAACAGCTTCTTCCTTATCTGATATATATTGAACTACATTTTCAGGAGCTGGGCTAGGAGGAAAGTCAGGGTCTCCTCCTTCATCAGCAGAGGACTCTTCCTCTTCTGAATCATCACTATATTCTAGATCCTCTTCATCAGGTCCCAGAACTGAATCCCTCATATCCTTTGTTCTTGAAGGATGGGTCACAGGATTAAACTTGTCATACATCCTCTGGTCATCATTGACCCATTCTCCTCTCCAAGGGTTCCAATTTATTTTCATGTACTTACAAATTGTTGTTGTGATACAGAAGTTATTCTTCACTACCAATGTCTCATCTTGAGACTCAGCAACCCCTTTCACCTTGATCATCACAGAGATTTATTCGGCAAAGAATAGGGAATTTGTCTTTGATTTCTATCTTTTCATATCTTCCATCTGGAGAATCAGAAATCTACATAAATAAACGTTTACACAATTTCTTAAGAGGTGCAGTAGATAGATATCCTGATATCTCAAATTGGAAATGTCTCATCTCCTCAGTATCAAGACATGTTGAGAAAATTTGAACAAAAATCTATTCTCTCCATCCATCTCTATGGAAACTACTTGTCTTTGACTTCCATCACCAGTCAGCTCTTCCAAAGAAGTCTCATAATCGAAAATTTCATTGGTAGGTGGCATGGCTCTCGCGACATATCCAGATACTCCTTCATGTGGAACTTTCAAGCACTCATCCCATTCAATAGATGAGAATGACATCTTATTTCCATTTACAAAATAAGTTACTCGATTTTTATTCTCTGATTCTTCAAAGGTTACAAAATCGTAAAAATATTTCACTAGTTTTGGGAAGTACGGACCATTGTTATTTGAAAAATACTCTACCCATTTTTGATCTTCAAGAACTTCGAGCACTAAGGACCTTCTAGGCATCATCCATTCTACACAAAGTTCCTTTTCAATCACAATAACTCGATTTTGCAGATGAGGATTCCCTGGTCGTCTCCTCGACCTAGTTCTAGCAGCACTTCCACTACCACTTGCATCTTGCTCGGTCCTTAGCTTCTTTGCTTTCGTCTCAATAGATTCATTTCTGAAGTTAGGAATATTGGTTTTGTCCATCTTTGGTTCGATGGATTTAGGGTTCTTTAAGGATTCAGGAGATAAGGTTCGAGGGTTACGGTTTGAGACTCAGTGGATTTTGAAGTAGCTCGGACTTTAGTTTTATCATTTAGGAATTATAAAATAAATAAACAAAATGAAATAAAGTAAATGATTTAGATTCTCGAGGAAGACATAAGTTTTAAAA
The DNA here is from genome assembly GCA_963277665.1 of Viscum album. Taxonomy (NCBI): domain Eukaryota; kingdom Viridiplantae; phylum Streptophyta; class Magnoliopsida; order Santalales; family Viscaceae; genus Viscum; species Viscum album. The sequence goes on from OY728126.1 coordinate 1,593,259,633, forward strand.
TAGTGTTCACATCGGTGAGAATTTCTATCAGTGAGGTTACATCGGTGAGGTTACATCGGTGAGGTTACATCGGTGAGGTTACATCGGTGAGGTTACATCGGTGAGGATAGCTACCGATTGAGATTAAACATTCCTAACTCATGTCTAATGTAACTTAACATATCCGAATTCAAAGGTTTAGTGAAAAATAGGCTAATTGATGTTCAGTTCCAATAAACTCAAGTGTAATATCACCCTTTTGGTAATGATCTCTCGAGAAATGGTGCCTTACATCATTGTGTTTGGTCCTAGAGTGAGACACATGGTTCTTCAATATATTTATTGCACTTGTATTTTCACATTTGATTGTCACGTGCCTAAAGTCATATCCATAGTCCAAAAAAGTGTGTTTTATCCACGGAATTTGTGCACAGTAACTACCAGCAGCTATGTACTCTGCTTCGGCAGTGGATAATGCTACAGAATTCTGCTTCTTACTACACCAAGACACTATGGAATTTCCTAATAAATGACATGTTCCTAAAGTGCTCTTTCTATCCAACTTGCAACCAGAAAAGTCAGCATCTGAATAACTCATTAACTCAAATGGTTGTCTTTTTGAGTAAATCAAACCAACGTTTACAGTATGTTTAAGATATTTAAAAATTCTTTTAACAGCAAGTAAATGTGATTCTTTTGGATTAGCCTGAAATCTTTCGCACATACACACACTAAGCATAATATCTGGTCGACTGGCAGTAAGGTAATGTTAGCTTCCAATCATACCTCTGTAATTGGTTTGATCCACTGATTTCCCAGTTTCATCTGCATCCAATTTACAAACAATACTCATAACAGTTTCACTTTCCTTAATACTATCCAAACCAAACAGTTTAAAAAGATCCTTTTTATATTTACTTTGATTCAAGGAAATACCATTTTCACTTTGAAACACTTGAAATCCAAGAAAATATTTAAGTTCTCCCACTAAAATCATTTCAAATTCATTTTACATACTCTTTGAAAAATCTGTACATAAAGAATATTTACAAGATCCAAAAATAATATCATCAACATAGATTTGAACTATTAAAACATCTTTAGAAATTCTTTTAATAAAGTGTGTTGGATCAATAATCCCTTTAGTAAAACTTTTTAAAATAAGAAAATTACTAAGTCTATCATACCAAGCTCTTGGATCCTGTTTTAAACCATATAAATCTTTAGATAGTTTAAAAAATTGATTTAGAAAATGAGTATTAGTAAATCCAGGTGGTTGTTCAACAAAAATTTCTTCAACAATAAAACCATTTAGAAAAGAACTTTTGACATCCATTTGATATAACTTGAAATTCATACGAGCAGCATATGCAAGTAAGATCCTAATGGCTTCTAATCTGGCTACAGGTGCAAAAGTTTCCTCATATTCTATTCCTTCTTCTTGCTTATATCCTTTTTCAACTAGTCTGGCTTTGTTTCTAAATATGTTTCCATACTCATCAACTTTGTTTCTAAAAACCCATTTTGTGCTTATTGTTAAATTTTCCTTAGGTCTGTCAACTAATTCCCAGACATTGTTTCATTCAAATTGATTTAACTCTTCTTGCATTGTCATTACCCAAAATTCGTCACTGATAGCATCATTGATATTTTTAGGCTCTATCTGTGAAATAAAGGCTTGATGTTCAACCTGATTTCTTAGAGAAGCTCTAGTTTGTGTCTCTCTATCAATATTGCCAACAACAGCATCCAAAGGATGATTCTTTAGAATCCTTGTTGATCTAGAAAATGTAGGACTAGAAATTTCTGGTTCATCTATAGGTTGAGGTTCTATAGCAGAAGATTCTGGAATATGTTTACACCTGAATGTTTTTACAGCTGGTTCTTTAGATTTATTATTAAGTTCCAGAATACTAAAATCTTCCTCAAGATTTTCAGGAGAGGTTTTAGGCTCATGGGGATCAGTTTCATCAAACTTGAAGTGAACAGATTCTTCTACACATTTGGTTCTTTTATTAAAGACTCTATAGGCTTTGCTAATTAAAGAATAACCAATAAAAATTCATTCATCACTCTTAGAAGAAAACTTCTCTAGATTATCCTTTGTATTAAGAATGAAAACTTTTCAGCCAAAGACTCTAAAGTATCTAACTTTAGGTTTTCTATTATTCAAAACTCATAAGGGGTCATCTTAAGAACTGGCCTAATTAAGACTCAATTAAAAATATAATAAGTTTTACTCACAGCTTCATCCCAAAAGTAAATAGGCAGGACATATTCATTAAGCATGGCTCTAGGTATTTCTTGAAGGGTTCTATTCCTTCTTTCTACTACACCATCCTGCTGAGGTGTTCTAGGAGAAGATAAGTTGTGACTATAGCCATTTTGTGAAAATAAGATTCAAATTCATGATTTTCAAACTCACTTCCATGATCACTTATTATATTTTTAATCTTAAGTCCACTAATATTTTCTACAGATTCGGAGTATTTAAGAAATTAAGAACATGCTTCACTTTTGTGAGCTAAGAAGTATACCCAAGTATATCTAGAAAATTCATCTACTAGAACATAGACACAGTGCATCCCATTTAAACTAGAAACTCTTGATGGTCCAAACAAGTCCATGTGAACCAACTTGACAGGTTGAGAAGTTGAAACTTCTGTCTTAGATTTAAAAGAAACTTTATGTTTCTTTCTCTTTTGACAGGGATTGTACACTTTGTCATTTGGGAATTAATTTTTGGGTAGGTCTCTAACTAAGTTCTTTCTAGTTAGTTTTCTATGTGAATAGATGTTGTAGTGTCCTAATATTTTGTGCCAAAGCCAAGAATCCTTATGAAAAGAATTTAAATATGTAACATTTTTTTTAGCTAAATAATTTAAATCAACTGCATAAACATTTTCACTTCTTAAATCATAAAATACTAAAACATTTTTATAATTAAAAACATTAAAAGAATCATTTTCAAACATCACATTAAATCCATAATCACATAATTGAGAAATACATAATAGGTTATACCTAAGTCCATCAACAAATAAAACTTTAGTGATTAAAACTGAATCAGTGTTACCAATTTGACCTAGGTCGATGATCTTTCCTTTAGAATTATCACCAAAGGTGACATGTCCTCCATCAACCTTTATTAAACTTTTGAAGCATGAATAATATCCAGACATATGTCTTGAATATCCACTGTCCAAGTACCATACCTTCTTGTGAGAACTCTTTAAGCATGTTTCCTACAAAACAGATTTAGATAGATAATGATTTTGGTACCCAGATCTTCTTGGGTCCAGAAAGGTTAGCAATCATAACATTAGGTACCCATATTTGTTTTATGGGTCTCATATAATTTATAGAATCAATAGATTTTGAAAGACAGACTTTATTTGACCTATAACCATATGAATAACTGGTTAAAGCATATGAATTTTCATAACTAGAATAAGGAAAAAAAATTCCAGACATAGGAATAAATCGATTTTTAGTGAACTGTCTCTGTCCAGGTTGATATCCAAAACCAGTAGTGTATTTATGTGTCACCTTTTTACCTAAAATTTGAGTAAGTGGGTCTTTTCCATTTGTAAACTTATCTAAGTCTTTTCTAAGTTGCTTATTTGACATTTTCAGTTCTGTATTTTCCTTTAACAGTTGAGCATCCTTCTCTTTTTCAATAGTAAGTTCGGTTTTAATAGTAGTAGTGAGAGAATGTTGTTTCTTTAATGATTTGTATTTATCCTTAAGTTCATTGCAAGTCTCTTCCAGCATATTGTAGTATTAAAATAATTCCTTACTAGTCATGTTTTCTAAATTAGAATCAGATTCTACATCATCTTCAGAATAAAAAGAATTTAAAACAGGAGTATCTAAGGTTACCTCAGATGTGTTGGTCATAAAACACATGTTGGCATGATTCTTCTCAAAATCAGAAACTCCAGATTCACTTGTGTTGTCTTCAGATGCACTCCAGGTATCCTTCTTATCTTTCTTGTACTTCTTTTCCTTATAATCATATTTCTTTTTGAATTTTAACTTTGGGCAATCATCATTGATGTGTCCTTTCCTTTTACACTCATAACAGACTATTTCATCATTCTTGTCATATTTCTTCCAATCCTTCTTCCAGTGTCCCTTGTTATCATACTTTCCATTGTAGTTAGATTTCCTAAATAATTTCTTCTTCCTATAAAACTTCTTGAATCTCATGGCTATTTTAGCCATCTCAGCATCACTATCAAAGTCTGAGCTTTCACTTGTTGAACTGTCAGTATGTATTTGATCTTTTTCATTGTCTTTGTTCTTTGAAGCAGTATTCTTGAAAGCCACTGATTTTCTTTTTGGTTCATCCTCATCCTCTTTATTCACCTTGAGTTATTCCTCATACATCATAAGCTTACCAATGAGTTCTTTGACAGGTAGAGCAGCAATGTCATATGATTCTCTGTTTGAAACAGATGTGCCTCTCCATCGTTCTGGTAGACATCTCAGTATCCTCATAACTTTTTCCTTTGCTGGAACAGCTTTATCAAGTGAACTCATTATATTGACAATCTCATTAAACCTGAGATACATATCATAAATAGTTTCATCAGTTTTCATTTTAAAATTTTCATATTTAATAGTATAAGTATTTAATCTCATTTCTTTAACATTGGTTGTTCCTTCATGAGAAACACCCAAAGTATCCCAAATTTCAAAGGCAGTTTTACAAGCAGAAATTATATAAAACTCTTCATCTCCTAAAGCACAGTATAGAGCATTCATATCTTTACAGTTATTATTGTAATAAGTCTTTGTAGGTTCATCCCAAGTTGTTCTTTCAGTCTCTGGAATTTTATATTGAGACTCTATGGCAGTCCAAATATCAAAACCCATACTTTTTAAATTAATTTTCATTTTCATTTTCCACTGGGCATAGTTTGTGCCATTGAAGAAAGGTGGTCGGTTAGTAGCATCACCCTCAAGTATATTATCCATAACTAGATTTTAGAAAATAGTTTTAACGAGATATAAATTTAGAACTAACAGAAATTTAAGATCTTTAAATGCAACTAAAATCACAGTTGAAAAACAGAGTATTGAAAAAAAAATCCTTGAACAAAAATAATCCCTCTAATACGAAATGTTGGTCGGAGTGGATACTCAAGAGGGGGGGGGTGAATTGAGTTCCAATTAAAATTTCTACTAAAAATATTTCTCTTAAAATCCACCAATTTAAAAACAAAGTTAAACTGTTGTGAATCTATACATAGTGTAAAGGTTCAATTAGTTTCTCAAAGATTGATAAGGTCTCAGATAACTTAATTTTAAGATTAAATTATCTTTTGAAACTAACTTACAGGTTTAAAATAATTATAAAAACTTGCTAATTTAATTATCAAAGTAGCTTTAAAATAGTTTTTTATTTTAAAGTAATAAGCAGCAGAATATATATATATGTAATACTTATAGACTTCAAATAAAATCATAGCAAAGTTAACCAAGAGGTTCAGTCTCAAGATGAGACTTAGTCCTCTCAACAATTTATATAATTTGATCCACACCATGGATCGGAGGTAAACAACAGTACACTAATGTCCAGTTACAAAGACCTCTACCACAGTTCTTCGTGGCAAAAACAAACAACAGCTCATAGGATGTTCAGGTCTTACTCGACCTCTACCACAATTCATAGTGGGAAACAAAAGAGTTATGGAGTTTAAGAGAGGATTTAAGAATCCTCTAGTTTATCACAGGAGACAGTGTGTGTGTAAAGTAAACAGGATACACACACTGCTCAAAATGTCAAGAAAGATTCACTAAGAGAAGTATGATTGAGTTTAGAAATGCTTTAGTGATTAGCAGTGCAGCTCTGGACTCGTTTGGTTTATCAGAAAAGCTTCTAAGTCCTTCTCTGGTTTTTCTCAGAAAATAGAGTGTCAATTTCTTCTTTGATTCTTGGTCCAGCTTAGCAGCCTGAGTGCATGAAATGTTTGTTTTAGCTATTCACGCAAGATGCAACTTGTGTTCTCTTGTAGATTAAGTTTCTTCGTGTATGTCCTAGATTCTTGGAGTATGGATGTAGACAGAAGAAAAAATGCTCCACATTTGAATGCTTGTTCAGCTCTTTCTCTTTTACCCTTCGTGTATCTTCTTTTTTCTTTTAAGGAGAGTCGTATGCATCTATTTCTCTATCACTATATATAAGTGTTCTATTTTCATCACTTTAGGTTTCAGCTTTGGTAGAAAATAACAATCGCCTTTTTCATGGGTACTAGGTAAGGTTCCCTAACATGAAACAGAAATCATTAAATAACATTAACTGCATTAATACAATCAAATGTAACCGTTATCTAAATAAATAAATATATAGGGTTTGACTGGTTGGTCAAGAATTAGTAGCATTCTATTGGTCGACGTGCACGGTGGAATTTGTATTGCAGAAACTTCCATCGGTAGCTCTTTTGAACTTTCATCGGTAGCTCATATACCGGTGACTTTAGTTCTATCAGTAGCTCTTGTTATCTGTAGCTGTATCTTCACCGGTAGCTGTCTCTTAATCGGTAGTTGTCTCTTCATCGGTAGTTGTCTCTTCATCGGTAGCTCTTTGCATGTATCGGTAGACTTACACTATAAGCAGACTTCTATCGGTAGCTCGATATATCGGTGACTATACTTGTATAAGTAACTATCTGTGAACTGGCTCTATCGGTAGACTTCTGACTATCGGTAGCTCTGGTCTATTCTGTTTTGGTAGCTCTGGTTGTCTGTCGATAGCTCTGTACGTATCAGTGACTCTGTCTATCGGTAGACTAAGTACTGGTAGCTTAAACGTAGATCAGTGACTAAATAATTATTTGTTTCATACACAACATATCTGAATGGGTTAGAATTACTTCAGAACATATATGAACATGGATAAACCAAGATTAAACTGTCTTAGGGATTATTTTAATATTATTATTATCTTGAGCACAGATTGAAAGAATTAATATATAGAAAAACATTATATTGAGATTATCGGTAGACTTACACTACAAGCAGACTTCTATCGGTAGATCGATATATCGGTGACTATACTTGTATCAGTAACTATCTATGAACTGGCTCTATCAGTAGACTTTTGACTATCGGTAGCTCTGGTCTATTCTGTATTGGTAGCTCTGGTTGTCTGTCGATAGCTCTGTACATATCGGTGACTTTGTCTATCGGTAGACTAAGTACTGGTAGCTTAAACGTAGATCAGTGACTAAATAATTATTTGTTTTATACACAACATATCCGAATGGGTTAGAATTACTTCAGAACTTATAAAAACACGGATAAACAATGATTAAACTGTCTTAGGGATTATTTCAATATTATTATAATCTTGAGCACAGATTGAACGAATTAATATATAGAAAAACATTATATTGATATTATCAAAGTATATGAAATCATAATTGGGATTATCAAAACTGGTGAGGTCAACATTATTTTTCGTCGATGTACCCATCATATGTCCATGAAAAATGTCCATTTTGAAATCCTTAAAATCTTTTTATTTCAGAGAAGATAGTGTCTAAGGGAGTCTCAAAATTAGTCTTTTTTAAATGTAGAAAATTACATATCAAGATACACCATCATCTTATTTTCTATTTAATACAATAACTCATAATCTATTTCATGTTGATTTGTTATTAAATATTCTATTTGAACTCAAATAATTATTTTAAGTTCACGTAACTAGATAATTGATCTGTTAATTAATTTTCAAGTTCGTCTACCTCTACTTCAAGATCATATATGTATTTATTAGACTCCTTCAATAATCTAACCATATTCGGTTTCCATGATCGTTGAATGAAAAATTATTCAAGGGAACCTTCATGATCTACATAAATGTCAAAAACAACCTTTTATATATTATGTTGAACTTTGTGATCTATATCCCCTTGATATTTCATCTTTCCCTTTTAAAATGATTGAACCATACCAACTAACAATACTTCATCACGATTTCCTCAAGTAGGTTGAACACCAATTCAAAATCTTTTCATTCTGATAGCACTTGTTATACACCAAGCACCCTGGGGGGTCATGGGGTGGACCAAAATAAACTATTTATTTTAGTATATTTTTCCCATATAAATAGTAATTGTGTTTATCGTATATTACATAATAGAAAAATCAACAAAAATATAGATTGTATGGAAATTAAAAAATGAAAATAATGCAATGATTTTAATTATTTCACTAGAAAGGGATATTTCACAGGAGCACAATCAAATGATGTTCTGATGTTCCAAAATATACAAAGATTATCTCTTTATATAGTTTAATTTTTTTTGGAAATGTTTTCTTTATCATTTGTCCAATGAATTTCTAATGTTTATTGTTTAGTCACTTATCCCCCAAGTTATACTAATTATTCATCACATACACTAAATATGTAAAGACCCGTAAATTTCAAGGAAATTTTTTTCTTAATTTTCTTTGGAATTTTACAAGAACGCAGTTTCTGACGGCACCTGATTCCGAGGCCCGGTGTGCCCGGAATCATTTTCCGAAGTTTGGCTCGGGTACGTTCAGTGAACGGACGAGCGGGTTTTTCTAACTTTTTAACCGGTGCCCGGAATCAAATTCTGAGGGCACCGATGAAATCGCAGCGCCGGTATTCGCTTAGAAACGCCTCTTCCGGAGTTGCGTTTGCTCGGATGTGGTTTTTAATTTTCGGGCTTAAAGTTAAGAAATAAAATAATTTTGCGACAACTTTATTTTATTTCGCTTAAGCCACTTGGAAGCCACTTGAAGCCACTTAAAAGCGGCTTGAACTGAGTTGAACTGGATAGGATGCTATCCAGAAATATCCTACCCCTTGGTAGGATATTTGTGAGGTGGGGCCCGCACGAGCCCCGCCGTTTCTTTCCGCTAAGTAACGCACCCGCGAAAACCCGTCAAAGAAACTGAAAGTCAACCGACGCGTTTTCTAAATTCTTAACAGACCATTTAATTGGGCTGTTTCTTTCGTCCAATTAATTGGGCGGTTTCTTTGGTAAATTAATTCTTGGAATTAATTGTTCGTTTCTTTTTTTTTAATCGTTGCTTGTGCGTTAATAAAATAAGATTACTCTTATTTTATTTTGGGTGGAAGCTTGTGGTGTGGGGAGAATTTGAAGGAGAGCGTTCTTCTTCGGCGAAGAACGCGAAGAACGCCGGCCTCCGGCGAAGAACGCCGAAACCGCGGAAATCAACGACGCTTCTTCCGTGACGTTTCTTCCGCGACGATCGTTCCTTTCCAAGCGACGTTCTCCCTTCGGACGCACCTCGACGACAACGGAATCAACGACGTTTCTCCGGCGACGTTTCTTCCGCGACGATCGTCCTCTTCCGCGACGAACTCGCGAGCGACAACGCTTGAGGTAGGGGTTTTAAACCTTTTTAAAGTTGTTGATCTTTCCTTCGATCTTGAAGGTTCTTTTTCTTTGTCGGCCCTTGTTTCCGAATCTTTTTATTTATTTTAAAAAGATTGTGATGGATTTTCGTTCTAGAAAGGCCGATTGTTATCAATCTAATGCGAGGGGGGTCGGGCCGCACAAACACGGCCGAACCCCCCCTCCTTTATTCTTGTTGTTTCTTGCGGATGGAGCGAGATGGCGTGGTGTCGTCGCACCACGCGGGAATCGTACGGCAACTATTGAGCGGCGCCGTCGCGCCGCGCTGTGGAATGAAATCAAACAAGATCGAGACGCCTTCGCGCCACGCCGAGAAAGTCGATCAAGCACGTGACGTCGTCGCGCCGCGCCAAAGAGGCCGCAGATTAAATTAATTTTATTTTGTTCTTGAGCGCAGATTGACGGGCGACGACAAACGAGGCCGCAAGTTAATTTTGAGGCCTCCGCAGTGAAGGTCGGGTCCCGGGATGACCGTAGGCGCAGACGGGAAGCAAATCGGACCACCGGAGCGTCTCCGGTGGCCCGCGGAAGCCGGCGGCGGCGCGGGTCGCCGGCGCGGCGGCGCCGGCGGCCGGAGGCGGCGGCACCCCGCGGGTGTCCAGGGTGGCACCCCGCGGGTGCCGCGGGGCTGTCTGGCGACACCCCGGGGGTGTCCAGGGGGGCACCCCGCGGGTGCCGCGGGGCTGTCCGGCGGCACCCCGCGGGTGTCCAGGGTGGCACCCCGCGGGTGTCCAGGGTGGCACCCCGCGGGTGCCGCGGGGCTGTCTGGCGACACCCCGCGGGTGTCCAGGGTGGCACCCCGCGGGTGCCGCGGGGCTGTCTGGCGACACCCCGCGGGTGTCCAGCGCGACACCCCGCGGGTGCCGCGGGGTTGTCAGGCGACACCCCGCGGGTGTCCAGCGCGACACCCGCGGGTGCCGCGGGGTTGTCAGGCGACACCCCGCGGGTGTCCAGCGCGACACCCCGCGGGTGCCGCGGGGTTGTCAGGCAGCACCCCCGCGGGTGTCCAGCGCGACACCCCGCGGGTGCCGCGGGGCTGTCAGGCCGCTCGGCCGAGCCGAGCCGGACCGGCCCTGGCCGGGCGGGGCCGGGACAACCGGGTCGGACCCGGTTCGGGCCGACCCAGGGGGGGTCGGGCCGGGTCGGCCCGGACCCGGACCCCCCCCGTTTTCGGACCATTTCGGTTAAATTCACATATCTTGAGCTACGAACGTCCGATTGACGTGCCGTCAGCCGCGTTGTGTTTCCCTTAGTGAGACGGATCTTTTGGCATACTCCGCCCGAGGTTTGGACGCAAGTGGAGTACGGTCGGGTTGGTTTTGCCTTAAAAACCAACCGGGCCCCGGGAACGAGAATGCCAATAACTCTCAGACCGGGCGTCCGATCGACGCACCGTCTGTTGCGTTGAGTTCCTGTTTACGATACGGAACTTTTGACATCCTTCGCCCGAGTTTTGGATACAGATAGTAGTGGCCGGGTTGGATCGCACCCGAAATCCAACCGGGCCCCTGGAACGGAAAAGATGATATCTTTCAGACAGGACGTTCGTTCGACGAACCGTCAGCGGCGTTGGTGTTTACGTTTAGTAACGGTCCCTATGAGTATACCCTATGGGAGTTCGGGGTACAGTTGAGATACGGCCGGGATTGGTTTTGCTCACGAAACCAACCGGGCCCCTGGGACGAAAAGGCTAATAACTCACAGACCGGGCGTCCGATCGACGCGCCGTCTGTTGCGTTGAGACCCCTGTGACGAGGCGGTCCTTTGAGATACTTCTTCGTGAGACCTTGAGATACTTGGAGTATCGAACAGTAGCTCATGGAGCGGACCCTCCCGGAGACGAGCGTGCAGAGTACGGAGACCGTGTAGCCGGCTGAGACCTGACGACTGCTTGACCGACTCGACTTGGAGTGAGTCGACTAGCCCAGTGGACGGAGCGCCCGGTATTTGGCGACAGACCCACGGCGGACGGAGCGCCCGGTAGTTGGCAGCAAACCCGCGGTACTCGACAGGAGGAGTACCTCAGTAGGCTATTTGGGTGAGCGCCCTGTATTTGGCGACAGACCCTCAGCGGACGGAGCGCCCGGTAGTTGGCCGCAAACCCGCAGTACTCGACAGGAGGAGTACCTCAGCAGTCTTAGGTTAGTGAGCAGTACCTCGGAGTCGTGACAGGACCACTGTACACTCTAGAGACGGAGCTCTTCAGTAGCTACGGTTTCGATAATGAAAATCCTGGTTTGAGCTGAGTCAATGAATCTTTGCGTTTCCTCATGATCGAGATGGGTCGCTTGATAACTTAGGTATATGTATGGCCATATACCTGGGTGATGGTTATCCGTTGATTTCATGATTTTTGTGTATCCTTGTGATTGGATGGGCTACTTGATGACTTAGTTATATGTATGGGCATATACCTAAGTAGAGTCTGATGTTACTTCGTGATTGCTGTCTTTGCTTTGTGGATATCCATGTTGGATTTAGTGAGACCTTAAGGGTCTCGGGGTCCCTACTGAGTAGCTTATACTCACCCCTGCACGGGCTATGCCCGCACTTCGTTGTGTTGGTTGCAGACGACGGACAGCGCAGATCGCAGTTGAAGCTTGCGGAGCAGGTCGGTACCCGGAGGAGGACCACTGGGCGGACGTACCCGGAGTAGACAACAGGACCCGAGGAGTAGAGGAGCTATCTGTACCTACCCTTCAGGTAGGATCCGTGGTGGACGATCCAGGAGCTGAGCCATCTGTACCTACCCTTCAGGTAGGAATCGAGGAGGACGACCCAGGAGCCGCTTCGTTCTTCCAGCTGCTGTTTTTCCCTTTCGAGTTGTACTTTACAGTTGGGCTTGTATTTCCGGCCCTTTTTCTTTTCTTCGATTGTGTTTACTTTTCCGCTTGCTTACTCTGTGGTGTTTGTTTGCTTTTGTAATGGCAATGCCTTCCCAGTTATCGGGATTTACGCCATTGGTGCTAGTCGCCAGCCCCTGGCCTATGGAAGGCGGGCTTGGGGTAGTCACGGCACGGGCCCCGAGGTCGGGTCGTGACAGACTGGTATCAGAGGTGGTCGGTTCTACCGTAGACTCTGATCTTTCTTTCTATGAAGCAATAGTGTTAAGGGTACCGAGTGTGGTTTTCAGTTCAGGGAGTCCAGTGTTGGTGCGGGCGGCCGACGTATCCATACACCAGGACCCTGGAAACTGATTTCCGACTTTGTGCACGAAAACACTGATTGCGTGTGTGTTTTAAAAGGTTTCCCCCCTTAAAACAACTCAAACCAGGTCAGCTCACCAGGTATAATCGTTTGACCGTGTTACGTTGTTCCTTTCAGGATGCCTTTTCTCGGACGACCAGCTAGAGCCCGTAGGGATGTGCGTACTGATAGTCTGTCGAGCGACGAGGCTTCGGTACAGGGCCCTCTTGCAGTTGAGGCACCAGCGGAGGCACCAGCGATACTACCATACGTTGGGCCACCGATGCCACCAGCCCCAGCAGTAGGCGATGCCCGCTACTTGCGCGCACTGCATGAGTTCCAGCGCCAGAGGCCACCCAGGTTCGGGGGAGAGACGGACCCGCAGGCGGCTGAGGATTGGCTGGAGGCTGTGGTGGGAGTCTTCAGGCTAGTGGGGACGCCATCAGACTTCATGGTGACCTTTGCTGCCAGCCTCCTTCAGGCAGCAGCAGGCAGGTGGTGGAGCCACTTGTTCCAGTTTTGCGATGGGATGGCTTTCACATGGGAAGACTTCGATACCTTCTTCAGGGTGGAGTTTGTGCCAGTAGCTCTACACCCCGAGGGTGTTCGGGAGCTGCTGCCTTTGCCGCGTGTTTTTCGATCAGAAGCCGAGTCATCTGTGGGCAGTAGACAGATGATGGAGAGGTCTAGGAGGACCAGACAAGCAGTTGGGCGATCTCGGGTTTTAGGACCGGTGGTGCGGGGCACCCGGAGAGGGAACAGAGCCAGCCGTGCAAGGAGCAGGTTGTGTTACTCATGCCGCGGAAAGGGTCACCTGGCACGTGACTGTCCGACTCCTCGTACAGTTGATCCATAGGCTTTTGAGGAGCCACCGAGGCAGAGGCAGCGACGAATGCTTGAGCAACAGTAGAGCAGTGGACAAGGCAGTAGAGATCCTGGAGCAGGTGGGCAGGAGCGGAGCTAGTGGATACGTCTCTTGTACTTCTAGTTCCATGTTGATGTTGTTTTTGTGTCTTTGTACCATGAGCTGCAATAAAATAAAGACACTTATCTTGTGATGTTTGCCTTCCTGCCCTCTTTTGTGATGTTACTGAGTGGTCCCGGTTAAACTGTTGACTTGACCCTCACTTTCGAGATTTCAACTGGAGGAGACCCAGTGACCTCACACTGATGCCGACAGTGTGACTCGACCCTTGGAGGCGAGAGTGACAGTTGGATCTCTTAGTAGTTACGTCGAGGCCTTACGACGTCATCCATGGCATGAATGCATCCTTCATGCCAGGATTGATTGTATTAGGCAATGGGCGTGGTTCATCTAGAGAGGGGATGAGACCAGGTTTCTCTTTTCGGCAAAGGAGAAATTTTAGCAGCTCTTCTAGATCATATGCAAAGGAGGTGCAGTCATCCAGGAGCGGATGAAGACTGCACAGTGCAGTAAGAAACAGGAAACCAGTGCCAGTCTTAGAGACTCGGGCGTGTTAAATGTTTCAAGAAGAGGAAGCTTAAAGGAGAGATGAGTCTACAAAGCAGCAGACGTGGAGGCACTGCTAGGTGAGCAGCATGAGGTGGTGTACATCCTAGCATGCTACAACCACCCACCTTGGTTATTCCCGCCAGGCTCAGGGAGCTGAATGGCGGAGGAAGAGTGCAGCTGCATGCGGTCAAGGAGTGTGACCCAATGGCTCTAGAAATGATTCAAGGGACAGTCTATGTCCACTACTAGCTGCTGTAGTAACAGACGTCGGTATGAATCATTCCTCGCTTCCACAAATCTTGTTCCAGACCTAGAGTTTCCGGTAAGCCGTGGACTTGACCCTCACGTCTGGAGATACCTTGGGAGGAGACTCGATAATCACACTTACGCCGGCGGTGTGGTCAGACCTTCGAGGCGAGAGTTCTGGTTGGAATCTCTTGGTGGCAGCGTCGAGGCCTTACGACGTTAGTTTGAGTATGGAATGGGCAATAACTATTCACACTCAAATTGACGGTATTAGGCAAACGTTGGGGTGGGTTTTCCTTGGTCGGCGTAAAAAGGAAACCCCAGGCAGTGCAGGGTAACTCTTGCACAGGAGGGTGCGACCGATCATTCTTGAGTCGGTCAACCTTACCCTCATAGCAGCAGTCGTTTTGAGTTTCAGTTCTAACAGAAATGGGGACCTCTGGAGTTCGGGGATGACGACCACGTCTTCTTACGGGTCTCACCTCGACGAGGTTTACGGAGATGTGGCCTGGGAGGCAAGTTATCTCCGAGGTTCAACGGACCTTTCTAGGTCCTCAGCTGGGTAGGCGAGGTGGTTTACCGCTTGGCCCATCCACTTCAGTTGCACTAGGTGCACGACGTTTTCCACGTATCCCAACTGAGGAGATACGTGCTCAACCCCCTCGCGTATCATCGACCATGAGGAGATAGACGGTGGTGATGAGTGTCTTATACAGAGGTTCCTATGGGGATCGAGGATCGACAGGAGCGGATCCTAGGAGGATGGTCGATTCCTCTTGTGCACTTTCTTTGGCAGCGCGGGAACCTCCAGGTGAGCACATGGGAGCGGAAGGCTCAGATGCGTGCTCAGTACCGCTTTGTTTCCCTAAGTTTGTGGTGAAGCTTTACGGGGACGTAAAGCCCTGTGGTGGGAGTAATGTAAAGACCCGTAAATTTCAAGGAAATTTTTTTCTTAATTTTCTTTGGAATTTTACAAGAACGCAGTTTCTGACGGCACCTGATTCCGAGGCCCGGTGTGCCCGGAATCATTTTCCGAAGTTTGGCTCGGGTACGTTCAGTGAACGGACAAGCGGGTTTTTCTAACTTTTTAACCGGTGCCCGGAATCAAATTCTGAGGGCACCGATGAAATCGCAGCGCCGATATTCGCTTAGAAACGCCTCTTCCGGAGTTGCGTTTGCTCGGATGTGGTTTTTAATTTTCGGGCTTAAAGTTAAGAAATAAAATAATTTTGCGACAACTTTATTTTATTTCGCTTAAGCCACTTGGAAGCCACTTGAAGCCACCTAAAAGCGGCTTGAACTGAGTTGAACTGGATAGGATTCTATCCAGAAATATCCTACCCCTTGGTAGGATATTTGTGAGGTGGGGCCCGCACGAGCCCCGCCGTTTCTTTCCGCTAAGTAATGCACCCGCGAAAACCCGTCAAAGAAACTGAAAGTCAACCGACGCGTTTTCTAAATTCTTAACAGACCATTTAATTGGGCTGTTTCTTTCGTCCAATTAATTGGGCGGTTTCTTTGGTAAATTAATTCTTGGAATTAATTGTTCGTTTCTTTTTTTTTAATCGTTGATTGTGCGTTAATAAAATAAGATTACTCTTATTTTATTTTGGGTGGAAGCTTGTGGTGTGGGGAGAATTTGGAGGAGAGCGTTCTTCTTCGGCGAAGAACGCGAAGAACGCCGGCCTCCGGCGAAGAACGCCGAAACCGCGGAAATCAACGACGCTTCTTCCGTGACGTTTCTTCCGCGACGATCGTTCCTTTCCAAGCGACGTTCTCCCTTCGGACGCACCTCGACGACAACGGAATCAACGACGTTTCTCCGGCGACGTTTCTTCCGCGACGATCGTCCTCTTCCGCGACGAACTCGCGAGCGACAACGCTTGAGGTAGGGGTTTTAAACCTTTTTAAAGTTGTTGATCTTTCCTTCGATCTTGAAGGTTCTTTTTCTTTGTCGGCCCTTGTTTCCGAATCTTTTTATTTATTTTAAAAAGATTGTGATGGATTTTCGTTCTAGAAAGGCCGATTGTTATCAATCTAATGCGAGGGGGGTCAGGCCGCACAAACACGGCCGAACCCCCCCTCCTTTATTCTTGTTGTTTCTTGCGGATGGAGCGAGATGGCGTGGTGCCGTCGCACCACGCGGGAATCGTACGGCAACTATTGAGCGGCGCCTTCGCGCCGCGCTGTGGAATGAAATCAAACAAGATCGAGACGCCTTCGCGCCACGCCGAGAAAGTCGATCAAGCACGTGACGTCGTCGCGCCGCGCCAAAGAGGCCGCAGATTAAATTAATTTTATTTTGTTCTTGAGCGCAGATTGACGGGCGACGACAAACGAGGCCGCAAGTTAATTTTGAGGCCTCCGCAGTGAAGGTCGGGTCCCGGGATGACCGTAGGCGCAGACGGGAAGCAAATCGGACCACCGGAGCGTCTCCGGTGGCCCGCGGAAGCCCGCGGCGGCGCGGGTCGCCGGCGCGGCGGCGCCGGCGGCCGGAGGCGGCGGCACCCCGCGGGTGTCCAGGGTGGCACCCCGCGGGTGCCGCGGGGCTGCCTGGCGACACCCCGCGGGTGTCCAGGGTGGCACCCCTGCGGGTGCCGCGGGGCTGCCTGGCGACACCCCGCGGGTGTCCAGGGTGGCACCCCGCGGGTGCCGCGGGGCTGTCTGGCGACACCCCGCGGGTGTCCAGCGCGACACCCCGCGGGTGCCGCGGGGTTGTCAGGCGACACCCCGCGGGTGTCCAGCGCGACACCCGCGGGTGCCGCGGGGTTGTCAGGCGACACCCCACGGGTGTCCAGCGCGACACCCCGCGGGTGCCGCGGGGTGTCAGGCAGCACCCCGCGGGTGTCCAGCGCGACACCCCGCGGGTGCCGCGGGGCTGTCAGGCCGCTCGGCCGAGCCGAGCCGGACCGGCCCTGGCCGGGCGGGGCCGGGACAACCGGGTCGGACCCGGTTCGGGCCGACCCAGGGGGGGTCGGGCCGGGTCGGCCCGGACCCGGACCCCCCCCGTTTTCGGACCATTTCGGTCAAATTCACATATCTTGAGCTACGAACGTCCGATTGACGTGCCGTCAGCCGCGTTGTGTTTCCCTTAGTGAGACGGATCTTTTGGCATACTCCGCCCGAGGTTTGGACGCAAGTGGAGTACGGTCGGGTTGGTTTTGCCTTAAAAACCAACCGGGCCCCGGGGATGAGAATGCCAATAACTCTCAGACCGGGCGTCCGATCGACGCACCATCTGTTGCGTTGAGTTCCTGTTTACGATACGGAACTTTTGACATCCTTCACCCGAGTTTTGGATACAGATAGTAGTGGCCGGGTTGGATCGCACCCGAAATCCAACCGGGCCCCTGGAACGGAAAAGATGATATCTTTCAGACAGGACGTCCGTTCGACGAACCGTCAGCGGCGTTGGTGTTTACGTTTAGTAACGGTCCCTATGAGTATACCCTATGGGAGTTCGGGGTACAGTTGAGATACGGCCGGGATTGGTTTTGCTCACGAAACCAACCGGGCCCCTGGGACGAAAAGGCTAATAACTCACAGACCGGGCGTCCGATCGACGCGCCGTCTGTTGCGTTGAGACCCCTGTGACGAGGCGGTCCTTTGAGATACTTCTTCGTGAGACCTTGAGATACTTGGAGTATCGAACAGTAGCTCATGGAGCGGACCCTCCCGGAGACGAGCGTGCAGAGTACGGAGACCGTGTAGCCGGCTGAGACCTGACGACTGCTTGACCGACTCGACTTGGAGTGAGTCGACTAGCCCAGTGGACGGAGCGCCCGGTATTTGGCGACAGACCCACGGCGGACGGAGCGCCCGATAGTTGGCAGCAAACCCGCGGTACTCGACAGGAGGAGTACCTCAGTAGGCTATTTGGGTGAGCGCCCGGTATTTGGCGACAGACCCTCAGCGGACGGAGCGCCCGGTAGTTGGCCGCAAACCCGCAGTACTCGACAGGAGGAGTACCTCAGCAGTCTTAGGTTAGTGAGCAGTACCTCGGAGTCGTGACAGGACCACTGTACACTCTAGAGACGGAGCTCTTCAGTAGCTACGGTTTCGATAATGAAAATCCTGGTTTGAGCTGAGTCAATGAATCTTTGCGTTTCCTCATGATCGAGATGGGTCGCTTGATAACTTAGGTATATGTATGGGCATATACCTGGGTGATGGTTATCCGTTGATTTCATGATTTTTGTGTATCCTTGTGATTGGATGGGCTACTTGATGACTTAGTTATATGTATGGGCATATACCTAAGTAGAGTCTGATGTTACTTCGTGATTGCTGTCTTTGCTTTGTGGATATCCATGTTGGATTTAGTGAGACCTTAAGGGTCTCGGGGTCCCTACTGAGTAGCTTATACTCACCCCTGCACGGGCTATGCCCGCACTTCGTTGTGTTGGTTGCAGACGACGGACAGCGCAGATCGCAGTTGAAGCTTGCGGAGCAGGTCGGTACCCGGAGGAGGACCACTGGGCGGACATACCCGGAGTAGACAACAGGACCCGAGGAGTAGAGGAGCTATCTGTACCTACCCTTCAGGTAGGATCCGTGGTGGACGATCCAGGAGCTGAGCCATCTGTACCTACCCTTCAGGTAGGAATCGAGGAGGACGACCCAGGAGCCGCTTCGTTCTTCCAGCTGCTGTTTTTCCCTTTCGAGT
This sequence comes from Viscum album, assembly GCA_963277665.1. Taxonomy (NCBI): domain Eukaryota; kingdom Viridiplantae; phylum Streptophyta; class Magnoliopsida; order Santalales; family Viscaceae; genus Viscum; species Viscum album. The sequence goes on from OY728126.1 coordinate 1,593,278,606, forward strand.
TGTACTTTACAGTTGGGCTTGTATTTCCGGCCCTTTTTCTTTTCTTCGCTTGTGTTTACTTTTCCGCTTGCTTACTCTGTGGTGTTTGTTTGCTTTTGTAATGGCAATGCCTTCCCAGTTATCGGGATTTACGCCATTGGTGCTAGTCGCCAGCCCCTGGCCTATGGAAGGCGGGCTTGGGGTAGTCACGGCACGGGCCCCGAGGTCGGGTCGTGACAAAATACATTAGTAAAGGATATTAAAAAGCATTTAGACTAGTAGTTATGTTCAATATTATCATTGTAAGGTAATAAGTTTCACCTTTGTCTACTCATAGATGTGCTATGAGCTTCAATACAATACTCTTCTTTTTAAGAATATTTAGAGGCAACACCTTATTAATACAAGTTGAGTATAAGTCTTCCAATATAGCACATCAAAAATTTCTCATGGGTAATTATAATTACGTGATTCAAATTATATTCTTAATAAATCCTTCCAATTATATTTAAACAAGTAAGAGGCTTCATACTCACGAATAATTATTTCTCTTTCTTCCCTCAAAATATTCAATGATCTAAATTGTGTCTTCACTTTTCGGCCTTTTTTAACTACATTTTAAATATTTCACACCTTCTAATAAATCAACCATGAATAATATTCTCCAAAATTATCCATGTTAATCTAATACTCATAAATACTCTTCAAAGTTCATGTCATATATTCATTAAGTTCTACATAATCTTATCATGTATACTTCAGATATAAATTTAATTCTTTTCTCTATAAGAGAAATTTTGAATGGGCCAACTATCCAAATTTTCATTACTCAATACATGAAAACATTTTTCATGGTTGTAGTATATACATTATGAAGATAATATATCATGCATGAGACTTACCCATTATATTTACACAACACTTTATGTTCATAGTTTTTCATTATTCTTTTTATAAGATCAAATACATGATTTTACTATCTTAATGAAAATATGAAATATAGAATAGTTCCATGAATAGAGATCATATAGTAAATAAAAATCAATATTCATTTCATCATCTATTACATATGGACAATCCATCATGCACATTTAATAACAATTTTCAAGGCTTTCAATTTCTATTCATGGAAGTATGAGTACTCTGATATTCTTCCCTTATTTCTCGGATCCACCTCCGTCACATAGAAAAAAATAGATTATTCATCACATAATAATATTGGGTGGTCCTCACATAATTCAATCTATAATTTCATTCATGGTCTTCTCATCCATCATGTAACCATGAGAACATGTTATTAATTCTTCTTTACATTCAAGAGAGAGTACCACTTGATATATCTCTGCTAACATGTGAACCTAAGATAAAATATTCTTCATAGTATGTCCCTCTATAAAATTATTATACACACCATAGATGATGATGATGTTAAATGGGTATTTATAGACAAGTTAAACCGCCCAAGGAATTCTTATAATCTTTTCAAGACACTAGTTTCACCGACTTACTAGCTCTATGTGCACTAACATACAGTTCTTATCTTTGGTCCTCAAAATTATGGATAGTAGTTTGTCACATTAAAGCTGTGAAAATAATACTGTCCTGAATTACCAAATAAAAACCCTTCCATATAACTTGCATGTAATATATCATACCAACTCATGTTTCTATAATATACTGAGGTGTCTCACATTCACTGCATGATCAACTCATTGTATCCTTGATAGGATATATATCAATCATAGTAGAACCCATTAACTATCTCATTCCTAGATTCTTAATATTCAAATGATGTATTATAGTGGTTCACAATATCCACATGATCCTGAATTGATTATAGTGGCACTGACAAGATATCCCAACACATGTAGAAGCTTTCCAGGTGAGATAGAAAATGTCACAACTTTAGGTGACGTCATTTGATTTATCATTAATTTTGTACATTTTTAATGGATGGATTAATAGTACTTAATAAAAAATGAAGTCCCATATAAAACTATGATTGGGTATATCACTAGTTAATAATACATATAGTTCCATTGAAGCTATGAATAAGTCATGTGGAACCCCCTTACTATCACTGTTTTTTTACACGAACCAGTATGTATTATACCTTACATTTGGGCTCACATGCATCTTCTCCTCATTGCTTATCTTTAAAATTTATTTATAATAAACTCTTACAATGAAAAAAATTCTTCATGTATAACATCTCCATTCAAGACACACAACAACAACATATTTTTTTTGGATAATCAATACTATACTTCTTTGAATCAAATTCAAAATAGAATACCAAATATTATGAACAAATCCAACTTCCACACATATGATTACTATAGATGTGGTAATCATAGACATAATAGAATGACATCCTTAGACCCTAATAATTCATGTTTTACTTTGGGTTGTGGTTGAATAGGTGATTAAGGTTTCACACTTCATTCATATTCATGAGACCCAGCTATTATATTAATTTGTAAGGATATATGGGTGGGTGATGGTGAGGTTTCATAAGGTAACAATGGGAATAATATCTGATTAGAATGTGAATTATAGCCCATGATTTTGGTATGTACTAAATAATTTCATGGTTTATCATATGATTTTGAGTATTATGTATCACCCACATAAAAATAACCAATTAGGGAGGATAATCTAGATACTTGATTATATGATCATGTTGTGACTTGTTAATTTAGATAAAACATGGGATTAACATAAGGATATGGTAGATTTTTCATGTAATAATAACTTCTAGAATTCGATGCTGATGGATCCCATTTAGTCTCTATATGGTAGGTATCCTCTCATTCTATTTTGATAATTAGGATTGGGTGAGTCGATATATATCGGGAATATATTGAAACAAAAGACCACTGAGTGGGAGTATTTAACCAAGTGGGAGTTAGTTACCACTCAAGGAAGGAATTTATTATATACTATCTATTGATTGTTACTCGTGGAGTTATCCCAAGGAGATTAGGTATATTATTGGGAATCACATTTTCTAGGGAATCAGAGTCAAAAGAGATAAGTAAATCCCACGTTGTGATTTGTGGGTTTTTATGAGATTGAAGAGTAGGTAAAATTAGTGGATAAATGGTTTTATATTCCACTATGAAATCATGGTATTCATGATTTTTTATGTGTCTCAACTCAATAATTATGAGTTTGAATCCACTCACATGATCAGTTATGACAATGTCATGATTGAGGATGATAATTACGAGTGGGAATCATATATATAGGTTTAGTAGACTAATTTGTTAGGTGAGGACCCCTAGAGATAGTTCTCTATGATGTAAAGTACTTAGAGGGGGAGTTTATGACACCCCCTAAATTTTATGGTTCATTATAAATGATTTATTATCTACTTTTAATTCAACATTATGATTTTGAGTTTCCTGTGTGTTAGTGAGGCCGAGAATCAGAGTTTATAATGTTATATATGGTTTGGAATCTTAATTTTGTATTAGAAAGGATTACATGATGTGATAAAGGAGTATCACAACATGGAAGTTAGGTGAGGGTAAAATGCTTTGACATGGAGTGGAATACATAACATTAAATATGGAGATGGGATAACATCTGAAGAGTTTAAAAACAATTATTATCTCAAATTGAAATTATTTGATATCTTTTGTAACCATCAATGAAATTATTATCTTTCATTGTACGCAAAAACCAGTTTATATTTTGTAACATGTAACATTGAATTTCATTGATAATCTGTGTTACATGTATGACCACGTCTTTCCCGACAACAATATACTATTAATATTATTTTATTAACATAATAGTTGTCACCTAAAAATTAGAAAAACATGAATCAATATGATTGACTAGATTATAAATATATGTTTTACACATTTTTATATAATTATTCTTTTGGTGACCATTTAATTTGAATTGAAAATAAAATCCAAATGAATATAAATGGTTAGTTTTTTTAAAAAAACTATTTTTAACACTAGAATGGTGTTTTACTTAATACATTCAATTAATAACTATTCATGAATTTTATTAATGAAATTTAAACTTTTTATTTTTAATATATTTTTTTTAAAATCAATATCCTGTTTTACAAGTTAATGATAAAATAAATCCTATTTTAAGAATAAAATGATGTATATTTATAAAACTCATTTTTAAAACCTTTTCATGGAAGAATCGTTTTAAAACTAAATGTTAAAACATTTATATTTTTTATTTTGAAAAATATAATTAATTTAGGAAATAATAATATCAAAATTTACTTTCTGTAAATGTTTCTCATTTTTATGAGAACTTTTATATTTTTATGAATAGTTAATGACACAAATTCTTTATTGAAAACTCTTTTTAGACTAAATTATTTATAGTGTTAAATTATATTTCCAATTGGTTTTATAGTAAAATTAGATAAATATTATATCTTTCACACAAATTTATGTAATTTTAACCAATTTCAAAATTAAATTTGATATTAAAACATTTCAAACTTTTGAACTTCTCTCTTCAAAATCGATTATCTCATCCCCTCTACAAGATTAATTTTAAATTATTTTTTTCAACTTTTTAAATTCCAATTTTGAAAAATGGATAATTTTTTTTGGAATAAGAATGATTTTTAATTTCTTATATTTAATTATTAGTTTTTTACCACTTTTTTTGTGAAAGTAATTAAAATAATTTTCAATGATTAAGGTAAAAAAGCGATAATTTTTAATGATTAAACATTTAATATAAGGTGTTAATATGACCCTAAAATTGATTTAAAATTAGGTTGTTGAACTTTTTCAACCATTAAATATATAAGGATGTATCATATTTCATTCTGGACTCATTAGGTACTACTAAAATGTGGGGAGCACTGAAATATATTCAAGAATACCCAATATGCCTTTCCCCCCACTTATAAAAGGCTTCCCCACCTCCTCATTCCATCAAAACTCTAAATCAGTTTGGATTATCCTTAAGCTTCCCATATAAGATCATAAAATACCTTATCTCATCCTAGAATCATATATTTTGGCATTAATTAAACCAAATAAGTCCTATAGTTCCAACCAAAAGGAGTTACCCGAAAAAGGAGTAACATTTTTTTTGTGATCACTTTTGTTTTATTTATCTCTCAAAACTCGTCAATTATTATTATTAAAAGATTATGTAATAACCTTAGTTTCATGAATATACTAATTTTGTTATTATGTCATGTTTTCTACCTATAACTACACTCACTTCCACCAAATGGGTAATTAAAGCATCGTTTATGGGTATGCTGAACTACTACCTCCTGAAACAATGTCGTTCTTTTTTTCCATTACCACATATTATAGTTTGAAAATATGATTAAAATACTATTTTTATTTTATATAAATGATATTTATATTTACTTAATATTTAAATAAATATTAGATAATAAATGACTTCATTATTTTTATTCTTTTGGTAATATGTTAATGCAGTTTGTGGATGTGTGGAATACCACCTCCTCAAAGCGATATGATTTTTTCACACATTACTTGGAATGTATTATGGATGTATTTAGTAAAAATATATTATATAAATTACATATTTATAATATTAATTACATAAATATATTTATGGAAATATAACATATCATTTTCTCATATCTATTTCACATATTGAAAAAGTGATAACATCATTCGTGGACGTGTGGACTACCACCTCCTCCAAACAATGTGATTCCTTAGTTTTCTTCAACACATCACAAGAATGATATATATAAGTATATATAAATAAAAATTGTATTTATTATATAATGGTAATTCTTAAAGATAAAAATCAATTACATTTTTCACGACCCCTTCTCCACATAGTATACCCCTTCTAGGCTGATAATGGGAGAAGAGAGAGAGAGTGACACCCCACACTCACCTCTAAATGGCCCCAAGTCGGACAGTAGCAACGAGGGTATAATAAACATGAGTATTGGAGGAATTGCCCTCTCAAATAACACATGTGGGGGAGATAAATATGGTATACAATAACCAAATTTTACTCATACCACAACATCAATGAAAAACCAAGGTGAATATATGTACTGTCATGGATGAAAAACTATAACTGAAATGAAAAACTGATATTACCAAAATAAAAGTAAAGACGATAGAGACCATGATTCCAAAATAATTCCTATGAAACCCTAAGATAGTGTTGATCATATGGATCTCTAATACTCTCTAGGTGACCTAAAAACAATTTATATAAATGTAATGTGTGTAAAACAGTATACTCAGTAGGATCATCCTCAAATCCTCTTAACAATAGGTAACGAAATCATGCTAAATCATAGTGAACAAAATGTGGAACTAACTCCTAAAAAAATAGGTATACTGAGTTCCCATCCTCACCATGGATACCTTCACCAAGTATCCCATAAAATAGAATAGAATATAATAATTAATATCAAGTGTAACCCATTACCACTTCCCTATTGGTTTTCTGCATTTCCCTAATTTTTCACAACCTGAGTAACTCTCTTCAAAAAGGATTTCTTGTTGATGCCTAGAAAAATCACCACATCATGAACCTTGTGTGTCAACATGAAAATCGTGCATCACACCACTACATTCACATAACTAATGTAACCATGTAGTTTTAGGGAGCCACCATAGTTCTCATAACGTGTATCATACATCAGGTATTATACCTCAATCCATTACAACCCCAACACTGATTAAGGATCCTAAAGCCATCACAACCAATACATGTTATAACTATACCAGTCCTTAAAAAAATATATACAAATATATGTGTTTGAAATAACCAAAATCCCTTACATCCCTCTACATACATATATGGGGAAAAATAATAATTGTGCATACCAGTACAAGAAACTACAAAGAGAATAAAGAAGGGCCAAAGGGGGTAGTCATCCATTCATCCCCCACTAGGATATTAGAGAAAACAACCCACATGGATAAGAATCCCTTGTGTGTCAATTATCCTAATCAATGAGGTGGAGTATCACATAGAAACAAAAAATGTACCTGATATAATATATCCCACAACCACACTATAGGCATAACCTAGTCTCAGACTCAATTACAACTAATGTCTCTCCAAATGTTAAATTCCACTGCTAAGACTAGATATCCTATATTCACCAAACCATTAAAACAGAAACATTATGTTTCATTATCATCTTATATCAGGTTAAATTTACATTAATTAATTATTTGAACATTAATTAAGCATTATCCTTTTCCACATTTCATTTCATTAGCATCACAACAATGTCCCACACCCTCCATGAATAACCAAATTGAGTCCACGATCCCTCACAATTATAACCATAAAATTGAATCCCAGCAACCTAGAACCCCTTGGGGTAATCATTCATAAATTTATTCAATAATATTAATACATTATATACTTCTAGGTATTCTTGGAAAACATTATTTGCTACTAAACACAAGGGGATCAACACGAAGAGTATATGAAAATCCCGTAAAGTCATCTCCACATATTTCTAGAGTGTAGACTCATCCAAACCATGAGAATTTATACATGAAAAGCACATGGAATACCTCACGCAAATTCTCATATCATGGAAGGAGAGTAAGAAAAAGCATTTACCTCAAGTAGTGGTGAAATTAAAGTAGATAAAAAATCATAGATTCTACAAGCATCCATCTTTCAAATCATTGGGTAAGCCCAAATTCAACATGTTCCATCACCGTCAGTGTCCTCTATGACAGTACATGCATAAACTGATGCATCTCACCACTTCAGGTGTTCACTGATTCCATAAAAATAGGGCATCCATACCCCACATATAACAAAAGCTCCCTAGGATCAAAAAATCATAGGATCACATAACATTTATGCCTCCCTACCACCACAAAATACAATAGGACTCCAAGCTCAGCCACCCAAATCTCACATCACATCATAAGATGCAGGAAAAAAAATAAGAAATCAGGATCTTGGACCTAAAAAAATGAATTCAACCTGCAAAAAAAATGGGCTATCATGACTCCAAAGAAAAAGGAACTCGAACTTTATAGGAAAACAGGAAACAAGGGCCCTACATAGGCATTATCTTTTATCACAAAACGGTTATTTATTCCATCTTGAATTAATCAATTCATTATTCACATGTTACAAATATAGGAAACCAAATTAATAGTCTATCAAAAGCTATAATAAATTAATTAAACAATTAATTTAACAGTACATAATTATTTTATCGAAAACAATCAACATGTATCAGGTTTATAACAAATTAAATTAAACATGAATTAATTACATCAATATGATTATCATAAAATTTTAGTAACAAAAAGAAATGGATTAATTAAACATGCCTTGTTAACATTTTAACCAATTAATTAGCCATTAATTATGGATTTACAATCTTTATTAATTTCCAACAAGAACAACATGATAAACCTAGAATGGAATATATATCTCACTATCTAGAAAATCCAGATCCAATCTGTTATCATGGTATAAAGAAACCACATTTCTATGTGATGGATAACAATTATTTAATCTAGTTTATGTATTTAATTTGGTCAATTTCCATGCGGTCCAAGTGGATAAAACATGGTAGCTCTTCGATTTCCCATAAATAAATAGGGAGAAATGAATCCCCTACATCAAAAGGGCCTTGGTGTTTTTCACATGAGAATATATGATCACAATGAATCTCACTCACCTCTCTCACTAGGCCTATATCCATATGAGGATTCTGTGACACCACCACACCAACAAAAACAAAGAGAAAGCCCTTTAGAACCTCGTAGGTCATTCTCCATCACATGGAGAAGGGAAACGAGAGGAAATAGATTGAAGAGACCACAAGAATATATGTAGATCATATATCAAATAGAAAATGGATCACTATATATCAATGATGGAAGCCCAAGATTGATTACCATCGAAGGGATCTCCAAAACCTTAAGGAGAGGGTCGTCGGGTCACCTGGAGGCCAGAGAGAGGGGTGCAGCCTCAATAGGGTTTGATAACCCGAGAAACTATTTTTTTTAACACACAACATTTGGAGATTACATGATGTGTAATCCCATTTCAGGCCATGTAATACCTTGAGGTTGGTTTTCACTGAAAAAATCATCACCGCTTCATTTTTTAGAATTTCCAATAAATTACATGATGTAAACCCAACATTAACTCTATTGAAGTCACCTTTATCTAGTTCCCAACACCCAAATTCCTTCATACTTCCATAAATCCTCTTCTATGCCCCATGGTCTTTAGAAACACACAAAGGGTTCTTCCACACAGATCTGGGAAATCACACCAGATACATATAAAAACATTCTCATCCTTGAGAATCCAAAACAAAACTAGAGAGAAAACTGGAAGGGTTCATTTGAATAGGTACCCCGTTAGATAGATGTCAATTCTTTATTTACCATAGGAGCTCACCATCTCAATATATGAATAAGAAAAAAACCACACAACAAAAATGACAAGATCCTAAAAACACTCCCATGGGATATACCTCTAAAAAGATATAAGGACACAATAAAAAAAGAGAAATCCATATCATAAAAATAATATTTCTATAACCACCAGAAGAACAATGTTACAAGAGAAGATCTAAACATTAAACAATTTGGGGTACTGTGCATGCATCTATGACTCATGCTTCCATATACTGTCCTCCATGCCATCATACAGCCACTATACAAGTACCATGGGGATATCACTCCTACCCAACACCATATCCAGGTGGTATTCGATATCTATAGGCTACTCCTTGAGGTTTACATCATCGTTATCATTGATATTTCCCCAGTAGATGAAATTAGAGTCATTAAGAAGATAACGAAAGAGCTATGAAATGTGAAAAACATCATGCTTTTTGGTCATCTACGGGGGATTTTCTATCCAATATTCCATAGTTCCAACATGATCCAAAACCTAGAAAGGCACAAAACACTCAGAAAAAAGATTACTCCCATGACTAGACCTTCACTACCCACAATGGGGAACCACCTTTAAGAACACACGATCCCTAATATTGAACTCCAAATGTCTCCTCCAATGATCGACATGGGATTTATGATGATCTCACACTACCTTCACTCTCCCATGACTCACCTGAACCATATTTGTCATATTCTATACCAGTTTTGGCCTGAGAATTGTTGACTCTCTAACCAAAGTCTAGAACAATGGAGAAAAAATAAGTATGCAATACAGGGCTTTAAAGGGTGTCACACCGAAGGTGGAGTGGAAACTATTGTTTCATGAAATATCTTGAAATGGAAGGTTCCTCATCCACAAAACTCCAAAATTCCTGACACAAGATCACAACATGCCTGTAAGAGTCTAGATAGTCCTGTCTATTTGACCAACTTTGTGTGGATGAAAAGAAATTCTAAGGCATAATTGAGAACCCAAAGCATACTGGTGACCTCTGCACAACCTCGAGGTAAAAAGAGGATGCCAATTGGAAATGATCGCTCTTTGGACTCCATGGAGTCTCTGCGCTACCTATAAATACTGCCTAGAAAGAACCCCCAATGAGCATGACTCCCTTATCGCTATATATGGGGATGATTTCATCGGAAAATCTTCTACCATCCATATAGAATTATATCTTCCTTGATCTCGAGGTAACATGGTGTGAATTTCTATCAAGATGTCAGTACACTTCTTCTAAGGAATGTCTAACTGCTAGAGTAATTAAATAGGACCACGATGCTCGACCTTCTCCTTGTAGGAGAGCAAACATCAAGACAAAAACTCTATAATTGCACACTTTATCCCAAGCCACTAAAACTGAATTCTCAATTCTCGCTACATCCTTTTCATGTCAGGATACACTACCAAACGAAATCCATGGATCTCTTTGTGAACCATCTCATGCACTACTAAACATATGAAAATGATTCTCTAAAACAACTCTCCCTTCTGTTTATCTTCAAAACAACCATCAAGGGACATTCTACAAAAAACCAATCTCTCCATACCACCACCTCAAGATCCCCTAACTATGACTCTCCTAATTTCTACACCCAAGATGACTACACCATAATCTAAAAAATACAACCTCTTCCCACCAACATCTCTCATACCTAGATGTAATGATGAATGTTATTCCATTAATTTCTAGGAATCACCTGATTCGTGCACTGCATCACTGCATGACTTCCAACTCAATGCATCAGCCACTCCATTTTCCTTTACAAGTGTATAAGAAATATTAAATTTTTAATACTATAATAACATCATCCACCGACACTGACACAGGTTCAAGTCATACTGGGGGAGAACATACCTCATTCTCAAATGATTGGTGATGACCACAAATCACTTACGGATAAGGTTGTGTGTCCAAAACATTAGGGAAAACACTATTGTCTCTAATTTGATATCACTGGTGGAGTAGTTATGCTCATGGGGATGTAACTTTTGAGGCCAATAATAAATGATATATCATTGATTCATATGAACACATCCCAAACCAAGATTCAAAGTGTCATAGATAACCTAAAATTTAACTCTTTATATTATTAGAAAAAGTACTAGAGAACTAACCAAAATCTCCTTTATATACTCAAAATTTTTATTACATATATCTTTCCACAAGAACAATTGATCCTTTTTTTTCATATCTATCATAGGAGTCACACCTCGGGAGAAATTTTCAATGAACCTCCTATAATAGTCAGCATGACTAATGAATCATTTCACCTATGCTACTATCTTAGGGGATTCCCAAGACAAAATTTCTTCTATCTTCAATGGATCCATAGCTACTCCCTACTATGATACTACATTCCCCAAGGAAGGAACTTCTCGAGCCCAAAACTCACACATAAAAAACATCATAAACAGTTTCTAATGACAAATAACTCCAAAAACGTCACAAAGATGCTATGTATTCTCTTCCTTAGATGTGGATTACACAAGGATGTAGTCATTTTAAACCACCAAGAACTTATCGAGGAACTCACGGAATATAGGGTTCATTATCCCCATGAACATAGATGTATCATTCTTCACAAAAAATGACATTACAATGAACCCATAATTTCCATGACGACAATAGAAAGTTGTATTCGAGATACCCTCATCTATTAGATGCATTTGATGATAACTGAACCGAATTTGATCTTTGAAACACAAAATTTCACCCTTCAATAGATCGAATAAATCATTAATCCATGGAAGAGGATATCAGTTCTTCACTATCACTTGGTTCAAGTGCTGATAATCGATACACAACTGCAAATTTCCATCATCCATCCTTATGAATAAAACCGTTACAGCCCATGGTGACACACACGGCCGAAAAAAACAACACTATAATGGATCATCAAACTATATACGCATATCTTGCATCTCATAAGGTTTCATCCTACATAGAGACATAAAGATAGGAGACCCACCTAGGTGTAGTTCAATCTGGATTATGATCTCCCGTTGAGGGGTAAAACTACATAATATTCTGAAAAGATATCAGTGTACTCTTCTATGACCCTTGTAAAGGTTGATTAATGAACCTCTGATGAACTCTACATCATTTCAACCATCAAGGATGAAAAAAATAGAAAATTCCTCTAACCAACATGAGGGTATTTCTCACCAAAAACAACTACTGGATCTCTTTCAGCATTGAAGAACATGACCTTCTTCCTGATGAAATCCATGATATCATGAACCTAATACAAACAATCCAAGTAGAGAACTACATCATATGTTTGTATCTTTAAATATAGGAAATCTCCCCTAGAGAGGATCTTCCCTAGAAGTAACTCAAAATCCCAACAAACTTCATACAAGTCAGATCGACCTCTAATTACTGTAATCAACACAAAGCACACTAGATGTATCTATATGTAATGTCATAATGAATGGACAAGGGAAGGTGATATAATGTTTTTAATTACTCCGAAATCAACAAAGGCATGCACCAAAGTAGAAAAAAATAAATGGGTACCTCAAACGACATCTAGTTCACCCAATTCTTGCAATGTTGAAGCATGAAGCTGACCATAGACTATTCCACAACATTGTTTACCCTATTGATGACAACCTCCATGACTGTGCTCTACTATTTAATGAATATGATCATCTCAGTGATGTCCTTTTCCTACCCCATATGTATTCTACTGATCAAAAACTAGTGCAAACTACTGCTACTAAATCACCTGGAACTGCCTCAATAGAGGAACCTAAATCTGAAGACATGTCACACACAGACTTCTCAGAATGGTCGAACACTCTCACAACTAATTAACTTGTACACCACAAGAAAAAAAATCATATATTCCCTTAGAATAGTCCATATATCCACTACACCTATAGAATAAATCCATTTAGAGTTGGGACCTACTGCTGACTGATTGGAAGTTATAATGTCATAACAACTGGTAACACTAGAATACAACTATGATTTATGAGTAATCATAACTACTCCCCTCTCAATGACCTCTTCTCTTTCCCAAACCTCACGATGCATCTTCAATATATATGGGGTGACCGGGCACTATATCTCTAGAAGAAAAGCCTCATTTAAATGCCTCACCCTATCCTCCTTATATAGTAATAGGTTTGATGAATATCGTAGAATGTTCCTAAAATAGATTCCAATATCTCAAAAAATATATCTCCCCTACAGATGGGTAAGGAACTCTTGGAAACATTCCTCCTTATCAGTCAAAAAATAAAATATCTATGAACTGGTCTTGAAACTCCTCCCATGAGACTAGCAACACCTCGCGATCTATGAGGAACAAGTCCTGCCACTACCTCATGTCCCCATGCATCATCATCTTTTACAATGACATCTAGTGCTACTTCCAAAAACAGATCAAACTAAATCTATCTCAACATCCTCCAACCAATATTCTATGAATTCATTTGAAATACATCCCTTGTACCTCTGCAGGTTCTGGCACTAAAACTCTCTTAGTCTCCTCTTGTATGTTACTTCATTATTAGCCTCTACCCAATGTCGATCTGATGGTGCAACCTGCTGAACATATTCCATGGAAACTTGATGAGGACACCAACTTGGAGCCATACCTACAAATTAAAAACCAATTAGATCTACTAATCCTAGAATATGGAAGAATTTAACAATGATTATTTTTTTAATTTTTTTTTAATTTTATGTTAACTAATCGCAAGTTCTACCCATTCAAACACAAGCGCAAGGAATAATTATTCATGATATATTCCTATGACTTTACCCTGAAACTGGTATCACCTCATTTAGTATCCACTGCAAGTTTAAACTTCCATGCATCAGATCTCATGGGGTCCTAAATACCCATTTCTCAGTCAGTCTCCTATTATTACCATTCTTTCTAAAAATAGCTTCCACCATTTCCCTACTAACCAATGCAACCTCACCTATTCTTTACAACCAACTTTATCCTATCCCTCAATCATATCATGTTACCACTCAGTCATGACCCCTCCCCGTAATGTGTACCCGTCATGGAATGATAATGGGAGAAGAGAGAGAGTGACACCTTATCCCACCTCTTGTAGGACCTGGGTTGGTGACTTGCACTGAGGGTATAATATACATGGATATGGGAGGAATTACCCCTTTTATAACACACACGGAAGAGAGAAATATCATAAAAACCCACAAACTCCTTATCATACCACAATATCAATGAAAACCCAATGTGCAGATATATAATGTCATGCATAAACCACTAAAACTGAATTGAAAAAATGCATGTGCCAAAAGAATAGTAAAGTCAAGAGTGACCACAAATCCCAAACAGATCATGCAAAACCCCGAACTAGTAGTAACAAGATAGACCTCCAACCCACATCAGATGACCTGAAAAAAAATTATATATATAGGCTAAGTATAATAGTGTACTCTTTAGGACCCTCCCTAGAGCCTCTCAATAAAAGGTCAAGAAATTATTCTAAAGAACAATGATAACAAGTGTAACTAACTCATCTCTTAAACATGTATACTAGGTTAAAAGCCTCACCATGTCTACTTTTACCAAGTATCACATAAAATAGAATATAATATAACAAATAATATCAAGGGTAACCCTCTACTACAACCCCACTAGTTTCCTAATTTTTCCCAATGTCACATGTCTTGAGAATCTCTCTCCAAAAATGATAACCTGCAAACACTTGGTCAAAGCACCAAAACATGCACCTCATGCCTCAACATACATCTCGTCTATCACACCACCACATACATGTAACTAAAGTAACTCGGTAGTTTCTGAGATCCTCCATAGCTCACATACGTGTATCATACATAGGGTATTATACCTTATACCATTAAATCCCACACACTAAGTAAGGATCCTCATGCCGTCAAAACCCATACATGTTATACCTATATCATTTCATTGGAAACTATATCCACAATATATTTGGGTGAAATAATCACGAGAAATTACAGGCCTCTACACACATATGTGGGGAAAGCTAACAATCTAACTTACTAGCACAAGTATGTAATAAGAGAAGATTTTGGGGCCAAAGGGGGTACTAAACAGTCCATGATCCCAATATGATGTTGGGGAAAAACACCACTCAGGGATTAGAATCCTTAGGGTGTCGGTTTCCATAACTGAAAAGGTTGAGTAGCATATAGAAACACAAAAATTACCTGATATAATATATGTCAAAACCACATTATAGGAATAACCTAGAAGAAAAATAAATTGATGTTAATGTCTCTCAAACTCCCAAATTCCACTACTAATACTAGATATCCTATAATCACACAACCATTTAAATAGATACATTATGATACCTTGTTAACTTTTAACAGCTTGAATTTATGTTAATTAATAATTCAACCATTAATTAACCATTATACTTTTCCACATTTCATTACATTAGAATCACAACAAAGTCCCATTCCCTTCATGCATAACCAATCCAAGTCCATTGTCCCCAAGAATTATAACCATATAATTACAACACAACAAGCTACAACAACATGGGTTAAACATTCATTAATTTATTCAAAACCATTAACACATTCCATATATATAGGTGCTCTAGGAAAATATTATATGATACCAAACACAAGGGGGTCATCATAGTGGTTAGATAAACTACCTATCAAGTATTTTAATCCTATAATTGGACCGTTGAACTGTCCAATAATGAGAATCTAAACATGGAAAGAACATGGAATACCCTCCATGTTTTCGCCTCTCTTGGAAGGAGGGTAATAAAAAACATCTTCCTAATGGATTGGGGATGGTAAATTAGATAAAAAACAATAAATTAAATAGTAATCCAAATTTCATATCAATAGGTAATCCAAGCTTCAACCCTTTGTGTCATATCCAGTGTCTTACCCGACACCACATGCATAAACTAATACGTCAAACCACTCCATGAGTCAAATTTTGCCCAAAAATCGGGGCTCCCTTCCAAAAAACCACAAAATCCCTCCATAATCAGCCATCCCATGATGATATCGCATCCAGGCCTCCCTACCCCCAACAAACCACAATAGCCATCTAGGATCAGCCATCCCAGGATCACATCAAATCAAAAGACGTTGGAAAAAAAACATGCAACTTGGATCTCATCTCTAAAACAAGCCATTAATCCTTCACACACAATGATCTCTCACATCTCCAAAGAACAAAGAACTTTACCTTTACAAGAAAATGGGAAACTTGATCTCTAAAAAGTATTATATTTTATAAAAAATATGATTCTTTAGTTCATCTTAAATTAACCAATTCATTATTCACAGGTTCCAAAAAAATGAAACCTAAGAAAAAAGCTATCACAAGATATCATAAATTAATTAAACATTAATTTCAAATTCCATTAATTATTTTATTAAAAATCATCAACATTCTTTAGGTTGATTATCCAATTCCATAAAAAATGCATTACTTTCATCAATTGGATTACAATCCATTTACAACAACAACAACAACCAAATTAATTAAGAATTCCTCTTTAACCATTTATCCAATTAATTAACAATTAATTATGGATTTACATTCTTTACCAATTCCCATTAAGAATAAAACGCCAAACCATGAAAGTAATAGATATCACACTATCTACAAAATCAAGAGTCATCTCATTATCTTTTTATAAAGCAGCAACATTGATATTCAATCGATTCAAATTATTTAATCCGGTTCATGTATTTAATTAGGTAAAATTTATTGTGATACAAGGGGATAAAACAAGATACCTATAAGATTTTATGTAAATAAATAGAGGTAAATAAATTACCTACCTTAATAGGTCTTCGACGTTCTTTTCATGAGAACCTATCAATGAAACAGATTCCAATCACATCTCCTAAAACATCTTTTTTCATCTAATAATTACACCTCACCACTGCCCCAAAAGAACCAATAGAAATCCCAATAGATCCTTTTCAGTCATCCACCATCACATGGAAATAAAATATATAAGTAAAAGGATCGAAGGGACCATAGGAACAGAGTTATATCATACCTCAGATGAAAGACATACCACTACAGATTGAATACAAAGCCTATAATCATTTCCCATCAAAGGGATCTCCAAAACATTAAAGAGAGGGTTGTCGGGTTTCCTTGATTCAAGAGGGAAGGATGTTGCAGCAGTAGGGTTTGAAAATGTGAGCAGCCAATTTTTTTTTAAACATATAGCATCATGGGATTACACGAAGAGTAATCTCATTTCACAAGGTCTAGTACCTTGAGGTTGGTTTTCACTAAAAAAACTATTTCCCAATAATTTTTTTATTTTTTTCAAACTCCAACAATTTGCACGATGTGAATCCCACTTTAACACCATGAAAGTCTCCTACATGCAGTTCCCAACACCCAAAATCCTCCAAAATACATCTGAGCCTCCTCCTATCACCTCAGTCTTTAGAAATAGAAAAAGAGTTGATCAACATGGATTTGGGCCCCCAAAAAAATCTTCCTATAATGATCATTGAAAAATATAAAAAATTACTCATGCAAACGTAATACATATCATCAACTAGATAGTATATTTGGTTCATTTTTTATAACCATATGACCTATTTTAGTTTGAATGATTAATTAATGTGAATATTTTATAATTATATAAGTATTATTATTCTATACATGTTTAAATAATAAACCATTTGACCACAGTTGACCAACTAAAGTTAATTTGACACGTAAACCAAATATGATCAAACCACCTGATGTAAACATAATTGTTAATTAGTTGTATAAATAAATTGAATATTTTTAATGAACATTATTATAAAAAAAATGTTCTGAATAAAGTAAATAACTAAAATAATTTTATTATTATGTAATTTAGAGGAAAATGACGATGAATGAGACCAAGGTAGGGGGTTTCAGTTCAATTTACATTCCATTGAGACATATTATTTATTATGCACCAAGTTAAATTTATATGGTGTATCTAAATCCCTATGAGTTTCAATATAATGAGTTTCACTAATTTCAAAATATCATATTTTTCAATTTATGTTATTCTTTTATGGATATCAAGATTCAAAATATACTCAAGTAGTAAATAATTTATTAACTGAATTTCCATTTATCGGGTAATCCTTCAATATCATTGGTTATGCCAAGAAGATATGTGAAATAACCCATGATTATATTATTATGTATTTAAAATTTAATTATTTGGATTTAAATTTGTCACACATATTTATATATTTGATTTATTCTCACTCTAATTATATGATCTTTGCAATGGTTTTTCACATAACATTTTTAGTTTCCCAGATA
Source organism: Viscum album (assembly GCA_963277665.1). Lineage (NCBI taxonomy): Eukaryota > Viridiplantae > Streptophyta > Magnoliopsida > Santalales > Viscaceae > Viscum > Viscum album. The sequence goes on from OY728126.1 coordinate 1,593,297,280, forward strand.
TATTCTATATTCATAACTTATTTTTGTTTTGTAAAGTATATATTAACCATGATTTTTTTATAATTATAAATAAATTTATTGGGTTTTTCATATCTTTTTTAGGATATATCTTTGATAGGGTTTATGATTAAAAATTTACCAAAGTGGTAATAAATTTTTTTGTGACATTTTTCGTTCTATTCGATGTTTGTTATATTATACATTTATCTTGTTTTTTGAGGTGTGTATACATGTCCTCTTACATGATATATCATTAATATAATCATACCCATGATATTATATGTTTTATTTAACAATATTACTTTCTGGGGATTACGATTAAAATGTTTCACTATTATATGAGAAACAATAGAAGGTTTAAAGGTTATTTTCCTCATTAATGTCTCTATTGATATTATAATGGTATTTAAATTCATCAAAATCATCAAAAAAAAAATTTATATATCCTCCACTAGGTAAATTTTTTATTGATACCATTATCATACTTATTTTTATGGATTAAGAGAGTATCAAATAGATTTTTATTGAATCTGTTTCATTTCTATGGGACAAACTTATTTCAAAGAGACTATTATGGAACCCATTTCCTTCTCAATTGTTAATCATGATTCAATGAGATTATTTTAAAACCAATTTATTTTACAATGGTTAATCATGTTCTAAATATATTTTTATGGAACCAAATAAGTTTCAATGATTTATTATTTTTTCAAAGACATTTTTATTGAAAAAAAATCACATTGGTTAATAATTTTTTAATAGATTGTTTTGGAACCCATTATTTTCCAATGGTTAATTGTGCTCTAACAAAATTGTTATTAAACAAATTTATTTTCCACTATCTAATAATGTTCCAAAGATATTTTTATTTAACCGATTTATTTTTCATTAGATAATCATGTTTTAAGGAGATAGTTATTGAACCCATTTCTTTTCCATGGATTAATCATGTTTCAAAGATATTTACAAAAATACAATTTCATTCCCAAGGTTGATTTGGATAAAAAGGAGATAATTTTTTTTATTATGAGTTTATTCTGAAATGATGTTTTTTGTGTCTTATGTAATTTTACATTGACATTTTATGGGTGGTTACGCAATAAACCAATGATGGGTGGTTCCATGATAAACCAATGAAAGTTGATTCTATTATATGCAAATGAAAAAAGGTTACGTGATAAAAAAATGGGTTGGTTATCCTAGTCCCTCTAATGAATTAAGTATTGAGGTTTCCTTTAGGGATATTCCATTTATAATATTGATATTTATCGATGTTTTTCTCATGGTTTTTTCATTTATATGAATGAAAAGTATACTATTTCCCCAAGACACTTTTATGTGTTTTATATTATTCACACAAGATTATAAAGATTCAAATGATCGAGATCAATATCACATGGATTTTGATTATTTGTTTTGATAATGCTTTCGTTTTCCATGTTTTCATATTTGGCGATCCAGATATCAATAGGTATGAGTTCTTTTATGGTTCTTTCATGAACATTGATTATGTCATCATATCATTATGCACTATTATGAACATTGATGACATTCATTTGTTAATCGTTATGTTTTCCCTTACTGGGTATTTGAGATCATGACTCTTATCTTTATGTATCCCCATGTTTTAAAGAGTTATTTTGAATGATTTGTTTCTATAAAATATTTAAAAATTATTATGTGGATGGCCTAATGTGAAATAAAAAAACAGGGTTTTGTGGGAGATGATGTTAAACATTATGAAACATTTTTTTATGAGTCAATGTTTAAGTGAATTGTTCATGCCTAAGTTTTTCTTAATTCTATAAAAATATATACCTAAAATATTCTACAGAATGTAAGTTATATAGGTTTTCCTTCTAATATTTCAAGGTATTGATGATAATATTGGGTCACAGTTATCAACGTTGTATCAAAAAATGTAATGTTATGGATTTTAGCACATGATCTAGGGGTGTGGGTCTTGTTCTATTATAATTAATATCAAAGGATAGTTTATATAACTTTTGAGATTAGGATGTTTTCTTATGAGGTTATATTAAAAGTTATAGATACCTTTATAGTACTATTAGCTAATGTTTGATGATAAGTTCAATGTCTTAAGGCACCCCCTCTGAGGTTATTAAATAGTAAAAAGTTCGAGCTTATCAATGATGTTTTGGAGACTATTGGGGGATGAGGTATTTTTTACCCCAAGGATCAATTCTTAGTTTTTAAGGGAGTATTATTTAAGGAATATTGGTTGATTTATCTTGGATTAAAATATTATAAAATCATTCTAATCTTTCAGTTTCAGACATATTCATAAAATATTTGAAGAATTTTTTGGATATTTATTTTTGAAATATTCTAGTTGATCTTTTGGTATTACAAATTAATCTTTAAAATTAGGGAATAATATGAAGTTTTATTTATTTTTTGAATTATTTTACCATTTTATAACTATTTTGGATTTATTTATTATCTAAAGACCAGTGAAAAATCACAAAATTCCATATTATTGATACATGGTTCCTAATAGATTATTTTAATTCTTCAAGTGTTATGAATTCAACTTAGATACTCATATCTAGGTATTAAAGATGAGAATTTTGTATAAATTTACTAAATAATTAAATTTTACTCATCATTAAAGTATAATTTGTTTTTCAATTGATCTAGATGGTATAAAAAATCATTAACTCTAGGAAACAGATCTTGAAATAAAACATTATTATCATAGTACCTTAAATTTTGGTGAACTGAGAGTCTTTTTAATCTCCAAAGATTTATGTTTTAATACCCTTAACATTCCATTGATCATTAAATTGTTTATGATTAATGACCTCATTCACTTTGTATAATTATGTACACTTTTTCTCCATTTCCACAAATTCCCCTTATGTGGAATCTTATTTATGTGTTACATATGTTGACCATTATGTTTACAAATTTCCGTTTTTAATATGATGTTTCCTTATACCTTTTTAGGATTTGGGTTTTAATAAATTAATTGTAAAAATTATAACCCTTTTATAACCAAGATGAATTTTTAAGTACAAATTCATTTTAACGGGGGATAGAAGTAACATCCTAAGATTTAAAGATATACCATATCTAAAATTTTAATTATTTGATATCTTATGTTACATTAAATTAAAAAATTATATTTAATTTTGTAAAAAAACAAATTTTATAATTCATTCCATATAACATTGATTTTCTTCGATAAATTGTGTTACACATAAGGCTGAGTTTTATGAGACAACAATATACTATTAATATTATTTATTAGACATAATAGTTATCACCAAGTTATTGGAATGTAATGAATGAATATGATTAACTATATAATGAAAATTTGGGTTATACATGTTAATATAATTAATCCTTTGGTTTCAATTTAATTTTAAATGAAATTAGAAACCAATTGAATATAAAGAATTAGTTTTTTTGAAAAAGAATTTTTATAACCAAAATATCATTTTATCTTAGTATATTAAATTAATAACTATTAGTGAAATATATTAATGAAATTTAAATTTCATTTTTAAAAAAATATGTTTTAAATACATTGAATATGTATAACCAAAATATTTCCTTTGGTGCGAACCAAATGAAGGTATTTGGAAAAGAGGTGACATTCTTCAACGATCACTTCTATTTTATTTCATTATCAAACATCTTAAATTTTTTTTATTATAAGATTATAAAATATTAATAGAATCCAACATTTACTAACATTTTATTATTTCAAGGTTTATACCTGATCCTTAAAACATTTACATAAAAGTGGTAACGAAATCATTGTTCATGTGTGTGATTTAATACCGCCTCTTGAAACGATGTCGTTAATTTTTTATTTACCACCTCTTATTATTGGAAATTATGATGTACATATTATTATTATTATAAATATATATTTAATTTATAACTTATTTATACTTTTTTAAATATTATTTAATACATACCTACTTGAATTATTATTTTTGGAAATACAATAACATCGTTTGTGGACGTATGGAATACCACCTACTCAAAATGATGTCATTCGTTAAAAAATTACATGGAATGTTCTATGGATGGATTTAATAAACACATATGATATAAATAAAATATTAATGATATTAATGAAATAATTATATTTCGATACATACAAATTTTCATTTCCTTATTTCCATCTCACACACTGAAAAAGTTATAATGTCGTTCGTGGACATGTGGACTACTGCCTCCTTGAAGTAATGTGATTCTCATATTTTCATCACCACACCACAGGGATGAAATATAAAATTATATGTAATTTAAAAATATTATTTTTTGGATATAATTTTTATTATTTAAAGATAAATATTAATTACCATCATTCCGTAAAGAGCATTGAAAAATGAAAAAATTACTCTTGCATATGGACAGCCTACCGTCTCTTAGATTTTGACATTGATTATTTTTTCAAAACCATATTTCTTGTTTAATTTTAAAAGAATATTTGATGTAAAAATTTGATAATTATTTAATGATTATTATTCTTTAAATGTTTCAATAATGAACCATTTGACCATATCTGACCTTTCAAATTTGTTTTTGACATATAATCTGAATATGGAAAAAAACCAAACATAAACTTAATTATTTATCTTGTTGTATAAAACATTGTAATAAGTATAATAAATTAAATTATAATCAATAAAATTATTCACCAGAAAGTAAATAATTAAAATAATTTTTTTATTCAATAAGTTATTGGACAAAAATGATGTACCAAACTAAAGGTAAGGGGTTTTGTCTTAATTTACAATCCATTGAGACATATTAGTTATTTTTGCAGCTAATTAGTTTTATACGGTGTATCTACTACCCTATAACCATTTATTTAATTCTTTTAGTTTTTTTAACTATTTTCAATGTTTCAATTTATTTTATTATTTTTCAGATCTCATGATTCAAAATTTAATTAAGTAGTAATGGATTTTAAACTCAATTTCCATTCATTTAGTTGAAATTATTTGTTATTGGTTAGGTTATTCCAAGAATATGTGTGAAATGGCCTCTTAGTATATAATTCTATATTACCAATTTTATTTTTTAAATTTAAATTTTTAACACATAATTATTTAATTTATTTATTCTCACTCCAATGATATAAACATTGTATGTGTTTTTCTCATATCACTTATGTTTCTCTGAGATATATTCTATATTCACCACTTGTTTTTCTTGTGGGATGTATATAATATACATGAATGTATCCTATGATTCTTATTCTTAAATTTAGGTTTTTTATAAAACCTTTTTATTATCTATATTTCATGGTATTTATGGTTTCAAAGTCACCAAAGTGGTAATGGATTTTTGTTCCAATTCTCCTTCTTTGACATGTTTGTTATGATATACAACTATATTTGTTTATTATGTATGTATAATTATCCTTTGAAATTATATGTCCTGAATAAAATTATTTTCATGTCATTTTATGTTTCATTTAACATTATATCTTTATGAGGATTATGATTCAAATGTATCAAGGAGGTATGAGACACTTTGGAAGGTATAAATTATATTGTTATTGATAATGTTTTTAATGAAATTTTAATGGAATTTACATTAATAAAAATAATCAAAACATGCTTTTAATTATCCTAAACCAGGTAAATTTTAAATTTATACTATATTCATTATTTTATGAATTGATTAATAATTTTTCAAATATATTTTTATGGAAGCTGTTTATTTTACATAGGCTCACCACGTTTCAAAGAGATTGTTATGGAACCCATATTATTCCACAGTTTTATAATGTTTGAATGAGATTCTTCTAGAACTAATTAATTTTCAATGGTCTAATAATATTCTATAGAAATTATAATGAAACTTATTGATTTTCCATGGGTTAATCATGTGTCAAATATATTATTATCAAAAACATTTCTTTTACATGGGATAATCATGTTCTAAAGATATTTTTATGCAACCATTTTTTCCATGGGTTAATCTTCTTACAAAGATATTTTTATTAAATAAATTTATTTTCCATGGGTCAATTATGTTTCAAAGAGATTGATATTGAACCCATTTCTTTTATTTTTCTTAATCTTGTTTCATGGATATTTTTATTGAACCAATTTCCAAGTGTTAATCACGCTTCAATGATACCCACAAGAAATGCATTTTTCCCATGCATTGATCTGGTTATAAAATGGATAATGGTTGTTCCTATGAGTTTTGATGAAATTAGATCTTTTATGTTGTATGTAATTGTACTAAAACTTTTTATGGGTGGTTATGTGATAAATGAATTGTGATTTGTTCCTTGATAAACCGCTATTGAGTAGTTATATGATAAACAAATATTGTGTGGATCAATGATAAACCAATTATGGGTGGCTATATGATAATACAATGATGGGTGAGTCCTTGATAGCCTTTAAAAGCATGGGATATGTATGTCAGTCATATGGATGTTCTATTTGTAAGATTTATGTGTATGGAAGTAAACCACTTCGAAATTACATTTATAAGAATAAAAAGTATTATAATTTCCTATTACAACTTTATGTATTTTATATGGTTTCTATAAGTTTATAATGTTTTTAAATATCGACATCGATATCACATGGATTTTGATTATTGATTCTGGTGACTCTTTCCTTTTCCATGTTTTCATATTTTATTATCCATGTATTTATGGGTATCAGTTCTTTTATGACCCGCTCATGAACTTTGATTATGTAATCATACCCTTATGGAATCTTATTCTCATTTATGAAATTCAAATTTTAATTCTTACATTTTTCATTAATGACAGTTTACATTCATCATTCGAATATTCTATTTTCCCCATGTTTTAAGGAATTATGATAAATTATTTATTTCTATAAATTATTTCACAAGGATTATGTTTATGAACTAATTTAAAATAAGAAAAGATAGGTATAACGGTAGATTCCGTCCAATAGTATGAACAAATTTTTTAAGATTCCAAGTTGATGTGAGTTTTTTATATAAGAGTTTTCAAAATCCTCAAAAACGCTAAAACAAAAAGGTACTCTAGAATGTTAGTTAACCATTTTTTCTTTGGATGTTATGAGGTTTTGATGGAAAAAATGGGTTACAATTTTTGGAATTATACCCATAAATGTAATGTTATGGATTTAAACATAGGATCGAGGAGTGTGGGTTTTCGACTGTTATAGATGGGTAGGTTTTTGGTGTGATAAAGGGGTGATATTCTATTAGGCTTATGTGGGGTATACACCTCACGATATGGTCCAGATCGACAAATCATAAATTTTATATATTGTTTGGTGGGGTGACCCATATATATCCTTGGGGGTAGTTGTACCATGGTATAAATACCACATATCTTAAAGACCTAGTGACGAGGAACCAAAGATTGAATATTGTTGATCACACCATGACCTTCACTAGGATGTTTTGTGAAAGAGGAAGAGATGTAACTTCATCGTAGACCCTTTTTACTCCTCTCCATCATTTTCCCTCAACCCCATGTGTCATTATTGAATTAGGGAGATTTAACTTGATTTTTTTATCTCCCTCACTCTCATAAATTATGGTTCATTCATTGTATAGAATTTCGTTTAGTATTTATAATCCCACCAAATCCCTAATTCCCTTATTCTTCCAATGTTTCATGGTTTAATTTTGTAAAACACTAATTATGAAAATTTGGGGAGGATTTTTGGGTCTTAGAAGTTTGATATTGAATCAAATATCATGAAATAAAGAGTACACTGTATCAATATTGAGGTAGGAATTTCTTACCATGTTGTGGATTTTGAATGAATTTGTATCACTGAACTTACATATAGGTTCATTTTTAGTACCATGAAACTCTAAATTAATTATAAAACTAATCATGTAGGGTATTATTGGTATAGTTGACCTCTTAAAGGAGATAATGGGTAAATTATATTGGACAGTGAGTATAAATCTATTTTTTAGATATAGATTGGTTTTAACCCATTGTTTTGGGCCTAGAATGTGTCATTTAGCTAGGTTAAGGCCATGTTAACATATTAAGATGTAAATTGTTTATTAGAAACATGTCACATATATTTTGATAGTGTTGGGTCTGAGAATATATATATATATATATATCTGTGTGTGTGTCCGTGAGTGCATGGATAACCATGATATGTTTTCTAGGGTAAAATCTAAGGGAAAATATTGTTTGATTAATTAATTATTTACTATGTGATATAAGATATTATGAGACAAATTTTATCTCTCTTTAATAATAGGATATGGTTTTGGAATTATAGTGTTCCCTCTCATTAATAGGGGGTGGTTTGGGAAGCGATTTTTTTGTTATCCTATATTAGTATAGAATTATTGGTAATTCTGTGTGTCCACTCTTATGTAATGGTGAAGGGTTGGGAACTAATGTGGTCCATTTACCCTAAAGGAGGAAAAAGGTTGGGAAATAAATTGTTCCCCCTCTAATATAAGACATGAAGTGTTGGGTAGTAAAGTGTTCATAATAGAAGAATGTTTGAGAACTTATGTACTCTCTATCACCCATAAGATGAGATGTTTTAAGAAATATTGTGGCTCGAAATAAGCCATTCATCTGATGTGGAACCAATGATGGAATTTTCAAGGATCATGGAAGTCATGTAATTAAATGATAACCCAATGGTTCTTCTATATTTATTTATTTACCTCTTTCAATTCATACAACATTATATATCAACTACACTTACGATGAATGTTTTGGGTATACTATAGGGTTTATACTCATACCATGTGTGAAAATCTATATGGACAAGAATAATTTAGGTCTGGGGATCTAACCAAAGGAAAGATACTGATGATGGCCTACTGATCATGTAGAGACAAACATTGATTAATGTGATACTGAAACATATTATAGGATATTTTACTAATATTTCTCTATTATTATTATTTTATTTTGTTTATTTTATATATTGAATGATTGTGGATATGGTTACCTCAATGATAGATTAAGGGGGTATATCCTGAATTTGGTTTTCAATTAGTAGTCACATCCCAGCCCCAAGGATCAATTCAAAATGGATCATCAACTATGCTCATATTAGTATTTGAAAGGACTATTAGGTGAGAAATATGCCTGGTTTTCCTGGATGCCCAATCCTGGACATCACCCCTGCCCAAGCTAGTTGTTTTTTTTGACATTTTCCCATGTAGTCTTGAACCCACAATTTATATAAGTGTTCAATAGTATTGAACTAAATAATGAACCTGACACACTCATATTTACTAGGTATTCCTTTGGAGACTTCTTGGTGAAGGATTATTGTGCGGTGCTGAAACCAAATGGATTGATGGTGGAGTTGAATGAGAGGACATGGTGTAATGAAATAACAACAAAATTTAATATTCTAGTTTGGTACATTGAAAATAATATTATCCCTATTTATTTTCAGGTTAGAAATATAGGAATCAAGCTAGTATTCAGATTTCTTTGTTGTAATAATCATAAAAATAATACTTCAATCACCTCTTTTTTAGAGACAATGGGCAGAGGCTCTCTAGAGTTCATTAGGAGATTCAGTTGGCTTGATGTCTTGAAGAAGAAACTATGATTATTTTTTGATGTCATGGTTTATGGAGACAGAGTTTAATGTGAATGAACATACAATGAGGATGCTTCTATTCATGGTGGGATATCATAACATTTGAAATGTTATGAATCACAGCCGTCAGAAAGGCCTTCAATGTTCTCAGTTTGGTATCACATTTAAATGTAAATGTCTAGTGGAATAAATGATATCTATTTGTAAATGGTGGGGAGGTTCCTCGCAAATTAGTAGAATCATGGTTGTTGTTATAACTTCATATTTTCCCTAAAATATGATCAAGGAGAGATGGGTGAGGTAGATTCCTCCACTCAATGTCTACAAAGATAATGTTGATTGTTCTTGTACTATTGGTACCATGTGTGAAGGTGGGGTTGTATGATATCATCACCAACCTTTGATCCTTATATTAAGTAAAGGTTTTGGATAGGGGTGATCATTGGTGGCAGAAGAAAGAATGTTGCTGAAGGGAGTAGAATTGTGCCTAGCACATAACATTAAGCAGGAGTCTGTAGAGACATAATCTACAATCATTCTGGGGTGGATACAAGGTAACATTAAAACTCTGTGTTCTATTACATATCACATTTGGAAATTACAAAGGATTATTTGACCTGTGAGAAAATCTTGCTCACACTTGGCAGGTGGGAATAATGGGGTTGCCCATCTTTCTTCTCAAGTGGATCGTGGTACTTAACATTTTTTATTTTCAATCTTGGGACCACTTCTTGTGGAATATGGTATATTTTTTCAAGCTTATTCTCTTGGCCTCCATTATTTAAGGCCATTTTGACAATGTTTTTTATTGGGCCCTTACCGACTTGCAATAAAAATTTAATGTTAGTAGTATATAATTATCCACCATATGTGAAAATCCTTCTTCAACTAGTTATACAAGTGAATGTATTTCATTTTGATATTTTATTTGATATCATTATTTTTTTGTGTCATCTTCATCTGTTCTAATGTTTATTATTAATTAATAATTATGTTATATCTTTTATGGATAGTTACCTGATATTGATGGGACAATCACCGCATTATATGATGTAGGCCCTCACTGCTAGTAGTTGACATCATATGTGTAAGGCGGCACAAATAATATCACATAAAACACTATATAAATAATAATTATTTGGGCCAGGTAACTACAATTACAAGAAATAATGGGAAATGACAGGATTGTGATTAGACAAGCCATGATATAGGTTTTGTGATTTAATAGATCCATGTGGAGGTTTTATAAGGAATAAAATGTTTAGAAATATAGTTATAGGGATAGTAATTTAGTTATTACTCAGGGACTTGATAAGGCATTGAGGTATGGAACTTCACTGGGGGGTCCAAAACAGCTTTGTTTCTAAGAATAAAGGTAATTTCAGAACCCAACCATTGGTCGAGACCGTCATTTAGAAAAATAGGGTGACACCAATAAAAAAACTAAAGATAGACAAGATTTAAGGAAGCTGGGTAGATGTATATAGTCATAAATCATCTCAAGGTATTAATCCTTATAAAATATCCCAAAAAAGATAAGAAGATCGTAATTTAAGATTACATATTTCAAAAAGTTTCAACTAGGTTGTCTGGGAGATGGAAAGACTATTCCCAGATATAGAGAACCATGGTTACAAGATCTAAAATGTATTCCTTTTATAGTTATACTTATTTTAATTAATCTGATAGTGGGAATGAATTAAAAAATAATGAAATCTAAGGTTGTTAGAATTTTTTTATTCGCGCTGAATGATGTATGTTTGTCATGTATAACCCTATCATCTCATTGTAATCATATCTCTATCTATTTGGATTATTATTATCATATGAATAACTTTTAAAAGGGGGTGATTGATATTTGGATGACATATGTTACCATGTGTGGTGAAAATCATATAATTTTCTCTATATACTCACTTCATATCATTCTCTTCCCTATTACGGATTTATTAGGTTTTTGATTCATGATTTTCCCATGTGAATGGATTTTTTGATTCAAGATATTATTGAACACTTGGGTTTTGTGGTGTGTTTTTATTTAATTTTCTACCTAGATCTTTAATGGAACAATTTTTTAAATTTTATTGAATTTATGAAATTTATGTTGATCTAATTTGTTTAATAAAAAGATATTTTACATATAAGATAAAATAAAAATCTAAAGTATGTGTCTTTCATAATTGAAAATGATTTTTACATAATGAATATGTTCATATGTGAACAAGTATAAGAGAAGAAACATGGGCCCTGAATGACTATCCTGCGTTTGAATAAAATATTTATTTAATTATTATGGTCACTTCTTCTTGACTAGTTAATTTTTAGACTATCTAGTGGTGTCATAACAAATGAATAGAGAAGAAAAATTAATAAGAATCTTGTTTTAATTGGTACTTAGTGAGCCTAATATATTATGGGATAAATTTTACACAATATCATCACTAAAATGAACATTCAAATATGAAAATATATAATTATAATTTGTTTTAATTTTTAAAAGGTATGAACATATTTCACCCCTTCCTATAACATAAATCTTAACCATAATCTTTGAAAAAATCCTTATGTTTACAAAATAGTATAATGTCACAAAAAGTGGTTATCTGTGTAAGATAACTATAATGATTAGTAAACCCAACAACCCTCTTGTAATAGAAGAAATATTCTAGTACCAGGATTAGAACTAATGTCCCTAGAGTAACTCATTGGATCACCTACAAATTGACCTAGATATTTTTACAGAATTAGATTGAATTGATCTTACAGTTTCTACTGACAGAGTATAAAAATAGTGTTGGGTGGATATTTAATTTAATTAAACTATTTACTAATTATTTTATGTTAAAATTAATATCTAAATACATTTTGGTTTCTATATATTATTTTATGTATTAGATAACATTAATAATATATGAAATAGAGTGCATTGGTCTATGGTTTAGGCAACCTAATTATTAATATCATGGAATGATGTTTGTTTTCATATGAAATGTATAATAAATGATAAATTTTTGGGATAGGGGAAAAGTAGATATAGAATCACTGATCTTGGGTAAGTGGGTTGTGTCATAGTGTGAGTCCAGTTATGAAATTTATTTGGTTAGGTGTTCTTTAATTTCTTATTGATTTGTTTGGCAGTATTGTCATTTACCTCATAATTTATTATTAATTTGTTATAATACTTAAATGTACGATATTTCTGTGTTTATTGAAATTATTTTATGATGATAGTGTGATTTATTATGTTAAAAATAGTTATATGACATTGATATATCTATTCTCCATGTGAGGAGGTTTTTATTCATGGTAGATGAAGAGTATCTCATATATTGGGTGAGATTGATGCTAGTTCTCAAGATATTAGATGATGTATTCTTTCACAACTTGAGTTGAGTGGTCATCTGTAGAAGATGAGGAATTACTTATTTACATGGATTTTTTGTCTGAAAGGGTGATTATGAAACACGAATAGGTTGGGAGTAATCTATGGAACTCATCTAGTGTGATGAGATTATTATTATCCAAGGATTGAATATAGGATAATGGATTTATTATTCACTAAGGAGTGTATCTAGTATGATGGGATTATTAATTTCTAATGTAGTTATCTAGTGTGATATGATTACTATTTTATAGGTAATGGTCAATCACCACTAGATTTATTATTTTATGGGATTACTATGTTATTCTTTGACCTCGTGACAATTCCAGGGGTGAACTGTGTTATATCATGACCCAATTTTTAGTGAGATTGAAATTTAGAAAATGGGTTAGACATATACTGTTATGTGCCCAGTAACATTGTTTATTGTGTTATTTGTAACACTGGGAACTATTATTCAGTTATAGGATATTCAAACACTTGTCTATCTATGTTACATTATGACCATAGATATTATACTGAGGATCATGTTTATGAACATGGTATCTATGGAATCATCAAGGAAGCTGACTAAGGAGTTGATAAATATATAGGGGGCTAAATAGGGATCAATGGACATAAATCGATGAGTTTATATATGTATGGTGTGTTTATTATATCATTGAGGCATATAATCAGAGGGTTTGATATGTGGAACCAACTGTGATACAATTAGGGGACCTTGGGACATATGTAAAGAGTCGATGTTATCCTGGACCCATATATCAGTGTGATGTTGTTAAAATACTTTTATTCAACATGTATTATAAAGTATTAGATTAAATGAGTATAGTAAAAGACTATAATAATCAAGGAGACCCATGATAAATTCACTGCCTTTATTAAACTTATTTATTTTCTCACTATATTGATGCATTTTATGGTATTAAATTGCATTGCATGTGGTTTCATAAAATGAATACATGCATACATGTGGGAATTAAAACTTATTTTTATGGATTTTTTTTGTCGCTAATGATCCATTTTAATCATACACTACATCTCAACTTTAGAACACATATGGTTTTAATATTTTTTTAACAACAATTATATTGGTTTTAAATATAACGAATCATAGAGGTACAATGGTTTTAGGGGACTAAAGTTGTATCAGAATAAAGTTATGGTATGGGATATTCAGAGGACCACTAATGATCTTATATGTATTTAGTAATTCATTTATATTTGTATATTGATCAATCGTAAGTGTATTCTAGATTTTTTTTCATTCACATATTTTTTCTAATTATTGTACTATAGTCTTATTATTTTTCATCATGGTCATGAAATGTAATAGAGATGTTACTAGACTTTTCTATGGTTAATAATTTATTTATTTTTAATGGAATTATTTTTTATTGTGGGAATAGTTTATCAATAAATAAAATGTATCCTCATTCTAGTAATAAGCCTCTCATGTAAGGAAAATCATATTTGGGGTCAGGCAGCAATTCCGTTTTGGGATGGGTTATTACAAATATGGAGAGATTTTATGGGTTCTAAAATTAAGTGAAAAGATTCATTTTATAACATTGTTAAATATTTAGCATCTTATAAAGTATTCGGAGATTGGTTTTGATGATTTATGTTGTATGAAATAATTAAGTTTAAATATATCATTATTTTTTCATACATATAAAATAAATTTATGGACATTGAGTTTATAAAATAGTGTGTCATTTTTTATATGTGGAATTTTTTATATTTTTTTCTTAAAAATTGAAAATTTTATGTTGATGTAAAATTGTTAAAATAGAATCAGACACATATACTATTTCATTATATAAATCTTTCTCAGACTATATAATTATTGATCTATGAAATTATCTATAACAAATTTATATAGGGATATTATTTCATGAAAAGTTTATTAGGAATTCATTTTTATCAAGAATTGAATATATTCATTGTAATTATAACAAACCCAATCCCACACTACATAATTTGGTTATATAAACATAATCTTTACATTTCTAATTCTGATACTGATAATTGTTACCCAATTTTATCCATCCAAGAATTAAAAAATCATAGAAAATTATTGGATGAATTACATACCCAAGGATGTTCTTCCTTTTTATTTTTAGAGAATGGGGATAATCACCTACAAAAAAATATCCATGTCATAAAATTAGTATTTTTTAGTATATCTTGATTTTAATATTCAACATTATGTATTCAAAATATTAAATAAAATTCTCTACTCATGAAACCATTCTAGATTCAAATCATTTGACATAATTCATTATAAATTTTGGAAAACAAAACATAATAAGGATGATCTCAAACACACAACAAGGGGAAAAAATTTACAATTGAATGTCATTAGTGGGAATAAGATGAGGATAAGTGTGTGGATAAATAATCAAAGTTATTGGGTATAACATAAGATAATTCATACCCATCAATACATAGGTCATAAAACCTATGAAATGATATAATTCATTAACATATTATAATTTTCATATATTTTAAGAATCATGATTCATGTGAAAACAATTCTTATGTAAATATCCCTTAAAAATAAATAGAAAGAATAGAGAAAAATAATTAGTATCATGGAACATTATCTTCATTGAACCCTTAAAAGAGCTATTAAAAGTGGAAAAAAATATGGGAAAATTCAAACATAATCCTCTAGAGAATATAAAAATTTCTCAATTCATTGGAGGGAAATAAAAAACCCACCCATTCTTAGTTTATTAAAAAACCTACCATTATTTCTTAAAAATATTACCCCAAATAATTGGGTCATAATAGAACCACCAATTTTAGTTTATAGGATAATCCCCCATCATTATTGACAATTTATATGAACCATAGCATGCATATAGTATATAGAGCATTCATTTAATGGAAAACTAATATAAAAACCCATTATTCCTTTCATTACAAGACTCTCCCATAGAAAATAAATAGGTTAAATTAAAATCTATCTGAAATAATCATAATACTTTAAGATATAGAATAAGGATGTTTCTATTTCAATATTTCCCCAGTGGACCTTAAGTACCATTAATGGTTTTTTCATTTATGAATAAAAACACCATTAAAAGATCAAAAAAAAATTACTGAAAATAACATATCCACATTGAAAATAAATTTAAAAAGATAATAATTTATAAATTATTATAAAAAAAATTATTTAAAAATAAACATGGGAAATTATAAATGAATTTTAAAATCAAATACCAATCCTGATGGTCAAAAAATCTATTCAAGTTATAAAAATTGAAAACAAACAATCTTTTCTAATATTTTGTACAAATAGTTAAAAGTTACCCATGCATAAAAAATTAAAAAATTCAATTTAAAAAATATTAATATAAGTTCAATGACCATGTAAAATATTTTTTTTGGAAATGATTTAGATTTATAATAAACATTTTAGAAAACATGGATATTGAAGGGAAATATTCATGATATAAAAGATGATAAAAGATCAGTATCACATACAAAAACCTTTCTCAATGTTTCTTTATTCAAATAGGTAGGAAATGAAAATTAAACGTGTAAATATAATTCACATCCATAAGTGTATAGAATATTTTAGTGTCATGAAATTAGGATCATATGATTTCCCATAAATAAACCTTGAACATAAACAATATTGAATAGAAAGGATATTTTAACATAAAGCCTTTACCACTTTGGTAACTTTTGAAATCAAAATTAATTGAATGAAATAATATGACATGAATTCGTAAATTCCATTAATTTAGTGAATTAATTATTCAAAAATAATTCACAATGTAGTATGTTCACCATACTTGAAAATAATGGTTCCGAACATGACTCATTTCTCATGAAATTGACATCAAGACAAAGAAAACCCTTTCATAGAATGTAACTTTTCCAGTGATAATGAATAAGTTACCTGATTATTTATAATTATTTGAACAAAAATTAAAAAGTTAAAATACAGAATAAAATATTTTAGAGTTCCATTCACACATAATCATGACATAACAATGTCAATGAAGTGGATTATAACCCAATGAATTTAAATTGGTTTAAGAAAGTCATACCCCTTGGATACATTCAAGTATAATTAACTGAGATAACATAATTATAACTGAAAATTAATATACCATGATGTATAAAGGATTAATTTTATAAAATTTAATAGGGTACTATATAGACTATAAAAATTAAATTTGTGATAGAACATTAAAACATTCCTTAATGATAGGAAATTAAGAAAAATATCTTACCTCATGTCCAGGAATGGAATGTATGTCCATTAACACCCATAAAATAGAATTATATAAATTATTTTATTTCTTAAGAACCTATTAAATAATTAAATTATTATCCTAGACCAATTTATTTTATAAAAATATATTGTTACATAATAAATTATTCCAGCATGGGGTGCTTTGTGGAATTGTAGTTCATAATTTCAAAACAGATTTTGTTTTTTGACCACGTTAAATGTGATCATTGTAATATCATCACTATAATAATAATAATTATATAATTATCAATTTTTACCTCAATTATACTTTTAAAACCAACCATGAAATATGGTTATGAAAAATTAATTACGTCACAATCATAGAGGCAGTAAGATGTTTGTATGCATAAGTAACAATTCAATTTTTCGATGTTGATGATAGAAAAAAGATAAGTATTATTTATATTTCTAGAATTTTTATTATATAATAAATATGATATTATACATATATATAAAATTTTACACACTATCTATTTGAGTTAGTAATGAAAAAAGAATCACATCGATTTATGTAGGTGGTAATCGACAAAACCCATAAACGATGTATTCATTTTACAATGCATAGAAATATAAAGAAAATATGATATTAAATTATTGTAGAATTATAAAAATGTCATAAAATTAATATATATTCATTAAATCTATCATTATAACCATATGAAATAAGTTGTGATGGAAAATTAATTATATCCATTCGTAAGGAGGTAGAACACCATACACACGAATTATTGATTAAATTTCCATTTGATGGAACACTATTAATAACCCAAAAAGATTTCATTTAGTGTTCAAAAATCATTTTAATCATTTATACTACTTTCATAAGAACATTTTTGACTTTATTTTAGAATCTATGGAAATTAATTCACAATTAAAATTTAAAAATATATTTGTGTGGTAAAAAAATAATATATATTTCAAATAACGATGTAGAACAGAACCTATGATTTTTTTATAACTGTAGAAAAATAATATATATGTTAAAAAAAGTGTGATGTTTTAGACTTTATATTTTAATAAAATAGTATAAATTTTTTAATGAAAGGAATATAGAAATAAACATGCCCTTTTTTATTTTTTGATGATTTTGAATCGAATATACTTATCCAATTAAATATGTTCATGTTTTGGACTGATTTGGAGATCATAAAATATTCTTTTTAAAATTAATTAGTCTATTTACCATTACCATCTAAACAAAAATGTATTATGATTACTATTCATAAATAAAAAAGGGGCCTATATACCAAATTGGAACCGCGTGGTTAGAAATATTAGATCATTTTTTGGGATTTAATTTCAACAAATGTAATAATTTCTTTTAATATTAAAACCACAAAATGTGATGAAAATAATGTTCAAGAAAAATTACATTCTAAGTAAAATTTTTCTTATACCAAATTCAAGTATAATGTTGCTTCCAATTATAATTATTGGATTATTTGTAATAAATAGCTACTAAGTTTAAAAAAATACAGAAATAAAATGTGAAATTGTAATAACTCTATAAAAAATATTGTTTTCAATAAAAATTTGCCTTTTCACTATTCATTTTAAAATAAATCATTTTAGAGAATTATGAAAAAATAATTCTAAGATATTTTTGACATGGTGAATTCAAAAATGGTATCTATTTTATAAAAAAATTATTAATATTATAAAATTTAATTGTAATATTTTCTCATAAAATAAGTAAAAAATAGTTTTGAAGAAATCATATTTTCAAAGTATACAATTACTTTTCCAAAAATTGATTGCTCATTATCTATGAACTGTTATATGTATTTTTATTTAGTGTAACCATTATATATATTTCATTAAATATTTGATCATATTAATACCCACCAATTTAATTGCCTATTTTTAACTATAACATTTAAATATTAATATTTTGTGATTTGTTAAAGATCATTGTTGGGGGTTGTACATACTATAAAAAATAGATTTCTTTTAACAATATCAAGGAGATAATGTAATAAAATATATATAAAGATTATTTTAGGTTCATTTATTTTGGAGATTATTTTGTAATTAGTCAATGTGGTGGATATATAATGATATGATTTTATATGATTTATATTTTTAATATTTAATGTTTTTAGGAAATATAATGATGAATTAGATCAATGTTGTACTAAATACATTTGAGGGTACTTTTGAAGGTGAATGAAGCTATAAAAGGATTCTAGGATATATTTTAGAAGAGGATAATAATACCAAATCATGGTATGTATTGTCTATTCTATGGTTTGGATTGGTTTGGTATGATTTTTTTTAAAAACATTGTGAGAAAAGATAAAAAACAATGTTATGAAAAATGTTTTTTAAAGATATCATCATTACATGTATGTGATATGAATCTTTCCACCATTTTTAATTCATTGAATCAAATTTTTTATTATATTTCTTATTGAATATGATGAACCATATCATGATTTTAATAATAATATTGTGTTATTTGGGGACATGACTCCTTCGAAAAAATAAATCAATATTTTATGATTCCTATCCTATTTTATTAAATATTTTTTTAAGTAACTTGGAAATTTATAAAACACACACACACACACACACATATATATATATATATATAATTCTATCATTATAGTTCAATTTAATTGATAAATATTTCATTTTAAGGAACCATTTACGAGTACTGATAAAATATAAGTTTATCAGCACCTCTATAAGCTCTGATCATGTAGGCCTTTATGAGTTCTTTTAAAAGGACTAATAAAGGTCCACACTACATTGGGATGTAACAACACACCGCAACACCTGAAACACACCAGATATCAACAAAAACAAGTCCCAATATAGGATTTAAATGAAATAAAATTTACAAAACTAAAATAAGAACAAACACTATATTATAGACATTTTAAACTTTAGTTTATAAAATAATATAAATAAAAATTATTACATAAATTAGAAAAATCAAATTTCATTTTAATCCTGACCCAACTCATGTTATTATCGAAAAAACACCCCTTATTGAGAAAAACAACACACCTATATAAGGGAAAAAATCTTATGATAGTAATAATATAAAGAAATAAATTAAGATAAAGTGTTAATTTTACAAAAATTGATGTCAATTTTAAATAAAAAGACACACTTGGAGTCATATCGATCACATCGTGCATCAAATTGAGGTTCAAGTGATTCCACAACAACACAAATTAATTATTGATCGTTTTACTAAAGTATTTAATCAATTTGAAAGAATTTTACTATTTTTGAGTAGGTTATTTGTCCTTTTTACTAAAATTGATGCAATGTTTCAATAAAAAGATGCACTTCGAATCATATAAGTCACACCATGTGTCGAATTGAATTGTAGATGATTAATGCATGTATCAAATCAAAAATGGACTATTTTTCTAATTTATCAAAACAATATGAATATGTATGTTCGGTTTTGAATAGGTCTGTTTTTTTACTAAAAATGATGTCAATTTTAAATAGAGATAGACTTGGTGTCATATCGGTCACATCGATCATTGGATTGAGGTGAAACTAATTCCTATATTTTCCAAAAAACTTATATATTGTTTTATATATTTATAAAAAGTAATATTAATGTGTTCACTCGTTTTTGATTACATAACTTTTCTTTTGTAAAATGTAATTTTAAACATGAAATGCTGAATTTGAGTTATACTTATCATATCATGTATCAGTATGATGTGGTACCAATTATTATATGTCACAAAGGATTTTTTTAATTTATGTCCTAAATCATCATGAAAATACAAGTGTGTTTTCTCTGTTTTCAGTGACTGATACTTTTTAAAGTCAAATTCCATTTTTATTCTCATAACAGACACATTGAGTCAACTGTATTTTTTACTAAAATTAATGAAAATTAAAAATATAAATAAGTAAATGGTTTCATACTAGTCACATAATGAGTCAAATTAAGGTGTTAATGATTCCTACATGGCCCAAATTCTAAAAAAATCCCAACTATCAATGTTTCCTTGATTTCTATTAAATTTATTGGTCGAACTTCCACCACATCATGAGAAGCTTCGAACAAACCATATCAAATCAAACAAAAAATCCACCTGTATAAGAAAAGAATTATTATGCGAGAAATACTAAAAATAAATAAATAAACCCTAAATATTAAAAAATACATTAATTCCCTGGATAATTATTTTACAGTAAAAACATCATGATTACCTCTGTAATTGAGAAGAGAGAGCATCAATGTTCTTCCTTAAAAGGAAATGGAGGTAACTTGAAAGAAAGTGATAAATTCACCACTTCATGGGTGAAAATGTTTTATGGGAGAAGAAGAATGAATGTTGGATAGAGAAACCTGAATCGAAATAATGTATCCAAATATATAAGAAATGAATTATTAGGTCAGTAATACTATAAATAAATAAATTTAACATAAATGTGAAACAATAAATTGCTTCTATGGACAATTATTCCTCTGTGAAAAAATAAAAATTCCCACTATAATTGGGCATAGGTAGCATTTTTTCTTTTTTTTCAATGGTAGAGTAGGTAACATGAATGAAATTGATAAATGGGATCGTGCCGGGATTAAAATATTTTAATGGAGAAGAAGAATGAATGTTGTATAGATCACCCCTACTCGAATAAAATAATCAACCTACATAAGAAAACATTTATTATGTGAGTAATAATAAATATAAATAGTAAACAATAAATTAATTCTAGGTACAATGATTTTACTATGAAAATATCAAGATTAACTCTGTGATTGAGTATAGGCATCATCATTTCTATTTTTGTAATGTTAGAAGAGGTAACATGAAATAAAGTGATAAATACTCCACTAAATGGGAGAAAATGTTTTTAAGGAGAAGAAACATGAATGATATAGAAAGAAACCCAACTCAAACATAATAATCAACCTATATTAGAAAAAATTTATTATTTGAGTACTAATAAAAAGAAATAAATTAATAATAATTATAAAACAAGACATTAATTCTATAGGAAATGATTTTATTGTACAATCCTCCAAATTACCTATGATATTGAGTAGAGGAAATGTCATTGGTCATCCTATAAAATAAGTATAGGTAACATTAAATAAAGTGACAGATGCACCACAACAGGGGTGAAAATGTTTTAAGGGAGAAGAAGCATGAAAGTTGGAAGAAGCACCCCAACTCGAACATATGAATCCATCTGTGTAAGAAATCATTTATTATGTGAGTAATAATAAAAATTAAAAAAAAACATAAATATGAAATAATACATTAATTTAATGGAAAATTATTTTATTGTTAAAACAGCATGATTAACACTATTATTGAGTACGGGCATCGTCGTCTCTATTTTCAAAAAGGCAGTGGTGGTAACTTTAAAGAAAGTGAAAAAATGCTCCACTAAATGGTGAAAAGATTTTAAGGTAGATGAATCATGAATGTAAGAAAGAACAACCCAAATCAAAAAAATAATCCACATGTATAATAAAAAAATTATTATGTGAGGAATACTAAATGAAAAAAAATTAAACATAAATAAGAAATAGTACATTAATTTTATTGAAAATTATTTTACTATGGAAACATCAATATTAACTATGTGATTGAGCAGAGACGTCATCATTTCTCTTCATACGAAGGCATGACACATCGATATAAATCTCCTAAAATAATATAACTATGAAATAAATAATGAAAATTAAATCAAAGTTTCATTATATATTTTTTCAGTAAAATATAGAATGTATATCATAACATTACCATTACATCTTTCCAAATAGTTTCCTTCATTATAGTTTGTTCTTCAATCATGTGTAGAAGTCAAAGTCTACATGATTAGTGAAACACATAATTTAGATTATGCTAATGTAGTAGAGAATATATAATATTATAATAAAAAACCTAATATATTAGAAAATAGTTGTACCTTCTCATTGAAGCATTTTATTTATTTAATGGTTTCAAGGACTTTGTGCCTCCATCAGTAATCCAAATCCCCTCTTTCTGATCCCCTCTAATGTACAAGACATTGTCTATATTGGGACTGACATTAATATATTATGATGTCCCAATGAAAGAATCTTCCTTGATTGAATTTTAATCTAACTCAACATTTTTTTAGTCACCAGTAGGATAATCAACCAATTATGTTTTGTTGGATCAGAGACATAAAATACTTTCACTGCTTTTGATGCCATTATGAATGGCTCATCATTTCCCATTCCACACTAAAATTAGCCATCATAAATACCATTTCATAAACATTCAATATTTTTATATCGTCAATTCATTTTCAATGGGAAAGTGGATCTTGAAATGTGGAATAATCTAACTCATATATATATTCGATAATGCCAAAATTTGACATTTTTGAATAAATTATATTTTATCCTTGGAACCAGACATGTGAATCACTTCAAAAACCATCATAACACCACTATTTTTCAACATAATAAATTTATAATGTTCTTTTATATAGAACATATAACTATTGATTAAAAAACCAGTGTATGATATAACATTTTCATTCAGTCTTCTAGCTTTCCATTGAAGTCGTTCGGTAATTGAATTTGGATTTTCACATAACTTATTATAAATTTTATCTCTGTACCATCCTATAAACTTTTGATTATCATATTTCATATCCCTCATTCATCCCTTGAGGGATACAAATCTCTATGAATTTTTTTTGGGGTTCACTTTATGGATCATTTTCTTAAATATTATGTAATATGTAAATATGTACATGATACTGCTATGTCAAGGAAATTATAACAAAATCTCTTTTGGAAATCCCTTCTCCCATAAGGTTTTTTCTATGATGAGACATTGTGAGACTGATTATTTTAGAATCTAATAGGTAATTGGTATACAATTAAATATATTCGTTAACAATATATCGTTATGCAATACAACCTTCCGGCTAAATTCAATTCATGACAGAACCTTTTAAAATCTTCATATACCGTTCAATGGGGTACATCCATCTATAATGTATAGGACCACATAGTTAAACCTATTTGACCAATTGAACCATGAGGTGTACCATTATATCAAAGAAATATGATGGTAAAAACATCTCTAATTCACATAATATTACTGAAATCACTTTATTCATGATGGGAAACATTGTCGGGTCTACAACTTTTCTACATATGACTTCGAAAAAAATATTTTGGTTAATGTATGTTAGAAATTTTGAGTGACAATGCAACACAAAGAAACCAAAATTAAAAATTCTATAAAAACAAGGTAATCTTGTTATCTTAGTCCTTGTAACATCAAATTAGTATTGAAATGAAATTCCTAATATTTGATTAATACCCCTCTGGAACTTGTATACTATTAAGGGAATTTTTTTCAATTCTTATTATATGGATAGAGTGAATGTGGAGGAATAAAAATCCATCTTTTACAATTCACTGGTTTCAAATCATCACTTATCCACATTTTAATCAAGTAAAACCACGATTTGAGTCCATCATTCACTTTCTATGAACATTTAGCAACATTACCATAGCACTATAAATTATATTTTTTATACATGAATGTCATTGAGAAAATGATTTAATTACAAAAAATTCCCAAATGGAAATTCCAAATACAATTGATCTCTTCAACCGACCTAATTTTGTATGTTTTTTTGTATTTTTATACCAAAAATAGTGTCAATATTTTTTACATTTTGGTACAGTTGATCGTCCTTTTCTAGAGACGTTGTTGTACCTTGTTTGATATTAAAATTAAGTGATTTCATCTAGGATCATAATTTAAGTCATCAATGTAAATATTTATGATGTCTTAAAAACACATTCTTTTGGGACTGTTTGAACTAAACTGAGTATTTGAGTATTTCACAAATGGGACACCCTGATATTCCTTTAATTCGATTGCCTAACAAATTTCCACAAGTGGTGAAGGCATTTATCATTTCATAAAATATGGACGTAAATTTGAATTATTCACTTATATGGCCATCATACATTATAATACCTCTATCTGACATCAATTTCATATCATCGATCAGTGGATCAAAATATACACCAATAACATTACTGGGTTACTTTAATCCAAATATAAGTAGATTCAACATAATTTATTAATTTTTCAAGCATAGCCATAGTGGAAAGTTATAATTTACAAACATTATGGGACATGTAATGTGAGTACTACTCTGTAAACAAAAAAGATTTATTCCATCTCTAGATAATGCAAGACGAATATTTCTCGGCTCATCTCCAAATTCAAAAAACTCGTAATAAATTTTAATCCATTGAAGAGTATCTTTTAGATGATGTAGGTTCCCATATTTAATTATTGTATATGCATTCCATGTTAATTTTCTTACAGTTTCCTAACATACATATAGTATTATATACCATGGTATGATAGAAAATTACTATATATATTTTGAAAGACATGATTTTTTTTCTTGTATCAATCTATTCCGCACTTAGTGCATTTTATGAGTGATTAATGGTCCTTGAAAAATAATATGACATAATTTGGATGAGCATGTATTTTATTAGAGATCATTCCAATTGAATGTAGAATTATTTTACCATCATATGTTTGTAAGGGTAGTTAACTTTTATTTAGAATCAAATCTTTTAGAAGACCAAGTAGTTTTGTAAAGATGGTGTCAGTCCATCCACTGACAACATTAAAATTATAAAACTTCAATACTGTAGAAAATGTTGTGTAATTAGTAAAATCGGTATACAATGGTTTCTTGGAAAAACATTTTAACTCCTCAAAAAAATATGGACAATCATAGAGGTCCTTTTTAATTTCCATTTTCATTTTTCCATGCGATCTCCATCATCGTTTACAAAGGTATTCATGTGAAATGATTCATAAACCATAGCATCATCTTAGTCGATGTCCACATTATTTTTTTCACAAGTTTAGACCAAAATTTAAAGATTTGATCTACTCCGTGACAAATAAAATGTTCTTCTAACTCTTACAGACTAATTTGTCTTGAATATCAATAGCATAAACAAGGACATAGTATTTTAGAAGGGTCATCTACATGCTTTCTTGCAAACCAGATGAACTCTTTAACTCCATCTTCATATTGTTTTGTCAAACGATTAGAATGCATCAATTTTTGGTTCATATCCATCCTATTCGGTTCATAAAATATTAATATTATACAACATATAAATAAATAAACCTAATTTATATTCATTATCCAAATTGAAAGTTATAGACAATTGTAATAAAGGAAACTAAATATTTGATTGCTTCAAATAATTTCAGTATGTTGAATAAAACGGGTAATTGAATTTATATAAAAAATTAATCCACATAAAATAATTCTTAAATACTATAAATAAATTTAATATAATATAGTAAAATAATGTATAATAATAAACTAAAAAATTATAAATAAGAAAAATAAACTCTCTTTCAATAAACTAGAAGATATTAATATTTATTGGAACTATTGATGTAGCAGCCTAAGTAATTATTACATTTTTAAATTAATGGTATATCAATATTTAAAAACATCTCAAGACTCTTGGGATGTTATATCACTACACCAACACATCCCCAGGAAAATCAAGGTACTTCAACTTGATGTAAAATTACCATTTACTATTGGATTACACAAATAGGATGTTTATATAAAACAAAGACATATTTTTCTCTGTATTCAATATTAAAATAATGTTTATAAAATACAAAGGTTATTTATGAATTGAAAGAAGAACTAAGAGCTTGGAATTGATGGTTAGATGAATTTTTAAAGAAAAAATAATTTAAAAAAAACTGATTGCTCATAATAATTTCATAATAAATAATTTAACGGATAGATTGAATGTGTTTATTAATGTGGATGACATAACATTTAGAGGTATAAGTGATAAATTATTATAGTAATTTTATACATTAACAATTTCCAATGTTTAAATGATTATCATTAGCGATTTGACATTTTCCTTTTCTTATAGGTGACTCATGGAATTCATAGGATATTTATTTCTCAATCCATGTATTTGTGGTTTGTTTTTTTTAGATTTAAAAATTATGATTGAAAACCCATGTTGAGACCCATTTAAATTTGAATAAAAGATTTAAAATATTGTGGATGGAATGTCAGTCTATATCATGGAGTGTTGGAGATTCGTTGAATGACAACATTTTTTATAGTAAAAAGGTTTGATATATGATTTTTCATTATTTCATATAGCTAGGTATCAAAGTGATTCAATGGAAATCCACTTGTTATTAGTTATAAAACACTCAACAGGGGGAAAATTCTTGAAAGTATACATTTCTGAGAAACAAATTATATTGTATTGTAGTGGTATATAGGTCTCAAAAAATGTGGTATAATTATAAAGGGATAATCTCAAAGGGAATTTTTTTTAAATTATTGAGAGTGGTGGAGTAGTATGATGATGAAGAATTATAATGGAGTTAGAAAATAGTACATAAAATCAAGGAATAATATTTCATATATTATTTTCAAAATGATTTATAAATAATTTTGGATTAAACTAAAGTGGGTGAAAAATAAAATAGATTTTTTAAAAGTGTAAATATAATTAGAAATATATATAGTATACAAAAAAGCCAAGACAACCATAAATCAAACACCGATGTTTTTCCATCATTGTGTCTTAAGGATATTATTGTTCCCCCTGGAGGAGAACATGCATTAGAGAATGAAAAATAATATAGTGGTAATGAGTTAGCCAAAAAATAAACAAAACTAGTAAAAAGATAATTTTAATAAAAACGTCTATGATGCATCCATAAAATGAATTCCCACACCAACCCATATAAGTTGAAAAAGGAGTTATAAATTAGTATAATATAAAAGATATCCTTTTACCTACCTTCAACTCCCTCACACACTAAGGCCCCAATTTTAATTTCTACAATTTCACATGTATGGAATACCATTGATAAAATAAAATATGAAAAATATGTCTGATAGCATTGGGTGATCAATTTGGGAAATGTAAAAAAATAAAACAACCATATAAACTCCATGTGGATCTATGTATCACTATACAGACTAGAAACAATAAAATCTCCATGAATGATCCAGTGTTGAATCAAAATTGGAAACAGAGAAAATCAGAAGGCCTAACTCAATATTAAAAAATCATCAGAACACAAATAATGACATCATAGAATAAGAAAATAAAAACAAAACCAAAAATACACAAAGAAAATCGGAAGGCCTATATTTCTAGGATGAAGAAAATGCAAAACCCACTTCATAAAATCTAACTTAAATCAAACACTAGATGTAAAATGTGATGTTTGAGAGGTAGTTATGTAGTGTGATTTGAGGTTTGATTCATGGAGGAGGAACACCATCAGTGGGTGGCTTTTCTGGAAAAGCTTTTGATAGCGCAACAGGTTCGTAGATGGATAAGGATTTTTAATCAGAACAAGGTAATTTTATCAGTGCATAAAAATAAGTGCTGATAAAGGTAGGTGTTTTTTAGCACTAAAAAAGTGTTGAAAAAATCAATCTTTATCCGTGCTAAAATTATATCACTGATAAATGTTATTTTTATCTGTTCTATTTTTATCCCTGATAAAGATAGTTTTATCATCGCTTATTAATTAAGTGTTGATAAAGGATTTATAATTATTATTATGAATAAAAAATTGTAAAAATTTAAAAATACTTAACAAATATATATAAATACAAATATAGTAAATATATTCTGTTTAATATATTTATTATAATTTTATAATTATTTATTTATAATTATAAAAATAATTTAAAAAAAAAATTTATATAATTATATACATTTATATAATTATATATATATATATATAACATTGTAAATATATTCATTATTTAAGTAAATTTATTATAAATTTTATAATTATTTAAATATATATAACTATTTATTTATAATTATATAAATACATTATAAAAAATATTTATTTATTTAGAATTTTAAATATATAATGGTATAAATATAGTAAATGTGCATTTATTAATATATTTATTTATAAATAATATTTATACAAATATATTTCTGACATTATTAATGAATATCTAATTTTATTTTCCTACATATATGTTCAAAATGAGTGAAACTGAATAAATTTAGAATAAAAACACTTTAACAATATTGAAAAAATAGATATCATTTATATGTGAACATTGTATATAAAAATTAATTAATTACATATATGTGAAATCAATATAACATAGATTTTATCTATATATGTTAAATTGAAAAATAAATGGATATTCAATTATATATCGAGTACTATGCAATCAGTCAATATTTTTAATTCATATTAATTTCCAATTATAAACCAACATTCAATAGATATATGACTATTTAATGTAAAGCAAGTAAATATTTTGTAATATACAAATATTATTTATATGGATTAATATATATCTATTGATTTTTATATACAATTTGACAACATTAATTATCATAATTATCTAATTAATAAAATTATTAATATTTAATAATGTATAATCAATGTTTTCATTTTTATGAATAATTATATTATTAAAAAATCTATAATATTTATTTGGTAAAATAATTTTTTAATATACTTAATTATTTTATTTTATTTATTCAGACCTTTATCAACACTAAAAAAGAACCAGTGAACGAAATATTTATCATCACTAAAAATAAAGCACTAATAAAGGGTGCCCTTTATCAGTAGTAAAAATAAAGTGTGGATAAAGGCTACCCTTTATCAGTGATGAAAAAGGATACCTTTTATTAGTGATAAAAATAAAGGAATGGTAAAATTTTATTTTATCAGTGCTAAAAAAGGCACAGGACCCACATAGGGCACCTTTCTCACTATGTGAAGAGAAGAAAAATAATCACTGAGTCCTGGGTATTCAAAATACAAAAAACAACCTTCATGGTATAGTCAATGAAAATACAAGAAACAAAAAAACATGAATCACCTAATATATATTGGCATCCCAAAAGAAATACTCCATAAATTACTTGATTCCAGATCAGATAAAAACCCTCTATTGAGTCTTGTGAAGAAACCCATTCGACATGGTAAAACTCACCAATGGTTGGGGGGGCTCTCCCAAATATATAATAATTTACCTTATATTCAATATCATCCAAATCTTCTCATAAATAGCATGGTATTGTAGATGAGTTAAATATTAGGTGAAATTAAATATAAACTAAATTCATACATCCCCAAGATTGATTTATAAAACATCAATATCAAATGGAAGACATAACAATAATAATTAATAATAACCATAAGAAAACTCTTAACATCCCAATATAAATAATGTAAATTAGATTACAATAGATGAAAACTAATACAATCTTCTCTCTGAAATCTAAATCATTTATTTTAATAAGAGTTCCTTCATAATTTTTAGATTTCAGTCAACATTTGATATAAAAAACAAATCTACAAAACCTTTATAAATGACCCAAATAACCACAGAAATGACACTCCTTGTGAGTCATCACACAAAATACTTTCTTATATTCCACTATTAGACACAGAAAAAAACCAATTTCTAACTCATAAAAAAACCAGTGACAAGACTAAGGATGACTCTTTGATGGTTGTATTCGCATGGTCTAACATGGAACACTCTCCTTTTATTACTATGAGAGATATTTTAATAGAAATCATAAATAGGAGAGACCTAAAAATGATGGGGGATCCTTACTAGCTTACTAAAACATTGATATCTTTCCTTTCCACATCTCTATAGAAGTGTAGTCCCAGATAATACATTGTCATTGATATGTTGGGTAGAACACCTTCATCCAAACATGAATAAATTAACCCATCATCAAGGGATATATAAGATATCTAAAAAAATAACATGTTAAAATGACATACAAACACCCACACTATTTTATCCCCCTATTAAAGGCCATGAAATTACATAACCAAAGAATAATTTTTGACATTAGAAAATAAATACTAAATGAATCATATGTTGATAGCTTCCCTAGAGTGGTACTTTTGTGGATTAGTCTTGATTACTATCTTAAAACACATGAAAATAGAACCCCATAACATTAATGTTAAAATAATAACCATAAGTGATTCAGGGTGTTCAGGATGGATGAAAATATCCTCAATCCTCTAAAACCAAACCACTAATTACTAGGAATTATTTGTTGACTAAAAAGTATTCTTTTGACTTTTCTATTCCTATTTTTTTTTTGAAATCAAAAACTCCATTTTTAAATAAATTCATATGTTGATTTATCATACATGGATTAGGGATTTTGTTTTCTTCTTTATCATTAAGTTTTTTTATATATGAATGATAATAATCGTAATGAGGAGTTTTTTAAAAATAAGAAATTCCATGATTATAATAACAAACTCGAACAAGATTTTTATCATACCCAGAAAATACTATTTTGATTGTATAAACTAAAAGTAGTTTACGTCATACAAACTATACAGTATCGTATTGATATTTAAATCGTACTCACCACTATAATGAAAATCATAAGATCCATTAATAACACATTTTTTTATAACCATAGAATTGTATCGTAATAATTCAAAACCTTTTAATCAATTCAATGTCGTGTATTCTGTTTTGATATGTTTTAGAAAATGATTTCATTGTTTTAGTTATATGATGAACATTGGAGTGATAGGTGTCCATGTCCCCCCTGCATTTTTAGGATAAAATCCAACCATTGGAATCCAAATGGATATTGGGACATTGTCCTATAAATACCTTGTTATTTGAATGAGCTCCTTTGCAAGAGCTCTATTAAATTGATTATTTTTGAGAAATAATATGAAGAGTTAAAATTGTGAAATTCCCATTCTACATAATTGTAATATTCAATAGTTTTTCTTTTCTTAGTGAGAATCTGATTGTTGGTGATTATGATTGAGGTATTTCATGGATAGGAAGATAGTTGGGCCGATTGTTTTTGGATAGAGGGATTTCGAGGCATGGTAAAAGGTTACAGTGATCACCGTATTGTTTAAGGGCTTTTGGGGATAGAAATAAAGAAGCTGATCATCGTATCAAGGGATTCCATGGTGCAAGTAAGAAAGTATTTCATGAAAGTATAAATCAAGGGACCTCTATTCAAGTTTATTGAATACCATTCTCTTTGGGTTAGAATTTTATTGTTTTAATTGTTTACATTTCTGCAACTTTGAAATAGAAAGTGAATAATTTTATATATTAAGATTTCTATTTTATTTTTAGTGATTACTATCTTTATAATTACAATTTTAGTGATTATGGTCAATTTAGTTTCCCAATAAGAATTTTTACACTTTATAATAAAATAATTTCTTTTTATATAAATTATCATAACTATTATGGTCACAATTTGTTACAAAGTTACTCTAATTAAATTGTTTCCTTATTTTGAATATGAATCATTTCAAATACAACCTATTTAATACTAATTGAAATTGATGGATTACGATAAATTTTCCACCAGTCCTAGGACCATATCTAAATATAGTTTAAATACAAAAGAAGTTTTTTAATACAATTAATTTAATTCTATTAAAATAAATCTTATCTAAGTATATGAAATAATATTTTTAGGCATATAAACCAACTCCCACTTGAATTGTGTCATCTACATATACATTTCGATCCAAAAATTTCTATCAGAGTAGGTTTCCACTATTATACATTTTCTTCCATTACTTTTTCAAGTTAGTTATGTTTATTATATAAAAATTTTACTTACAAATACTTTTTAAACTAATGTGTATTAAGGAAAAATAATTTTTGTATTGTTCTAAATATGGAAGGACTTAATGTCAGATCAATTAACAATCTCAATCCTACCAGGCCATCAATTTGTTTATTGTAATGATTATGAATATTGGAGAGAAAAAATGAAGACCTTTATAATCAATAATAGAGTTGATAACATTGTTATACTGATAGTAGAGTATGAAATTCCCAATAAGGGAGTTATAACCTTTACCAATCAAGAGATAATCAATAATAGAGTTGATAACATTGTTATAATGATAGGAGAGTATGAAATTCCCAACAAGGGAGTTAGAACCATTACCAATCAAGAGAAGCAGGAATATCAATCGAATTACAAGGTATAAAATAATTTACATTGTTCCATGACTAGATATATATATATATATATATGACCAGATTTTATCATCTGATGTATCCAATGGTATTTTGAAGAAAATAAAAATAACTCATTTTGATACATCTAAAGTTGTTGAAATAAGTAGTTCCATGATTATAGTAGATTACCACAATTTTTAATTTCTATATGAATAACTTGTTGTTATAGTCTGACAGAGATTCATGAAAATTGTTAATAGATTTCAATATATGGGAGAAAATGTACTAGATGATGTTATCCGTAGTTAAAATATCATAGAAATCATTTCAAATGAGTGGGAATAAAAAAGGATTGTTATTGATGAGTCAACAGACATTAAAAATGTTACTCTTAATGACTTATTATGAAGACTATTTATATAAGAGAACAGACTGAAAAGAGATGCATAAAAGGAAGAGAAAAATAATGGAGGGTTTTCTTTTTCTTCAACATCAAATAAATATAAATACAAGACTCATGAGAATGTTTCTTTGTATACAAAGACAAGAAAAATATTATTTCAATAACACTTAAGTGATTCAAAACATTCTAAAAATGAGTTATCCAATCTTGCTTGAAGAATGAATAAGATTGTTGGAAAGAAATAATTTCAACATCGATACTATAAAAGTTATAAGGATAATAAGGATAATGAATCTACCTATTATGAATCTAAAATGGTTGGACATGTAATACCCGATTGTATAAAGCTCAAAATGAAAGATAGAAAGGTAATATATTATTATAAAAAACACAGAATTTATTACAAGACAAAAGGAAATATATCCTTGAAATCCATTGAGTCATAGAGTTCTAATAGAGGAGATTATTCAGATGATTCTATAGACAATGAAAATAATGTATAGATGAATATTGGTTTTTATGCCAGAATACCATTTCAAATTCAATGTTTTATAGAGAAGGTAAAAACTTTTTATTCTTTAACAAATATTCCTTTAAATTCACATTATCATGATGAGAATGGTAATATTTATTTTGATGTAGAAAAACCCAAGGTAGAGATAATTTTTTACCTTCATCTGATGAATTTTTATGTAATACAAAATTTATTGAGAATGATAATAGTAAAGTTAGTAAGAAGCTTCCTAATGAAAATTATAGAATAAATGTTTTGAAAAAACATGTATCAGATATTTCTAAAGTCTTTGATAAAAAATATTTTGAAATTAATTATACGTCTAAAAATCCTAAGGAAACTAATTCTGAGAAGAAAAAGATTTCAAAATATTTTTGAAAATGAATTAGTAAGAAAAAAATTTAAAAATAAAACATAAATTTTAAAATAATACTAATGTGTAAAAGAATTTAGTTTTAAAACAAATGTCTGAAATTTTCTCTTTAACCAAACTTTTTAAAAAATATTACCTCTAGTAAAGATGGTTTGGAAAATATGTATAAACAACTTCATCTACAAGGTAATAGTTCAAGAATGGGATGTAGTCATTCATTACCATTTTTAGTAACAATTATTTGTTCATGAAAATTCACCCCTTTTAACAAATATCCAATGTAGAGGTCATTGGAATAAAAAATTTCTTTAAATAAACTTCAACCATTGGGATTCCACAAATTCCACTTTTCAAAAGAAATGTTGGTTCCCAAAATATTTCTTCCTAACATTTCTAGATCCAAGAATATATGAATTACAAAAGTTTAATTGTTTTTTTAAAACAAAGGAACTTACAATAATAAGAATCTATGGTACATGGATAGGGGATGTTCCAAGCACATGACTGGAAACAAATATTTTTTCAATTAATGCTGAAATGAAGGGTGAAATATTAACCATCAGAGTCAATGATCATGGAAAGATTTTTATTATAGGTAATATTGTTATTGTCATAAAATATTTGATTTCAAATGTTTTAATCATTAAGGGTATTAAGCACAACCATATAAGAATAATTAAATTATGTGGATATTGTTACCTTGTGATTTTTTTGACTGATAAATGTGTAGTGCACAATTCTAAGGACGGATTCATTCTCTCTTCCCTTCAGTATTTGAATGTTAAAACAATCTATATAGAAGACTATAGTATCCAATAATTACATATCCTTAGTACAATTGAAGATCAATCATGGTTATGTAATTGAATGTAAGGAAATTATAACCTTAGGAAGTTATATAAATTGTCTAAGAAAAGAATTTTTAAGGATCTACCAGAATATAGATTTGATTCTTCAAAAGTCTGTGACCCTTGTCAATATGGTAAGAAATATATGTGAAGATTTAAATCAATTAGTGATGTTTCAACTTCTGATTCTTTATAGTTAGTACACATGGATCATTTCGGTCGTACACAAATTGAATGTATTGGATGTAGGTATTATATATTTTTTATTTGATGACTACACTATATATATATGGGTCTATTTCTAGAAAAGAAATCCAAATCCTATTTTTATTTTAAATATTTTATAGAACAATATTAAAATTATAAAAACCATTGATTGATAACTATTTGAAATGAATATGGTGAATTATTTGTAAATTAGGATTTTGAAAATTCTTATAGTAAGAAAGATATTGAACATAACCTTTCCTCATCTAGAACTCCTCGAAAAAATGGTGTTGTTGAAAGAATAAATCATATTCTTCATGAGATAACAACAACCATGTAGAGTGAATATTACATTATAAAACATTTTTGAGATAAAGCTGTTATTACTATTTGTTATACTATAAATCAAGTTTCAATTAAACCATTTTATAATAAAACACCTTATTTGTTATGGACATGGTGAACACCAAATGTTTCATACTTCAATGTATTTTCATGAAAAGTATTAATTTTGAAGAAAATTTACATAAATTATCACCCAAATATGTTGAAGGTATTTTCATAGTCTATGACACTACTTATAAGGCTTATATATTTTTCAATTAAATTTCTTTTAGTGTTGAGGAAATAAATCATGTTAAATTTGATGAAACAAATCCTTCGGTTTTTAAACAATCCCAGCCTACATCTTCTGATGTTTTTCCACAACTTATTATTAACCATTCATAGGAGACTCTTCTAATAATGAAAATACTCAGGAAATTGTTTTAAAAGTATTAAATTTAGACGAAATTCTATATTATATTGATGAAAATGTTTTATAAAAACCAAGTAAATTATTTCTTAAGAATAATCTCATTGATAGCATCATTGGTGATGTAAATCAATATGTATGGAATATATGTTCTTTAATAAATGATGTATAACATCTATAAATTATTTCTCAATTTGATCCTAAAAGTCATGATGAGGATTTTGGTGATAAAGATTAGATTAAAGAAATGAAAGATGAAGTAAATGAATTCGAAAGGAATAATGTATTAACTTTTGTTTAAATACCTAATGAATCTTATGTAATTTGTGTAAAATGGTTCTTTATAAAAAAATCTAATGAAAATGGAATAATCATTAGAAATAAAGAAATACTAGTTTCTAAAGGTTATAATCAACAATAGGGAATGAATTATGAAGAAACCTATTCTCTAGTAGGTGGATTTATTCTATTTCAATTCTATTATCCTTTGCAGCATTATTTAATTTAAAACTATTTCAAATGGATGCGGAGTGTTCTTTTCTTATTAAAGAGTTTCAAGGGGATATTATTGTTGAAAAACCTCATGGTTTTTAAGATAAAAACATCCTGAATATGTTTTCAAATTTACCAAATATTTATATGGCCTTAAACAAGCTCCTAGATCATGGTATGATAGATTACCCTATTTTTTTTCAAATCAATTTTTTTAAGGGAACTATTGATCCAAATCTCTTAATATGGAAAGAAAAAATTGGTTTGATCATTCAAATTTTTTAGAGACATTTTATTTTTATCATCTTAGAAAACTTTAACATATTCTTTTTCAAATCATATAAAATCTGTGTTTGAAATGAGTATGATGGGTAAATAAATATTCTTTCTATGTTTTCAAATTTATCAATATCCAAGAGGGACTTATATATCCCAATATAAGTATATTAAATATATTCTTTAAAAGTACGGATATGAATGAAAAAAAGTATTAGTACTCCCTTTAGTACCACAAACTCTCTTGAACATGATGAATATGGATAACTAGTAAATCAAACATCTTTTATAGGGATGATATGAAGCTTACTAACCATAATATCTAGTTATAAAAATATAATATTTTTAGTATGATTATGTTCATGGTATTTATAAAATCCAAAGGAATAACATTTAAAATCTTTAAAAATAACTTTTCAATATTTAAAGGGAACCATGGATTTAGGAATATTCTATTCTTCGAGAAGTGATTTTGAATTATTATTTTTTCAGATAATGACTTTAGTGGTTGTAAAATGGATAGAATATGTACATCCGTAAAATATCATTTCATAGGTCTTTATTTAGTTTCTTGGTCTTGTATGAAACAACACACTATTGGAATTTCCTCAACTGAATCCGAATATGTGGCAACTGGAAGTTGTTTTTCTCAAGTTTTGATGATGCAACACACACTCAGTGATTATGAAATGAGTTTTACTAAAACTCAAATACTATTTTATAACACCAGTGCCATAGATCAAAGTAAAAATTCATATACATCATTCTTGTGAATAAAACATCGATATTTGGCATCACTTTCTTAAAGATCACACACCTAAAGGACATATCATTTTACAATTCATCGGAATTCATGAACAACATGATTATATATTTACAAAACCATTACCTTACAATAGATTTAATTACATTAAACAGATGCAACAATTGATTATTATAGAGTAATAATTAATCTCTAATTATTGTTTATATTTTATCTTTACATTAAGTAGCTTCTTTTTAAAGGGAAAGTACATATTTTTACACGCCTATATAAAGGTACCCCCACCCTATCCCACATCAGTTGTCTCTACTCTGCTTCATGGTTCTTCTTCAGCTCAAATTTCCAATTTTGAACGTTTTTTCACATGGAGGGTTATCATCGTACTCATGTTAGAATAATTAGAAACCTATCCCAAAAAATGATTCCAAATTATTTGAAAAACATGAATTTTTATAGATAAAGGTTAATAACCATATAATGTTTTGACAAGTACAACTCATCTTTGAAAATAATCATTCAATTTTATGTATTAGTGTCAGTCTATGTAGAAAAACCTAATTATTTTCAACATCGATCTCTATGGATGAATTAAGGAAGTTAAATAATACTATAAATTTTGATAATTATTATAAAGTATCTTTTCATATGTGTGATAGAGAAATCAGTGTTTCAGAAAAAACATGAAGTTCATTTTGTTAATGTTATTTCTGAGGGAGATGATGTTTTCCCTTTCCACAATTTTCCAAAATAAATAGGAACATTTATTTAGAATAGATTCAAAGAATATATTTTTAAATTATTGATCCCACAATAAAAGTAAGTCATTTATCTATAGACAATCATCTCATAACACTCTAGTATAACGGTTTTTTGATACACCATAGTGGAGAAAAATAAACTCTCAAGGTCCCAAATGTATTTATAATTTATTATTATAAAAACATGAGGAAGATAAATGATGGGTTATATTTTCATAACCATCAATAATTTGAAATCTGGTGTGATTAAATCTAAATTGGTCATGTTTCCATCGATTTTGAGTGGGTTCATTTTTGAAACCTTGAAATTATTCAATCTTACAGTCAGGTTAAAACTGAGAAATATGAAAGTTCATTGGATAAGTGATAATTTTATAAAGATATTAAAATTTCATTTCAATTTAGAATCTATGAAATTTTTTATGGATTTTGAAGCTGAAACATTAGAATCTATAGTATGAAGAAGTTAATAAATTCTAAAACAATCTGTTCTAATTTTTATAGAGAATGAAATGAAATATTAGTCTATATTTTTTAAACCAAAGAAGAAACATATTTATAGTGTAGAAATTGTTGGGAAGTTGAGAAAAGATAATAATGAAAGAAATTATTTTGACCAGTAACTTGGTATGAACCCTATAAAATCTCTTTCTGAAAAGATTTAGACATAGGAAACTCCTAATAAAGATGAGAATAAAAATAAATTCAAAAGCATAAGGATGAAACTCTTGAAATTTATTATTTTTTGATAGGAGTTGAAAAGAAAATTTATCCAATAAATATCAAAAAACCATTCATGATGGAATAATTACTCTTGTACCAGCAAAAGGAAAAGGTAAATAACTAGTTGGTGAATCAGAATCACCAAAAGAATCTCAAGAAAAGCCTTTAGAAGAAAATGAAGATACTAAAATGAGAGAGATAGATCCATATCTATGTAAAGAAGAAGATGAATGAAATGAAGTATAAGAAAATATAGATGAATAATATGGAAATAATGATTGTGGAAATCAAGTTTCTTAAGAGAAAAATGAATACTCTGATAGAATACCTTTATGGTCTTCAAAAGCCACATCTTACAAATTACCAACTCCTAATATTGAGCCTTTCACGAAAGATGATCAACCATCTCATGTTGGTAAAGTTATTTATATGTTAGGAAAATATTAAGAGACTAGGACCGCTAAAATCAACAGTCAGGTTTTGGAAAAAGATGTTTCTGGAATTCATTCTGAATAGATTTCCACTAATGATGAAGACACTAATTCAAGGAATACTATCTATTTAAAAATATACCAGTAAATTTTTCAAGACCTTATAATAATTGAAAATAAAATTTTTTATCATACAAGAATATAATAGAAGAATTATTTTACTGTAGACAATCAAAATAAAAGATCAGACTCTATCAATCTTATTAGGAAAATACTGGTCATGCTCTATGAATATTTTAACATGTTTGAATAGAGAAAAAAGAAACATAGAAAGTATTGTAATAAGGTTTTTAAGTGGTCACATAATTCTGAGTAAAGTACCAAGCTACACGATTATTAAATTGAATATAATATAAGGCTAGTAAATAAACTGTCATCTTCATCATTTAACAAATTGGTGAGTGATACCGATCAAAACATGAAAACATTCAAAATAATAGATATCATCTCATATGATGATTTGAACGTAATTGAAAACAAGATAAATGTTATTCAATCTCAAGTGTCAAAGTGGATTTTTTGTAAAATGAGATAATTGACTTAAAAATAAAAAATATGTGATGAATTATAGAATTACAGTTCTAGATCATATGATCATATCATAGGGATAAAAACTTCTACATTAAAGAGAAGATAAAATCTCAAGAAGATTTAAATCATAACTAGGATCATTTGTTCTCAGAACAAGAAGAGAATCCTAGGTCTCATCTAAAAACTCTCAACAACATATTGGATGATATAAAGGAATTTATAAAAATGAATAAATTTTTGTTATACCTCATGAATAAAAACATGGAAAAGGAAAAGGAGATGAATTTAATTTCCTTAAATATTGTTGTATTGCATTTGAATCTCTAATGAATGTCTTGGAAAAGTAAATATAGATTGATTGAATGTTTCCTATTAATTGAATGAATGTTTTTTGACTTATTAAAGATAGTAAAATTCATTATTACATCAATATTTATGTTTTTATAACTCTTCTTTCAGTTAGGAGAAGACTTTCCGTATTTTGTTTGAAAGTCACAAAGGGGTTAATGGTTTATAAAAGGGTAATAATGACATATACCTGGAGAGAAGTTTTATAAAATGTGAAAATGTATTATAAATGGGGAGACACCCTATCAAAGTAACATAATATGATCCTTAGAGGTTTGTTAACCAAAGGGGTAGTTAGTCGTATTTAATACCTTTTTTAGAAGAATTTTCTAACAACCTAGGGAGATATAAATATTCATTTATGAGTAAGCAATTATTATAAAATATTATTTTGGACTTAGGTTTTACAAATTAAATCTTTTCTTAAGACTTGTGGATTGTGCTTTCCAAAAAGAGGGATATTTTTGATTCAGAATCATCTTTTTTTACTTTTCTATTCCTTTTTTGTTTTGGAAATCACAAACTCTTTTTTTAAATAATAACAAATATTAATTTATCATACTTGCGTTAAGGATTATTTTACTATTTATCATTATATTTATTCATATATGAATGATAAAAATGATACTCATGAGTTTCTTAGAAATGATACATTCAATGATTATCATAATGATCCCTAATAAGTTTTTTTCAAACCCATCAAATATGATTTTTATTTTATACACGAGAAAGGGTTTACATAGAACACACTATCTAGTGTCATACAAAAATATAAATAATTCTCACCACCATAACAATATTTGTTTAGATAAATTCAAAATAATTTTATAAAATCCATATAATTGTATCATTAATAATTGAAACCATTTAAATCAAATTGATTTTGTGTGTCCTATTTTGATAATCATTATAAAACAATGTCTTTGTTTAAATTATAAGATGATAGTTGGAGTGTCAAGTGTCCATGTCCCTCCAAATTCTAAGGAGAAACTTGGACTGTTGTAATCCAAGATGACCATTGAAAAATTATCCTATAAATATCATGTCATTTGAATGAGCTGATAACTTTTGATAAATTTTTTGCAGAATGAGATGGCTCTATCAAATTACTGCTTTGTGAGAAAGACTCTAAATAATTCAAGTTGGAGACTTCTAATTCTACTTACATGTGACGTTCAAGATTATTTCTTTTCATAGTTCGACACTGATCATTGGAGATTATTATTGAGGTATTTAATGGATAGCAATACAAATGAGTTAATCTTTTTGGATCATGGGATTACGAGGATATGAAGAGAGAGGTGATGATCACATTCATTATCGAGTGAATGCGATAATAGAAAGATAGAAGCCAATCATCGTATCGAGGTCTTACCTTAGTGTGGGTAAGAAATAGTTTCATGAAAGTATAAATCCAGGAACATCTATCAAAGGTTATTGGATACCCTTATATTTAAGAAAAAAAATTTAATTCTTTTAATTGTTTACATTTCTGCTTCATGAAAATAGAACGTGAATAATTTTATAAATTCATCATTATATTATATTTTTTGTTATTTATATATTTATAGTTATGATTTTATTTATTAAGATCAATTAATTTACCCAATATGATTATATAATCATTATGATTGAATCGTTGTTTTGTTTTACACTAATTATCATAACCATTGTGATTATGATTCATTACATGCTTACTCTGATTAAATAATTTCCTTATTTTGAATAAAATTAATTTCAAATATGACTTATGGAATACTTATCATAACCAAATATTCATGAAACATTTTCAATCAGACCTAGAGACCTATTCATGTATATTTTAAATACATACAATGTTTTTGAATACGATTAGTTTAATTCTATTAATCTAAGACTTATATATGTATAAAAACTATTTATTTTAAAATTAAAATTCCCCATTCTTGTATTGTTTAATATAAATATTCATTTCTACACAAACTTAAATTTTTTCAAATAAAAGAGGAGGATTTAGGTTTTGGAACCCCAATACTAAATCACGATACAAAGTAAAGAGAGGAAGAACACATAGCGTAGATTTTGGAGTAATTGAATAACCACTCCAAGAGAATATTGGACAACCAATGAGTCCATATGTATCTTAATATAGTCTTAATCTAAAAAAATTAAGTATAAACATCATCAAGATAAATGAAAAAAAGTCAACCCCAGTGCAGTAAATCATAAATCAATAACAAATCTCAAAAGAACTATTTCAAAAAAATTCAAATCTA
Source organism: Viscum album (assembly GCA_963277665.1). Classification (NCBI taxonomy): domain Eukaryota; kingdom Viridiplantae; phylum Streptophyta; class Magnoliopsida; order Santalales; family Viscaceae; genus Viscum; species Viscum album. Next base: position 1,593,340,245 of record OY728126.1, read on the forward strand.
ACACACACAAAATTCTCATCCAAAAAACTATTTCTTTTTGACTTAAAATTGTATATTCCCCTCTATGACCAATGATGGTATTTTATCAAAACTCATTGGAAATAAACCTTTATTCCATAAAAATATTTTAACCCTAGTTATGAAATTATAATGAAAAAAGGAATTGTTATAGAAATGTTTCAAAACCACTCATTTAAATCATTTCACTCTAAAAATAATAAACCAATATTGGTTACTTTTTTTATATATTGGCATGGAATTTATGAAAGTAATTAATTATACAACATTTATTCAAGATACAATTGATTTTTTAAAAAAAATTGCAGCCAACATTTTGATTTCTAAACATTTTATCTATATTTATCAAACTATATATCATTTAAAATTCTAAATATTTTTGGTGATTTTAAAAACATTATGTCATTTTAGATCCAAAAAATTGTCAACACATTATAATATTTTATGTGATATCCCTTAATTTTCTATAAAATCTGGTTCTATTAATAATTTTATCCAACAACATTCTAGTTAGAATTTCAATTTAAAATTTTAAAATACCCAATTATTCAAAAAAAATGCAATTCACCAGAAGGAAATCACTTAGAAAAAAACAATGTAAAAAGATCAATTTATAAACAGAAAAGAAAAATCAAAAGTAAGGGAAACCCTTAACAGGGTAATGATTAACCACAACCTCTTCTTGACCATAAATTATCAGTACATATTTTAATATAATTTACTTAGGTCACATATCTTACACGTGGTTTGATAAATGGTGTATATAAACCATATTTCCATGGTTTCCTCAAAAATTCCATTACATCTCAAAAAACAAATAAAGTATAACATCTCAATAGAATCCCATAACCAAGATACATCACAAAAAATACATTTCATAAATAGCCCCATCTACACATGTCTATTAATAAATGATGGTGATCAAGAATCTATTCATGATATACCTAATTAATTCATATAATCATATCTATGATGTTACCAAATTTCATAAGTATTAATGATAACCCACCAACTTATAAAACATTTTTTCATGAACATTCTCAGGTCCTCCCCAGGCTGGATACCAAATCTAGATGTTCTAAGTGATATAGGGTGTTTTCAACCCAATAGGATGACGATATATATATGAGAATCAATGAGAACACAATGGGAAGAATGTTACCAAAAAATTTCAACAGATAAGTAGCATAATAATAAAAAACTATGTATAAACCAAAAACAAAAATATAATAAACAATGAAAACATTATAAAAGGTACTAGAATACATAATCGATGACCAGTACCACAAAAAAATAATGAGAAATAAATATAATAGTTTTTCTTCTGAATCTATGATCATAAATTTATAATTGTTGTTGTATTTGAATTTACCTCATCTGATAGGTACACAAATTCCCACTACATACAAGTGACTGAATAGACTATAATATATGATCATGAGCTAGATATCTTAACTACTCTCCACTCATGTATCCATAAAATAATAAATTAAAATAAAATATATTTCATGAGAGTACAAAAAATAAGAATCAAAAATAGATATTCATTATTTTCTTCTTTATATAAGTATCAAATTTTTTTTCTTCAAAACTACTAATTTTCAAAAATCAATAATTATTTTTAAATAATATAACACTTTATATTATTTTAAAAAACAATAATAATGCCAAATATAAATAATTATAAGTTAAATATTTAAGGAAATATGAATATCTTTTCAAATATTGAAAAATAACCACTCTTTGGAAAATATTTATATATATTTGTCATGGAATCCAAGGTGAATAACAAAATTTTTCCAAAACAAAGATAACATTATGATAAATATATAATGTTAAACCAAAAAATAAATACACATCATTCACCCCCATCACAAACATTTAATACTACCGTTTAGGTACAAATTGATGGGAATATCCCCTAGGATGACCCATATCCCACATAGGGATAGTATTCAAAGAGTAATTCTAAACTACTTTACATGTGTACCTAGAATTCCCCATATCCAACTAGGACTTCCCTTAACATATAACTAATGGTTATCATTTCAATTTTACAATCATACCATTCCATCATGTTTAAAAATAACTGTTTATCTCCCTCACATCTTAGAAAACCCACATAGGAACATTCCCTTTATCCAATCATATTAATACAACTGAACATCCCTACAAAGTGACATTTAATTACAAGCTTTCAAATATTCAAAATTTCCATAAAATTTAAATGGAAATTTACTATGTTTTTTAATTTTCTAATAAAGCGTTATAAGTTCAATATGATCCTTATAATCATTCTTTAAAAATAAATGCAAAGAAAATCCCTTTAGTAAACCAACCACATATTAATAATTTAATCACTTTAGTAAATACATACTTTTAAAGAATTTCACTAAGGGGAAAACCCACCCGGTCTTCATAAAATAATAGTTTTCCCATTAATTTATAAATCATAATCATAAAAAAATTAATGAATATAAATACATATCAAATCTTACATTATAATTTTTAAAATTAAGGCATATTCCTGTAAAAAAGATTTTGCATCAAATTATACCAACACCCCATTTTCCAACATTTATCAAAAATTTGAAGATAACATAATTCTCCAATGTAGTTACTATATATAAGTGGAAAAAGTTATAATTAATTGATATTACTTTACTAAATAATAATTAATCATAAATTTAATTTTAATGAGTGATGAATAGGTTACTTAACTCAAACTTCATTGCATTTAATAAACATAGAGGTAATCTACCTTGATGCAACCAAAATAAACATTATAAATCAATTTGGAAGTTGAAAAACCAAAATACAGTAATAATTCTGGAATTAATAATAACCCTAGTTCTTAGATTCATTTTCTATGTATTTTAGGGTTAGAAAATATAAAATGATTTTAGGACAATCATTTGGAGAAGACAAGAGTGGATCGTACCTTGATGAATCAACCTCAAGACCTGAATGAAATTATTTAATTAAGAAAATTGAACCAGGATGAAGAATAAAGTCCACTCACACAACGGAGGCACTCTAAGTAATTAAGACATAAAAATGAGGGAATTTGGAGGTTTAAATCAATTCACGGAAACACTAGGTAAGCCTCCTATAAAGATAGGATTTTCCCTCATCAATGTGATTAAATCTATATTTAATTCCATAAAATGATAACCCATTTATAAATTCTAAAATAAATGACTCCCCTACATGGATTTTTTCATCATGCCCATTATTTGTTTGGCCACACCACACCCAAGAGTCCGATGTTGCAACTGAGCATAGAGTAGTGTAAAATCGATGTGTTTTTTTGACTCACCTTGGCCCGCACCATGTTATGGTGGAGGCCAAACTATTCATGGTGCACATAGAGACCCACCACACCCCACAACTAAAAAACTCATAGAACTAGTAAAGTTATTCCTTCCCATGGTATACATGTGATATGTATCTTCAACATATATCAGAACAATCTGTGGTCGATCCTGTGTGGCAATAAGAAATGGAAAAAACCACATTTCATCCACTAAGGACCAACCAAACCCTTTTTTTTAGATCATGATAATTATTCATTAAATTATTTTTGATGGTCATTTATAAATGATGGAAAATATTTTTTTTCTAAATATTGGGTGTGGGAATCCCTTTTCATGAACACTTTGAAGATATGTATTTTTATAGTTAATTGAATGATGAAATATGTGTTTGGTTTTTACATAGGTGTTTTCATGGAATTATTATTATGTAATTATTTAATGCCTAAATTTTACCTCTTAATAGTTATTTTTTAAAATTAAAATTCGTTGGATATAATCCTTTATATATAAAATATGACATAATTGACAGATATTGATTTATATTATTATTCATGGATAAAGGATATGTCTCTATATGTTTGTTAGATGTTTTAGTGAGATAAACAATTATATCTTAATATGATTATATATATATATAATTGAAATGATCACATCAATTTTTTTATATTTCATTGGAAGGATATATTTCCTTTGAGGGATTTCCATGTACACATGTGATCTAGTTTAGAATTTCACTTTGCTCGGTGGACCCTTGTGGGACATAGATAAACCTATGAGACATTTACCTCCATTTAGTCAAGTAAGGGTAATAATATGTGTTTGGGTGCGTTCAATTTATGTGTATTGGTTTTCTATTTTGTAGACAATTCGTCATTGATGACCATGTTATCCATATACTATATTATTCCACCTGAGTGCCCATGGTTCTATAATATTTCTATATAAGTGTTTTCAAATGTATGGATATATGGAATTGAGAAATTTTACAATTATATATTATAAGAATTTTAAAAAAATGATTTAAATTATATATATATATATATTCTAAAGTAAGATAAATATTGGTTTAATTTTGAAAGGACCATATATCGGTGAAAATGGGGGTTTTCAAGGAAACCCATTTGATACTTTCATTATAATAGAAAACATAGATACCCTATGTTATATCATTATTTTAAAAAATTCATGAAATTACTTCTATTTTAATGTATTATTCTATAGATTCACAGGTGGTGATCTACTGGTACTTTTGGATCACACCAAAGTATTATAGGTTATCTTCCTATTTGATGTAGAGGATATACATGTATCTATAATTTAAGGTTGATGGTGTTTCATGAGGAGTTATTAATTTTCAATTGAATATTAGATAGTGTTCTTATTCGATTTATTTATTTTTATATTGTATTATACTTGAAATCATCCTTGCATTCTCTATTCTTGTATTCTTGTTGGTTTATCTATTATATTTTTATTTTATTTTCTACCTTATCATTTCATGTGTCTACTGATTACATATTATTTAGTGTAAAAATTGCTTCCGATGCATTTTTTTTATTCCCATTAAGTGTTTAATAACATGTTGGGATCATTAATATCCTTTTCCCTTTCCACAACAATCTTGTTTTCCCTATTAACTGATGACCTAAGGTGTACCATGAAAAACAATATTCTGAATACTCCAAAACACTAACCATCCATGTTGTTCAAATTTAAAAAACATTCTCTGTAGAATCATGAATCTAGAAAAAATTTACTATGTAGGAAAATACATTCTCAATATCAATTTATTTTGTGGTGACTTTTTGTATTTGTTATAGAATCTACTTTTTTAACAATGAGAAATGTAATATATCATTCAATTTAGAGAGTTTTGGTGGGATAGCCAAATTTTTATTCCACAACTATAATTCTCTTCAATATATTAAAAGGTCTCATGTATCATAGATTAAAATTAACCTTCTAACAAAATAAAAAACTTCATTAAATAGATATAACTTTCAAAACACATAACTCTCAACTTTAAATTACATGTTCTTACTCTGATCATCATTATAATTATTCCTTACATAGTTTCATCTTGATATGATTATATATGTCTAAAACATTCTTAATCGTATATTAAATGGCCTCTTAACAAACTAAATTATATTTCACATGTTCATAACTACAATTAGGCTTGTGAAATATTTTACCATACAATGATTCATACAGTTCCATTTGTAAATACAAAATGAATAACTGTAAAAACCTAATGTCTAAAATGATTATAAATATATGTCTTAGTAATATTATTTTTTTTATTTTGATTAAAGATAACATAAATTAATATCAATTTGAAAAAAAAATTACTATGTGGGGTTAATTAATCCAATCATAAATTAATTTAATAAATACGTTTTCATAATAATAATGGAATGGATTTTAGTAGAATTAATTAATATCTGCATATACCTACGCATCTTTATCATAAGTACAACATGTACTACCCAAGGTCTGGAATTATAGTGTATTAATACCCCATCACACAAAACTTGTATTTTCTTATTTAACTCCACTAATTACATCAAGTATATTCTATATGGAAGATTAAATATCGGTTTTGTTGCTATGATATGGTCAGTAGATAATTCCACTTCAAAATCATGCGGATATATTGGTAATTCCTTAGAAAATACATAAATTTTATCTTGTATATTTACATATATACTATATTTTTGAAAAAAAATTCTCATTACTAGATCATGTATATTGTTCATATCTCCATTAATTTAACTTAGATATGCTACTAAAGGTGTTCTAGATAATATTCAAGAAACCAAGTCTCTCATAGAGAAACAATAAATTGTATCCAATCCTCGAATACAGTAATACACTTCTCTTGGTAATAAATTCACATGAAATACATTGAGTGAAAATCCATCCCATGAATTATGTAAAATGATTCCGTTTTTTTAACAACTAGGTTGTAACATATACAACCACCATGCATTTGAATAGATATATTCGAAAATATGTTATTAAAATTAGATTTACACTATGATTTTTAACTTATTACATCTTTGTCAATGTATGAAGAGATAATTCAATTTTCATATATAAAAATAAAGATAAAAAGTGTTAAAATATAGATTAAAATAATATACTATAAAAAATTGATTTTATGATCAATTTACCTATAATCACATCATATATAGCTTCAACTTCCACCGTAGTAATTGAAAAATCATAGACTTTCTTCATGGGTATATTTCCGTGTACATTACATTGATTCTTAGTAAATTAACTATAATATTTCCCTACATTATTGAAATTAAATAATTAAAAATAGTTTATTTTCTATTATATTTTGACTCATGAGATTTACGGAACATATATCAACAAATTTAACAAAACTCCAAATACTTTTCAACTCAGCCCCATGATTTTCCATCCAATTTTACTACATGTTAGAACTTACAACCTTCCCATTTTGTTGTCTTCCAAATTTCACCCTCTATGGATCACAAAAATCCTATTTTCTATTTATATCCTTAAAATACATAATCCTTGTATAAATATTTCTTAGTCTTGGTAACATCTTCCACTCTTCATATTATGAATTTTGTTCCAAACAAATGGACTATAAAGGATTCACTTTAATCAATAAAATATATTTAAATATTTATTTTATGATTTCATACAAAATATATTGGATGATTCATTACCCTTCTAATGGTTTATTTATAATTTATAACATTTCCTCTTCATATTTCATAAATTTATAAAATTTCATCCTTTGTTTTCCATTTTCTCTTGTGTAAAATAATATTAATGGACTATCACTTAAATTTTTTCCATTCCATAATTTATATAAATAAATTATTATTAGTGTTTTGAATCAATGAATACCATTTCTCTTCATCACCACTAATATGATACAAAACTATAATAATCTCTTCTCTTTCACTATATATAAAAGAAATTAATATTACCTTTAAATACAATATAAATTACTCACCAACTAAGATACCCAAAAGTTTCTATCACATGAAATGATCCAAAGGTATTAAAAATTATTGAGGAGAATAATATGTTCATATTTGAAAAATTATTTATCCTAAAATGAGTAAAATACTCTAATATAATTAAAATATTCTTATTTACAACACCGACTTAAAATGGTTTTTAGAAGGGTAATCCCTACACTTAATAACGGTGTTGATATGATTTCTATTCATTCTATTTGGTTCCAAATATAAATAATTTATTAGATAAAATTAGATCATGAATAAAACTATGAATTAGATTTCATTATTTATAATTCCAAATTAATTATTAAAAACTAAAGTCAATTAATCTTCCAACTGTAGATAATTTTTAAGAATTTCCAATGGGTTTTTCCAAGAATCTTGTTCTTTAAAAATGTTCTTCATAATCTAGTTCATATGGATTCTACTAAAATATCAATTATACTCTATATAATAATACCAAAAATAGTAACCCATAGATGAGAATTATTTTTTTATACTGTTATATAATATATAATCTCATAATATATAGGATCCATAAATTTAATATTTTTAGGATACAAGATATATATTAACACAAATTTGCAATGGAAACAAAAAAAATTATAAGAATATATAATTTTTTTAAATTGTACGATTATATCATCAATAGTTTAAGTTAATGAATATATTTTAGTATCCTATTCAAATATTTTTTAGAGTAATACTAGATAATTTGGTGATTATATAATGCAATATTTTAGGATTATTCACTTGAAGATCTAATGTGCATTTGAGAGGATTTTGATGAAAAATGGTAACTTTTTCTAGGATGGTAATGTTTATATCCAAGACAGTATGACGAGAACTCATGAGTCAAGGAACCCATAAATCACATCTTCAACCATGTCGCCATGCATTATAACATAAATATATTTATTGAAAAATTATTTGATTATGTATATATTTCACACTATAGGTATTTGTTCATGATGTGCCTTTTGACCATGGAAAAATTAGTTATTTCCAAAATCATTAGAAGGAACATTAGGAAGATTTGGATGAGTCAATCAAGGACATTAGAAGGACCTTCTTATAAAAGTTGAGGCTGAAGCCTCGATTTATTCTAGGAAGGGGCTACAGTACAAATAAAATCATGCAACAAGAATTAAAAGGATGAACTCGGCGATACTCGAACTCGAGACATCATCGAGACCCATAGGAGAAGCTACAAACTGAGCTGCACCCTGGGGGCTTAGAAGGACCATCTTATATTATAGAAGTGTAGTTAACACTATGATAGAAGATGTATCATTTTGACTAGAAAATAAGGAAATGGCCAACTCAAGATAACTTCATATGGTTATTATAGAAGTTCAAAATATTTAGTAAGAAACTATATAATATTTTTTAGCACAAAAATATTGGTTGTCATGTTGTGGAGGTTATTTTATTAGAATTAAACTGGTGTTCATAAGAATGGTTCACATTCAGATTCTAGAAGTTGTGAAATGACCACCTAAAAAAGTTTTTTGACAATGTATTTCATAGGGTTATGATGTGTATGATTAAGAGAAGAAGTTAATAAGGTTTCTAATGCACTCCTGTATAATACATATGATGTTTTACTTTTTCTCAATAGAATAATTTTATCTCACATTAGGAAAGAGGATGTTACACCATAAAAGGAGTTGAAATTAAGACCTAATAAGAAACTACTAGAGTTAATTCCATGATAGTAGATATTATTCCACAATAGTGTCCATGATATTGTAAGATAAGTTTTCTAAGGTAAGTCTACTATTTATACTATTTACTTTTAAAAAAATTCAATAAATACTATTATGATGAAATCCCACCTCTAACAAATCTTATATTCTAAAAAGTACATGATCAATATTTATAAGAGATGATGTCCCATGGAATCCCCAGAATATCTTCTTCTCTCATCTTTAAGGGATATTTTATGTTGAAAATAAGAATGTACATGTAATTTCATGAAGGTATTTGTCACGATTAGACATGTTAAAAGAATAAAATAGAAAATTAAATCCATGTTATATATTTTTGACCTTTACATCATGATACCCTCTTTCATGTTGTGACTCATACATTCCTATTCAAAGAGGTGTCATCTATTTTTTTGGGGATTCATAAATAATGCTTATCCTATAAACGTTATCTTGTTTTCGTTGAAGTCTTTTATTAATTTTTTTTCATTTAACCACCTTATATTGAAATTTTCAACATTAATTCATGTATATCCCATTAATTTTCTATTATTTACAACATTTTTTTCCCTTTTTTATTTTCATGAAATAACTTTTCATAATAAATTTTACATGTTTGATAAACAATTCCACTTTCATGTGGTTTTTTTCATATAATGGATGAGGGATCAAAATTAGAAGGTTTTTAAAATTAATTGAGTACTGAACTCATATGTGAAAACATGATTTGATTAAAAATTGGTTTGATGATTAATTTTTTATTATTCTTTCACATGAATTTGGTGAAGAGAAGTGTAGAGGGTGGAAATAACAAACAACTAAAAATCTTTTTATATAGAAAATAGTTTGAATTTAGTTTATACTTTATGAGTTGATTATAATGCATCTTTTCTTATTGTATTTTGTTTAAATTGGAATTTACACTAGTTTTTATAAAATCAAATTACTTTGAAATAAAAAATTTGTAATATTACTTTGAATTTTTAAATAGTTATACTGACTAAAGAATGAATGATAAATATAGAATCCAAAAAATAATCCTTCAAAATAGATTCTGAACAACTATTTTGATGATTTTTTATATTCATGATTATCTTTTTTTCTTGTTTAATAAAAAATCAATTTTTTTAGAGTCAAAAAATAAATAAACCAACTCTAAATTATCACAATTATCTCTTCATAGGACTATCTCAGACTTCCATTATCAACACACTTATAGTATTAAAGGATTGGTAAATCTTATATATTTCAAAAATAATTACAATCCTTCAGGATGTAATGATTTCCTTGGTCCAATAAAAGTTTTATTTCCATTTATATGGATTCATGATGACCTTTAGAGATCATTTATTCCATTGATTGTCTCAATATTTTATCAAATCCATTATGTTCTTAGTTTTTATATTTTTTTCTTGAGAGTTTGTTTTTCTCGATTTATTATTTCTATAGTATGGGATAAACTCTCACTACTCAATCATGGATCATGGAACTCAATGGGAATTTAAGAAAAATCCCATGATCTAAAGAGCGCTATATTCATAATGAAAATCCAATATAGAATATAGAAACTATCCTAAAAACGTTGATGGATTCAAGGACCAGTTCCCATATATAGAATAATATAACCAAGCACAGTGAATGCCACCATATCACACCATCATAACTATGAATTTGTTTCCATTATTGGGATAACCCCTAGAATCATTCAAACTATAATTCATGTGAAAATATTTTAGATAAATCCCAATATAACTCAAACAATTTAGAAAATATGATAATTCGAAGGGCTATAATGTGAATACCCATATGAACGTATCTTGAATATACTTGATATCTGTGACACCTTCTGATATAATATGGTTTTGTTAGACACTATTAGGGTAAAGGTGTTCCAATTATAACTAAGTGATAGAGAAAAATATTTTATATTGAGTTAAAACACTTATAAATATATAGGTTTTTCTTACATAGATTTTACAAATATTTTTTTTTAAAAATTATTTAAATTACAACAACACATTCGAGATGATCGTAACTGTATAGTGAGGTTTGATACATTGTCACATAAATAACTGATTCATAAGAGTTATATATCATCACCAAATTATTTCCTCATTACTATAATCCATATTATACGTACACACATTATATCAATCATCATAACCTAGTGAAAAGAAACATAAGAAATGGTGAGTATAAGGGAATGAGAACATGGTAAGAATATATGAAAACAATACCTTTCATATGAGATATAAAAATCTCGGGTCATGGAGTAAATATTTTCTTTTTATATGATATGAATCGTAAGGAAATCAATTAACCGAGGCCTGATGAGTGTATCATTTTCACGAGACAATAAATTTTGGAATACATATAAGCATATAAAATCATTTATATATAAATTGAAGGATCACTATTAAGGATATCATAGAGGAATGGGTTGAATACCCCAAACCATATTAGTATTCAAGGTTCACTCTAAAAACCATCATAATGACAAAGACCCTTATAAAAATGGGTCCACTCCCAGTTTGAGTGTTTCATGTCTCAGGAAATTTCAATAATTACCTAATGTATTAGAGGGATCTATATGACCCACCCGTCACATTATAAAATTCGGACAAAACTACATCATATTTTCATAAAACGTTCATAATATCAGAACCTATGAAAATAAATTGGTTTCAAATGTATTACATTTTATCATAACTTGTGGAAAATAAATGATTTTTATATATAATTTATCAATGAATAAACCATTTAAAAATAAATTTCATAAACATGTATTCATCATAATCATAAACCTCCCAAATAATGAATAAGGATTGTTCAAATTTGTCATATATATAATATAATAGAAAAAATTGATGCTATTTTCTGTTTCTGAATAGAAATTCCATTAACAATTTATTAGTACATTGTTGAGGAAAAAATAATTTACATTTTAAAAAAACATATTTAAAATCAAAAAGCACATTAAATATTAAAGAAGAAAATTTCACTGAAATGAATCTTGTAAAACTCTAATGTAATCATGATAATATTATGTGGCCATGATAGTGGAACGTTTTATTAATGTTTTACACATTAAAATGAATATTCCCTTTAAATTTTCCTTAAAATCCAAATGCACATTGTTCAGAAAAAAAAAGAAGATTTAATTTTTTTAGAAAATTAAAACAAGTATAGAAATGAATTTAAAAACCTTATGATATTTTTAAAAACATATATACAACATTTTTTTGAAAACATTTTTATTGAAGAAAAATCATTTTTGACTAAAGAGAAAAATAAAATCTATTTTTTAATAAATAATTTTTTTATCTCTTGTGTGCATAAAAAGTGTAAAATGAATGGAAAACATGTATTATAATTAAATAACAAGAATGTGATAAAATATTTCTGTTTCATGGTAGATATATTTTATTTTTTCATCATTGGAAACATAATCACAAACAATCGAGATAAGTTATAAAATTATAACATAATATCTTTAACTCATTAGTATCATCTAAATCAGAAGAACCATTAATTATATACAACAAATAAAAATTTAAATTTCATGAAAGTAAATATATTAATTATATACCATATCAAAGGGATGTAAATAAATCTCATAAAATAAGATAGGTTCATAAAATATATTATGACCCAAAGAAGGTAATTTGAAAAAGTACTACTTACCTTAAGTATCTACATCCTTCTTACATGTTCAAAAATTCTATATAATGAATATAAGTTTATTATAAAGCTATTTTGGAACCATAATAATATTTATCATAACATATATTATTTAATGACAATTTTTTATTTCCATTTATCTTTAATTCCTTGTGAAAATCATGTTTTAGATAATAACTTCTTTATTTTTTGTACCTGATTTGGTCTATTGTGTTTGAAATTTTTTACTTTAATTATTGTGACATAATATAAATAATTTTAACTATGATATAAGTATCATATATATAAATTATATAGGTATTAAGAGTAATCCATTAAATATAGATATAGAAAATGTGTTACACATTCATGGAAACGGTAAGTCGTACATACACAAGAGTGCTAGTTAAATTATATTAATAGACCAAAATAAACGAAAGTAAACAATATTTAAAATTTAAATATTCATTTTAATGTCATATATTTCTCATAAATTCTTTATAATTATCGTTTATTACATTATATGTAAAGCATTAGTGAAATGTGGATCAGATTGCTTCGTAAAGCAGTATTCCACCATACAGACAAACAACATTATCTTTAATTCAATTGATGGTAATGTTTGAGAGTATATGATATATTTCTTTTAAATAATGATTAATATATTATGAATATAATATATAAACATCAAATTAATCCTTATTACATTCATCCAATGTGTATGTTAAAATTATATCACATCGCTTTGCGAGGTGGATGTAAGCCGTAAACACACGCGACATTATTGTCATCCATATAGAAAGGAAAATAAGAATAAATATGTTATATTTTAATTCTATATGTATAATTATAATATAAAAATCATATATTATAATCATTATAATAATTAGTGAAGGAAAATGAATTGGGTTGGTTCGCGAAGCGATAGTCTTCCCTACAGTCGATCAATAATAATGTTTCCCAATTGATTGATGAGGATATGGGCATAGGTAATGAAATTAAAAAAAGTATAGTTATATTTAATATAATTATGTTGTTATGTCATTATTTTTTAAATAATATTTGAATATTGTGGAAGGATAAATAAAATTAAATGCTCTGTTAAGGACATTACTTATTCTTCAGAAAATTACTTTAGGGTTGAATTTTTTTTCTATGATGGATTTCTTATAAAACCAATGATTAAATTGTGTGGATAGGGAATTAAGGAAATTATTTGGTTATTTATTTTCTTTTCCAATCAGTTTTTATGTTTTGGTAGAATAGGATATGGGGTGACCTTTTATAAGTGTGGTAGAGGACATCGAAAGAATCCTCACAAAGAATAAAGTGTACCCAAATGTTTAACATTCGAAATAGATAATAAATGGGTTATTAATTAACTATATAGGTTATAAGATCATAATATATCCATACAATGGATTTTTTAAAAGTTTATAGGTCATTTTACCCCTTTTAATTTTAGTTTAATGCTTATGAAAACTGTTTTAACCTCAATCATGGTAATTAATTTTAAAGGTTTTCACTATTCTATTTGGTAAAAAATTAATTTAAACTTATTATATAATATTAATTATACTGATTCAAAATATTGAATTAATTTTTATAAATAAAATTGAATGAATTATTAAAATTTAATATAAAATTAAATGCCTAGATGCGGTGAAAAAGAATTTTTCCAATGAGAAATTTTTCAAATGTTTGAAAAGTTTTTATATTAAATTTCTATATTATATTGATTAAATTAACATATATTTGTTTAAGTATAGTATAACTACAACAATTTTACTTAAAAAATATTAAAACAAATATTAACATTATAAATTTTTTAAATGAAAATAAAGTTTACAACAAAAACCATTATTTTTAACTATTTATAAAAAATTATTCTATTCCAAAAAACCAAAAAACCCACCATAAAATTATTTTAAAATTTTTATTACAAATATGAAGTTAAATTTTACAAATATTATTTGAATATTTTTTAAAATATACTTTTATTATTTTTTCTCCAAAATAAATAGAAGAATTTTTTTAGGAAAACAGAATTTTTGAAACAAATAAAGACCTTAAAAAATTAAATATTTTTTATCAATATTTTATATTTCCATTCCTACAATATAAATAATTTATAAATTTTGGTTATTATTATTCATACATCCATGTTTAGTGGCTCGTTCCTTAATAACATGTTAAATAATAGTATATTGCAATATTTTAGAACTCGGGTTTTTGTGTAATGTAATCTATCAAAAAAATTAAATTTATTTTAAATATATATATTTCTAAAAATCATCCAATGTTACCTTATAAAAAAATAAAATTATTTTCACACTTTATACTCCATCATTTTGATACCAAAGACTAATGATAATTATATTTCATTACATTATCAGGTTCCCACTTAACTTCCTCATATTGGTAGTTTTGGCACAAAACATTAACAAGGTGAGTGGCCTTGTTTGAAAGAATATTCTCTCTATAACCCATAATATTGGTTGGTAATTAATCCTAATAAATGTGTTTTTCATGTAGTAGAACCACTGAGTCTATCACATATAATGGGATAGGTTTGTACTTCCCCATGAGAAATACAT
Organism: Viscum album; assembly: GCA_963277665.1. Classification (NCBI taxonomy): domain Eukaryota; kingdom Viridiplantae; phylum Streptophyta; class Magnoliopsida; order Santalales; family Viscaceae; genus Viscum; species Viscum album. The sequence continues at coordinate 1,593,355,556 of OY728126.1, forward strand.
GGAACACATTATTGTCTAGAGATTGGTTTGGTGGAAGAACCAATAAATAAGCTACTTCCTCAATAGAATCAATAATTTTAAATTGACTGATACACCTTGGTAATATTTTTACCTTCATTAAAAATCCCATTACATTTTTCTAGGGACAAATTATTAGAAAACCCTTGTTAGTAACTTCAAATTCTAGATCACATCGATGATTATCAGTATAAACTTTCGACAAACTTTTTCCACCGTTATGTTTTGTTGAATGGTTCAATCCTTATATTATATTTCATAAACTTTTTCAGGTCATAATACCATTCTTTCTTGAACATCATTTCCAAAAATTATATCTCTACACTTTTTTATATATAAGGCTTTACAGAGATTCATGTGAATGATATTGTTTTAAAAAAACTCAACTAGAGGAAGGTGTTGATCAAACCCACATTTGAAATGCAATTAACAATATATTAATATATCCTGTAGGGTTTGAGTTATTCTACAAAAAATACCATCTATATAAGGATGATAAATAATTATAAAACTCACCTATATATATATACCTTGATGAATATATCTCTAGAACATGTAGGTAAACCTCGTATCCTGATAAGACTAATTAGAATGTGATGCCCAATTTAAATTTACCACTTCCTTAATAAATATCCCGGAATGTTGATAAAATGTGAAATATTTTTTGATAGTGATGACATGTACTAAATTTCTATGGAAATCAACTACAATATATATAACATTTTTCCCTTTATATGTTTTGGGGAGTTGGATGACAAAGTCCAAGGTTATGGTTCCCAATTTCCATTTTTTGTGGGTAATTGATGTATCAAACCCTTTGAATTTTGTCTCCCAACCTTAGATTTCAAAAATAATAAGTATCAAGATGAAAAATCTAAAATATATTCCTTCATTCCACCCCACCAAAAATATTTTTTAAATATATATAAAATAATATACATCCATGATTAATATAGAATTAATAACTATGATCCTTATCTAACATCTCATTTTTTCAAATATATAATAGGTGGAACAAATAGATCATAACTGAACCATTCATTTCATTACAATCAAAGTAACACTTAGAAAAAATTATTACATTTTTCTATATCACTATATCATTATAATGTGACTTTTTAATTTCACTTTAATAGATGGTTGAACAATCATTTAAGAAATATAATATATCCCCATTTCCATTGTGATTCAAAAATATATCTATTGTATATTTTGAAATATTGGATATCATGTGATCCCTATCATAGATAATCTAGCATGATCCTTTCAACTCAAAGCATCGACCACATTGTTCACCTATAATTGGCGATAATGTAATGAGATTTCAAAATTCTTAATTATCTATAACTATCTCATTTGAAACATTTTTAACTTCTTATGTGTGAATATATACATTAAACTATTTTGATAAGTATATATATCATGATTTTCACTAAAAAGAAAACATATTTATATATTTAATGAAAAAATCGCCACAGTTAACCCCAAATCAAGATTTGGGTGATTTTTCTCATGAACATCCAATTTTTCTGAAGAATAAGATATAACCATGTCATTAATCATAAGAACACATCCAAATCCATTTTTTGATGCATCACTAAAGATTAAAACCCTTCCCACTACAAGGTAATTTAATAATAGGTTCACCAACTAATATCATTTTTAGTTACTGGATATTTTCTTCTCATTCAATTGTACAATGTAACTTGGATCCCTTCCAAGTTAACATTGGGTGTCGATTGGATATTAATGAAATTTTTTCAAAAAACAATTGATAATATCTATCCAAAATAAGAAAACATCATATCTCAATCACTATGTTTAGTCTCGGCCAACATTGCACAGCCTTAGTCTTTGATGGATCCAAAAATATACCCTTTCTTGATATTATATAACAAAAATTAAAATCCTTTTATAGGAAAAATTCAAATAATACAAAATTTTCATATAATTTATCTTCACACAGGGTCTTTTATGTAATTATCAAGTGATATTCATACTCTTACTTACTATTTGAATAGATACAAAAAATGTTTATATTGACTACAATAAATTGGTCATGGTAATCTTTAAAGACAATATTCATTATATCCACAAAGATAATGGGGTAATTTTAAATACTGAATAACATTACTATATAATAATAGTATAAAGACCTTGTAATTAATTTTTTCATGGGAATATCCTCCTTATTGACCCTCACTTGATGAAATATAGAATTATGTTCAATCATTGAAAAGTTCTGATTTATGTGAAGTTCATCAAACAAGTCATCAATTTGGGGTAGATGAAACTTATTCATGACTGAGATCATATTAAACTACCTATAATCCCAGAAAATATTCATCTACCCATATTTATATTTTATAAGGATAATGGGTGATCCCCTAGGTGACACACTTTTCCAAATTAATCCCTTTTGTGGATTTTCTTCTATTTTTTTTTAATTCATATAAATCAATCAGGGACAGTTTATAAGAAGTCTTTGAAATATGTGCGACACAAGGTAGGAGTTATATTGAAAATGTAACTTCACATTTTCATTGATGACAGAGAAAAAATTCTAGAAATACATCAAAAAATCCAATAAAATATGAATGTCCTCAATGGTGAGTTTCCCTCTCAACCATCATAGATAAATCTCCCTTTCGAATAGGATATAAAATCTATGCAGTGTATGTGAATTCCATCATAAGTTTATATTCTTTATTGAAATAATAGAAGACCATAGGTTGGTTTATAATATCAATGAAACTTCCCTTACTTGGAAATTTATGTGTGACTTATGTAGATAAATCCAATCCATTCTATAGATAACATCATATACAATCAGAGGAAGAATTCAATGTTTTTCCAGAAGCACACTCTCCCAAAATCCAATCAGAGAGGAATCATATACATGATATGAAATCATATAACCATTATGGGTTTAATTAATAAATTTACATCTAGACATGTTGGTGGCATATTGATACCCTTATATAAATCATTAGGTATAAAATAATTGGTAGGTAAATATTCAAATAAAACATTAATAGTTATAGAGTGGATCATATATGTACCATTAACCATGTCGTTATCTTACCCCTAATCTGAAGTAGTTATCACACAATATTTCTCCTTGTCCCTTAGTTTAAGAGGTTACTAATATCATTAATCATTATTATACTTTAGATTTGGTAATTTATTAGCATAGTGCATGTAAAGACCCAACAATTCATGGAATGTTTTGTTTAAATTATTTGGGATTATTATGAGTCTACGAAAATTGACGGCGCATGATTCTGAGGCACGGTGTGCCCGAAATGAATTTTTGAAAAAAAATTATGATATGTTCAGTAAACACACAGGAGATATTTTCTATATTTTGAACAGGTGCTTGGATTAAAAACTCAAGGGCACCATTGAATCCATAGTGCTGAGATTTTCATAAGACAAGACTCACTTAATCTATAGTTGGTTGAGAGAAAAAGATAGTTTTTGGAATTTTTAAGGAATAATAAAATAACAATTTTATTATTATATTATTTTCTTTTCTCCAAAGGATGAGCAGAATTGGTGGGACTGATGACATATTAATCCATTAAGTTTTATGACTCATAAATTGTGTAACCGAACCATTGTGAATTAAATGGGGTTCATTAATTACCTATTTCATGAACCACATTAAATTATTTTGTGTGTTACTCACCCTTTCCCCCTCTTATAAATGTGAGGGTTGGGGATGATTTTTGACATGGCTTCATCAAGTGAGAAAACTCTGGAAAACTATCGTGACACCATCCACTGATGGAGGACAGAAGCTCAGTCGACAACGATCTTGGAATGACGAAGGCTGATAACTTCTTCAATGAGAACACTTCTCCTGCCGCATACCCTAGAACATGGATGTACCGCTGTCCATAGTGGTCACTAACAATCATTGAGGTAGGGGGTTTAAATATTCAAGTTTACCTATGATGATTTATTTTCTCCCTCTTATTATCATTTTAACGTGGAGGGAGTGGGCTAAAAGAACAAGACCCGGACCCTCTGCCGCTTTTCTCATGTTGTGTTTTTCAAGGAAGGACTCCAAAATTTGATGGAACCACAAAACAAGGGGTCACGCTATGACGGTGGGATCCCCGGAGGCCCATAGGCACAAACGATAGTAGAAACAGAGCTCCGGAGAACCGCATGAGCCCCACTAGAGATCGGCTACCACAGCACGGGTGATGGGCATGATGGTGCAGGAGATAGATGAGCGATGGAGGTGGTTGAAAAGGTCTTTCCATAGAGGCATCAGGTGGCATGCTCTCACACGCCCTGGAATAGAGCCACAACATAATTCCATGGCAGCCGACACCTCGGCTGGCCGCGGACGTAGAGGCGGTGCTCCATCGCGCACCGCTGATTGAAGAATGCCTCTGATCAAAGTCGCGATGGAGGATAGGTCACACACCTTGTAGGTCTCATGGAACATGTGGTGATGCTAATTTAAGAGAGTCTAACGACTCATTATATTCGTTCGGTAGGCAGACAATGCGCCCCGCGCCGTTCGTGCCAACAAGCAGTCGTGGGCCGGCCAAACAGGCTAGTCATGCGGCCTAGCGGGCTAGTGTGGGTGGGCTGAGCCCCACCTGGTGGGCTGGGCCAACTAAGGCTTGGTCTCGCAAACTGAACCGGGCTGACCCTTAACAGGCAGACTAGTGCGGGGTTAGCTAGACCTCAGGACCCATTGCGTCGGGCTAGCCTGACCGAGTCGGACCAGGCCCAGACCCAACCGGTCCCGGAATAAAGAAATTCATGTAACTCATGAACCACATGTTCATTCGACATGCATTTAATGGCATTGGTACCCCTTTTGGTATTTGGTCCCTTTTACATATTCTGACGCGGCCGGCCAAGCATGGTCGGACCGAGGTGTGATCCCTGCAGTTTCATGGAAAAGCGGTGTAACTAACAGACCGAGTGTCAGATTGACACGCCATATGTGGCATTAGGACCCTTTTGAAAAGGATCTTATTTGGAGATACTCTATGTGTGTTTTGATGGAGTTTTACACGAAAATTGGGTTGGCTCATACTTGAATCCAACTAGGCCCTTTTTTACAAAAGTGCTCATATCTCACAGACTGAGCATCTGATCGATGTGTCGTCGGTCATGTTTGGACCCCTATGATGTGCTGTCACCTTGGGTATGATTTTTACGAGAAATAGTACCAGTTGAAATATGACTAATGGATCTAGGAGTAGAGTCCTTTGTAGATCATGCCTGCATCATGCGAGAATCTCATGGATGGCTCTGACATGAGGAAGAAGAGAGACCAAGGCGGGTCAAAATCAGAATCTCTGGAGTGGGTTGATGAAGATTTATGACTAATAATCACTACCTCTACATCAATGACCAAGATGGGTTAGCACCAGCGAAAAGTACAGGTCTGCACCAGTGACTAATACGGGTTATCACTTGCGATGAATACGAGTTAGCACCAGCGACCAATACGAGTCAGCACTGACGATCAATATGGGTCAGCATATAGCAACCTATAAGGGTCAATATACAGTGACCTATACAGGTCAGAGGTGGGGTTACTATGAATAGCATGATCTGTCTTTATGACTAGTCATCCATATCCCAGTAAGCCTGAAGTTATACCATTATAGTGAGTGGTCTCTTTTGCTTTGTGCTTAGTGATCTAGATCGTGCTTGTGATATTACCATTGTGTTATTTCTTGTTATTTTTTCATTTTTGGATTATTGAGAGGCCTTCGGGGGTCACAAGGTCTCTACTAGGTATTGATATACTCACCCCTGCACGGGCTTCGCCTATACCCTGTTGTGTCTGGTGTAAAATACTGATGTTCTGAGGCAGACATTGGAGGTTCGGGACATGGTCTAGGTTGGTACGATGGGAGCGGTCAAGATCCTCTTATTTAAATTTAGACGTATAGATACTACCCTCTAAGTAGAGATCTGAAGTAGATGTGATGGCTGTTAAAATTATTTTCAGTTTCTAGGTGTTGTATTTCATCCCACTGTTTTCAGTTTATAGTTGTCCTTATGGTTGTACTTTACTCTCGTGGTTATACATTGCTTTTGATTGTTGTTTAGTTCATTTTCCTCTTTTGATTGTGTACATATCTCTACGTCAATGCCTTCCCTATTTGTGATAAGCCTTCAGGTGCTAGTCACCAACCCTGGCCTATGGAAGGCGGGCTTGGGGTAGTCACGTTCAGGCCCCGTGGGATGGGTCATGACAAAGTGGTATTATAGGGTGGTCAGTTCTACTAAAAGAACTAAGAGATTACTTTTTATGAGGAAATGTTGTAAAGTTTATTGAGTTCGGTTTTTAGTTCGGGGAGTCCAGTGCTTGTACGGAAATCGATGTATCTGTACACCAGGATCCTAAATTATGTTTTTTGACCCGGTATATGAAAACACTAGTTCATAGTGATTTGAAATGTTTTCTTAATATTTATTGAGTCATCTCACCTGGTATAACTTATATACCCAGGGGATTCAATTTCTAACATGATGCATCCATGAAGACAGCCAGCCAGGATTCCGGTTATAGATCATGATAGTGGCACATTGAGTGACGTGGCATCAGTACAAGAACCACTCAATGTGTTGGCACCTTCACATGTTTTAATAGAAGAACCACTGTCCATTGATTAGCAGATGCTACCAGGTGATCATGCACATAGTTTGAGAATTTTTCATGAGTTATAGAGGAAGAGGAATCCATGGTTTCAAGGCTAGATGATCCCCCAGGCAGCAGAGGACTAGCTTGAGGTAGTTTCGTAGGTCTTTCGCTTAGTAGAGACACCCATTGAGTAGTTGGTGATTTTGGCATCTAGATCTCTATAGGGAATGATAGGATGATGGTGGAACTTGATGCTCCAGGTTCATGGGGAGACGACCCTCACCTGGTTGGACTTTGAGAGATTTTTTAGGGTGGATTTTGTGCCAGTGACAATACACAATGTGCGTATTTAGGAGTTGATGCATCTGCAACAGGGAAGCCAGACTATGGCTTAGTACTCTGTGATATTTACTCACCTCTCCTGATACTCCAATGACATGATACAATACCATTACTTCATGGATTGAACCTTTGAGTAGGGGATCTAATGAGAGATCCGAGCTATGACAGTTTCTCTCAGCATCTTGACGCATGATGGGGTGCTAGAGAAATCCTTACTGATGAAGAGATTCCATGACGAGCAAGAACCGATAGTGATAGCCCCTACCAGATGACAGGTAGTAGATTCATTTACATATGGAATTAGATAGATGACACATAATCCCAATAAGGCTAGACCTTTTACAGGGAGACCTGGGGGTGCATGGTTAAAGGTGCGAGGTTCGACAGGGCGAGTGAGCCACCATCGAGGCATGATTTGTTTTTCATGTGGGAGAAAGGGTCATAGATTTCATGACTTTATGACTCCCTGCGTGCATTATTGAAAGATGGTGGAGGGGCCACTAAGGCAGTGGAAGCGGCAGAAGCATGAGTGTCAGCCAGGTAGCGAATGAGGCGGGGGAGCAGGACGTGCAACTGGAGGTGGTCAGGGTCATGAGGCACTACAACCACCACCCCCAGGCAGTCCACCAAGAGCTCAAGGAGCTGGTGTTTTGGGATAATCCAAACTACAGGTAGTAGAGTCTAGTTATCCTAACATCCCTGAGATGATATGAGGTACGACCAGTATCTTCTCTACTTTAGCAGCAGTGCTTATCAACATAAGTGCTAGCCATTCTTTCCATGCCGCAAACATAGTTCGGGACAATGATGTTATAATATTTCTTTTTGCTTGAACTTTCCATTTGGATACTCTTATAGGAGGAGATTCAGTGGCCATACACTAGTTCCATCATTCTGATATTACTCTTGGAAGAGTTTTTTTAGAGAGGATCTTCTAGTAGCAGTGTTGAAGCCCTACAAAATCATTTGAGGAATGGACTGACTATCACTAGTTCATGTACAGATTGACTGCATGAGACGTATAGTGCGACGTATGCGTGGAGATGGAGGCCAGTTTTTCATTGTTGTTGAGAAGGAAAACAGAGCAGCACAAGATGGACTAGCACTCCAGAGGGTGCAACCGATTACATTTCAGCTGGATTTCATGACCTTCGACACATTGGATGAGGCGAGTCCACAGTTTCCAACAGTGGTGGATGAGTATGAGGATGTCTTTCCAGATGATGTCCCAAAACTACCTTCTCATTGAGGGGTATATTTATGCATTGACTTGTTACCATGAACATCACTGATATCTACACCACCATATTAGATGGCCCCTGCGGAGCTCCAGGAGCTGAGGGTACAGTTGGAGGACTTACAAAGGAAGCGATATGTAATGTCCACTGTTTCTCTATGCGCATACCTAGGGTTATTTTCCAAGAAGGCAGACAGAAGTTTGAGGCTATGTGTTGACATCTGATGCTTAAACCTAGTGACTGTGAAGGGCAAGTATCCTCTGCCAATGATTAATGATCTATTATATCAGTTGATATGAGAGAAGTGGTTCTTGAACATAGGTATCAAATTATGCTATCATCAGCTCAAGGTATGAGAAAAGGATGTACTGAAGACATCCTTCATATGTTGTTATGGCTATTACGTGTTCTTGGTGATGCCTTTTGGTGTGACCAACACTCCAGTAGTGTTCATGGGGATCATGAACTTGATCTTTTAGACATAACTCGATCGCTTTATGGTGGTTTTTATCAACAAAATCTTGGTGTACTCAACATCTGATGATGAGCACGCAGTACACTCGAGGGTAGTTTTAGACACACTCCCTGAGAACTAGTTATATGAGAATCTCTCGAAGTGTGTGTTTTGGATATAGAAGGTTCACTTCTGGGGACACATCATCTTATGGGATTGGATTGTATTGGATCCAACTAATATCGAGCAGTTATTTCTTAGGATCCACGCATGATTGTTACTAAGGTGTATAGATTCCTTGGATTAGCAGGTTACTGTCGGAGGTTCGTACCTGATTTCTAAAGAGTAGCAGCACCTGTGAATACCTTAACAAAGAAGGGGAAACCCTTATTGTGGTCAGATACATGTATGTAGATCTTTTAACAGTTGAGGTATAGCTTAACCAGTGCTACCATCCTGAGGATTTCAATGGAGGGAATTGAATACATGGTTTACTGTGATGCATTAGAGACCAGACTCAGTTGTGTCCTGATGCAGGATGATGTAGTGATTACTTATGGATCATGATAGTTGAGGCCTCATAAGTTGAATTATGTGACTCACCACATGGAGTGGGCATCAATAGTCTTCTCACTAAAGATGTGGTGATGCTACTTGATGTGCAAGAGGTTTCTTTTTTACTCAGACCACAAGAGTATCAGATATATATTTACATAGAAAGATATGAATATGAGATAGCGACATTGGCTAGAGTTCCTCCAGGACTAGAAATTTCAGATAGCCAATAATCCTAGGATGGGGAACGTAGTCCTAAATGAACTTTTCCGAAGATCAAGTTTGGAGCTACTAAATGAGTCTTCCGAGAAGTTAGCCTTACTTCAGATATCCTATGTGGATAAAGATGAGACACTATACATCCTTTCAATAGTTATTTCCCCTCCATTACTTTCATGAGTCAGGGAGGCACAACTCGTATACAACAGCTGCAAGACTACACATGCTCAGATATCCTCAGTACATGCACCTAACAGATAACCTTATGGTCGGAAGCATACTATCCTTTTAAGGGGATGTACATATTTACCAGTGACTCTACAAGAGGATGTGTTGTGGAAGTTCTGTACACCCCCCTTGGAAGTACATCCAGGCATGATGAAGATGTATAAGGACCTCCAGCATATGTAGCAGTGGCCAGGGATGAAGAAAGCTCTGGCATAGTTTATTTCAAGATGCCTCACTTTTCCGCATGTGAAGGCTGAGCATCAGGGTTCAGCTTGATTGACCCAATCCCTTGAGATACCAGAGTGGATGTGGTAAAGGATATTGATGGACTTCGTGACAGGGTTACCATGTACATCCAGAGGGCACGATACTATCTAGGTGATCGTTGTCTAACCCACCAAGTCAGTCCACTTCTTTTCTATTCGAGGTAAGGGTTCAGTATAGAGATTGGGACATCACTATATACAAGAGATCATGTGACTTCATGGGGTTCCTTCAATGATAGTCTCAGAACGTGACACACGCTTCACATATTGGTTGTGGAAAGGATTGTAGGAGGCTTTCGGTATACATCTTGGCTTGAGCACTACATTTCACCTGTAAATAGATGGTCAGACTGAGCAGACCATTCATACTATATAGGACAAGCTTCATGCATGTGTCCTATATTTTTGTCATAGTTGGGAGGACCACAAACCCTTGGTGGAGTTCGAGTACAACAACATATATCACACCATCATTTGTAAGGCCTCTTTTGAGGCCTTTTATGGATGTCTGTGAAGATCGTCCTTATGTAGGATGGATACAAGAGAGCCAGCACTCATGGGCCCATAGATGGTATAGGCTACCAATGATAATATGTTGGTTATCCGAGAGTGGATGAAGATGGCACATAGCTGAGAGAAGTCATATGCTAATAGGCGATAGATACAACTGGGGTTCTAGTAGAGGGACTACGTATTCCTTGAGTCTACCCACGACTGGGACTATAGATATTTGGTCAAGGCATAATGCTCTCTTTGAGGTTTATCAGACCCTTCTAGATACTTCATAGGATTGGAAAAGTGGCATACCTCTTGGGACTGGCACCACAGTTGGGGAGGGTGCAGGATGTCTTCCAAGTATCCCAGCTGAGGAGATGTGTGCAAGAAACATCTCACGTCATCGACCATGGCATGTTGGAGATTGATGCCAGGGAGAGTTTTGCAGAGTACCCAGTGGAGATAGAGGATCGACAGTGGAGGATCCTTCGTGAGTGGTCGATACCTCTAGTTCACGTTCTATGGAAGAACAGGAATCTCCAGGAGAGCACATGGGAGATAGAGGCTTATATGCATACCCAGTACCACTCTTTGTTTGTGTAAAATTGTTTGGATTTTGGGGATGTAAATCCCTAAGGTTGAAATAATCTAAAGACCCAAAAATTCCATGTATTTTTTTAAATTATTTTGGATTATTACGATTCTTTGAAAATTTACGGCTTGTGATTCTGAGACCCGATGTGCCCAGAATGAATTTATTAACTTTTTTACAGTACATTAAGTAATTTCACAAGGGTCATTTTCTATCATTTGAATCGGTGCTCAGATTAAAAATTCGAGGGAACCTTTGAATATGTAGCACCGAGATTCTCTTAATAGAATCATCACTTCGACCATAGTTGGTTGGGAGAAAATAATATTTTTGGACATCCTAAGGAATAGTAAAATAAAAATTTTATTGTAATATTATTTTTTTTCTCCAAAGGATGAGAGGCGTTGGCCGGACTGATGACATGTCAAGCCATTTAGTGGCTTGACTCATAAATTCTAAAACCACGCCGTTGGGAATTAAATGAGGTTCATTAATTACTCATTTAATGATCCTCACTAATTTATTTTGTGTGTTACTCACCCTTTCCCCTATTTTATGTGTGAGGCTTAGGGATGAGTTTTGACACGACTTCATCAAGCAATGAAACTCTGGTAAAGTACCGCGATGCCATCCACTGATGTGGGATGGAAAATCGGGTGGTAACGATCCAGGAATGACAATCGATGACAACTCCTTACAATGAGGATGGTACTCCCACCGCATACCCTCTATCATGGCAGAATTGTTGTTTGCAGTGGTCACTAACAATCTTTGAGGTAGGTGGATTAATTATTTTTTTTACTTATGATGATTTCTTTTCACCCACTTGTAAAAATTTTAATGATGAGGGCGCGGGCATAATGAACAAGGCCCGGACCATTCGCCACATCGCTCATGTTGCATTCATCGGGGGCGGTCTCCTCACTTTGTTGGAAACCCAAAACAGAGGGTCACACTATTACAACAACATCTCGGGAGGTCCGTAGGCACAGATGGGAGTAGAAACAGAGCTCCAGAGCACCACCAAAACCCCACAAAAGATTCTCCGGTGTGGAACCAGCTAGCTACAAAGATGGACGGCAAGGGCCGGCCGTGATGGCAGCAAGCGGTGCGCCATTGCGCGACATGAAGGGGAGGCGCGACATCATGATGTGGAGGTTGTTGGTGGCAGCTGACACGTTGGTCGGCCGCGAACGTGGAGATGGCACACCATCTTACACCGCTGATTGAAGAAAGCCACAACATAGGAGGATAGGACCCACAACCCGTGGGTCCCGCATACCATGTTGTAGATAAACCTAGTGCTACTGATTGATGAGAACCGAATGGCTCCTTAGAGCCGTTCGGCAGGCGGACCATGCCCCCAGCGTGGTGCACTCTAGCAGGCAGACGCGGGCTGACCGAATGGGCTGGACCTGCCCAGTGGGGCGGGCTAGACCCGCAGCCCAGCGGGCCAGTGCTAGTGGGCCGATCCCCACCAGGAGGGCCGGGGAAACTCCGAATCAAGCCCAGAAGCCGAATCGGGCCAACCCTTAATGGGCTAGACTCGAGCGGGGTTAGCTAGACCCCAGGCCCCGTTGCGTCGGGCTTGCCTGACCAAGTCGGACCAGGCCCTAACCCAACCAGTCCCCAAATAAAGAAACACCCGTAACTCGCAAACCGAGGGTTCGTTATTCATGCCATCAGTGGAATCGAGACCCCTTTCAGGAAGCGGTCCCTTTGTCATATTCTATCGGGGCCGACCAAGCCAGGCTGGATCGAGGTGTGATCACCCTCATTTCACGAAAAGGGGTGTAACTAACAGATCAGGAGTCTAATCGACACGACGTCTGTCGCATAAAGACCATTGTGAAAAGGTATTCCTTTGGAGATACTCTAAGTGAGTTTTGATGGAGTTTTACATGTGACCTAGGTTAGATAAGACTTGAATCCAACTGATCCCTTTTTACAAAAGTGCCCATATATCACAGACCAGGCGTCCAATTGACTCGTCATCAATCATGTTTGGATCCCTACGATGGGGCGGTCCCTTGGGTATAATTTTTTGGGAATTTGTACTAGTTGAAATACGACTAATGGAATGAGGAGAAGAGTATTCCCGAGATCACGCAAGCTTTATGCAGGAATCCAGTGGCGGGCTATGACATGATTATGAAGAGCGAACAAGGTGGGTCAGCATCAGAAATTAAAGAGTGGGATGATCTACCTATACGTCTAATAATCCCTACCTCTACATCAGTGTCCAAGATGGTTCATCACTAGTGACCAATACAGGTCAACACTAGGGACCAATACGGGTCAGCACCAGTGACTAAAACGATTCAACACCAGCGACCAATACGGGTCTACACCGGCGACCAATATGGGTCATCATACAGTGACATATATAGGTCAACAGTGGAGTTACTACGAATAATATAATCTAGCTTTATGATTCGTCATCCCTATCCCTGTAACCTTGAATTTATACTTTTAAAGTGAGCTATCACTTTTGATTTTAGCTTCATGATATAGATCTTTCTTGTGATATTACTTTTGGGATATTTCATGTGATGTTTTCATTTGTGGATTACAGAGATACCTTTGGGGGTCTCAGGATCCCTATTAGGTATTGTTATACTCAACCTTGCATGGGCATTTCCTGCACCTTGTAGTGTCTGGTGCTAACTACTGATGCTCCGAGGCAGACTTTAGAGGTCTGGGACTTGGTGGAGCTTGGTGCGACAGGAGCAATAGAGATCCTCTTTTGTGAATTCATACTTACAGCTACTACCCTCCAAGTAGAGCTCTAGGTCATATGCAATAGCAGTTTACATTCTTTTCCATTTATAGGGAGTGTATTCTGGCCCACTGTTTTCAGTTTACAGTTGTAAATGTTCTTGTATTTCACTCTCATGGTTATACATTACTTTTGATGGTTGTTTACTTCAGTTTCCCATTTTGTGTGTATACAGATCTCTATGGAAATGCCTTCACTATTTGGGAAAAGCCTTCAAGTGTTAGTCACCAAACCCTGGCCTATGGAATTTGGTCTTGGGGTAGTCACGTCCAGGCCCTGTGGGATGGGTTGTGACAGTTCACATACCCCTTTCATTGGAAACATTTGAGTGTGAGTAGCTCATCATGTGGGAATTTCACAATATTAACATAATAAGTTATCTTCTTTCCATTACTTATGCATTTCATTTCCTAATGACCTTCCATTCCTAACATACAATATTTACCTATCTCTCTAATACATTTCCCGCTATATTTCCTTCCATGAATCAAGCATTAATGAAAACTATTATTCTTCCCTCAATGGTTCTTAGTGTATCCATTAAAATCCATCATTATTTTATATCAAAATAATGTTATTGATGGGTCACTCAAATATTCATTTCCATATTTAGAGCACATAAAAAGATTTCATCATTTCTATTGAACCCCCTTATATCTAATTCCCTTAACATAATTTGTTTTAATCCACTAAAGAATCGATCAACTATATTTTTAGGTTGAATGATAATTCCAGAATAATATCTCCCAAGAATTATAAAATATTATTTGCAGATATCAATATATTCATCATCATTATTATTTATGAAAAATAATTCCTGCTTTAAATTCATATGAATAATATGATGTAAATTTTAACATCTCATGATTTTGTTATTTTTTTCAAATTAATTTATCTTTTGTGATATTTTTCATTTCACATGGCACTGGAAATAGTTTAATATATATATATATATATATTACAACAGTAAGTAAAACATTACTTTCAAATAAAACCATCTTGGTTTGTGATACACGTATTACTAAATTGTCCTTCCCTACTCGCAATACTAACTTGTCTTTTTCAACTTGCAAAACTGACTTGGCATACATTACACACACAAAATATGTTGCTACAAAATATCATTTTATTTTAATAATTATTTAAATGATATAATTATAACCTTGCCATTAAACTATTTAACATGTACAGTAATAACTATTTTAAAATATTGTAAATAATTTTTTTATATAAATAAAACACATTGATAATGAAAGATATGATTTTTTGCAAATTCCTTTTATGTTCAAAGATAGCATTTCCTCAAATAAACTACTATTATTGTCCTATATAAAAAAATTATAAAATTTATTTTAAACACATTTAGAAATTAAATAGGATAATATAAACTAAAATTTTCATTTTTTAATGTTGAAATTATCTTATAGTGAATTTTAGGGATTCTTATGAGAAACATATTATTTTGATGAATAGTGAGAAATACTGATTTTTAATTAAAAAACATCTTTTTGATTTAAATAATTATTAATGTTAAATTACATTTTAAAATTTTAAGGTAACATAAGATAAATTATAAATATATTAAAAAAAATTAGTTCATTATAGTCAATTTCACTTTGAAATGGAATATAAAAACTTAATAAACTTTTGAACTTATTTTTACTTTAAAACCCAGTAATTTCATCCCATCTACAATATTAACATTAATATAAAATTTTATGTTTCTATGAATATAATTTTGAAAAACATACATAGACCAATTTAATAATTATAATATGTAGAGTCTAATTAGATCATGTTGATTATTGACCAAAATAATTAGTAAAAGTGAGTAAAATTAACCATAGGGATTAAGGTCAAATTAATATTCATTACGGACTAAATAATAATCTTAAGTGCATAAATGAAATATAAAATTTTCCAAAAAAATTGTATAGAGATTATTAGTCCATACACCTAACACTATTGATTTATTTTTGTTTTTAATTACTTTATTTATGTATGACCATGTGTACACCTCATTTGTTTTCAAAAAATCCAACTGTGTCATTTTCCTTCCAAATAAAAGGCTACAAAATATCACACTTCCTTATACCTCTCATACCTATTAGGATCTGCCGTGACCTACCCAATAATCATCTAAGATATACTCCCTTCCTCATATAATCCTTATTTTTGATTGAAGTAAATCCAAGGAACCCTTTGGTCACAATCCAAAAAGAGTTACCCAATTAAGAGGTAACATCTTCTCCCAAGGCCTTTCTTTTATTTTCATTCTCTACCCAATGCAATCTATTTTTTAAATTATTGTATAAAAATTATAGTATAATATATATATTATAATTTTTTCATGATATTTTTTATACATAAACTTGCACACACCTCCATATAATGGATAACGAACTTACTGTTTATGTGTATGACGAATGACCACCTCACTAAGTGATGACTATTACATTTTCCTTACCACCTCTAATGGAGAAAATTATGATGGAATATATATATATATATATATATGTTATATATTATATAAAATTTTCCTTATGATTATGTATTAATTTTATAATGTATATTCTATTTGTTTTCATTTAGTGTTGATACGATAATTTTGTTTTTGGAAATTTGGACTACCGCCCCCTCAAAGTCATATGATTCGTTTATACACTACACTGATTGTAATAAAAATGGTTTTAGTGAATATATAAGATATATATGATATTATAAAACTAAAATAAAAATTATTTATATATACATATATATAAAAATATGTACATATATTTATTTTACTTTTATTCTTTCAATAAGACAATTATATAGAAATAAAATTCATCCGTACATAGGACATGTCATCTCCATGAATGATGTATTCCTTTTCATACTTATATATTATATATATTATTATAATAAAAAATATACTATATATAATTTATATTTATATCTTGATTTAAATTTTGGATATCATGGTATAAAGTTTTAATACCAATGATATTAAAAACTAAGACACATGTGAAGAATAAAATGAATATTACCTATAGTGAATCCTTAAAACTAGGTTTCTAACAAGCACATAATATAATGTTGTGATAAAACCATATATGGTATTTTATATAAGAATACTCTACTTTAAAATATGTATAATATTTTTATATTGATTATATAGGAGGTTTGAATTAGTACGACAAGAGTGAAGACACAAGGTAAGGAGATTTAATCTCACTTTTTTTATATGAGATACAAGTTATGTTAACCACTCTATCCTTTTATGTTTTGTATATAATAACCATGGTTTTATTGTATATATACTATTAAAAATTTATGGGTATTCACAATAAATTTTATGTGCATTATTTTATGGGTTTTAAGTTTCAAAAGTTACCTAATTGGTAAAGTAGTTTTTTATCAATTTTACCTCTTTGAGAATTGTGTATTGTTATGCACCTGAATTATTTTTCAATATGTATATACTTCCATTTTACTTGTTATATCATGAATCTCATAATTTTAATATTATTTTATGATTCCATAATTTCCTTTTTATTACATGAAGAATATGGTCACATGTTACCCTGTTATAGGAGTTTATTGAAACAATATCATCACTTTTCGAGATTGATTATTTTTATTCTTTATTTGAAAAAATGTTAAGATAAATATCTCAATAAAATTCATGAATTTTCACATCCCGCATTAGTGGGATTCTTTATATTACTTGGGACATTTTTAGCAGGATGTCTTATTCTTCCACATTTAAAGTAATTATTGGTTCCCTTAAGACTGTTCCCAAGATGGTTTTCCTATAATTTTGAAACGTGGGATGTGTGATCTTCTTTCCATCATGTTATTTATTTACCGAACCACCCATAAAAGATTTTATTTTCTATTTTTTTCACCTATCCAATGAGACCCTGAAGAGTCCCCAATCCCTATTTCAACTATGAGGGCACAACGGAAAATGTCTTCACAACTGTCGAAGTCACGAATCACCAACTCTATTCATAGGCTTATATTTTGTTAACTAAATAAGATATCCACATTTATTTTGGTGTTCATTACAAATATAGAGTTTTATCTTGAAATCCTTGTGATTTTTACTTCACATGAATCAAGGGACTTATCTTCCATCTACTTAAGTCGGAGGAACTCTCTTTCCATTATGAGACGGAGGGTTTAGGGAAATTATTTATTGTAAAAAATCATGATTTCTTCCCAATCCATCAAATCATTTTCCACTTAGGAATTCATATTCTTTATAAGTGTCCACTACTGATCAGCTTTTCCATCAAAATGATAGACTGCCAGCATGAATTTCTTTACTTTTGAGCACTAAAGGATAGGGAATATATTTTCAATGAAGTTAATACATTATTCCACAAGGAGGGGATCATAAGAACCACTAAACATGGGAGGTCATTTCTACATGAATTATTATAGGGAAAATTTCTCTTCGCTTTGAGGAGGAGGGAATTCTATATGATTCAATTTATTATTCACAACTTGAGACATGTGATAAAGTACTATCATGAAGTTTTTTCAACTTGTTCCCATAATATTAAGCATATAAATAGGTCAAACATCACATTTCCTATCACATTGATTGTTAGAAAATGTTATTCTATTTCCCACCATTAACTAAGAAAAATACATACAATTAGGGGGCCTGAATACTTTTCTATTAAGAATAAAAATGTAACTTTAAAGATAAAATGGTTAGGTCTTAATGGAAAAGTTTATACTAACTTGTGATTCCCTTGGTTTTGATACTGGTTATCTATTATATGTTTCCTTATATATATTCCTATGGTATTTTTTTCCCTTAATAATGGTTCATACTAAGCTTCTAAATTTACCAAATCATATCACTCTGTGAGTTTGTAACTAGGAGTACAACAAGGCCCAATTTTTTGCACCCGTTCGCATTCGAGTATAGCTCAAAGAGGTGTTTTCTGGTTTTACCCCTAGAAACATCTATTACAGAGCCACCTCCACTTGTCTATATCCAAATAGGGATGTATTTTCTTGAGAAACCACTTATTATACACTCACTAAAATCTAGTTATTTTTTTCTTATACGTTGTCTCATCCTTAAGGTTCTAACTAAAGGGCTCTATTCCAAATATAAAAACATAACTAGACCATCCTCAGATACAAACTATATTGACCCTACAATTTTAAAAATTTAATTACATTATTTTGATCATAATAAATCATCACATTATATGACAAGGATTTTAATGTATAGTGTCTTCGAAGACTAGTTATATAAAAATAAAAACACAGGAATAAAGAAAAAAAATTTATTTAATGTTTATAAATAAATCCTAACTTCCATTGTTTTAATACATCTTTATAGGATAACACAGGGATACCATGTACATAAGGATGAGCTAAAACGTCAAGTAAGGGAATAAATAAAAGAATAATGATTTATCACAAGTGTTATAAGGCATGAACTAATGATATAAAAAGACATGTAACATATGTCATCATATCATATAAACATGGGATCATATAAACAAGGACTCACAATATTATGGGAGAAACAAAAAACACGACTTTATCATGACTCAAGTCTCGTTACACATAGATAAGAAAAAGTCAAGGTTAACCACAAAGACCATTGCACGTGGTAGCATGAGTCAAGGCTAACTGCCAAGGCTGTTTCACATAAAGTCTGATGCAACTAAAATTTACCCAATTAGTTGGACCAATATTGGGGTGAACCAATCATAATATGTTCATTAATATTCTTACCACTTACATAATCATACATAATCAATCATACATAAACATAAGGATACCCGTGCACGGAATCGGTATCATAATCATGTCATAAAGTATAATAAATGGGTGTATCATACAAGTGTCTATGTAAGAAAGGAATTAGAATATAAATGGACAATATTATGTGAAAATAGGAATATATCATTTTATGTGATGTCAAAAAGATGTGACAACATGTATGAAGAGTGTTTACAACATTTTAGCATTAAATCATTTTATTGTGTTTTTAATAAAAATTCTAAATAATATTTTTAATTAAAAAAGGGAATAATATTTTATATAAAAACATAAGATAAAAAATTGTTTTCATACCACACATAATGATTTTATAAAAACAATAGTTTTTAAAATATATGATAGAGTGCACTAGATATAATGAAATAATTCAGGAAGTATTGAGTAGTCAACCATTTAAAAAGATGTATATCCTTGAAAGAGAATGATGAATGGATCTTGTTACATGATTTTGGACCATATAAAAATCATTTATAAGATATTCATAAAAATAATAGATAAATTTATTTGGGTAAAAATAATGATAGAGAAACCTGAATGAGTAATTGAGGTTCGGGTATAGTCTCTTACCTTAAGTCTGACGGTGTCCTTCCCATGATCCTAATGTATTAGATAACAATATTACATTCAGTAATTAAAATTTCCAAAACCTCTTATTAATTAAATTTATTTATCTAGACTTTATTATTTTTATTTATGTCTCTCTCAATGTTTTAAAAGGTTCAATATCATTGTTTGGGAGCATTTTTTTCCTTGGTTTTCAAGAACTATTTATTTATATACACGTAAGCATAAACATGTAAGATGATAATGGTTATACAAAATTGAATTTTATGTAATTATTGAACATCTATATGATTACATGATTATAAAATTCATTTGTTTATTTTTAGTGATGATGAATCATTATATAAAACATTAATGATAATCGTTTCAATTAATTGGTGGTTTTTTATCACATAAAACACATTTGATTTATAAATTAATATCATGCGTACTAATGATTCTAGAACCATAAATTATAAATAATAAATATATAATAGTATGATTAAACCATTAAAATGGTTTCATTACAAGAATTAAACATGATAATAGAAATTGAAACCCCATCGTCCTTAAATCTGATAAATTAACAAATCTTGGATGGTGTTATAATTTCTAGTATAAAAGGAAGGTAAATGAGAGATTATGATGAATTATTACTTTATCATAACAAAATTATTTTATATGTAAGGTAATAGAGTTATCATAACATTTGGATAAAATTATGTGAGGAATGAAAAAGAAATAAAGGAACTTGAATGCAAACAAAAGAAATAAAAAGAGGAATTTACCTCTTGAGTAAATATTCCTTTAGAGAGTATTTAGGGGAAATGATTTGGTCTTTTAAAGTGAAAATTTGATTTTTGATGTGAGGAGTTTTTTTGGGAGATTATTTTATTAAAATATGTTTTATTTTAATTTATAAAATTAATCATAAAATTTTAATTAAATATACCTAACTTATAGATATACAAAAACATAATTAATAAATATTAAAATATTTACTTACATATACTATAATATATTTATATCATATTTTCAATTATAATAAGGATTAATATTATTTATACATTCATTAGAGAGGTTACTTTTCAATTAGATGGTTTAATATTCATAAGGGCCACATTACTATTCTTATGTTCATATTACTATTCTATTGGTATACCTTCTTTAACTTCTCGATACACCTTTTGTTTCAATAATCATTCATTTTAAGGTTTTTATTGTGTTCAATAAGTAATATTTTATTATTATAATACAATACATCATTATAGGATGGAAATTACCTTGATAAAACATTGGGTCATTACAATTACCAATAGGTATAAATATTCCATAACCACATCCATTTATAGTATCAAGATTTGATTGATTTCTTTGTAAATGATATAATATTTTCTATTGAAATACTTACGAATGTTTCCAAATACTTATGATTATAGAAAGGGTTCTCCTGAAATATTTCTCATCATATTTCACAAAGGGTAACTAAACCGATCCTTAGGTATATAATATAACAACCCATAGTTTTTAAACATAGATGTAACAACTTTTTTGGTGAAAATTCATTATATTTCACAAACACACACTTTAGGATCATAATATTATACTGTATTTCAAAACATAGAATCCTAAACAAATAATTCATTAGGGTTCTACATCATCATACACTTTGTTTTTTATATCTAACACCCTTATTAGATATATCACACATAATATATATCATCATGGCCTTGGGAAAAGAAATATAAGAATGAGTGAGCTCAAATTTTATGTTAGGGTAAATAAGGGAAATACATAAAAAGAAAATGAGATTAAGGGTATGATGACGTGAAAATTATATTTAAAACCCACACCCTATATGTCAAATATCAAAATCTCAAATAATGGAATTTTTAGGTAGTTCATAAGACATTAATTATATGGAAATCAAAGAACATGATACATGAGTGTATATCATTGACATAAGACATGAAATTATGTCACACACATAAGCATATAGAATCAATTCCATTGTATTCAAGGATCATTTCCAATGATATCATAGTGGAATGGTTTCACTCTCCAAAACATCATATTATTCATGTTTCACTCCCAATTCTATAATAATGGACAATGTCCTTTAGTGAACTAGGTTAACTCCCCATTACTGTCCTGTTTATGTCATGAGATTTCCAAACCAAACCCAATAAATTAGAGGGAGATATAGGTCCCCCTCATCTCATAATAAATATCAAAAAAAATGTGTGAAATAAAAATATAAAACATTCATCATATCCAAACCCATGAAAATAAATGGTTTTCATAATCAATCCACCATATTATAACCCATGAAAATGTAATGGGTTTCATATATATTTCATCATAGAATAAACAATTTAAATGAAATTGGTTTTATAAAAATATTTTTATTATAGTCACAAACCATAAAAATAATGAATAAGGATTGTAAAAAGGGATTATATCAACAGTAAAACATATGAAACACCAATGGTTTGGTTTTTAAAAAATAAAAATTCCATAACAAATAATTAAAACCTTATTTATTAAAAAATCCTTCCCATTATGCAAAAAACATTTATAGTAAAAAAAATTTAAAAAATTAATGAAAAAAATTCATTTGAAAATAATCTTGAAAATATGTAATGGAGTCTTGGAAGAATTTTTTGATTATGATAGAATGCAATTACTTAATTTTTTTACATTTTAAAACAAAATTTCCTTTCACATTTTCGGTAATAGTCAAAAGAAATTCATTTAGAAAAAAAAAGATTCCTCTTATTTTTTTTGGAATGTAAAAAAATGTATAAGTGAAATTAAACAATCTTATAGTATTTTTAAAAATATATGGGAATAATTTTTCAAAAACATACATATGGAACAAACATCATTTTTGGTTGAAGTGATAAATAAAATATATTATTATTTATTAAAGTTATACAGTTTTGATTCCATGAGTACTTAGAAAGAGGGAAATCTAAGTAAAACAAGTATTATTAAGAAATAACTAGGGGATAAGAAAAAACAGGATTTTATTTTGAGATAGATCATAAGTATTCACCATGGGAAATGTAATCATAAACAATCCTAATAAACAATGGGATTGTGACATAAAATATATATAACATTATTATCTTTTGAATTGTAAGCACCATTAAGGATCAAAATAAAATTAAAAATAAAATTTAATTAAATGATGTATATTAATTATATTACATGTCAATGTGAGGATTGTACAAATCATTAGGGAAGGTAGGTTCATAACATATCTTATAACCCAATGAGAGAAATTATTGAAAAAAACCCATACCTTCACTCTCAACATCCTTAATAAATATTGAAACCTCATGTAAAATAAATATATTTTTAGTAATCATATATTAAATTACCATAATTATATTTATCTACAATATATGATTTACTTAGGAATTTTTATTACCCATTTATCGATAATTACTTTTTCATATTACATTTTAGGTAATAACTGCTTCATTTTTCTTATAGTTTTGGGTTTCATATTTTTGATAAATTTCTTTGATAATGGTATAATAGTATCCATGATATTAAAAAAGATATTAATATCATATATATTTATTATATATTTTGTATATTAATATATTAATGATATATATTGTAAATGAGTGACAACTTTTATGGAGACAACAATACATGGATTCATTTGAACATGAGTTCCATTTTCTTGATGGATCAAATGAAAGGAAGGTAAATAATTTATAACATTTATAGAGTAATTTTTATTTCATATATATCTCTAACATATATTCATTTAATTTATATAAATTACCTTCTAAGTAATGTGTTAGTGAAAAATGAAACACATCTCTTCGTGAGGCATTAGTCTTTCATACACAAGAATTATGTTATAATTTATTAAATGGATGGAAAGGTAATAATGTAAATTAAATAATTCATTTAAATAATGATTATTATTTCATTAATTTCATATATAAACACCAAATTAGTCTTTATTACCTTCCATGTAAATCGTAAGTGAAAAGTGAACCACGTCACTTTTTGAGGTGGTTGTTAACCATACAGAAGAGTATCCTTATCATATTCCCTACAGAAAGGAAAGAAATAATTTATATGTCCTATTATAATTATATATTTATAATATGTAAAAATATATCAAATAATATATATATATATATAATTATATCCAACCATAAGAAGTGATGTTCGAAAAATAAATACATCGATTTGGGAGGTGGTAGTCAACAGTACACACGATCAATTGTTTCATTTCCCATTTAAGGGAGGAGGATATGGTTTTAGGTACTGTACTTAATAAATAAAAATATAATAATAAGGAAAAAATTGAGATTATTATTTATCAATGGTTTAATAATATTTGGAAGAGGTGGAAGGTGAAATAAAATTAAATTCTCGGTTAGGGATGTTACCTCTTCTTCAAAAAAATTCTTTCGGTTTGCACAATAATTATTTATATAATGGATTTTCAATAAAAAAAGATTCAAAGACGTGGGAAATTAAATAAGTAAGTCATTTATGTATGTGTTGTATGAATTAATGGGATTATGATGTTTGAATAAGAGAGTATTTGGGGTGGACGTTTATACATGGGGTAGAGGGCACACAAGAAATTTTTGAAAAGAATAATGTGTAACCATGTTTTTCAAATAAAAAAAGATCCAAAATGGTTTGTTATAAATAATTAAAGGTTTTATGGTTGAAAAATGTCCAAACAATTAATTTTTAGAAGTTTATAGTTCATTTTCACTTAATCATATTAGTTTAACCCTTGTTAGACAGGTTTTAACCTTGACCACAATAATTAATTTTTACTATTTCCACTATTAGTTATGGTCAGAAAATAAGTAAATTTTATTATATAAAATTAATTATATTGATTCCATATATGAAATACATATTTCTAAATTCAATTTTTTATGATGATATAATTTAAGTTAAAAGTAAACCCACATATGTGATGAAAAAGTGGGTTTCCAAAAAAATGTTTAAAAATATTAAAACGTTTTTTTATCAAAATACAGTGTGAAATTTATTATAATGACCAATATTGGTATATTTATAATATTATAATACTAATTTTACTTTTTAAAACAATTTTTAAAAAAATTAACCTTATGAATTCTTTAAATGAAAAGGAAAGATTCAATAAAAACCAGTAATTTTCAATATTCAATGAATAATTTATCTTTTTAGAAAAAACATTAAAATAATAAATAATGTAATTATTCAAATTATTATTGAATATAGGAATTTATATTTGTAAAATAATTTTTTAAAATTTTTCAAAAATTACTTTTATTATTTGTTCTCAAAAAATTAAACATTTTTTGAGAAAATATAATTTTAGAAACATAAAATTACTTTACAAAAAATTAATTAATATTTTTATTAATATGTTTTAATTATAAAAAATTATTATAAATTATATTTAAAATGTTTTTATTCATATTCATACATCTATTTTTAATGTCTAGGTCATAAAAACCATATTGAATCATAGTATACTATGGTTTATTAGAACACGATGTTCCGTGTAGTGAAAGAAATCGAATAAACTAAATTTATAAATAAAAATATTTCCTAAAATCTCATTCTATTACAAAACTGGATTAATAAACATTTAGGATATGTTTTCCAGGAAGAATTTCCATAAATATTACCCACTATATAGAACTAGGAATATAAAAAGTGACATCTATAATTTTTCTCAACTTTTTGGTGAAAGGACTTTGATAGATCCAAGGAATTACTATGGAGGTTCCCAAACCATGAGAAATACATGTCATTGTAGAAATATATTTTATATTACATTTTATATCATTATATATAGGATTTTGTGGACTCCTATCTGATGTAGGCCTAACAATTAAGGTGTTGGATTATGGCCCATTACTCCTTGATGATGTTTCCCATCATTCAAACATTAAGAAATATGGATGTTGAACATAGAGAAGTGATTAAAATAAAATAATGATTATATTTGTTTTTCCAATCAATTTGATTACCTCACTGGGAATATAGACATGTTTTAGTTTCTATCACAAAATTCAGCATTATTAAAACCATTAGTTGAGGTGCAGTTGTGTGATATTTTTAGTTGTCCACATGTTCAACAAGGGTGATAAAAAATAAAAGAAAAAACTACCCCCGATTATAACTATGAAAATTATAATTATGTAACATTACAATTTTATAAAATTTAAAACCAACATAAACAAATACATTCTCAATAATAAAAAAAATTAAATATGGATCTAGAAATGTTGAATGAAAAATTATTTTAGAATGTAAGGACCATATATGTATCCTCCTCATCCACAACCATAATGGACATTCTATCCATTTCAACCCCTAGATATCAGTAATACCTACCAAAAAATAGTACCAATTATACTATCAATATATCATGAAGAAAACTTGAAGACCCCCAGTATCAAATATAAAGTATATGTTTCCCTATTTTATCCAAAAAAATTATCAGATGATGATTTCCCATGAGAATTACATATAAATCAACATGAATATCTCTAAAACCTAAATCATTAATAGGAATATATTTTTCTAACTATATTTAACTGGTAACGTGGTATACTACATGGAAATATGGAATCACATACATATAATAAGGCTAAATCTATTATTTTATGAAGTAGATGAGATTTCAAATAATGAATCTATATGAGAAATTGTGAAATGTAGAATAAAATCATGGTTTAGTGAGAGAGGATGAGGAAAAAAAATCATGTTAAAGAGGAAAAATATGAAGATAAATTTGATGTTGAAGTTTCAAAAATTATGGAAAATAATATAGATGAAAAAAAACAAGGGGAAGTTTTACCTTGTGGTGATGAATAAAAATAACATAACGTGTATAAATCTACATAACAAAGAACACGTATCTCATTTCTATAGTGGATGAGGAAATGGAAATTGGATTCCTAGTACAAATTTTTTTTTATACATTTTCAAAGATCACCAAATTAACATAGCTTTTGTGGAATCAATTTCATAGGTTATAGTGTCTCTAAATGTTTTGAAATAATTAATTTCTATGAAATTAATGTTTAAATATTTGAGAGAAATAACCCATAGTATTTTATTATCAACAATTAAATAAAGAAAAATACCACTAATGATGATATAGCCATATAGTTTTTAAGTAACATGCACAATTCGCTAGAGTAAATTTGAAAAATGATTTTTTTTTTATGATAGAGGCAATTTATGTCAATGATTATATTTTTAATTTTATTATTATATGATCAAAAGATTAAAATTTTATCATTGAAACATTCTAATTGATCATTGATGTAAAGACAAGGAATCCTGTAAAGGTTTCCTATAATCCTAGCTAAATTTTGTTTTTTATGGGTTTCTAAATCCTCATGATGGATAATGAAGGATATGTAATAATAATATTGGGAATACAGTTATTTTCCACCATGAAGGTACAAATTAACATGAAATAAGGAATAATTAAATTTTTTATTTTTTGAGAAAAATGATTTATTATACTTGATAAAGGTAGTTAATTGTCAAATTGTTTTCACCTAGGATGATGAAATATGAGAGATATCACTGTATAGTTTTTAAGAGGTAGAAGTGGTAGAATAATAATCACTATTTAGTAAACTAGAGGATGTATAGGAGAATATAATGAGTATTATAGATGAAATACAATATAAGAAATAAGATCAACCCCATGAAGAAGATAAAAACAATTTAATGATATACAATGGACATAACCACTATCAGCATAAGAATTATAGTATCTTATTCCTTCAACCATCAAGCCAATGATGTTAATTATGAAACCCATACCCACTAAGATATAGTAATCATTTTTGGGAAGAAAAAATACTATAAAGTTCATCATTAATTTCAATCTGATTGAAGAGACAGAGGAAATAATTAATTCTATTTTGATGATCAAGAAGAATTGAAATGCCTCAACCTCATATAACCTAATGTTGGTCCATTATAACATTTCATTGGCATTATTACAATGAAACAAATCAAAAAGTACCATATAGTTTAGTTGTATTGGAAATCCAAATTACATATATGATTCACATAGTACATTGGTAAAACAAAATAAAACATGCTACATAATAACTGAAATAAACTGATTCTTTAAAGCTTAATCAATGTTCCCTTATAAATAACATGGAGAGATAAACATAATAATGTTAATCTCGAATGCTCATTAAGGGTATATTTAATAAAATAAATAATGAATCAATCTATATGGAAAGGTAAATAACTATACACACTTTCCATTTTCATTATTAGATAAGGCATAAATAATATGTAAAGTAAGAAAATAAAACACATAACATTAATAAATAGATGACGATAAACTACATCCATAGATGTTTTGATGAAAAATTATCATGGATAAATAATGATTTAAATTAATGGAGGGAAATACTTTATTTAAGTACGTTTTTTCTCAATCACATGAAAACATATTACCATCAAGACCATTTACAAGATAGTTTAAAACAAAGGGTAAAAACTGATTTGGCCAACTTATTCATCTCATGAGAACCTACTGATGCATAGAGAAGCTATATAATATCCAAGAACCACCCATCATTGATAAGCCAAAGTATTTCTCATATTGAATAGAAGAATAAAAAATGTTCTTTATTAAATTACCATATTCAATGAGTAATATGAATCTATCAAAAATTCTAATTAAGGAAATAATATAATATCATGAATATAATGAGATTCATGATATCAGGTAAAAAAGGTAGAATATATACTTTATAAATGGAACTAGGTGCATAAAATTATAATATTACTTAATGAAATGAAATTAAGATGAAATCCCTTACCTTAAGTCTGATACATTCTGTATGTGTCTGAAAATCATCTTTCTCGGGTATCACCTTTAGATTTACACAAAATGACTCCATAAGTTGGATTTCGGCCTCATTTGATGCCACATAGATGAAGTGAGTGATGTTAGGAAAGGGAATGGGTCGGTATTGTCTGATAAAAATTGATTTTCAGGTGTGAGTTAAAGAGAAGGAGATGTTCCCATTTATTAGAGATGTGAAGGGCACTTTTGGATGATCATAAAATATTAATTTATTATAAATTGATTTTCAGTTTCTAATGGATTCATTGTAATTTATTTCGATGATAGGGTGTTTATGAATTTAAATCCTCTAAAAAAAGTTTTTAGGAATTTCTAGGTAATAAAATTAACCTTATTTTTCACTTTAACCCTTAGTTTAATAATTTAACTCTTATCAGGTCTTCTTGTATTTTTTCACCATATAGATAATTTAGATACTATAAAATGAAAATATAACCACAAGTTCATCATTAATTAAATTATACCATTATATAATTTATTAGTCTGTATATTATATTTTTATAATTTTTATATAATTTAATAAAATATCATTT
This sequence comes from Viscum album, assembly GCA_963277665.1. Taxonomy (NCBI): domain Eukaryota; kingdom Viridiplantae; phylum Streptophyta; class Magnoliopsida; order Santalales; family Viscaceae; genus Viscum; species Viscum album. The sequence continues at coordinate 1,593,385,147 of OY728126.1, forward strand.
GTTTTAAAAACTCATTTACATCAATTTTGGCACTATTTAGTAGTTGTTTTTTGTTATATTCAGAACAACATGATTCCTTAAACCCAAATGAATTAAATCTAAGATAAAATATCATATTAATAAAAAACATCATATATGGAATAAAAAAATTCAAATGACATTAATTTTAATATTTATAATATCACTTCTTTTATTCTTTCATTAATAATGAAAATACTACATCATTGTTGTCTAATATATAAATTTAATAATTTAATGTCAAAAAAATACCACGATGAAGTAAAGATTTATATCTTTCTAGTTACTATTTATAGTTCAATATATCACTTATATAACATGAATTTAAACTTTTTTAGTAATAAAATACATGTTTATGTTATATTCCCCTTTTCCTTAAATTAAATATTATAAAAGGTAATTATCACAACCAAGTGTTTCAATGGGGTCCTAAAAGTGACCTAAGGATGCTCATGGTCGGTCCTGAATCATAAAATAGGATTGGGACATATATTTGGGTAGTTTTATATTATTATAATATTATATTTTTACCCTTATCAACCTAATTTACCCTTTAACCATAGTAAATGAAATAATTACTGAAGTTACAATTCATAATGTACAAAAATAAAATGTACCAATTTACACAATTTGTACATTAATATTCCAAATATGGAATCTATTTTACCAAGTTATATACATAATATTGAGAGAAATTAATTTAAAATTAATTCACGTTGTTAAAACCTGAAAGTGTGTTTTAAGAAGTAAAATTTGTTAAAAGATTTACACATGTTTATGTTAAATTTCAAAGTGAAATTACATCTAATGAAAAAATGGACTTAATGATAAAAACAAAATCCGGTCACATTTTATAAAAAATTTAAAATATAATTTAACTATATAAATAAATTAGGTGAAAATGTTGTTTTGAATTAAAATGTAGTATTTTTCATTATTCATTAAAAGTAAAAACATTTCAAAAAATTACCAAAATTTCACCCTAAGCTAATTTTGATTTTCCATATTCAAAAGTGAAGTGTATTTTGAAAAATAAAGTTTAAAAAATATCAAAATGTAGTTAATAGTATTTCTAAATTCATTTTAAATGGCTAGTTTGATAGGTCGTCGTGTTCTTGAACTCGAGGTTGTGTACAATGAAAGCGATTGAATTATTTAAATGGAATCTGACCACGGAAGCATAGGGTATTAAATTATTCCCTCCTCCATGTAATTTTATCCTTGAAATTTCTAGAATACCATGACATAAAAAGATTCAGGTGGTTCTTCATCATATGTTCATTAGGTTACCATGTGGCCTCTTTCATTTTATGGTTTCTCTAAGAACATTTACCAGGATGGTTTTTTGATATCTCAACAATAGTTATCTAGTATCAAGAATATTATTAAGTTATTCACAATCTAGTAAATTGGGTTGTAGTTATATTTATTTTTATGTGATTACGTGCATTGGGTTTGGCATATATTTCATTGTAGTGATATGTGGAACACATCATGAACTTTTGAGATACATAAAAGAATTTCAAAATGGTAGGCTATAGATCCTTTTCGTTATTGAATTTAAAAATTTCTGATGGACTTGTGAATTAATTTACTCTTCTTACTGGATCTTATAACACCCTTCCACATAGATACCATCAAGAAAACATGATCTCCTACTTGAAATTACAAATCCTTCCTCTGGTTATCACCATATTTTTTTTCCTACATTGAGATATTTTGATATGGGTTTGAATAATAATTACCTTACCCTTTGTTTCTTCATCAGGTTCTGGTCCAAAAAGGGTTCTTTCACAAACATCCTCCCAACTAGTTGTTTTATTAAATCTATTTTCATATAACTCTTAATACAGTGTCACTTGAATACTTGAATGGATGGTATTTTTATAGAGAAAATTATAATAGAGGTAAATGTTGTTCCCACAAACCTTGAATGTCAAATGAGCATGATCTCAACATGTCTTCAAATGTTTGAATAGGTTGTTATGATTTTCCATCATTTTGAGGGTGGTATATTGTTCTCAATTGAAGATCAGTATCAAGGGCCTTCTTAATAATTTTCAAGAATCTTGATGTAAAACGGGGATTACGATCAGAAAAAATTGATAGGGGAACACCATGAAGTATTATAACATAATTTATATACAGTCTTTCTAAACATTCAAGTGGAAAATCTTCTCTTTTAGGAAAAAATGTTATGACATGGTAAGACTATAAAAAATAACCCATATCATATCATTAATTTTACTAGAAGTTGGTAGACCCATGAAAAAGTCCCTTATAATATCATCCCATTTCCACATAGGCATAGGAAGAGGTTGCATGACTCCTCTAGGATGTTGTCTTCTAGCCTTAACCTGTTAAAAAACCAAACATTTCAACACATAATCATCAATCTCCCTCTTTATGATGTGCAACCAAAAATTATCCTTAAAATCTCTATACATCTTAGTTCTACAGGGGTGTATAGAGAAATTGGAGCTATGAGCATCATCCAATAATTCTCATTTTGGCTTCGGTATTGAGGGGACATAAAGCCTCTTCCCAAATTTAAAAATTACATCTTGAAATATGAAATCAATCAATATCCCATCACTCACAGCTTTAATATTATTTTGAAACTCTACATCATCAGTCGTAGAAATTTTTATCCTTTCCAGTAAATATGGTTTGGAAACCATTTGAAAAAATAGTGATTTGTCACCCTCTATGAAAATTCACATATCCATCATTATTAGATCCATGAAAATAGGATCCCTTTCAACACTTATCTTGATCAGAACTCTACAGACTATTCTTATCAAGGTATCTACCACCTTATTTTCCATACTTGGGTGGTAGTTTACTGTGAAATCATAATCCTTTAGTAAATTGAACTATCTCATTTATCTCATGATCAACTCCTTCTGTGAGAATATATATTTTAAACTATTGTGATCATTATATATCTCAAATTTTTCACCAAAGAGATAGTGTCTCCATATTTTCATAGCAAATATTTCTATAGCTAAGCCAATATCATGAGTTGGAATGTGATGTTCATTGGTTTTTAATCATCATGATGCATACGTAATAACCCTGTCATTATACATAAGGACACAACCAAGTCATTTTCTTGATGCGTCACTATAAATAACAAAACCATCATTCCTAGATAGAAAATACAAGATAAGATCATTGAATAATCTTATTTAACATTCATAAAAACATTCTTCACACTCTTTTATCCAAAAGAATTTAACCCATTTACGCATGAGCATGGTAAATGGGATAGCCAAAATAGTTAAATTCTGGACGAAACACTGATAGAAACCAGCTAAACTAATAAAACTGCATACCTCAATTATACTTGTTGGTGATGTACATTATTGAATTGCATTTTTCATTGAAGGATCAACTGAGATTCCATCCTTGGAGACTATATGGAAAAGGAATGAAATTTACTAAATCTAAAATTAACACTTTCTAAATTTACCATATAATTCTTCTCTTATGAGAGTCTTAAGAATGATTTTTATGTGATACTCATGGTCTTCAAATCTATTAGAATATATTAGAATATCATCAATGAATACTAAAATGAAATAATCATGATATTATTTGAATAATATTTTCATGATATCCATAAAATCTAATGATTCATTAGTAAACCCAAAATGCATTAATATAAATTTGTAATGGCCACACCTCGTCCAAAAAGTCCTCTTCAGAATATCTTCCTTTATCATTCATAATTTATGATATCCAAAACAATTATAAATATTCAAAAAAAATTGAGCCCCTTGAAATTGATCAAATAAATAATCAATATGAGGTAGATGATACTTTTTTTACTATAATCGCATTGATTTCCCTATAATCAATACAAAGCCTCATGAATCCATATTTCTTCTTGATAAAGAGAACATGGGCTACCCCTCAAGAAACAAGCAGGCAGATAAATACTTTTTAATCCAACTCTTTATGCTGTTTTTTAGCTCTATTAATTATATAGTTGTCATTATATAGGTTTTTTTATATTAACCCTGCATCAGAGATTAAATAAATACAATACTCAACTTTACGCTCAGGGGAATGTCCAGGTAAATCTTCAGGAAAAAATTCTATGTATTCCTTTAAAATAGGTATGTCCTCAATTTTAAGATTACTTCTGTCATCCCTAGATGTTGTTTTCTATTCATCTTCAATAATCTCATTCAGTAAAGCTACTAGGTGATGATTTTGATAAGAATCAGTTGATAAAGTTTCTCATCTAAATATAATAGATTCTATATCTTTGTCACAAATCACAACATCCTTCTTCTTACAATAGATTTTCTCATCATATTTTCAAATCCAATACCTACCAAGAATTATATAGAAATATACCATATGTATGATCAAAATTAGCAATTAGAACTCATTTATATTCAATAATAGGACCTTATCCACACATCTTTGTTGCGATAAGGTTCCCACTACGACTTATGACTAACAAATCCATTTTCATTGTGAATTGGAAATATCTTATTTTAAAAAAAAATTGGGATGATATAAAATAATGTGATGATCCAGAATGAAACAAACCATTAGCTAAATTTGAGTAAATAATTAAAGTACCTTCCACCACATTATTTGGAACTTCAACCTCAAAATTTGTTATCGCCAAATCTTAGTCATCTCAGCATAGCCTATTATGTGGTAGATTCCCTTGGTGTTTTGGGAAATCATTTTCCTAGTGTCCCGTATCTTTAAAATTCTAGAAATGGACAACATTAATTTGTTTCTTCCCTTTTAATTCCTAAGCCTAGTGTGCCTTCTCTCCACACATATAAAAAAATCCAAATCCCTTCAAACATTTCCCACAGTTCTTTTTTCCATAGTTTTCACAAGATTCAAATCATCCAAACATATTCTTACTATTTGAGGCATTACATTTTTCGTGGTTATTAGATGGCCTCTTATTATCTTTTTTTCCATTGAATATATTGATCCTAGAAAATTCATTCTCTATCTTGATGGAACTGAAAACAATTTCATAATATGATGAAAAATTCTATGTAACTGATTCAGTTTAGAGATTTGGATTAAGACTTTCAAATAAGTGATCGATCATGCACTTTGTCATGAGTACATAATCCATAGAAAAATTGGTTAACATTTTAAAGGTATCTTCATAATCGCAAACACTCTCTTCTTCCTTTTTCTTTATGCTAAGGAACTTTCTCTTCATCTCAATTTTTTGATCATGAGGAAAGTATCTATCAAAGAATTTCTCATTAAAAGTCATCTATTCCAAAACTTCTCTTTATTCATCTTACCTAGTATTTTGGATTAATGTCAACCATTCATCTATATCACCTTAGGAAAAATTGACCTAAAAATTAACCTTTTCTATTTCACTACATCCCAAGGCTATTAATATATTTTTTAGAGACTTACTCCCCCACTCATCAACAATTGGTTTCGTAGTCCCACTAAATGATGGGGGATTTTTTTCATAAATAGATCTAGTATAATAGATTCCTTCTGCAGAATTGGTTGTTTCATTTGGGAATGGTTATTTTTATTAACCTGATTAAGATTCCCTGGTATCATCATGATTTTATCCATTCCAATACCATCTGTATTTATTTTTTCTATAGGGAAACCACTACAATTTCCTCGAGTGTTGATATCATTCATCCTAAAAGGTTCTATTTCTATATGATGAGACATATAGGATTAGCTCCCAAATTTATGAATTTTAAATATGAAAAAACACTCAAAATAAATATAAAATTTAGGCACCATAAATAATATACTTTTGTTACTTTGGGTGAATTATAATATGTGTATCCTCAAAGTCTAACATTGGGTATGTTCCTTAATATATGTTTTCTAAATCTAGTTTCCAACTTTGTTTCCAAACTTCCTTTAGAACCTACTATAATAACCCATCCTCAGATAACCTGAAGGCGGTGCATTATTAGATTTCATCGGAATTATTACAAGTAAACAAATATCTAAGGACCGTACAGTTTATTAGTGTTTGAAATCCAAATTACATACATGATACCCATAGTATATTGGGTAAAAAATTAAAACATGAAAAATAATAACTGAAATAAACTGAATCATTGAAATATTAATCAAAGCTCTCTTCTTCAAAACATGGGGAGAGAAATATAACATGGGTGATCTTGAATGCTCAGTAAGGGTAAGTATAACATAAGAAATAATGAATAAATCTATATAGTAATGTAAAGAACAAAACATAACTTACATTTTCATAACTAGATAAGGCACAAAGAATATGGAATTTAAGAACATGAAACACATTCCATAAATCAATAACTAATGATAAACTACATCCATAGATGTTTTGATGAAAAAATATCATGGATAGATAATTATTGAAACTGAATGAGGGAAATACATTATTTAAGGATGTCATGTCTTAAGAACATGAAACCCTATTACCGTCAATTCCTTTCACAAGATAGTTTAAAACTATGGGTAAAAACCCATTTGGACAACATAAAAATCACATAAAATTTTGTCGATGCATCAAGGAGCTATATAATTTCTGGGCTCCACCCGTAATTTCCAGTCCATAGTATTTCTCATAATTAATAACCAAACTAAATGATATTCCATATCAAATAATCATATTAAATGAGTAATATTTATCTTTCAATAATTTCCATGAAGGAAATAATATAATAACATTAAAATAATGAGATTAATGATAACAAGTCAAAAGTTAGAATATATAACATATTAAAGGAAATAGGTGAATAACATTAAAATATTTCTTAATGAAATAAAGTTGAGTTTAATTCTCTTACCAAAAGTATGATACTCTCGGTATGTGTTTGAAACTCCTCTTTTTCGGGTATCTCATTTTTATTTTCACAAAAGGACTCAATAAGGTCAGATTTCTTCCTAAAGTGTTGCCTCTATGATGAAGTGAGAGAATTTTGGAGAGGAAATGGGTATGGTTTTTCAGAGAATAAGGTCATTGGATGTGTGAATTAAAGAGAAGGATACGTTCCCTTTTATAAGAGTGTTGAGGGGCAATTTTGGAAGATCTTAAAATATTAATTTATTATAAATTTATTTTATTTTTCTAAGGGATCTAATGGGATTTATTTATAGGATTAGATGGGGATGTCTATAAATCCTACCAAACAATGGTTTTATACATTATTATGTCATAAAATTAACCTTATCTTTTAGCTTTAACCCTCAGTTAAATAATTTAATTCTTACCATGCCCTCTTGTATTTTTACACCATATGGTTAATTTGGATACTATAAAATTACAAGAGAACCTCAACTGGACCCTTAATGACATTTTTAAAATTATCTAAGTCAGTTGGCAGAATATTTGATTTTTAGGATTTCTATATCATTTAATAATATAGTATTTGTTTTAAAAACACATTTATTTTAATTTTGACCCTATTTAATATTTTTTTTAAATTCATAACAACTTGATTACTTTAATAAAACTGAATAAAATCAAATATAACATGTCTTAGTCTTCCAAAAAATTTATGTATGGAATTAAAACGTTCAAATGAAATTTATTTTTATATTTATAATATCTTTTATTTGATTTATTCATTATTAAGGCAAATACTGCATCATTATTATCTCATAAATAATTTTCATTATTTAATGTCTAAATATTAAAAAAAATAATTATTTAGGAAATATTTTTATATTTATAATTAATATTTATAGTTGATGAGATCACTTATATAACTCGAAGAAATTTTTTTAGTAATAAGATATATGTTTATGTTATATTTCCCTTTTCTTTAAATTAAATATTATATAAGATCATTATCACACCCAATAGGTTCCATGTAGTCCTAAAATAGACCTAAGTATGCTGATAGTCGTACATATATCATCCAATAGTATTAAGAAACATGTTAGGGTAGTTTTATATTATTATAATATTATTTTACTAGCCTTATTTACTTAATTTTCCCTTTAACCATGGTAGATAAATAAAATTATTGAAGGTACTATTCATAATTTTCAAAAAAGGTACATATTTACATAATTTGTACCTTATAATTCCAAATATGGAATCCATTTTTCCATATTCACAATAGAAAATTGGAATAAATTAATATAAAATTCATTCCCATTATCAAAACTAGAAAGCAAGTTTTAAAAAGTAAAATCTATCAAATGATTGACATGTTTTTATGTCCAATTTCAATATGAAATTATTTATAATGACCAAAATTGGATATTATGATAAATAGAAAATCCAATAACACTTTAAAACCAATTGAAAATATAGTCTAACTATTTAAATAAATTTGAATAAAAGTCTTTTTTAAATTAAAATGTAGAATTTTTCACTATTCATTAAAAATTGAATCTTTTTAGAAATTTACCAAAATTTTTCCCAAAGATAATATTGATATTAGAAATTTACAAATTATGTCTATTATTAAAAATAATGATAATAAAATTTCAAAATGTGGTTAACACTATTCATATCTTTTTTCAAAACAACTAGTTTTATAGGTCATGGTGTGCTTAAACTTGGGGTTGTGTACAATGAAAGATATTGAATTATTTCAAAAGAAGTGTACCGTGGAAGCTTGGAGTGTTACAAGAATGATAACTCATGGGTGATAACATATAAAAATTGGATCTCAAACATAGTGTGAACCTATAAATTGTTTTTGGAAAAATGGTATAATCCAAGACATCAACAATAGAGAAGACTCATAGAAACCATAAAAAAGGGTAAAGAAATAGGCTCTAAATTATTTTGATGAAGGAATTATATTTTATATCATAGACAAGGAAGGACTGAGTCCTATTCAAGTAGTTCCTTATATGGTAGTTTTAAGAGTTGTTCTAAAAATGAAAAACATATTAAACTAAAAATAAAAGTCATTTTTTGTTGAGTTCATGTGGATTATAGGAGGTTTAATGAAGCTACATAAAAATATAATTTCTCTATTCCATTCATGGAATAAATTCTGGAGAGATTAGTTGGGAATGTGTTTTATTATTTTATTCATATATATTTCTGTTATAAATAAATGAATGTGTAATGAATATATCAATCAAATACCACATTCCATTTCTCATGTTATTCTTTTTAAAACCATCTGCTATCATTCAATATGTTTAATTCTCCAATGACCTTCCAATGTGTACCAATAATGCATTTTTTGATATAAAAGAACATTATTTCATATATTTATGTATTATTTCAATGTCTATAAGAATTCATTTAAAGTTTTATTGTGTAATTTTGACATAGTTTTCATATTACGTGAGAGAAAATGGTTGGTAATCAAGGGGTAGTTTCATTTCATTGAAAAAAAATATGAATTGATTTAGGGAATTACAGTTCAAATAAATGAATATAAGTTGATCTTAAAAATAAAAATTTTAAAAATGAGTTTCGTGAACCGACAATAGGGAAGCAGATATACATATTTCATGGACATATGCGATTCTATTAGCATTTTTTCTTGTATTTTTAGATGATTGATTGACCACTCAAAACTAATTTTTAAGAGGATATCCTATTTTATTTTAAGAAGTATTGTCAAAAAGAAATTTTATTTTTTGAAAGGAAGTCCAGTTCCCTCCATGATAATAGTAGATCCTAATTGGGAAATGGACATTGATATTATTTTTGATGTAAGTGATTTCATTTTGGGAGTTGTCCTAGGATAGTATCTTGGTACCATCATTATACCCAACTCATATTTCTGCAATATTTTTATGCAATTTAGATAAATTATACCACAAGAGTGAAGGAATCTCACAAAGTCATAATTTTTTTTGGATAAATTTAAATCATATATTTTTTATTCTAATGTACTTTACTATATAGAGAATAGTACCTTGAGATAATTGATGACCAATAAGGATTCTCTGATAAGACTGATTATGATGACCATATACTATTTAAATAATTCAATATTGTCATCAAGGATGATAAGGGTTTAAAAAATATGGTTTTAAAACATATATTAAGAAATTATGTTCCATATGCTGAAGAATATAAGGAGATGGACATCATTGATCTATAATTGGGTGAGACACTTTTTATTTTGACTTGCAAGCTAGACCATGGTTTTCTAAAATAGTCATTCACATAGAGAAAAAAGATTCTTTATTGTCACATCACATGTCACTAGAAAAAGTGATTTCAGGTTGATGAAACTTATTATGCTTTAGATTTTATTCTTACTTTTTAATAATGTTGTTATGATCTAATTTGGTGGCATGTCCTCGAAGCTAAAATACAACATGTGTAGGAAATTTGTAATTCCTCATCCATTTAAGGACATCATAGGCCTGACCAGTCACCATACAAAACTATTAAAAGTGTATTTATTTTTACTACACTTTAGAATGAGGAAAAATATGTGTTAAAATATTTGATAACTGTTGAATAATAAGAAACATCAGAGGTTGAAATGAAATACTACAAAACCCTATTCTAGAAGTTCAAGTGTTTTATGTCTGGGGAACATACTTCATGGACCCCTACCCTATAATATATTGATCATTTTTAGAGATGCTTCAAGATTTATTTATTGTATTATTTTTCTTTTATTTAATATTATTTTGTTTAGGTTTTACCTTGGGGTGAGTTTGGGTGAAAATTGGAAGTTTGGGAAGGAAGAGGGCATGTGAAAAGTCAGCACACAGTTTGGCCAAACTGTACACACAACCCTACAAACTATATGAACTGAAATATAGTGGATTTATATGGATGCCACATGATTTTGAAAACCATGAACCCTCTAAGGATAAACCATTCACCCCCTAGAATAGGCACATCGTTAAGGCTCACAGTTAAGGGAAACCATGCACCTCGAGCATCAAACCATTCCTACATGATTTTATTCCGCTAAAAATTAGATTTAAAATTTTATAATCCCTCATTCTAACCGCTATTTGACCTTAACTCAACCAATAATGCATTTTCAGGATTTTGGAGCCTCCTAGATAAATTATAATCCATTTCAACCCCCATTCCTTGAGATTTAAAGACCAGATTTAATATCTTCACTCCTTGTAATAGGATCTCATCTCATGTGGTTTCCATTCTCATTTTATTTTCCCCTCTATCTGTTAGGGGACTGTTGTTCCCTTTATTTCATTGGATATAGATCTAGGTTTGTTGATCTAGATCGAGAATTGTGGGTTCTTAATTGTTCGATCTTTATTTATGGTTTCTGATTGATATCTTATTATACATTTTTAGTTCATTAAAATTGGGGATTTTCATTGGGAAATCTCTCATCAAAAAACTGAGGTCAGTGGTCTAAATTCTAATCCCATTGTATTGATTAAATCATCTGTATGTAATAGTTTAATTTCTATTAATTTTTTTCAATTCTGTTCCCAATTTGAATTATTTATCTTGGTATATTCATTAACTAAAAGATTGTGAAATTAAGGATATTTAATTGATTGAGATGGAAAATTTAATTGATGAAATAATTATGGTGATATTAGGATATGGAATTATGAATAATTATTTTGTTTTAGTAATTATTTGTATTGTGGTGATTGAACATTTGATTAGTTATTTATTCAAATTAATTAATTCATGTGACATGACTAATTAATTGGTGAATTATTTAATGAAATTAAAGTGATTAATTAATTGGTTAATTAATTAATGTGATTGAGGTGATTAATTAATTGTAAGATTAATTAATGGGGTTGATGTGAAAATCTGATTGTTATATTAGTTATGAAATTGATGTGGTTAATTAATTGTTGAATTAATTAATGGAATAATGTGAATATGCATTTATTAAGCATTATTAATTAATTAGAAAATTAATTAATATGATTTTCTGTTATATGGGTCTTAAAATATGAATAGTAAAAATAGAACAAAATTATGGAATGATTATTGGTAACAGTGGAATTCAGACATGTATTATAAAATATAAATGGCAACAATGGAATTTAGTTATGAAATGATGAGTGGTAATTATGGTATTCGGTCATATATTAAAAAATATGAATGGTAACAATGGAATCCAATTATGAAATGATAAAACATAACAGTGGAATTTAGTCATGTATTATGAAATTTGAATGGTAAAAATGGCATTCAATTAGGAAAAGAATAATGGAAACACTAGAATTCAGTCATCTATTATAAAATATGAATAGTAATAATAGCCTTTAGTTATGAGTTATGAATGGTAACAATTTAATTAAAATATATGATATTCCTTGGGGATATTTTAGCCTCTATTATTGGATGAAGTAGGTATTAAGGTTCAAGTGCCTTTAAGAACTTGAATGTTTACGTGGATAAATAAAAATAATTGATAATGTAATAAATTTTTACTTTTTATTTGAAAATATTTATTTACACAACTTCATACACTCTTATAAACTAGATATTACTTTAGACTCCATTGGTAGTGACCTACGGTGTTTTACTAACAGCTTAATTGGGTAGATTGATCGGTACTAGAATAGATTAAGTGTTTCTAGGATAGAAAAAGGGGAAGGAACCTATGTTAGATGGCTAAGTTAGTATTAATCATAGATGATGGAAGCCGATGTTGTTCAGGAATTGCATTGGAGTTTTCAATGTCTTCACTTTTTTTCATTTGACTCATGAAACATAAATTGGAATGAAATATCTAGTGTTCATTTTTTGATATTGTATTTCCCTATTTGGTCATGTTATATTGGATTGGTTATTGTTATATTTTTGGATATTGTTTATTTATATTAATTTTTGTGATAGTTTTATAAAGAGGGTATAGTCTCTATAGGATCTGTATTAGACCCTCGCTACTAGTGAGAAGCATTTGACATACATGGAGGTGCGCTTGAGGTCATTTCGCCAACTAGGTTGGGGAAACAACCTTTGGTACATGGGTTGGGATGTTAAAAAGTGTTATCAAAAGTGTTTTTATTTTCCATTTGTTTTTATATCTATTTGGGAGTGGTAGATATAAGAATAGTACATTTTGGGCCTTGGTCATGAGTTCATGCATGGGATTTTTAGACCCAATTACAGAGGAAAACCTATGTTCCTATGGTGGGATTATTTTCATTGGTATTTTCTGTTATATCAAAGTTATATTTCACCTTGGGTGAAAAAACATTTGTGTGATGTGATTTTTTTAGAGATTCTTTAGATTGACTCGTGGCCCACTTTTACATTAATTTAGAGTAAGATTTGATCATTTTAGGCACTCAAGATTATTGCGACTTGCATTATTTGAGGGCAGAATTGAATGATGAGTTTTTAGAAATTTGTTGAACTATTTTCCATTCATGTGAAATTGAATTGAAAATGGTGCTTAATATGAAATTGAAAGAGGTAAAATGATGAATATTGTGATTAAATGGGTGTCTAAATAAGAAACCAGAATATTATAAATTACTTTAGCCTTTTTTAACCATGATATTGATATAGGATGGTTATGGGTAGTGATATGGCCTCATTTTTTGAATGTGTGGCGAGATTTGGTGAAAATGACATGTTGTTCCATGTTGTGATTTCCTTTTATATAAACATAAAAAAGTGGTGTTATGTGTCTTGAGACATGTTTTTTTTAGTGTAGAGAGATTCCTCCATGATGAATCTTGTTGAGAGGATGAAAATTAGACATGTATGGAGATACTCTACTAGTAGAAGAGCCTAATGCACTATTATTGGTAGCTGAGGAAGTATGAGAGTAGTTTCAGGATAACATTTCTGACTTGATGATTTTATAGAAGGATAATATGGAAAGGTTTTGGAGATCATGTATTAATTGATAGGAGTGTATCAGTTTCGTCACCCTCTAACTTTTACTAGAGAGGATGGAACTGAAAGATCTAGGTTATGGATTGATTATATCTTTATTATACATGACCATTTGAAGCCTCTTATTGGGAATAAAGTCAAGTTGGATAATTATATGTTGTGAGGATTAGGAAATCATTGGTGGGATGTTTAGGAATGGGATGGATAGGCTGATGGTATTTTATAAATGGAATTCTTGGAGAAGATCCTAAAGAACTTCTATCCAGAGATTCCATGAATGGAGAGACCGACTTAGTTCATGAGGATGACTCCAGGGAGTCTGTCCATGATAGACTATGTTGAACACTTTACAAACATGCAGTAATTTTTCCCATGTTTCTAGGGAATGAGATAACTACGAAGAGGCATTTTCCAGAAGGAGATAAATGTGATATTAAGTCCCAAGTTTACCTATTTCAGTTAAAGTAGTTTACTGAGGGAGTGGATTCATATGTCATAGCTGAGGGGAACCTGAAAGAAGATTCCAGTGTATGAAAAGTGGTTTCTACTAGATGATTAATATGTCCATCCTTTGATATCCAAAATAATTATTATGAGGCTGTTATCCAGGGAGATAATAGAAGGAGTGTCTAGGGAGAAAGATCGTTTATATTGGACCTTAACCAAAATAGTTATCACCAGAGTAGTAGGCAGGGACACTATCTAGGACATTATACCCGACCATCAGGAGAGTGGTGATCTTGTGGAAATGTGTGATATCTATAGATTTTTTATAGAATTTAGAGAGAAATTGGGGGTGATGGAGGAGATAGATAGAATCAGGGTAGAGGAAGGGGGTGTTCTGCACCGTACCAGTCTAGAGACATGAGTTATACAACCCGTGGAATTAGAGGTAGTGTATGGCATATTTTATGGAAAGAGAAACCAAATCAGTAGAGTGGTGCAACACAAGGGACTTATACATAATCATAGAGACTAGGGGAATGACATTTTCACGTGGCGAATCATACACTTGTGGATAGCAATTCTAGACCACAAATAGTGAGATGTACTGTTCTTGTACCTTCTAAAATAGAAAGTGATTTATATGACATTGGTCTCTCTCATTCCTTTATTTCTATATGAAATATTAATGGTTTGATCCTGGTGATAGAGTCTGTGCATGGGGTTTGGATGATAGATAAACCAATTGAGGTAATATATTGATACATATTCTTGTGTAAGGGATGTTCTCTCGCAGTTGGGCAGTATCATTTTCTATAGATACCTAAATTCTTGACATGTCAGGTTTTTTCCTAATTTTCGGAATGGAATAGTTAGTAGTATACTGAGACCAAAAAGACTATTCCCATATGATGGTGTCTTTTACATCTCTTTAGGGTGACAATTATATTTTTTTGTGATGAGTGGGATATCTAGAAGGGTCGTAGAGGGCCAGTTCACCATCAAATGAGGGAGTTTACCACCCATGGTTCTAGTCTATTGATGGATGACAGATGTTTAATTAGGGATGTATTTCTACTCGTAGTGGATAGGTTTCCAGATGTGTTTCCTAATGTCTTCACAAGAAATCCACCTGAGAGAGACATGGATTTTACTACTGATCTCATGCTAGTGTAAAATTTGGTTTATACTCCACTATACATAATGGAATCGAAATAGATTTAAGATCTAAAGGCCTAGATGGAGTATTTCGATTATAATGGGTTTATTTGATTGATTACAATGCCTTGGGTTCACTAGTTTTGTTTGAAAATAAGGATGATGGGATTTTACACTTGTGTGTTGATTATTGTATGTTGAACCAGATGAGAGTGATGAAACTTGATCATCTTCGTCATATAGATGATCTATTTGACTATTTGAGAGGATTTTGTGTTTTCTACAAGTTCAAATTATGATTAGGGTATCATTATTTGGGAGTTAGAAATTCTGATATACTAAAGATTACATTCTGAAGAAGTTATTCCCTAAGTGATTTCATCGTAATTCCTTTTCAGTTGTTGAATGAACCATTAATATTTATAGGCATGAGGAATAGAATCTTCCATCGATACATGGATAAGGTTATGGTTGTTTTTGTGAATGATATCATGGTATACTCCAACACTCGTTATGCTCATTCCCATCATATTGACATAATCTTGAGTACACTTCCAGAGCATCAACTATATCCCACACTATCAATGTGTTAGTTTTGGATTGATTTAATACTATTCATGGGTCACATCATCCAAGAGTAAGGTGTGTATATAGATCCAAAAAAAGTGTTGGATGTGGTTTCTTTGGATAATCCCATGAATGTTTTTGATTTCTGTTTATTTATGGGATTATCTAGATATAATAAGAGGTGCATTCGGAACTTTTCCCATTTGGAATCACCACTAACATTCTTGAAAAAGAAGGGGGTGATGTTTGAATGGTTAAAAGCATGATAGAATACATTTTAGGAGCGAAATAAGTTCATAAAATCAGCACCAATTTTGATCCTACTAGATCTAGGTGAGGTGTACATAATGTTTTGTGATTCATATAGGATCAAAATCAGGGTTGTGTTGATGGAGGGAGATCGAGTTGTGGTGTATGGTTTATGGTAGGTGAGGCCACATGAATGGAACTAACTTACACATGACCTTGAGTTAGATGTAGTGGTTTAGGATTTAATGTACTGGTGAAATTATCTATTAGGTTAGTAGTTTACTATATATGCTAATAACAATAGCATAAAGTGCATATTTTGGTAGATATATTTGAATATCTGGTAGTGGATATGGGTTGAGTATATGCATTCATTTGATTTTGATCTAGTATAAACACCTGGGAAGGGAAATAGAGTTTCTCATTCATTATGCTGGAAAACATAGACATATGTAGTTAAGGATTCTAGTGTTGAGTGGAAGATGATGAATTTTCTAGCTGAGATGCATTATGTGGTTCTGGAGTGTCAGCAGTAGATGACTCGAATATCCGTTTAAATGGATCCTATACTTTTGAGACATATTATGGATGAGTAGTATGAATATCCATAGTGATTGAACTTGAAAGAAACCCTTGAATATGAGGAGTCACCTTTCTATTAGAGTATAGATGAGGATGAAATCATATATTTTAGAAAGCAGGTAATAGTGACTACGAGCATGCAGTTGGAATTTATACTTTAGTTTCATTACACAAAATTGGTGGAACATCCACCTATGACCAATCATTAGTATGGAATATGATAACATTTTTGGTGGAAAAGAATCAAAAATAAGATATTAGTGTTTGTGACATGATTCCACATCTGTCAGTAGGTAAAGGTTGTCCATCAACAACCTTGTTGTTTGGTAGAGTTATTTCCCATTAAAAATGGATGTTAGATGATGTCACAATTGATTTTTGGTCAGTCTCATGGAGATTACTCAAAGGAATGATGCTATTATGGTTATAAACAACAAATAGATGAAGGTAGAACATTTATTAATAATGCAGGTACTCTTTCAGTGGGTCGGTTGGGAGAACAGTTTGTTCAAGAGATAGTCCATTTGCACATGGTTCCATGACCTATAGTTTCAAAAAATGATTTTTGTTTACATAACCCTTCATTTAGGTCTTGTAGAAGCCTCATGATAAAGAGGATTTGTTATGTACATATTTACACCCACAGAGAGATGGGCAGTCATAGCATACTATACAACTTCTTAATGATATGATTCAGACATGTTTCATAGACTTCAGTGAAGATGAGGAGAAGCACACAACCTTGTAAGTGTTTTCTAATAACAATAGTTATCAAGAAAATATAAATATGGAGCCATATGAGGCAATTTATGTTAGGCCATGCAAATAATCTATATAATAGATGGAGGCAGTTGAGTCAGAGTTATTGGGACCGACTCTCATATATGGGAATACAGATCATGTTTAGTTGATTCAAAAGATTATGGCCATCGCCTAGTGTAAATAAAAGTCATATACTGATCAAAATAAAGCCCCTATAGATTTTATATAGGGTGATCATGTATTCATTGAGGTGTTATCTATATTGGGTCACCAAATGTTATAAAGACAAGGAAATATGTCACCCATGTTTATTGGACCATTTCAGGTTATGAAGTGAAACAGTCTACTGGCATACCGATTGGCTTTTCCATAGAGATATAGTGCCACGCATGAGGTTTTCCATGTGTCACAACTATGGAACTATCACCTTGATCATTCCCATGTGATCAATTTGGATAAAACTAAGCTTGAAATAGATTCATTATTCGAGGATCATCTGATATGTGTGTTAGATCAAAGTGTGAAAGCATTTTGTGGAAAGACTATGCTGACAGTTCAAGTATCGTGGAAACGTAGACTTGTTCTATATGAGGCATGGGAGAGGGAAGAAGATATTTGGCCTTAGTGACATGATCATTTTATCTCAAAATCATAGAGATTCTTAGGAGAAAAACTCAAGGATGAGTTGTTGTAAGGTGGGGAGATTTTATGTTCCTGATATTTTATATAGATGATATGGTATTAATTTAATGTATTATTTTTTATTTAATTGTGATTATTTTTTCGGTGTTACCTTCAGGTGTGTTTGGATGAAATTTCTAAATTTTGAATGGAAGAGGGAATATGCATGGTCGGCACATGGTTTTACCTAATCATGTGCCCATTCCAACAAACCATGGAAACACATACTGAGGTGATAAAAATGGCTAGAAAATGGATTTTAAAACAATTCCCCTTCTTAGGATAAACCATTCACCCCCTGGAAGAGGTGAAAAGCTAAGGAACATGGTTATGGAAAACTATGTGCTCTGACTAGTGAACCATGTGTACAAGATTTTAATCCCCTAAAAATTAGATTCAAAATTACCCAAGCCCATACTTTAACCCTTATTCAACCTAAAATTTACCCTTAACTCCATTTCACTATTTTGGATCCTTTCAAATAGATTCGAAACCATTATGACCTCTATTCATTGTGATTTGATGCCCAAATTAAAGATCTGCATGCCTCTTATTTCAAGGATCTCATCCAATGTGATTTACTTTTTCATTCTTATTCTTCCTCCATATGTTAAAGGATTATTATTCCTTGTTTTTTCTTATATCTATATCATGGAATGTGGATCTAGATCTTGAATTTTGGGATCTTTATTACTCAATATTGATTTAGGTTTTAAGATCTAGATCATATTCTAGGTCATTTTTCTTTTCCAATTTTGGACATCTATTGGTCGATCGGTCATTAAAAAAATTGAGGTATGTTGTCAAAATTCAACTCCCATAGTGTTGATTAAAATTATGTGCGTGTAATTGTTTAATTTATACTTTTTATCAATTGAGTTCATATGATGAATTAATTATCTTAGCAGATTAATTAATAAAAAAATTGTGAAATTTTGGATGTCGCATTGATTGATATAAAATAATTTATTGATGAATTAGTTATAGGGATACTGGGAAGTGGATTATGAATAATTAATTATTTAATTAATTATGGGTATTTTTTTGATTGATCATTGGATTTGTTAATTATTTTAATTAATTAGTGAATGTGTTTGGACTAATTAATTAGGGAATTAATTAATAGAATTGATGTTTTTAATTAATTGGAAAATTAATTAATCAGATTGAGGTGACTAATTAATTGAAAAATAAATAATTTGGATTAATGTTATAATCTAATTTCTTAATTAGTAATGAAATTGATGTGGTTCATTAATCTTTTAATTAATTAATTGGACAATGTGAATATGAATTTATTCAGCATGATTAATTAATCAGAAAATTAATTATTTGGATTTTCTAATATGTGAGACTTGAAATATGAAGGGTGAAGATGGTATTACATTATGAAACAATGAACGGAAATAGTGGAATTCAATCATGTATTATAAAATATGAATAGTGACAATGTAATTCAGTTATGAAATTATTAATGGTGATAGTGGAATTTAGTCATGTACTATAAAATATGAATGGAAAAAGTGACATTAAATTATCTACTTAACAATAAATATAGTAGAATTCAGTCATGTGTTATGAAATATTATTCATAATAATGGAATTCATCTTTGAAATGATTAATGGTAACAGTGGAATTATATCATGTCTTGTAAAATATGAATGGTAAAAATGTCGGCCAGTAATGATTTATGAATGGTAATAATGGAATTAAAATATATTATATTCATTAAGAGTATATCAAAATCCAGCATTGGCCAATGTAGGTATTGAGGTTCGGGTGTCCTACAGAACATGAGGGTTTATGCAGTTAAATAAATAATAATTGATAACGTGATAACTATTTACTTATGCACTGTATGTATTTTGTTTATACAGTTGTATATAATGTTATTCAATAGATATTGTTCTAGGAACCATTTTTGGTGGCCTATTGAGTTGTACTCACACCATATTTGGGATGCCTGGTCGGTACTAGAATGGATTATATGTTTATAGGACATGATAAGGGAAAAGGGAACTGTGTTAGATGGTTGAGTTAAAAAAGTGCATGGTTGAGGGAAATATATGTGGTTTTGGACACACTGGGGTTTCTTTAGATTCTTTACTTTTGATTTTCATTTTTACACTTGACATGTATTTTGGAAAGGCTTGTCTACTATTCAGTATTAAAATTGTATTTCCATGTTTGTTCTCATGATATTTGATTAGTTATGGTTATATGTTTGGCTATTTTTTATCTATTTCTATTGTTTTTAGACTTTTATAAAGTGGGTATACTCTCTCCATGATATGTATTATACCCTCACTAGTATTCAACAATCTCATCCAGATGGGGAGGTGCAATTAAGGTCATGTGGTGCACTGGCTCAGGGAACAGGTGTATGGTACCTGAGAAGAGACATTACATTCCAAAAATCCATTAGAAACATATACATCCTATTATTTGTGGAGTATAATTAAAAATGGTATTGAAGTAGGATAATATTCATACAAAGAAAATTTGATCATTTATTTCATAAAGATCATATTTTTATAGTTTTGAACTCTCTAATTACTCATTAGTGATCCAGACTCTCATTTGAAAAATCCCATGTTGGAGAGACTGATTGAAAAGTATGTTGTTAAATATTATGCCATCACCACTATCACTCAAAAACTAGTGGAAATATAAAATTTTTTAACTAATAATTATAGGTGACGATACATTTACTAAATAAATATTACATATAATTAGGTTAATATTATTTATATAATATAAGTTTCCAAACTATGATTATATTTGTCTTTTTGAATTTGAAATTCACGTACAAAATCAACTTTTTTATATGAGGTATACTACTTATCCCACTTATTTATTCATAACTAAAAACTTTTAAATACATATCATACATAAAATATTTCTTCATATCATGTGTAATGAAAACATAAAAAAGGGTGATCTCTGATTCTATGTAACTATAAAAAACGGAGATATAAAAATCAAATAAGAATAACAAGAGAAAAAGGGTATATATACATGATATTATCATTTTAAAATCATACTATGCATATCATAGATAATAATATTGATTCATTATAAAAAATATTCATTTAAAAAGACATGAATAATAAAAAAGTCAAATAATTTAATCAATGAGAGTGTATTATTGGCTTAATATATAGATTTTTAGCATAAAAATAATCATATAATGTCATTTCATTTGTTCTCAAGGGTCCTTGACAACACTATCATAGTTGACTAGGTTCACACCCAATTCTATTATAGTAGTCTTGGTTCACTCCAAAGATTATCATATTGGACATAATGCCTTACTGAACAGGTTTGACTCCCAATTCTAGTCATGTTTTTCTAATTAGATAGCCATATATACCCAATTAATTAGAGGGTTATATAATTCTGGTACTAACCATCACCTAATCACACTCCTTTGATATGTATGCCAATATATTATCCAAAATCATCATATCATGAAATGTGATAATTAAATGGGTTTTATAAATATTTCATTGTGCAATAACCTGTGGAAATGAAATGAGTTTCATATACATTTTAACAATTCAGCATAGCATAACCTATGGAAAATGTCCATGTTTCATAAACAACATGTCATTATATAAAAAAATATCATAATAAACAATAAATATGGTTTCACTAAATTATATCCTTATTTTAGCATAGTAATCCACAAAATAAGTTGTCATTGATAAAAAACAATTAAAAGAAAACATGGAATGTTTCTTCAAGATAATACTATTTTCATTTTAAAATCACTTAGTTATTATATAATTATTTGAAAAATATTATAGAAAACAATTTCATTGAAAATAAACTTGGGAAATTGTAATGGGTGATTCAAATCATTTATTGACCATGTTGGTTGGAAATTTTTTTCATTCAATGTTTTTTAAGGGAAAAAATATATCCAAACATTGTAAAAAAGTCCGAAGTAACTCGTTTTAAAAATGATAATATGATTCCATATAACCATTTTTTAAAAAACTAAATCATGTGTAAAAATTAAATTATACATTCATATATTAATAATTAATACATTAATGATAACATTTTTTTAAAACATTGATATGTGATAAATACTATTTCAACAGAAAAAAGAAATAATGTAATTTTTCCTTAAAATGTTCCTTCAGTCTCTA
Organism: Viscum album; assembly: GCA_963277665.1. Taxonomy (NCBI): domain Eukaryota; kingdom Viridiplantae; phylum Streptophyta; class Magnoliopsida; order Santalales; family Viscaceae; genus Viscum; species Viscum album. The sequence goes on from OY728126.1 coordinate 1,593,407,522, forward strand.
AAGTACTTAATTAGTGGAAAAATAAATTTAAAGAGGTATTTAAAAGAAATAAATATATTAGTACAAAATTAATGAGTTGTTGGTAGGAAAATTATAATATTTATTTATCAGAACATAATTATAAAAAATATCGATAAATAATGTGATTTTTACATAAAACAATTACCACTTTGGAAACTTTCGAATCATAATACTAATGAAATAAAATCATAAAATAACTCAAAACACCAATAATAAAAGGATATTAATGAAATGAAGTGATAAATTGGAGGTATATACATTAGAAAAAAATAATAATTGGTGAATATAATATCATATGATCCCTTTATAATATTTCACTACCAAATTATCAATAATTTTTTATTAAAATTAATTTTTCAGGTGTTAGTTGTTTCGTTTTTTTAATTTAATTGGGGTTCAGTAGTTATGGTCAATGTAAATTTATCATGTTTCATTTATTTCAATAATATTAATGATGACATAAATTTTATATATATTAAATATACATATATACACAAAAATTAAAGATATAGAAAAATAAATTATATTATTCATGGATACGGTAGGTCGTACGTACACAAGAACATTGTATTAACATTTCGATGGATAAAATGAAATAGAGGTATATAGTAATTAATCTTTAAAGAGTAATTACATTATCATATAAGTAAAATTTATACATAAAATAAATCATTTTTTCATCCATGTAAAGAGGAAATGAAAAATTACTTACATTGCTTCGTGGAGGTGGTAGTCTACAGGCATACACGAGCGACTTTATCATTTTGTAGAAGATTTGAAGATAAAAAGTTATATATGAAATTATATTTATATAATTTTATTTATTTAATAAATAATATATATAATAATATGATCCATAGTAATATACATCCATAAAATATCCTTATAAAATATAATTTTATAGATATGTGGATATGCTAAGTCTTGTGTATGCACAAGCGATAATTTCACTTACCATTTGATGGAAAAAATGGTTGTTAAATAATAATAAAATTTATTTTAGTATATTTATGATACTAGAATAATTATTTTATTGTAAATATAATATATTTATAATAGGTAAATTATTAAGTAAAAATAAATGGATTGTTTATGGAAATTAACTCTTATTTGAATAAAATTATTTTGATCACCAGTTAAGGATCCTAGGGATGGTGTTTATGGAATACCATCACCTCTAATGTTTATATAAGGATGTCTAAAAGATATTTTTTTAGTCATTGGTCAAGATAATTTCATCAAAGTGGTGTAAGTAAGAGAAAGGTGGGGTTCCCTTTTGTTAGTTATTGGAAGGGCACTCATGGCATTTCTTAAAATATTTAAATATAAAAAATTAATTCTCTAGATTTTTTCCCAACAGACATATTTTTGGATATAAGTTTCTATTTGGTTTAAATATCATATAATTGTATAATTTTGATGTAATTAAAGGGTGTTTCAAACCTTATCATTTGGATTAACCCCATAGTTAAACCTATTTTATTCTTAATTGTGGTAACATCCTTTTCACTCTTCAAGGGTTATGACGTTACTTAAAAGTTGATAATTTGATCAAAATTAGACAGGTTATTAAATTTTCAATGATATATTATCTACATTTTCCTCATTAATTACTTTTAATATTTCAATAAAATATTATTTTCCTAAAATATCATTAATGTCATTTTGACACAAATTATATTACATTTATAATTTCTGAAATCATATATATATTTTTATTAATTTAAGAAAGATTGTGTCGACATTGCATTAAAAATTAATGTAATTATATAATTTACAAAAATTATAATTAAATTAAAAGCATAAAAATAATTTTATTATTCTTTAAATATTTATTATTAATTAATTATAAATTTCTTTTTTCCCTATTTCAACTCATAAGAGACATGTACAAGTAAGAGAGTGGAATTTTGTATTTTTATTTACATTAAATATTATATAGGTTATTTTCATTAACATGTGTTCCTTTAAAATAAAATTTAGAGACTATGTTTATAAGCGTAGGATTTCCTTTGTATATTATTAATGGAAATTAAATATGGTGACTTAAAAATTTAGGTTTAACCTAGGTTAACCTGATTTTTTCCTTCGTCGAAGAGATAGATTTTATCACAATTAATATTAATAATGCCTAAAAATAAAAGAAAGCTATATACAAAATTAGGGATCCCAATTAAAAATAATGAATCTATTGTTCAAAATTAAATTTCTATATGTGTAATAAATTCCATTTAATATAATTTCACCAAATATGATGAAAATAATTTTTTAGAAAAATACATTTTAAGCATAAAAATGGATTCATTCCTATCCCATTCCTAGAAAAAACATTAGATAAATATCAAAAAAATTGATTGAATATAAAATATATAAAATGAATTAAAATAATTTTCTAAAAGTGATTAATTTAATTAATAAATATAAAAACACATTTTGTGAGTCATTTTTTCCCATAAAAATATCTCCTTTATTTTCAAATGTTTTTTATTTTCATTTCTAATTAATCGATAACCGATGAATTCATTTTATAAATATCTTTATAATAATTTCTTTTATTGTATAGTTATTTATATTCATAATAACCAATCCAATATCTAAGCAATAATTATCAACTTTATTACTGATATTTTATTATTATATCGTTGCTCATTTAATCATTGCCCCACATATGAAGACAAATATTGATGAGAATTTATTTATAGATAACTATACCATAAATTCTTAAGGTGTTACATTCAATTCCCCTGAAAATTAATTCCAACCTTGAAATTATATCACTATGATAAAAAATGAGGATATCTCTATTTCATTACATCCTTATAATGTATCATTATCAAATATCATATTTCTCCAGAGAACATTAACAAGGTGAGTTGTATTGTTTTGATGTAATTTATCTCTATGATAAATTATTTTTATTGGGTTTTTTGTATGAAATAGAATTCTCTTGTGGTATGATCTATAAATTCAATACATGTGATATCATAGGTATATACATCTTCCATAGAGATACACATAGCACATCATGAACTTGAGAGAGGTTTGGTTAAAGCACCTTGTGATAAGATACCATCCCTACCTGATTTTGTATCATGAAAGGTTCAATTTATCTAGGGATCAATTTTCCGTTATTTCGGATCTCATAACCTTCTTCAATTGATAAATTAATAGAAATACTATTTCACTAACATCAAATTCCATTTTTTACTTACTATTATAAGTATAACATTTCCTTAAACTCTATGATGCCCAAATGCTTTGGTGAATATTTATAACTTTATTCGAAATTTCCTCAGAACGATCTATTACCTATATACCTATTTCTATAAAATCATCCAATCACATTGTTTCTCTATACTTCCTTCTATATAGTGCTTCATATGGATCAATCTGAGCAATTGAGGGAAATCTATTTTTGTAAAAAGAATCGACTAGAGGAAAGTGTTGATCCCAAAAAAACATTTAAATACCTAGAATATGACCTAAGTGTATCCTCTTATGCCTTAATATATTTATTAGACTATCCATCTATTCCAGGATTATAATCAGTACTGAAAATCAATTATATATTCAGTGCGTGCTAAAGACTTTTCCAGAACTTTTAGGTAAACCATGGATCCTGATTAGATACAATAGAATATGGGACTCCATGAAACCTAACAAACTTATTTAATGATTATTCTATCATAATAATTTAGAAAAAAATATTATTTTATAGAAATAATGTGTGAAAATTTTTTATGGTGATAAAAAACATCCCATATAGAATTTCATCCTTTCAATGTTTTTGGGATTCCGATGACAAAATCCGTTGTGATGTTTTCTCATTTTTATTTTTGTTTGGGTAATGGTTGTAACATCACTTTAGAATTCTTTATCTCTGAATTAATATTATGACATAAAAATCCTTGGGACAAAAACTCTAAAATATCTATTTTCATCTTTCCTCATAATAAATATCCATTCACATCCTTATATATATTTTTATATCAAATATGGACAGAGAATGTTAAACTATGTGATTCATTAAATAAATACATAAATTTTTGAATGGATGGAACACATAAATGGTTTCTAAACCCTATCATTCCATCAAAATCAATAATGGAATCATTAACATTTATCAACTTCTATTATAGCCCAACATATTCTATATACATCTTTTTAATCATAATTGGGATAGATAGTTAAATACTCATTTGAGAATGATATGATTTATCCCAATTAATTAATATATCTATATTAATCCATTTGAAATCCAAAAATATTTTATATTTTTTGATCCTCATCATAGATAATATAGGATGATCCTTTTGACTTAGAGATTCTACCACATTGTTTTCCTTCCCTAGATAGTAATTCATTGAAAAAATATAATCATTAATTAACTCCAACCATATTCTTTGGAACATATAAAAATATTTCTATCTAAATATATATTTTAAACTTTTATGATTAGTATATATTTATATCACACCATTTATCATAAAGAAAATACCTCAATATCGTTAATGAAAAAACAACCAATGAAAACTCTAAATCAGAAGATGGATAATTTTCTCATGAAAACTGTGTTTTAATAAGGAATAATATATAACTAAATAATTATGAACTAGGATGAACACTATTACATTCTTTAACTAAACAATATATATTAAAAACCCTTCCATAATGCTGTGTATTGTGACCACATGTGTATTGACTAACCTTCTCTTTAGTTTATTGAAATTTTTTTCACATTCATCTATCCATGGGAACTTGAATCACTTGTGATTTAAAATGGTGAGGGTATTAAAAATACAAGATAAATTATCTATAATGAATCAATAATTTTGATCTAAACTAATAAGACTATATAACTCAGTCACAGTGGCTATCTTGAGATACTGTTCAATAATATTCATTATTTATGGATCTAAAAATATACACTTGTTTGAGATAATATGTAACCCCCCAAGATTTTAAGTAAACAAATTTAAAAATAAATTTAATATTTTTGATATTTTTTATTACATGAAACATTGAATTTATATTATATTACATACGACACTATGATTATCTTGTGTTACTTGTAACACTGAGTTTAAAAGAAACATGACATACTATTAAAATATTAATACTTATAATGATATTTATCAACTATCCATTTTAATAGTGGGTATAAATATTATTAACTAAATTAATAAAATTTACAGTTTTCAAATGTATATTAAATGAATTATTCAGTGACTGTTTAATTATAAATGAAAATAAAAACAATTTGAAAATAATGGAAATCTTTTTCTGAAAAAATATTTTTTTTACATGAAAATGTTTTACCTCAGTAATTTTAAAAATATATTTTTATTTATCATTTAAATGAAATTTATATATTTTATAATCTATAAAATGTTTAAAAATCATATTACATGTATTCTGGCATGAGATGAGAATAAACCAATTTATGAAAAAAAAATTGTATTTTTAATAATCTTTTTTGTTACCTTTTTTAAACATTTTTAAAATTTAATCTTTTTCATAATTAATATCTATTAATAAAATATTCTCTATTATGGAATTAATTATATCAAAATAACCTTAGGGTGTATTTTGGTGTTATACTAAAATGTTTAATTTTTGTAATAAATAGCAAAAAATACCGGTTTTTATTAAAAATTTTGTTTTCAAGTGAATAATTTATAAGGATATAGATTGTTTCAAAATGGTATTGAAAGTAAAATTAAATCAATTATATATCAATAAATACATGTTTTATCATCTGAATCATTTTAAAATTTAGTTTTTTCTAATAACTTTTTATACACTTGAACATTTTTCTTTTTTAAAACCCCCTTTCTCGTCATCTCTACAAGACTAATTTTAAATAAAATTTTGAAATTTTTTAGAAAGGAATTTGAAAAAATGTATTCCATATTTTTAATTATAATTTTTTATGTTATAAATTATGTTCTAATTGTTTTACAATAAGGGATGGTTGTAATAGTAAATAAATATATACCATAGTTAAGGTAAAAAGGGGTTTATAATGGTGTTAAACTGAACATATAAGAGTAAAAATGAAAAACTACATTTAAAAAACCAATGGAAGAATATATTTTAACCTTATATCTTATAGAATTTTTTGTATGGTATATTTTGGATCATCATTTCATGTAAAAAATGTTGTCACACCATTTTCTTTTCCAACACTAAAAGTGTGCCACTCACATCCCTTATAAAAGGACACCCCTTCTCCTCTCCACTTCACACATCCTAAATCATTTTTATCATACAATACCTTCCAAAATAACTTCATTAATTCTATAATCTCATCATATAAGATTTATATTAGTCAAAAATCCAATGTAAGAATCATTTTTTTTAAACCAGAATAAGTTGTTCGAAGAAGATGTAACCTGCCTAACCGATTATTTTACATTATTTCTTAGTTGACCACCATAAATTATTATAAATCATGATTATATAAAAAAAATTATTCTAAATAAACTATTATTTATTATATTAATTTAATCACATAAATTATTCTCCTCATCAATGAAATAATTTACAAAATCATCATTCATTTTTACGGTGGACTATAACCTCACAAACCAATGTTATTCATTTTCCATCACAACCACTCATTGATGAATGTAATTATAGATTAATTGTTTATATATTATAATAATTATATTATTATACATATATAATCATTATTTTACCTGATCATTCATAATTTCCATTCCATGGGAATATGATAATGTCATTTGTGTGTGTGATGGACTACTGCCTCATGAAGATGTGAGTCATTAAAGCTTTACAAAGAATATAATAAGGTTGTTTTTAATTAATATATTTTATATATATCACATATAAATTATTCTGTAATGTTAATTTATTATTTACCTTAATTTTTCTCTTTTAATTGTGAATATCCAAACAACGGTCATGTGTACAGATGACCTACCGTCTCCATGAACGGTGTATTTGATTTTCTATCTCCTACTTTTATACATGTATAATGAATATATATGAAATATATATCATTTTTAATATTAGTGTTATTATTATGCTTTATCACATTAATAGTAAGAGAATTAAAAATCAAAACACACAAAAAATAATGTAGTTATTGCCCAAAATGTGACTTTAACATGGTATTGTTAATAAAGAGGTAACAAAAGGTCATTAGTTAATAATATATGGAATTATATATATATATATATTATAATATATTTATAATAAATATTCATTTATTAATAATGATATTTGAATATGTAAAAAATATGTTGAGAGTTAATGTAAGAGATTTCCATCTCACTTTTTTTTACTTTATAAGACACATACCATATTCACTCTCTATTTATTTTATGTGGTTTATATTCTCCCCATGAATATATTTTATAATGATAATATGGAAAATTATTTTTATTTAAATATCCATTGTAGTATCTCTCTATCATGTATTTTATGGTTCAAAAGATACTAAATTGGTAAGTTATTTTCGTCTCAATTTTCGTTATTTTAGACATATGTTATATTATACATCTATATTATTTTATGGGGAGTATATATATCCAAATTGAATAATAATATCATCGATTTAATATTTCATAAAATATTATAAATGTCAATTAATGTTATTATTTTATGGGACACATGAGTCAATGTTACTAAAGTGGTAAGATTTATATGTTACAATCCCACCATATATATGGATTTTTTATGATTATGTTTACAATGATGAGATAAAGTTACATTTCTCTCATCAAAATGGAAAATTTTATTATCCTCTTGTAATTTCATTAGAATACATTTATTCCCCGTCATTTTCGAATATTTATGTAATCATGAGTTCAAAAGAATGTTCTTATGAAAAATCATCCATATTTTTATATTCGGTGGAAAACAATACTTCTTCCAAAACTATGTTTCCCTAAAATTATTTCAAAATTGTTTTTGAAAATATTCCAATGAATTATTAATTATTTTATTACAAACTTTTTTGAAGTTAATATTCAAGTTATTTTCTCAACAATTCCAATTTTCCTTTTACTGAAAATGTAAAATGAATATTAATTTTCATTTGTATGGAATGAACAAAATTTAATGACATAATGAACATTAATTTATTTAAATATTACTTTATATTTTATTATTGTTATTTTTAATGAAAAAAATTTCTAATTGTTTTATGCTTTCAAAAGTTTGTTTTTTAATAGGAAAGGATACTTTACTCAAGAAATTATTTAATGGATTTTAATGTTTCATATATATGTTTTGATGGTTATTTAAAAAGGTACTAATTTATAAAATATTTTTTGAAAGTAATTTTCTACAAAAAGTTATTTTCCTCAAGAAATTTTTTAAATTGATTTTAATTAGTCATTATTTGTTTTGAAGTTTATTTTCAATGATACTATTTCCAATTTTTTTTTTGATTTTTATGTTTTAAAAAGTAAATTTCTAGGAAATTTCATTTTATAAAAAATTCATTATATGATATTTTAAAATAAAGTTTAATCTAGGATGTCATCCATTGATGTAACCTTTTCCTTGGAGGGGATATTATCCAAGGATACCATTATTATAATTTTTATGAATGTATTATGTTTATGATGGAATGAGGTTTATGAAACCTATTTTGTTGTCATAGGTTAAACCATAAAAAATGATTATGAGAACCACATATTTTCATGACTTACAATATGATATAATAATTAATTGATTATGAAACATGTATCTTTTCAAAAAGTTATCCTATGATGAATGTTTTATTGTAGTGTGTCACATATATGTTAGATTTTAATTATTTAAGGGGTGGGACATTTATAAACCTCCAATACAATAGGTAATGATTTATATATCATGAGATATGAAGTATTGAAATGGGATGTAAACCTTATTTAGTAAGGGAAATTATCTACTAGGATAGTCTTGGGTGTGAACCATGATTACTATGATGGTTTGGAGAGTGAACCCATTCAACTATGATAGATTTTTATGTGATTTTTGAATACTATAGAAATGATTTTTTACACTTATGTTCATGAAAAAGAATATATGTCTAATGAAATATTTTTTCTCTCATATATCATGTTCTTGGATTTCCTTAGGATTTATGTCATATTAACTACCAATATTATTCTCATGTTTTAATACTCTTATGCTAATTTCAGGACTATTTGATCTTTGATATATAGAATTTTAACCCTTACTGAGCAACTAAGCTCACCATTTCTTATTCTTCCATTCCTCAGGTTTTAAAGAATGGTTTTAAATACGATATGATTTTGAAGAATACTAAATGGGAAGATACTGTGAGGAGATGTTGAAGATAATAAAAAATTATAATATTGTATACCAAAAACTCAAATACAGTAAACTATTATAGTTCTCATAAATGTGTTTATGTGTTTTTTTTGTATATTTCTTTAAAAATTTGTATTATACATGTATAAAAATAATGGGTTTCTATAGTTTTGATCAGAGTAAAATGAAGTGATCGAATCCTTAGGAAGTCTCACGTGTAAAAATTTGGGAAAGTATGACTCTCTTCCCAAGGGCATCATGGGTAAGGATATTTCACTAGGGATAGTGGTGTTCCCTACTAGGAGTCAAAAACACCCATTTAGCGCATTAATTGGTATAAATTATAGTTTACTGGTTATAAGAATAGACCATTACATTATATGACCTAAAAATGAAATTTTTTTAACCAAACTTCACAATTAGTAAATTTTATATATAATTATTCTTTTATTATGGTCTTAAAGAAAATAATAAAGTGATATTTATGATTCTAATTTATCTTGAAAAATATAAAATTATCATTTATGACTTCCAACACAAACTAATTGAGGTAATCAATAGAGACTCTTCTCATTAAATTTGGGAAGACAGCAGGGGAATTATTATGAACAAATGGAATTACTATAAATTCATATTGTTCATACCTCATATGGAAGTCTATCTTGGGTATGTTATTTTAATATCACCAGATTTTTTTAAATGAAATAATATGTTCAATAGCGTACAAGATACACAATAATGAGATTAAACAAAAAATGAATTATTCTTATTATTATTTTAATGTGACCATTATAACCTAGATGTTAAATTTGTGAGAATAAATAGTATTAAAAAAATTACTAATATTATGGTCTTAATAATATCTATTTTATTAAATAATGGGTTTTCTATAAGTACTTATTTTTTTAGTAATGTCATTTTCTTTAATAGAGATGAATTTTCTTAAAATATGTGGTTTTTTTCTTTTCATGTGTGAATAATATAACTATTTTTTAAAAAAAATAGAAAATTTATTTAAAAAAAGAGTTATTTTTTGAATGTATAATTTTTGAATATTTTTTATAATGATGTTTAGAAAATATTCTAAAAATATTTGTTTTTAAATAGAGTGAAAAACACAGTTTTTTATTAAAAATTGTATATTATTTTTATGTTTTTAGATATTAATACTCTATATTGATTTATTATTAAAATATAATTAGATTTATTTAATGTAAAATAATATAATTATACTTTTTTAAAGGGATTTATAATTTAAATATGAATAAAGACATTTTATATTTTGAAATGTTATTTTTTCAAAAAACTGATTTTCACAACATTTTATTGTTTTTAATTTAATATTTAATTCTATAGATTGTATGTTATGAGTTTTTAAAAATTGGATAACATATTTATAATTATTGAGTGTAAATTTCAAAAATAGGTCTATTTAATTTTTGTTCAATATGAATAGTAACCTTAGTAACTTTTGTTACCGGAATAATGTGTAAATCAAAGAATTAAAGTTAAAAAAATGATATGGATAATAAGGTGATTCAATAACATTACATGAGTTTATTTTATGATTCCATTTAATCCATATTCATTCAATATTCATTTATATATCTTTTTTTCATTTGGGATTGATTATAACACTTATAATAATTTATTTAATGGAAATAAAATGATTTCAGAGTCTAGTTTTTAATAAATATTATAATTTTATCTTAGGGTTAAATAGAAGATATGGTCACTTATAAATACTAATTATAAATATTTAATATTTATCATCCAAATGGTAATTTATTTTTTATTTTTAGTAAATAAATAAGTACACTAAATTATTACATAAGCCTAATGAATTAATTATTCAATTACTATAAAAATAAGAGGATTGTTATTAAGAATATTAAAATAAATGTAATTTTAGAAAATTAATATTATCAATGAATTATATTTATGAAAATTAAATTTTAGTGATATAATAAAATTATTTTTTCAAATTATACTTGTTTTTTGGATGTTATTATAGTAAAAGTAATGAATAGTTTTTAAAATAGACATTATTGATATATTATAATAATTAATATTTATTAGATTATATAAAATTTCTAAAAAAATTATATTCATCTAATGGAGTAGGATATTGGTTTCAATATCAACCATGATCTATTTATGGGTATTTTTTTAATTTATAGATACTACAATGTCCCTTAAAGTGTAGTAATCAATGTTGTCATGATAAGTATAAAAGGGGTTGATGAGGGGATGAAACTAAAAGTTTAAAGGTAAATACATAGAAAATAATATTATAAATAATATTATATTATATTATTCATACCAATAATAATCCAAAATTATAAATATATCAATTTGAATCCATTTTTCATTGAATATTAATTTATATTAATTTAATGCTTTTAAGAATTCCAAGTGTGAGCCTCCCCTAACTCCTAAAACAGAACCTCTTCATCTCATTTAGAAACTCTTTAAGAACCATTTTTCTAGACAATATATACCAAAATATATTTCTTAAAACCCTATTCTCATTATATTTTTCTTTTTTAGTCATAATACCAACCATAACCGGTATAAGGTGTAAATCAAAGGAGACTTTCCAAAGAATAGTTACAATTTTAGTCATATGTTTTTGTTTTATTTCATTTTCCATCTTATTGAAATAATTTTAAACCTCGATAAAAAATTATAAAAAGTATCCTAAATATGATCTAATTTTATTTTTTTAATTGGATAACTTATATCCATATCTAAAATCAATAAAATGGGAATGTAATCCATCATTTGGTTATACGATAGACTGTCTCCTCAGAACGGATGTACTTAATTTTCCATCACCATCACTCAATAATAGTTATAATTGTAAATTTAAGTTATATATATGAGTTTCATGAATTATTTATCATTTATTAATGTTAAAATATTCCATATTTTCTTACCTTTTCTTATATTGGATAATGGAAACGTCTTTCTTATGTACGTGTGGACAACCACCTCCACAAAGCGATGTTACTCATTTTTCATCACCATATAAAATAGATGAAATATATAAATTTATTTAATAATATTTTAAGATATTTATTTTATTAATATCATTATTTTAATAAATAAAGATACTTACCTTCATCCAATTATGAATGTTGAATAATGGAAATATTACTCATGCGTAGGTATGACCTACCACATCCATGAATATAATATTGTTAATTTATCATAACTATCATTAATGAGTGTATTTAAAAGTATAATTTATGTATAAAAATGATAATTATATCATAAATCTTATTTTGGATGTGATGGATCAATGACTTCTTTGACCAAACTCAACATACCATAATCATTACTTACATATAAACCGAATATTGTCAAAACATCTCATATAAATTTAATTGATTATGTAAAAAAATATTGAAAGGAAATTTCTAAAATAAAAGTAATAACACACTTGAAAAAATTTATTATGTATATATGGATTATTTTATGTTTATTATTCAGAATAATAATGAACATATGGAACGATTTGGACTCATTATAAGACAGCTTCTATTAAATGATTTAATGAATTTTTTTTCTATTATTATTTAATTTTTTAATTTAATAGGTATATATTTTTTAATATTTACAATATGTACTCAAGGGAATTTTTTTTTATCAATTTATAAATGAGGTATATTGTGAAATTTTCATAAAAAATATTGGAGGAATGTTTTTTTATCATTGATGGGATGAAAAGAATTCCACCTTGAAGAATAATTTTTTACATTTAATATTAAATAAATTTTTCTATGGGTATTTTCAAAGAAAATTGTTTCTTTTTTATGTGTGATGTTTTCTTTAAATATGTGATTTCAAATGGAAGGGTTATCATTCCAAAGAATGTTTTAAATATCGGTAATGATTTTTCTATTCATCGAAAGAAAAAACAAATTATCTTAATTATATTTCATTATGGAATTCCTGTAATATTTACTTTATGTTATGAATATTATGAATTTTTAATTAGGATTGGTGGTTTTATTATCAACCAAGGGCGGGTGAGTTCGTTATAACTCTCCAATGCATTAGTTAAAGATACATAGTTAACTAATTTGGTATCTTGTAAGAGATTACATGAATATAGTAAAATAGTTATTATAAGTATTACAATGATATTTATATCAACTCTAACTATGTTGGTTACTAAATGTATAATCATGACAGTTATTTCATGTTTAGGTTTGAATTATGTGAAAATGATGCCTCAATTTAATATATGATTAATGTATTCTTGTAATGTGTTTTTATATAAATCCATCGATTTTTAAATGTAATGAAAAATATATTCCACTTCATAAGGTTGAATGATAAAATTTTTTGAATTGTTTTTATGATTTATCATATATTAAATAAAACATCATGATATTTATTTTTTATTTAGGGTTTTTTATTATATGTATTATGAAAATCATTTGGAAGAGACAGCGAATTATTGGGTATAAAATTGATTATTTTGAGGTGATATATTATTTTTAAAAAGTAAATATTTAATAAGTATTCATGGCCCAATGGATTCATTTTTTTCTTTTTATTTCATTTACCGATATTTTGTTCTCACCCTCGCATTTTAAAACAGATATCCCATGGTTTAATGATGATTTGGGACAAGGATGATGTCAACATCAAAACTGTGAAGATATTCAATGAAGATAAAACTTTTTTATATCTAAAATGTTTTGTTTTTTGGGTGAAGTGGATATAAAAAATAAGAATAAAGTTTGAAATATATGGGATTTTAATGTATGAGTTTTGACTTAACCCGATTATACACCAAACCAAAATGATCTTTGGTAATATAATAATGTGAATTCTACTTTACTGTCACTATAATAAGAATTTTTTTGACTGGGTTCTTATTGAATATATTAGAGTAGGGTTTATATAATTTCTGAGGTTATGATGTTATTTTAAAATAAGGTAAAATTAATCAATAACAACAAATGATGGTTTGTTAGGAAGATACATACATATTTTAGATAAATTGAAGGTGATTAAGATAACACGAATAAGGATATCTTAGAGTTTAAGCTCATTATGAGATGCTATATTATGATTTTATTAATATTCCCACACTAACCATTTTTTATTTAGTAAATGAATTTATCCATAAGAAAGAAAATTTAAGAATGTGATGTGAAAGAAAATATGGTGGTTGTCGACACAAGAAACTGAATGGAATAAGGGAAATAGTTAGAACGATTATGGTTATTCATAATCAGATATTTGGATGATTAAAATCTTAAACCATTGTGAGTTTTCTAACTCATCAAGGATTATAAAAATGATCTATATGAATTTTTAAGTCATAATGATCATTTAGAAAAATATATTCAACATCCCATGTGTTATGAATGTATAATGTAGAACCTATGAAAAATGTATTAAATGAATGGGATGATGTTTTATATATGGAGAGGAGGTAATGAAGAAAAAAATAGGAAAAAGGAAGAGTTAATTTAAATCCATTAATGGAGAGGAGATCTTCCTAAGTTATCAATTTAACTGGTATTTTTGAAAATCAATGTTTTAGGGAGAATTCTCAAGAAAAGGATCAGTAGGACCATATAGATGAATTTTTGTCAATGCCTAATTCCATTATTCTCGAAGATGAGGGAAATGAAAATGATATATGAAAGGTGTCGATTTTATCATTACCTATGTTTTGATATTGTTAAATCATTATGAATTATTTTTATTTTTTAACTAAAATAAGTATTAAATAATAAGATATAAAACCTTAGTTAAAGTACTATGAAGAGTAATTGAGGTTTATAAGTATAAGGATCCAATTATTGTGATTTAATTATAATGATAGGAATTAAAAACCATTTGATGTTTTATATCATAGATATACATTGGAAGATTTTTATTTTGGGGGTATATGTTACCTCTATATTTAAAATATTAAAATGTTTTATTGGAATAATGATATTTACATTTTGTGGACATATGGTTAAAAGCATAGATATGATTTTTGGTTTATGTAATATTTGAATTTTTGTTATTTAAGATTTAATAAATTTTTTGGGTTGCAAAATGATTGGTATGAGAATACATTTGAGGTAAAAACACTTCATTAATAAATAATATAATAATAATATTATTTAATGTGTTTATTATATTAAAAGTAAAGTTATAAGTATTATATTTATATTATTTTAGAGAAGTGACAACCCACATTTTTGGTGACAAACCATCTCATACGGTAATGCCTTGATATTGGAACCCACAACTAAAGTGTGACAATGGGGCATTCCCTACCACTAGACTATGTGATGTTCTATTTGGTATGACATTGTTTTTATTTATTTAATTAGTTTTTAGAAATAAAAGTTAAATTCATTCATAGATGATATGCTTTATAATATATATAACCATTGTATTTTAAAAAAAATTAGACATTATGTGATTAATGTTATTTTGGAAGAATTTAAATTTTATGGGAATCCAATATTATTAAGGTAAACAAAATATTATGGGATTTTTTTGTAAGAATAATTATTGAATGTTCTCTTTGAGGCATATATGATTTTAATGTGGTTATTTTCATAATATAAGAAAATGAATATAATATCTTAGAGATTGTGTTATGAGGGAAATTATATTTTTTGTACGAGACATTAAGAGTGATTGATGTTATTTGGAGATAAATATTAAATTTATCTTGGACGACAATTTGATCAACTCCATCTTGTTTTTTGTTTAAATTATTTTTCTAGAATATTTTTAATGAGTTTTTAAGGATGGGTTCCTATCTAATGATCTATATTTATGTTTGGGTACAAATGTTAAATTTTGGAAATTAAAATAGTATTTATTCTTAAGGAAAATTATTTATTTATGGAATTGTGTTATCTTGTCGAAACCATTTTGGTTTTGGATAATGTCTAAAGACAAGTAGAATATCATGTTGAATTTTTTTAGATTATTTGATCCATGAGAATTATATTCAAGGGATTTATTGTGAAAATATTATATTGAATACGCATTATTTGGTGTAAAATGATGTGTTTGTTGTGGATATTGAATAAAAGATGAAATTATTCTCTAAAATTGTTTACATTCCATTATTATGTTATTTTAGATGATAAATGAATTCTTAAAATCTAGGAAATATATCTAAAAATTATAATATTATATTTTTTTCTTTTCTTACTAAGAAATAAATGGCATTTTACCCATCACAGTTTTATGGTTTTGTGATGGTTAACTTACACATGACCATGTTTTATACCACTGTATTAATATCTATGGAAGTTATTATTATTATCTATAGAAATTTTTTCATATCCCACTAGTGTATCTAATTTGGAAACATAGTTATCTGTTATTCTATATGACCATCAAACCTATTTTTTGAAGTGCATGTTTATTAACACTTTTTATGATATGGTAGTTTTAATAAAGGTATTTTGAAAAGTACATCCCCTAGTTTTCGATTGAAAATTAAAATTTCAAGGGATGGTTTTATTAAAGGTGTAGAAAGGGAATATCCTGATTTTTAAAAAAATTCATGATTATATTATATAACATAAAAGATATATTACATCGAGTTTAAACATACAATTAATTATTTTTATTTTAATGTGACCATCATAACCTAGCTGTTAAATTGAAGAGAATATATAGTACTAAAATAATTAAAAAATAATAAATGGCATTACTAATTTATAATGTATTAATTAATTATATTCAAATAATCCATCATTTATTAGTAAAGTTATTTTATTTTTCAAAAATAAATTTCCCTCAAGAAAGGGTGTTCTTTGTAATTATTAGTTAATATTATATTTAATTTTATGATGTTTTAGATAATTTATTTGAAATATTTTATTTAATTTTTGATTGCATAATTTCAAAGTTATATAAGGATCAATTTTTTAGAATATTATGAATAAACTGAATTCCCAATGAATAGGGAAAAATATATTTTTTTATTTAAAATTGTATTTTATTTACAATGTAAAATTCTATGTTTGATTAGTTTTAAAGTTTAATTAGTTCATTTTTAATTAAATAATCCTACATTTGGTTTTTAAATGAATTTTATACTTTAATTTAGAATAACAAAATTTCATTTTTTAAAAGGACATTTTCATTTAAACCTGGTCTTCATCACTTTTTTATGGTATGGTTTTAAATTAAATTTTTAAAATTTTTGGTTTTTCATTTTCTAAAAATTGGTTTTATATTTTTAAATATTTATATAAAATATTGTAAATAGGTACCTTTTATTTTTTGTGAATATGAATTGTGACCATAGTAATTTTTCATACCATGATAAAGAGTAATTCAAGAAATAAAAGTTAAAAATAATATGATAAGGATTATAAAATAAAACTAAAACATTTCTTAAGATTATTATATAGATATATTTCATCCATAATCACCCAAGATTCAGTTATATGTCATTTTTATATTTTTGTGTTATTATAATTTTTATAATATTTTACTTAAAGAAAATTAAAAATTCTTAATCATTTTTTATTAACTATAATATTTTTAGTTTAGGGTTATCGAGAAGATATTTAATTTATAAAAATTAAATTAACATATAAAATATTTTTATTCATCATGTAAATTTAATTTTAATTTTTAGTCAATAAATATGTACCTAAAATACTTACACAATTTTGATAAATTATGTATTCAATTCATAGAAAATAAAACAAATGACATTAAAAATATTTAAAAAATATAATTTTGGATAATTAATATTAAAAATGAATTATATTGATGAAAATGGAGTGTTAGGGATATAATAAAGTGTTTTTTTCTAATTTTACTTGTTTTCTTGGTGTCATTAGTGTTGATGTGATAAATTGTTTTAAAAATAGACATTAATGATATATTAAAATATATAATATTTTACTAAAATATATGAAATTCCCAATAATCCTAGATTCATCAAAAATATTATTTTATGTTTAATATTATCAATTATGGTCCATTTATGAACATGTTTTCCTTTTATATAAAATATATTAACCTTCAAAGAGTAAAAGACATTGTTGTCAGAGTAAGTTTAAATGGGTTTAACGAGGGGTTAAAACTAAATGATAAAATATTAGACATAATAAAAAAGTGAATTATTTTTATATTATAATATATTTTTTACTCATTATAATCCTATTTTCAAAATTTATCAATTCTTATCCAATTTGAAATGAAAGTGAATTTATATCAATCTAATATTTTGAGAAATTCCAACAGTTCCCCCCTCTTTTATAAAAGGTATCATCTTCATCTAATTATGAACTATTCACCAACAATGTTTTCCAAGAAATATCCAAATAAATTACCATAATTTATCCCCTCATTTTAGATCTCTTTTATTAGGCATAATAGGATCATTATAAGGCTTAGTGTGTTAATCAATTGAAAATTTCCCAAGAAGAGGTACCATTTAAATTGAATATTTTTGTTTTATTTTATCTTAAACCCCCTTAAAATATTCTTCAACCATGATGACATAATAATAACATTTCAATTAATATACATAAATTATAATATTTTAATATAATAACCTATAAGAGTCTCTAACATCCATCAAATGGGAAATGAATTAATTGTTTGTGTGTATGGAGGACCATCGCATCGCGAACTGAAGTAATTATTTTTCCAAAACTCTCTAAAAAACTGGGTATAATGATGAATTAAAGATTAATACATAGTATTCGTGAAATATTTATCATTTTTTAAGATAATATAACACATCTTTTATTATATTTCCATACAATGAAAAATGATAATGTCATTTGTGCATATGTGTGCACTATGACCTTTGCGAAGCTATGTGATTCATTTTTCATCACCACATCACAAAGCTGATATATATAAGTATTATAAAAAATGAATTCAAATATATGATATTATTATCATTCTTAAATTATAAAATAATACTTACCATCTTTATATAATGATCATTAAAAATGGAAACGTCAATCATGTGTACGTACGACCTATCACAACCATGATTGTAACGCAGTTCATTTTTCATAACTATATTTAATTATTTGTTATAAAAGTATAATTTATTTATGATAAATATAATTATATCATGATTATTATTCTATATGTGATGGTTTAATGGCCTATTTGGACATAGTAAACATAATTAATTCATTTTGGACTCTTGAATCAAATATCATCAAAACAACCAATATGATTATAATTGATTAAGTAAATAGGAATATAAAGGTAAGAGATACAGTTAAATGATTAATAAACATGGTAAAAAAATTTGACTCAATTTTAAATTTACCAAATACTATCATTCAGGATGATAGAGAACATACATTATGAGTTAGAATCAAGGTAAAGGACATTATTTTAAATATATTATTTAATGTTACTCATATAACTCTATTGTTATTCACTATTTATATGATTGTTTTCTTAAAATGATCAAAATATAGATTTTATATTAATATATTACTGTTTAATTTCATTTTCTATATTTTTTACACTAAAAACATGGTTTTGGTGGAATCTTTTTATCATATTGTAAACGAGTTACTTTGTGAGATTTCCAAAAAAAATATAGAGATAATGATTTCTTAACTTATAAAACATGAACGTAATTTCCCGCAACCATGGATAATTATTTATTTGATATTGCATTATATTTTCTCATGGTTTTTTTCATGAATTTTTTTTCCGTTACATGTGAACAATTTTTTTTAAGAAAAGTGATTTCAAATTTTAAGGTTATATTCCCCTATAATGTTTTAACAATCATTAATTCCTTTTCTTTTCATCAAAGTCAATAACACTTTATTTTAATTATGTCATATTATGTAATTAAATCTATATGAACATGATTTATATTATGGTTCTTAAAATTTTTCATGAGGATGGGTGGTTCTGTTAAAAACTAGTGGTGGGTGATCCCTTTATAGAGATCTAATGAATTGGTTAAAGGTATAGAGAAACCAATTAAGTTTTTCCTTATTGAGTTTGGGAATATACTACAATGTTTTTTTCCATTATAACCGTGATAGTTATTTCAAGTGTAAAAAATATGGTTAATCAATGTATAACAATTATGGTAATTCTATGTGTAAGTAAGAATGTTATGAAAAGTTTTCATTATGTTACATACATTATTTTCCAATTCTTTCTATATTTTTTTGATGTAAATCTTCTGATTTCATAAGGTAAAAGAAAATATATGATAATTTTTAAGTTTAAAATATATAAAATTGTGATAAAATTATAATGATTTTTTCATGATTTGGTAGAAACCATTCTGAATATTTTTTCTTTTAATAATTTTTTGATATTTTTTATTAAAATAATTTTGTAGATAATGTGATTTTTTTTGTAAGAAACTGTTTATTTAGGGTCGAATTATTATTTTCGAATAGAAAAAAAATTAAATTTATTCACGGACAAATGACCTACTTCATTATTTTTATGTAATTTAACGATATTGGTGATCATACCACAATTTGAAAATTTTTTCATAGGAATTAAGGGTGAATGTGGAAAAGGATGAGTTCATGATCAAAATTATAAAGATGTTTCATTAAAATAAAACATGGAGTATCTTAAAAAATTTATTATTTTGGAAAATGGATACTTAATATAATTTTTCACTTTGTAATATATTGGATTTTTTTATGAAATATTTTTGAGATAAATTTCTAAAACTCTAACAAGAAAAAATATTTCAGAATATATAAATCTTAATTCAAGTTTAATGTCACTAAAATATTTAATATTGGTGAAGGGTTCAATATAATAATCATTATTGACACTTTATTGAATATTTACATAATGAAGTCCTATATTTTAAAAGTATTTATATTCATCCAGATGATCAAATAATTCATTAATATATTGTAGAGGATACTTGTTCTTTGTAGGTATGTTTTAGAGTTATTGATAATCAATATATAGCCACATTGTTAAATATTTATTCTTATAAAAATAAATTTATTTACCCCATGGTGATATAATTTGGTGAATAAATACATTTTCATTATTATCCTAGATTTTCATCTTCAATTATGGAAACTCAATCACATACATTATATATTAAGTCTTTGAAAGAGTTATAGCACCAAGTATTCCTTTTATTGGGGACTCAATATCACAATTTAGTGTAAGACTAAGATTCCATTTTGAAGAGACATAAAAACTCACATACATTAGAAATGTTTATGATGTCAACATTATCCTCAGTCATCATATATAAATAACACTTATTAACTTGAATCAAGAGTTATAAAATGAAAAAAATTTCCATTAGAAGTTCATATGTATCCTCGCACTGATAGAATATCCAAGGTTGGTTCAGAATATCAAACGTGACTTCCCATCATAGGAAATTGATGTGGTGATGATGTAATAAAAATCAATCATGCATAAAATATAATTTAATGGGAATATATGGATAATAATGAAAATTTTAAGAATCAAATTACCACAAACATCCATTAAAAATAATATTATACACGAGATGTGATCATCATACCTTAGGTATTTTCAGTTCAAATTAAATATCAAATCATTGAGGTGTTTTTTTAATACCTTCAAAAATACATCAAATAAAATGAGTGGGTAAATTTATAATCAAATAATAAAATAGTATTAAAAGGGTTAATGGAATGTTTACCCTTTAACACATTGTTATCCACATTAGAAATAATGATCACATGATATTTACTTTTAACATTGGGATTATGAGGCTTCTAACATCAATCATCCTTATAGACCTTATGGATTGAGAAAGGGATAGAATAATACCCATATTCCTTTTATTTTATTCACTAGAGTGTCAAATTTTAATTTGTAGTGTTTTGCCTCCATCATTAGATAACTTATTCCCATGAACTTTCCATCATATTTCTTAATGATCATCATTTCCAAACATAAAATATTTTACAGTACCCTTAAAAAAATTTCCATCAGTTTTCCATTGATACATGAAGTATAAGAGAAATATCATCATATAATCTCTATTGTTTTTATAATTCTACCATTATTTTATTATCTAAACCATGGTATTGATGGGTTATTCAAATCTCCATCTACAACATGACATGACATTGAAATATTTATTCAAATATGTAAAATTTTCTTATGAATAATTCACTCTAGAGACATGCTTTCAAGCCACTGAACAATTGATAAAATTATACTTTTAGGTTGGATGATAATAAAATAATCATACCATTAATTTCATCTAAATTTTAACTCATAAGTAATAATGGATTAATCATTCAATTGTTTTATCATAAATAATTAACTCTCCATTTATAAATGAAGAATGTATGGAATGTAATAAATGAAAAATAATCCCTTGATATTATCCCACTCTATGGATATATTTATTAATAGTTCCTTTTTATCTTGATAATATTTCACCATTGATATTATTCCACTTCTAACAAATAAAAAACTAAAATAACTTTTTCATGTGTTGAATACCGTAGTATATAAAAAATTTATACAGTGGTACTGATCCATTTCTCAATAATAATTGGATAATAAGACCCACTAAAAGATGGTTGATATTTCCTCATATATGACTAAATATAGTATTTTTGCATCCATATATCATTTTAATCTAAAAATTATTCAAATATTGAGAAATTTGTTTAATAAAATCAATGATATTGTTTATTACACCTCTCATAACATTTGTTTTTTTAGAAAATACAATCACTACATTTTTCTTCATTCTATAATTAACATGATTTCATTAGCTTCCATCAATTAAATTTAATAAAAAATGCATGAGATAAAATAATATGAGTGGGAAACCATATAATAAAGAAAAATAAATTATATGATTTCTAAATCATGAGACCTTAGTTTTAGTCTAGGAAACCTCAGGTTTCACCCATGACATCCATGATCATTACCAAAACATTATGATGTTATCCTATACATAGAAATATCCTCGGGGTTATCAATAATGTTTTCTCATATTAGTTTCTGAAGGTAACCATTGTTTCCTACGATACCATCTATAATAGTCCATACATATCATATATTTATATTTTATCTTATTAGAAAAATTTTAATTACATAAAATAATGATGTATACCAAAATCATATAGATATAGATTCTTTGAAAACATTGATACATGAGGAACATGTTCACATGATTTTTACATTATCTCCCACTCAGTTATCCATTACTAGAACCCTTCTTAGACATATCATATTTAAAACATATATTCATTACTTAGGGAAAGAAAATATATGAAAGGGTGATCTAAGATTCTAAGTATGTGTAAACAAGAGAGATACCAAATATCACATAATCTTAACATGGTCATAATTGTTGGAGAACATGATCTAAACATTGTAAAAACATTAATTTTGTATCATATATCATAATATTGAGTCAGGTAATAAATCATGGTAGTTCATTGTATTTGAATCATAAATGAATCAATGAACATGATCCATGATTGGATAACACTGTCATCAGACATTGATTGTGGAATAAACATAACCCTAGAAAGTCACTTACATAGTATTCAAACATAAACTTAAATACTATAATAGTGGGTTGGGTTCACATCATATTACATCATAGAAGTAAAGTTTGACTACCTAGATTATTATAGAGAAAAATGATCCTTAAGGAACTAGGTTCACTCACCATTTGTGTCCTTTTACCTATATGTGATATCTATATTTACCCATTGCATTGGAGGGATATATCATTTTTTCTCTACCCATAAAAAAATCACAATCGCTTATTATACGTCCCAAAATATAATAAAAAACTATTCTCTCATAAACTGTGATAAATAATTGGGTTTTATAAAAAAAATTATTATATTATAACCTATAGAAGATAGAACACTTTGAAAATCATTTCATCAATTAATCATAGAACAAACCATAAAAATGTTAGAGTTTCCAAAAAAAATATTAACATAAAATGTTAAAACAATCTAGATAAATAATAAGTAAGGAATAATTTTATCACATCATTATTAAATATTATATAACATAAATTCAAGTTATTATAAATTAAAAATTCAATTAAAAAACACTTACAATGTTTTATGAGGAAAATACACTTTTTATTTTGAAATAACTTCTATAAAATATAATATTTTACACATTATTAAAAAAACATTCCTTGAAAATATAATTGGAATCGTTTAGTGGAGGCTTTAATTTATTGATTGTCTAAATGGCAGGAAATTCCTTTTATGTTGTATTAGATAAATAAACATTCTTCTCACAATTTGTAAAATAGTCAAAATGTACATAATTTTGAAAAAAGTAGAAGATTTTTTTTTATTTTCTAGTAATAAGTAAGTAAAGGGTAAAAATTAAATTAAAACTCTATAAGGTAATATTAAAAAAATCATGAAAACACTTTTTAGGAGAGATAAATATGGAATAAAAATTTGTTTCTATTTAAGAGAAAAAATAAAAGGGTATTCCATAAAATGGTTCATTTGATATATTGAGTTCCTAGTATGTGTAAAATGATAGAAAAAATGGATTATTAATAAATAGATGTAGGATAATAAAATTAATGAATTTATTGAGAGGTAAATAATATTATTTCATCATCATAAGTAAATCACAAATAATATAGATAAATAATAATATTATAACATAACACTCATTAACTTTTGTAAATTTTGAATCATATGCCCCATTAAAAAGTAAAATAAAATTAAACATTAAATATATTAAAAGTGAATCAATTTATTTTATAACAGGGGAATTATATACCCCACACAAAATAAATGAGTGGTTAATATGTTATAATTTTTCCAGAAATAAAAGTGAGACTAGAAATCCCCGACCTCGAGTTCGAATTGCTTGGAAAGTGATATATCCTCATGTATAATATACCAAATTTTATTATAATCCAATAATAGAATCAAGTACATACTTATAATATGATTTATGTTACCTTTATGAACATTCAACACCTGTTGATAAATAATTATTTGTCAAAATTGTTCTTTCCTTGTGTTAACTATATCGGTTTTACATAAGAATTTTGGTTTCATAGTTTTGATAATTTTACATGTATCATAGTTCCATAATTTCATGAATTTTAATTATGATATTGATATTATATATATTAATTATATATTTATATTTATATTTATATTCATCAAAAAAAATTAGATATATAAAAATAAATTACACCGTCCACAGAGACAGTAGGTTGTACATACCCATTAACACTATATACAATTTTCAAGGAGTGTAATGAAAAAATTTTAACAATAATTAATTTTTTAGAATAATTATTACATCATATAAATCATATATAATAATAAAATTCATCTATATTTCCATCCATGTGAAGTAGAAATAAGAAACAAATAACATCAATTCTTGGAGGTGGTAATCCACACGTAAGGATGAGTGACATTATAATTTTATAAAAGATTAGAAGGAATAATGGTAGATATAATATTATAATTATATATGAAAAATAATATAATTAATATTATATATTCAAATTCAACCAATCATAAAACACAACAATAAAATATAGAAATAAAAAATTAATTATATTGCTACATATAGGTGGTAAGTTGTAGGTACAGACGATCAATACTTTCACATCCCATTTGAAGGGAATTCAGGGGAATAAATATCTCTTAATAATAACAACATAATTTAGTAATATATAAGATAATAAATATTTTATTTTATGATAAATACCTTATATTTAGAGGAGTTTAGAGAAGAAGTAACATGAAAATGATTGGTGAAGGTGATTAACTCTTTTTTGAAATAATTCCATCAGATATCCTATTAACGATCCTAGGGTTGGTATTTTAGGAAATCTAACCACTATAAAATGTGGATAATGTAACAACCTGATATTTTATGATAATTATTCTTTTTAATTTATTTTATTTCATTTGTTTAATGCTACAACAAGATTATCTTGTGCTATACGCAACACCGTATTAGCTTGCCATATACGCAACACTATTCTTAGATTGTGTTACACACAATTTCAAGTTCATTTGATAATAGTCATTCTACGCAACATTGAGTGTATATATATATATATATATATATATTTGGATGAAACAACAAAGGAGTCTTGCACAACACGCAACCATAACTTGGCTTTCATTACACACAATCGCGACCTTCCTCGACAGTGTGTGTAATACGCAATACCGGGTTTTACTAAACAACGGTATATTATTATAATATTATTATAAACTAGCCGTTATGAATAGTATTAACTAAATTTTTAATTTTATAACATTATTATTCATCTTACACATTTTCTAGAACATGGTATAAGAACAAAATAAATATTTCGGGTAAAATAAGTATTTTTCAAAAAATGCAGTTTTTCCCCCTTTTGATGGCGCACCATCTTTAAATCTATTTGTTGACATGTTTATAAGTTAAATTTAACAAAATAAAATTCTTTTTTTGAATCAGGATATAAAAATTTACATTGGATAAAGTTTTGATATTTTTATGATAACTTTCTTATTTTAACGAATAGTAAAAACACGCTATATTTTAATTAAAAACAACTTTTTCATCGTAATAACTTATGTTGTTATATTATATTATTGAATGGTTTTAATGTATAAATAGAATATATTTTTACCATTTAATATAATTTATGTCATTATCATTGATTTTACATTGAATTCGTAGTTTAAATCAATTCAATCTTTTGCAATGTTTTAATCAAAAACCCGTTTTCATTAGACAACGGAATTAATTTTAATTTAATTTCTGCAACTTCTGTGTATTGAATTTGAAAAAATGTATTCCATATTTGGAATAAGTAGGTCCAAATTATGTTAATAGGATACTTTTTATTTTTGGGAATTATGAATAGTAACTACGGTAAATTTTATTTACCATAGTTAAAGGTAAATCGGGCAATTAAGTGTAAATATAATATTATAAAATTACCCTAAAACATGAAAAAAAAATATTGGATGGCTAAAAGTATACCCATATCACCTAAGGGTCAGATTAGATTCATTTTATTGAATTTTTACCATTAAATTAATTTAATTATTATTAAAACCAAAGAAAGTGACAACATGTCACTCTCTTAAATCTTATAAGTATAATAATTTTAATTTAGTGATAAACATCATAAAACTTAGAACATGAATAGTATAAATAAATCTAATAAACTTATCTACATCATGATAATTTATTTAGAATTTTTAGGGATTAAATAATTGTCATTAATGGTGATACATTAATGATGTAGAAATTATTTATTAAGTGAAAAATCAGTAATACAGTTTTTATTGAAATAATAATACCCCTTAAAAGGCCCAAAAACCTCACCAAAACCTATTGGTAGTGTATATATACACCGTAATCATCCAATTACCTAATATATAACCGTTTGGAGTCTTATGAAAGTTATTATGACACTTATATTATTTTATTTTAAATGATGCCAAAGTTGTCACCTTCATAATTTAATATATATATAAATTTAAATATTGTGATTTTAAGATGATAAATTATAGTAAAAGTATTATTGTGAAATTAAATAGATTTATCTTCATCATAGGATTTTATTTTTAATTTTTATTCAACAAATAATTATATTAAATAATTATACAAAAATGTTGTAGTAATCATTTTATTAAGAGATAAACCAAATAAATGGTTTTAAAAATAATAAAATAAATATTATATGAACTATTTAATATTCTACACTAATTTTATAGATACATATGACCTTTTATGAATCTATTAAAGCTTTTAGTTCCAACATATCTTCTGTATATATTTTATTTAAGTTCAAATAAATGAATAGTGTCAAAATTGACACTATTGTTATTTTAAAAAAAATAACATATTATAAAATTGTTTAAAAATACCAAAAATATATAAAAATTATAAATTTAAATTTATATGGTCTAAAATTTTATAAAGTATCCAATTATAGAAAATTCACAACAAATCAGTAATTATTTGTTATAATTTAAAATTTAGAATGTTATTACCACAAATAAAATAAAATTGATTAAGGATAAATCAAGTTGATAATGTTTAAGATAATTTCCTAACATGTCTAAATTTTATTGTTTTATGATATTACAACCCTATCTCATATAATATTTGAATATGGGTAATTTTTGGAGGTTTTTAAGTGGGGATATATTTATTATAAATTAATATTTTTAAGATTTCCAATGGTGCCCCTCCCCTCCCTTATAAAAGGGTACCTCCTCCCTCTCTTCCTAACACCAATTTGAGCCTTCAAGCTCAGAAAACCCCTGACAAATTCTATTCTCCACTTCCCTAGAAACATCCTAGAGGTCCTGGTCTTCTTCAAAGACCAATTTTAGTGCCCTATGAGGAGGTCTCAAAGAGGCGCTTCAAAGAAGAGGTAATGTTCGTTACCGATTCTTTCAACTTTATTTCTTATTACACTTCTTCTTCTTTAGTTGTTTCATTATTAAGTAATAACATCAGTATCACTCATATACTGATATGTTATTATAAGTATTAAACAACCCTATTTCACCATTTATCCATCCTACGGAAAACAAAATCAATGCGCGTGCGTACGTACAGAATACCGTCTCCACGTCGTGGTGTAATCTATTTTCCACCACCACCTTACTTGGATGGGTATAATGATGTAAATAATGACTATATATGATATTTATTCTTAAATATTATACATAAACTTCAATAAAATTCCACTATCATGGGAATGATATCATCGCACGTGGGTACGTACGGACTACCGTCTCCACGACGCGATGAGATTCATTCTCAATGATTAACCATTCATTAATGATTATAAAGTATACATAATAATTAATCATGAAATATATGACATAATAATGATACTGGATTTATTTATATATATTTATGTCATATACTTAATTCCATTGAATTCAATAAGGAAACGAAAACAACGTTCATGCGTACATACGGCCTACCGTCTCCATGAACGGTGTATTAATTTCCATTTATAGATCTATTATATATATGTATATTATAAATATATATTATATATAAATCATGTTTTAAATTATGTTTGTAATTAACCATTATCTAAGTAATCATATGAATAATTACAAGTTAAAACACGAACTACAAATGAAACGATTTTACCCAAAACGCTACTTTAACATTATTTTACAAAAGAATGGGTAATATAAAGTCATAATTGAACCATATATGATATCATAACAATGAATATGATTCTGTAATAAGTCAATGAAATTATCTAAATCATTATACAAGAGGTTAGGATCCATACAAATCATATCGGACCTAAGGTAAGGGATAATTATTCCAATCACATACTTATCTGAGATTGTCTATTCGTAGGTATTTACTGGGGTTATGATTATTATCCATGTACATATGTTCTCAAAATGTTTTCATAAATTTTTTAATTTTCTTCCATGTATGTTTAAATTCATTTTTACCCTTTTCTACTTTTACCACATCGTATGGAACGAATGTTTCTTTTAGGAGGTACTTTTTGACTTTTCTGGAAAAAGTACGGGAAGAATGTTTTTTTTAACTTATATGGAAAGAAAGGATTTTTATGGTTTTATAAAGCCTTATTTTCATGAAGCTTCCTCCAAAATATCTCATGACTATTTTCAACAAAATCCTTTTCTTTTAAAATTGCATGACATTTTTTAAAAAGAAATTTATTTTGAAGATGAAAGGATATTTTCCACAAGAATTCATTTCAAGTGTTTTATCAAAACCATTTTTCAACTAAGATGACATTATTTCTTATGTGTATGTTTCAAGTATAATGTATCTATGATTTACATGGTTTCACTTTTCTTATTATGAAATGATATCCATTTCTTTTATATGGATTATGCGGTGATAGGATGATGTTTATGAAACCCATTTTATTTGTTGGGTTATTATGAATGATGTATGTTTATTTTGTGGCACAAGTAAGAATGATTTCATTATGAGATGGGTGGGACATATATATACCTTCAATGCATTGGGTAATGATTTATATCTCATTATATAGACATGGCTGGAACGGTAAGTTAATCAGGTTCGGTGTTACAGGACTGAAACGAGGAGTGAACTCGATTCCGAAAGGGACTTTGTCCACTAAGATGGTCATGGCAGTAATGCCTTGGATACTATGGAAATCATTACATGTGCTTAATGGATGCCACGATTACATGCTTTATTCCTATGCTATTTTATCATGATTGATGATCCATTGTGATCTATGCCTTACGTACTACCATGTTTTATGTCATTGCTCAAGATTTTTATGTTTAAATATTATGTTCGTGTTTTTAAGTTCAAATGTATATGGTTTGTTTTATTTTCTCCATGCTTACCCTTACTAAGCATTTGAGCTCACCCTTTTTATGTTTTCTTTTCCCCCAGGATTAAAAGAAAGGTTTTAGGTAAGGAAACAAAAAGGGGAGGATCGTTATGGGAGATGTTGAAGATCTTTCAACATGATTAGAAGTTTATATTCCATGTTTCCAAAGACACTAAACTATTACGGTCCTTGTGTGTTTGATTTTGTTTTATATTATGTATTTCCACAAAATTAATGTAATATCTATGTACGTCAAGCTTCGGGTCTCTACAATTGGTATCAGAGGAAAGGTTTAGTCAACCTTTGGAAACTAGGATGTGAAAACGTTAGTGAGATCCCTAGAGATATTTCTAAGGTATGTCTAGGGATATCCCAAATGATAAGTATACGTATAGGATATAGTTCTAGAACTACGGTAACGATCATAGAATTTAACCTAAGATGTTAGATATTAAGGGTACTCCCCCTTAACTATGCTGTTTTCCCTAGCATGATTTTTTCCTCTCACACTATTCTTTTTTGGGTGTTAGAAAATGGATGGAAATAAGAAGATTCATGATAATGGAGGATATGACGGACAATGGAATGATATTATTCATGAGTAACCAAATGAAATGGGATTTGGAAGTCCAAACATCGTTATTATGCATAATAAGCAATCTCATAATATGATCAATAATCTCAACTTTGGTAAGTTTTCCGACTCAGATAATAAGAGAAAGATGGAGTTTCATGATGATCATAGAGGAAAGAAAGTTCAATTTCCCCCATGTAAATCATGTGGGAAGAGTCATCCGGGAGATTGTTTCAAAGGAACTGGAAGATGCTTTGGGTGTGGCAAAGAAGGACACAAAGCCAGTAAGTGCAAAAGAAAAGGTTCAGTTAACACCATGGACAAGGATAATGGTATTTCTACGACATCATCAATGATTAGATGTTTTAAATGTGGAATGTATGGGCATTATGCAAACCAATGCCCTAAGGTAAAATCTCATAAAGAGAATCAGCATGGTCATACGAGTAGTATTTATGTGGATGATGATGAAGAGACTACAAATGAAATATGAGATGAAATAAATGATGAAGCTCAGCTAGTGGTTTAAGAAGTTAGTGGAATGATTGTATGTTTATAAATAATAATGTATGATACTATGGAATAAAGAATCATCTAAGGATTGTTACACTATTGTTTTTCCAAAAGTATATGAAAGTATATGTTGAATGGTACTGGTAACCATGGAAGGTTATTCAGATATTTTTGGAAAGTACATGATATGCGCATAATGAATGGATTAGAAGATAATGAGATGTTTGATTGTATTCATGAGCTCATGACTGATATAAGGACTAAGTGATATTATGGTTTGATTATATAGATTTTTGGGATTTTGGTATGTGGAAAAAGTTACCTTTTGATAGTATTCATGTTTTCACTAAGGTTCTATGGTAATTTATGTTTCAAGAGAATATATGACTAAGGTATTCATGTGTTTGGAATGAAACCAATAAGATATATCTTATGATATATGTGGGATAAATGCTTGTATTCACATTCTTGGTAGATAACCTTTATAGTAATTGTTTTCTTTATACTATGAGCTTGGACCGAAGTATTTTAGATAAGCCTAAAGATTGGAATGGATTATGTTGGACATAAGTTAGTATTACTTAAGGATAGAACTTTTTTCGATATTATTTATGGGATGTTATAGTAATGTAGTTTTAGAAAAAGGATAACCTGCAAGATGGGCGGCAGCCCATCGCGTCGGACAAGGCTGTGGAAATCGAACTCATAACCAAAGTGTGACAGGCCTTTATCGCCTACCACTGGTCTACAGGAAGTCCCTAGTTAGTAGAAACTAGTTTTATTTAATTTAGCGATATGATATATGAAGTATAAGTTCATTTTTGGAACCGTATACGATTAATCTAACCAGAAGATGGACTTATAACTTTTTCTAACCTTTTGGTTGAAACAAATGGAATGACCCATCATTCTATCACATGATCTGCTAACACTTCATGAATAACAAATTCAACTTAATTTATTTAAGAGGTGAAGTAGAAATTGTTCAAAGAACGAACAACAGTGAGATTGTACCAAATTCAAGCAAGTATTTCTTCTAATTAAAATTATTCAACTTTTGGGAAATGATATTAAAAACCAAAAATGTTGTCATAGTGCCCTTATATCTGATGAATCATATGGTACCTTATATCATCACAAATATATGGCATTGTGATTGTTGTTTTTTTCATAGCCATGTTCTCTACCACTCTCCATCAGAACATGATGGTTAGATTTCTCTTCCATATCCATATTTTCACCTATGTTATCCTACGTGAAAACCCAGTGATGAGTTAATTTGGGTAACTATTATGTTTCATACTTTAGTTTTGAAAGTTAAGTTATGGTATTTCATTTTACAGTGTGGGTTTTAATTAAAAAAACATTCAAGTAGAAAACCATGCATAACCGCGACGAATTTCGAGGGCGAAATTCATTTTTAGGGGGGTAGAATGTAACAACCCAATATTTTATTATAAGTATTCTTTTTAATTTATTTGATGTCATGTGTTTTATGCTACAACAAGATTATCTTGTGCTATATGCAACACAGTATTAGCTTGCAGTATACGCAACACTATTCTTAGATTGTGTTACACACAATTTCAAGTTTGTTTGATAATAGTCATTCTACGCAACATTGAGTGTATATATATATATGGATGAAACAACAAAGTATTATTGCAAAACACGCAACCCTAACTTGGATTTCATTACACGCAATCGCGACCTTCCTTGATAGCGTGTGTTGTACGCAATACCGGGATTTACTTAACAACGGTATATTATTATAATATTATTATGAACTAGCCGTTATGAATAGTATTAACTAACTTTTGAATTTTATAACATTATTATTCATCTTACACATTTTCTAGAACATGGTATAAGAACAAAATAAATTTTTTGGGTAAAATAAGTATTTTTCAAAAAATACAGTTTTGCTGGCTTTTGATGGCGCACCCACTTTCAATCTAGTTGTTGACATGTTTATAAGTTCAATTTGACAAAATAAAATTCTTCTTTTGAATCAGGATATAAAAATTTATGTTGGATAAAGTTTTGATATTTTTCTGATAACTTTCATATTTTAATGAATAGTAAAAACACGCTATATTTTAATTAAAAACAACTTTTTTCATCGTAAAACCATATGTGGTTAAATTATAATATTGAATGGTTTTAAAGTATAAATAGAATATATTTTTACCATTTAATATAATTTATGTCATCAGCATTGATTTTACATTGAATTCATAGGTTAAATCAATTCAATCTTTTGCAATGTTTTAATCAAAAACCCGTTTTCATTCGACAACGGAATTAATTTTAATTTAATTTCTGAAACATCTGTGTATTGAATTTGAAAAAATGGATTCCATATTTGGAATCCGTAGGTCCAAATTATTTTAATAGGATACTTTTTATTTTTGGGAATTATGAATAGTAACTACGGTAAATTTATTTACCATAGTTAAAGGTAAATCGGGTAATTAAGGATAAATATAATATTATAAAAATACCCTAACACATGACAAAATTCTATTGGATGGCTAAAAGTATACTCATATCACCTAAGGGTCGGATTAGATTCATTTTATGGACTTTTGACCATGAAAATAATTTAATTATTATTAAAACCAAAGAAAGTGACAACATGTCACTTTCTTTAAAGTTATAAGTATAATAATTTTAATTTAGTGATAAACATCATAAAACTTCGAACATGAATAGTCTCCAGAAATCTAATAAACTTATCTACATCATGATAATTTATTTAGAATTTTTAGGGACTAAATAATTGTCATTAATGGTGATACATTAATAATGCAGAAATTATTTATTAAGTGAAAAAGAAGTAATATAGTTTTTATTGAAATAATAATACCAATTAAAAGTCCAACAAACCTGACCTAAACTTATTGTTAGTTTATATCTACACCTTAATCATCCAATTACATAATATATTACCGTTTGGAGTCTTATAAAAGTGATTATGACACTTATATTATTTTATTTTAAATGATTCCAAAGTTGTCACCTTCATAGTTTAATAAATATAAAAATTTAAATATTGTGATTTTAAGATGATAAATTACAGTAAAAGTGTTATTTTGAAATTTAATAGAATTATCTTCATCATATGATTTTTATTTAATTTTTATGCAACAAATAAGTATATTAAGTAATTATACAAAAATGATGTAGTAATTATTTTATAAAGAGATAAACCAAATAAATGGTTTTAAAAATAATAAAATAAATATTATATGAACTATTTAATATTCTACACTAATTTTATAGATACATATGACCTTTTATTAATATATTAAAGCTTTTATTTCGAACATATCTTCTGTATATATTTTATTTAAGTTCGAATAAATTAATAGTGTCAAAATTGACACTATTGTTATTTTATAAAAATAACATTTTATAAAATTGTTTAAAAATCACAAAAATATATAAAAATTATAATTTTAAATTTATATGGTCTAAAATTTCATAAAGTATCAAATTATGGACAATTCACAACAAATAAGTAATTATTTGTTATAATTTAAAATTTAGAATGTTATTACCACAAATAAAATTAAATTGATTATGTAAGGATAAATCAAGTTGATAATGTTTAAAATAATTCCTAACAAGTCTAAATTTTATTGGTTGATAATATTACAACCCTATATCATCTAAGATTTGAATTTTAGTCATTTTTGAAGGTTTTTAAGTTGGGATAGATTTATTATAAATTAATATTTTTAAGATTTCCAAAGGTGCCCCTCCCCTCCCTTATAAAAGGGAACCTCCTCCCTCTCTTCCTCACACAAATTTTAGCCTTCAAGCTCGGCCAAACCCTGCCAAATTCTCTTCTCCAATTCTCTAGAAACATCCTAGAGGTCCTTGTATTTTTCAAAGACCAATTGTAGTGCCCTAAGAGGAGGTCTCAAAGAGGCGCTTCAAAGAAGAGGTAATGTTCGTTACAGATTCTTTCAACTTTATTTCTTCTTCCACTTCTTCTTTAGTTGTTTCATTATGAAGTAATAACATCAGTATCCCTCATATAATGATATGTTATTATAAGTATGAAACAACCCTATTTCACCATTTATCCATCCTACGGAAAAC
The DNA here is from genome assembly GCA_963277665.1 of Viscum album. Lineage (NCBI taxonomy): Eukaryota > Viridiplantae > Streptophyta > Magnoliopsida > Santalales > Viscaceae > Viscum > Viscum album. The sequence goes on from OY728126.1 coordinate 1,593,443,362, forward strand.
GAAATTACCGCGCGTGCGTACGTACGGAATACTGTCTCCACGCCGTGGTGTAATCTATTTTCCACCACCACCTTAATTGGATGGGTATAATGGTGTAAATAATGACTATATATGATATTTATTCATAAATATTATACATACACTTCAATACAATTCCACGATCATGGTAATGATATCATCGCTCGTGCGTACGTACGGACTACCGTCTCTACGATGCGATGAGATTCATTCTCAATGATTAACCATTCATGTATGATTATAAAGTATATATAATAAGTAATCATGAAATATATGACATAATAATGATACTGGATTTATGTATATATATATGTATGTCATCTACTTAATTCCATTCAATTCAATAAGGAAACAAAAACAATGTTCATGCATATGTACGGCCTACCGTCTCCATGAACGGTGTATTTCTTTCCATTTATCGATCTATTATATATATGTATATTATGAATATATATTATATATAAATAATGTTTTAAATTCTGGATGTATGTAACCATGATCGAATTAATCATATAAATAAGTACAAGTTAAAACACGAACGACAAATGAAACGATTTTACCCAAACGCTACTTTAACATTAATTTACAAAATAATGGGTGATATAAAGTCATAAATGAACCATATATGATATCATAACAATGAATATGATTCTTTAATAAGTCAATGACATTATTTAAATCATTATACAGGAGGTTCGGATCCATACGAAGCATATCAGACCTAAGGTAAGGGATAATTATTCTAATCTCATACTTATCTGAGATTGTCTATTCGTAAGTATTTACTAGGGTTATGATTATTATCCAAGTCCATATATTCTCAAAATGTTCTCATAAAATGTTTACTTTTATTACATGTATGTTTAAATTCATTTTTACCCTTTTCTACTTTTACCACATCGTATGGAAGGAATATTTCTTTTACGAGGTACTTTTTGACTTTTCTGGAAACAGTACGAGAAGAATTTTTTTTTAACTTATACAGCAAGAAAGAATTTTTATGGTTTTATAAAGCCTTATTTTCATGAAGATTTCTCCAAAATATTTCATGGCTATTTTCAAAAAAATACTTTTCTTTTAAAATTTCATGACATTTTGTGAAATGAAAATGATTTTGAAGATGAAAGGATATTTTCCTCAAGAATTCATTTCAAGTGTTTTATCAAAACCATTTTTCAACTAAGATGACATTATTTCTTATGTGTGTGTTTCAAGTATAATGTATATATGATTTACATGGTTTCACTTTTCTTATTATGAAATGATATCCATTTCTTTTATATGGATTATGTGCTGATGGAATGATGTTTATGAAACCCATTTTATTCGTTGGGTTATTATGAATGATGTATGTATATTTTGTGGCACAAGTAAGAATGATTTCATTATGAGATTGGTGGGACCTATATCTCCCTCAAATTCATTGGGTAATGATTTATATCTCATGATATTGACATGGCTGGAATGGTAAGTTAATCCGGTTCAGTGTTACAGGACTGAAACGAGGAGTGAACTCGATTCAGAAAGGGACTTTTTCCACTAAGATGGTCATGGCAGTAATCCCTTGGATACTATGAAAATCATTACATGTGCATAATGGATGCCAAAATTACATGCTTTATTCCTATGCTATTTTATCATGATTGATGATCCATTATGATCTATGCCTTACATACTGCCATGTTTTATGTCATTGCTCAAGATTTTTATGTTTAAATATTATGTTCAAGTTTATAAGTTCAAATGTATATGGTTTGTTTTATTTTCTCCATGCTTACCCTTACTGAGCATTTGAGATCACCCTTTTTATGTTTTCTTTTCCCCCAGGATTAAAATAAATGTTTTAGGTAAGGAAACAAAAAGGGGAGGATCGTTATGGGAGATGTTAAAGATCTTTCAACATGATTAGAAGTTTATATTCCATGTTTCCAAAGACACTAAACTATTATAGTCCTTGTGTGTCTGATTTTGTTATATATTAAGTATTTCAGAAAAAGTAATGTAATATCTATGTACGTCAAGCTTCGGGTCTCTACAGATAAGAATATTTATATGCAAGGGTTTTTCTTTGTTCAATTTATAAGGTTTAATGTTTTTCAAATTAGATAAAGGGGTGAATTTTATAAGTAAAGGGAGGGGAAATCATAGAGTTTCATAAAATATTAAAATATAAAAAATAAATTCCAATGAAAAATGCCTAAACATGGATATATTTTTGAAAATAATAAAATATGTGGTTTAAATAGCATACAAAAAATAAATTTATAATATTATTTTGTTAAGAAATATGTTTTGGATTAATCCCATTGTAAACTAATTTTAATCATAACTATTGTAAGATACTTTACAATATTCAGGGGCTGTAATATTATTTATAGAGTGAAATTAGATAATAAATGGGAAGGGATTATATTTTAAACAATAGCTTATTCTCCTTTCCCTTATTATTTTTATTAAATAATTTATTAAAATATTATTTTCATAAAATGTCATGACCCATCCTCGGGGCCCGTGCCGTGACTACCCCAAGCCTGCCTTCCATAATCCAGGGGCTAGGGACTATCACCAAAGGCATAAATACCGATAACTGGGAAGGAATTTCCTTTATAAAAGTAAACAAAACACCATAGAGTACAAGCAGAAGTAAAACACTAAGTACAAAGAGAAGTGCTGAAAGGTAAATAGGCCATAATACAAACCCAAAAGAAAGTACAACTACAACTAAACAAAGTACAATAGAATAAGACAACAGCTGGAAGAACAGAAGCGGCTCCTGGGTCGTCCTCCTCGGATCCTACCTGAAGGGTAGGTACAGATGGCACAACTCCTAGATCATCCACCACGAATCCTACCTGAAGGTTAGGTACAGATAGCCTCCACAACTCTCTCGCCCGTCAACCTCCTCCAAGTGTCGTCTCGCCGTGAAGTCCACCTCCAGATACTAACTCACCGTGTTGTCCACCTCCGGGTACTGAATCGTCCTCGAACACTCGGCCTCCGTCAGCACTTCCCGTCGTCTACAACCAACACAACGAGGTGCGGGCATAGCCCGTGCAGGGGTGAGTATAACGATACTCAGTAGGGACCCCGAGACCCTCAAGGACTCACTAAAACCAACAAGGATAACCACAAAGAAGATCTTAAAAGATAACCTCTACTTAGGTATATGTTCATGCATATACCTAAGTTATCAAGTAACCCATCTCAATCCTGAGGAAAAAACCAAGATCATGAAATCAACGGATAACCACTACCCAGGTATATGCCCATACATATACCTAAGTTATCAAGTGACCCATATCAATCATGAGTTAAACACAAAGTTCAAAAGTCTCAGCTCAAACCAGGATTAAGAAAAAAATTCCCTTGAATTTTACGGGTCTTTACATTACTCCCACCTCAGGGCTTTACGTCCTCGTAAATCTTAAACACAAACTAGGGATACAAAAGCGGTACTGAGCACGCATCTGAGCCTCCTGCTCTCAAGTGCTCATCTGGAGGTTCCTGTACTACCAGTGAAAGTGCACCTGAGGAATCCTCCGTCCTTGTAGGATCCGCTCATGTTGATCCTCAATCCCCACTAGAACCTCCGCAAAAGTCACCTCATCGCCAACGTCCAACTCCTCATGGTCGATGATCTGCGAAGGGTCATGCTCGTATCTCCTCAGGTGAGATACATGGAAGTCATCGTGCATGTGGTGAAACTGAGGTGGATGGGTCAAGCGGTAAACCACCTCACCTACCCTGCTGAGGACCTAGAAAGGTCCATTGAACCTCGGAGATAACTTGTCGCCTCGGCCACATCTACGTAAACCTCGTCGAGGTGAGACCCGTATAAGGACGTGATCTTCATCCTCAAACTTCAGAGGTCTCCAATTTCTATTAGAACTGGAACTCAAAATGACTGTTGCCATGAGGGTAAGGTTGACCGACTCAAGAGTGATCGGTCTCACCCTCCTGTGCATGAGTTACCCTATGCTGCTTGGGGTTTCCTTTTTCACCGACCAAGGAAAACCCATTCCGACGTCGTAGTTAAACCACAACCTTTTTGCCTAATACCGTCAATTTGTGTATGAACTGTGATTGCCCAGTCCATACTCAAACCAACGTCGTAAGGCCTCGATGCTACCACCAAGAGATTCCAACCAAAACTCTCGCCTTGAGGGTCTGACCACACTGTCGGCGTAAGTGTGATTATCGAGTATTCTCCCAAGGTATCTCCAGACGTGAGGGTCAAATCTATGGCTTACCGGAAACTCTAGGTCTGGGATAAGATTCGTGAAAGCAATGAATGATTCATATCGACGTCCGTTACTACAGCAGCTAGTAGTGGACACAAACTATCCCTTGAATCATTTTTAGAGCCATTGGGTCACACTCCTTGACTTCATGCAGCCACACTCTTCCTCCGCCCTCTAGCTCCCTGAGTCTGGCGGGGATAACTACGGCAGGTGGTTGTAGCACGTTAAAATGTACACCACCTCATGCTGCTCTCCTAGATCTGCCTCCATGTCTTCTGCTTCGCAGACTCATCTCTCCTTAAAGCTTCCTCTTCTTGAAACATTTAACACGCTTGAGTCTCTAAGACTGGTGCCGGTTTCCTGTTTCTTACTGCACTGTGTAGTCTTCATCCGCTCCTGGATGATCTGCACCTTCTTTTCCTATGATCTGAAAGAGCTGCTAAAATTTCTCCTTTGCCGAAAAGAGAAACTCGGTCTCATCCCCTGGATGAACCACACTCATTGACTAATACAGTCAATCCTGACATGAATGATGTATGCATGCCATGGATGATGTCGTAAGGCCTCGACGTAACTACCAAGAGATCCAACCGTCACTCTCACCTCCAATGGTCGAGTCACGCTGTCGGCATTAGTGTGAGGTCACTGGGTCTCCTCCAGTAGATATCTCAAAAGTGAGGGTCAAGTCGACAGTTTTAACCAGAACCTCTCAGTATCAACCAAACAAAGGGACAGGAAATCAAACATCTCAAAGATAAGTGTCTTTTTATTATTGCAGCTCATAGTAAAAAGACACGAATACAACAGCAATATGGAACTAGAAGTACAAGGGACGTATCCACTAGATCTGCTCCTGTTCACCTGCTCCTGGAGCTCTACTGCCTTGTCCACTGCTCGGCTGTTGCTCAAGCACCCGCCGCTGCTTCTTCCTCGGTGGATCCTCCAAAGCCTGCGGATCAACTGTGCGAGGAGTCGGACAGTCACGTGCCAGGTGACCCTTCCTGCCGCATTCATAACACTTCCTGCTCCTCGTACGGCTGGCTCTGACCCTACCCCCGGTGCCCCGCACCACCGATCCTAAAACCCGAGATTTCCCAACTGCTGGTCTGGTCCTCCTGGACCTCTGCATCATCTGTATACTGCCCACAGATGACTCGACTGCTGATCGAAAAACACGCGTCAAAGGAAGCAGCTCCTGAACATGCTCGGGGTGTAGATCTACTGGCACAAACTCCACCCTGAAGAAGGTCTCGAAGTCTTCCCATGGTAAGGTCATCCCGTCGCAAAACTGGAACAAGTTTCTCCACCACCTGCCTACTGCTGCTTGAAGAAGACTGGCAGCAAAGATCACCATGAAGTCTGCTGGCATCCCCACTAGCCTGAAGACTCTCACCACAACCTCCAGCCAATCCTCAGCCGCCTGCGGGTCCGTCTCTCCCTGGAACCTGGGTGGCCTCTAGCGTTGGAACTCGTTCAGTGCACTCAATTGGTGTGCATCGCCTACTACTGGGGCTGGTGGCATCGGTGGCCCAACGTATGGTAGTACTGATGGTGCCTCTGCTGGTGCCTCGACTGTAAGAGGGCCCTGTACCGAAGCCTCGTCGCTCGATAGGCTTTCAGTACTCACATCCCTCTGGACTCTAGCTGGTCGTCCGAGAAAAGGCATCCTGAAAGAAACAACATGACACGGTCAAACGATTATACCTAGTGAGATGACCTGGTTTGACCTGACATTTAAAAACTTCTGGAAACACACACGCAATCAGTGTTTTCATGCACAAAGTCGGAAATCAGTTGTCAGGGCCCTGGTGTATGGATACGTCGGCCGCCTGCACCAACACTGGACTCCCTGATCTGAAAACCACACTCAGTACTCTTAACACTATTGCTTCACAGAAAGAAAATATCAGAGTTATAAGTTATGCGGTAGAACCGACTCCTCTGATACCAATTTTTCACGACCCGTCCTCGGGGCCCGTGCCGTGACTACCCCAATCCCGCCTTCCATAGGCCAGGGGCTGGCGACTAGCACCAAAGGCATAAATCCCGATAACTGGGAAGACATTTCCTTTATAAAAGTAAACAAAACACCACAGAGTACAAGCGAAAGTAAAACACTATGTACAAATAGAAGTGCTGAAAGGTAAATAGGCCATAATACAAACCCAAAATAAAGTACAACTACAACTGAACAAAGTACAACAGAATAAGACAACAGCTGGAAGAAAGGAAGCGGCTTCTGGGTCGTCCTCCTTGGATCCTACCTAAGGGGTAGGTACAGATGGCGCAACTCCTAGATCGTCCATCACGGATCCTACCTAAAGGGTAGGTACAGATAGCCTCCACAATGCTCTCTCCCGTCAACCTCCTCCAAGTGTCGTCTCGCCGTGAAGTCCACCTCCAGATACTGACTCGTCGTGTAGTCCACCTCCGGGTACTGACTCGTCCTCGAACACTCAGCCTCCGTCAGCACTGCCCGTCGTCTGTAACCAACACAACGAGGTGCGGGCATAGCCCGTGCAGGGGTGAGTATAACGATACTCAGTAGGGACCCCGATACCCTCAAGGTCTCAATAAAACCAACAAGGATAACCACAAATAAGATCTCAACAAATAACCTCTACTTAGGTATATGCTCATGCATATACCTAAGTTATCAAGTAACCCATCTCAATCCTGAGGAAAACACCAAGATCATGAAATCAACGGATAACCACTACCCAGGTATATTCCCATACATATACCTAAGTTATCAAGTGACCCATCTCAATCATGAGGTAAACACAAAGGTCAAAAGTCTCAGCTCAAACCAGGATTTTCATTATCAAAACCGTTACTGCTGAAGAGCTCCGTCTCTGGAGTGTACAGTGGTCATGTCACTCATTGAGGTACTGCTCACTAACATAAGACTGCTGAGGTACTCCTCATGTCGAGTACCGCGGGTCAGCCACCCAAACACAGTAGTGCTTCCCGCCGGGGTATACCACCCAAACACAATAGTGCACACCCCCTAGTAGCCTGCAGAGGTACTATCCGGACGAGTACCGTGGGTCTGCACTGTCACACAGGTAGTGCTCCATCCTCCATGGGTCTGAACCTCACAAAGTAGTGCTCCGTCCACTGGGCTAGTCGACTCACTCCAAGTCGAGTCGGTCAAGTAGTCGTCAGGTCTCAGGCGGCTACACGGTCTTCGTACTCCGCACGCTCGTCTCTGGGAGGGTCCGCTCCATGAGCTCCAGGTCGATACTCCAAGTATCACAAGTCCCACGAAGAAGTATCTCAAAGAACCGCCTCTTCATAGGGGTCTCAACGCAACAGACGGCGCGTCAATCGGACGCCCGGTCTGTGAGTTACTAGCCTTTTCGTCCCCGGGGCCCGGTTGGTTTCATGTGCGAACCAATCCGGCCGTATCTCAACTGTACCCCGAACTCTCATAGGGTATACTCATAGGGACCGTTTCTCAATGTGATCACCAACGCCGCTGACGGTTCGTCAAACGGACATCCAGTCTGAAAGATATCAGCTTTTCCGTTCCAGGGGCCCGGTTGGATTTCGGGTGCAATCCAACCCGGCCACTATCCAACTGCATCCAAAACTCGGGAGAAGTGTGCCAAAAGTTCTGTCTCATCAAGAGGAAAACAACGAGATAGACGGTGCGTCAATTGGACGCCCGGTCTGTGAGTTATTGGCTTTTTCATTCAAGGGGCCCGGTTGGTTTCGTGAGCGAACCAACCTGACCGCACTCCGACGGCATCCAAATCTCGAGCGGAGTAATCCAAAAGATCCGTATCACTTAGAGGAATCCATCAAAGTCAATGGCACGTCAATCGGACGTCCGGAGCTCAAGATATGAGTGTTCCCGCTCCTAGGGCCCGGTTGGTTTCGTGTCTGAACCAACCCGGCCGAACCCAATGTATTCCGAAACCTTGAGTGTAATATACCGAAACGACCGCCTCGATCCAAGGATCGAATCTCTGCTGACGGTGCGTCAATCGGAGGTCCACAGCTCATGATATGAGCGACAGACCGAAAAGGGTCCGAAAACGGGGGGTCTGGGCCCGGACCGACCCGGCCCAACCCCCCTAGGTCAGCCCGAACCGGGTCGACCCGACCCGGGTCTGGGTCCGACCCGGATGGCGCGACCCGGCCCAGCCTGGGGCATGACCCGGCCCGGCCGGTGGGTCGGCTCGGCCGGTTACGGCCGAGCAGAGCAGAACGGAGCACTGCCCCCGCGTGAAGAACCGCGGCCCCGGGTGGGGCCGCCCGGGCCAGCGGACGCGGTAGCCGGCCGCGTCCCGCCGCCCCACCTCCGGTCCCGCGTGGTCGAGGGACCGCGGTCCGCCGCCGCGGCTTCAGCCGTGGCGGATTTTTCTGGCGGTGCTCCGGGAGCCGCCGCCCCCGACCGTCGGCGCCGCCGCGCCGGTGTGGCGCACCGGTAGGGGCTTCCGCGAACCACCGGACGCGCTCCGGTGGTCCGATTCGCCTGCGGTCTTCGCCAGAGGTCATCTCGGGACTAGTCCTTCACTGGGAGGATCCCACAATGCCCGTGCAGCTTCATTTGTCATTTTCTGGTGCGGCGCGACGGCGCCGTGGTTTGTTCAACTTCATCGGCGCGGCGCGACGGCGCCGCGCTTCTTAGCCCTTCCTCATAATTTTCGCGCGGTGCAATGGCACCACGCCGCCTTTCACGTGCCACAACAAATTCAAACAACAAGGGGGGAGGAGGGTCGAACGTGTTCATGCGGTCCGACCTCCTCCTGTTATAATGATAGCAAGTGGCCATCTAATAGAATTCGACGTACGACAAAGAAATAATTCATGGAAAAAAACAATAATTCTTAACAGCATTCCGCATGAACGAACGATCCTCGGATCAACCTAGAATTGGTTGGTCCGCGCTCGTCGTTCTTTTCTCAAAATATAAGAGAACACCAAATAAATTCCCCTACTTCGTGCGAGATTGAACAGGAGGTTCGTCAAACGAGGATTCGTTGCGGGTAGAGATGTCACGGAAGGAGACGTCGCAGAAGAACCGTCGCGGTACACGGCATCGCGTATTCGGTTTCCGAGAACTCGGCGTTCTTCGTCGGAGACCGATGTGTTCTTCGCATTTTTCATTGAAGATGAAGAAGTTCCACAATCCTTATCCTTTTTCTTCCCAAGACTCCGCCACAAGAAACTAACCCAAAATAAATTAATCTCTTACTTAATTTATTAACTAGACATGAGTTTGAATTTCAAACTCACACACACATTAAACTCACCTCATTAATAACATAAGTTATTAATTCTTAAGTTATCAAATTTAAACAAGAGTTGAGGGAGTTAAGGAATGTGAAGGGGTGGGGTTCGTGTGGGCCCCACCACCCTCATAACCTCCCTTGGGAAGTTGGGTAGTTACCCAACTTCCACCCAAAGCCTTAAACCACTAAAAGAAAATAAAAATTGTAGTTAATTTATAAATTAAACTTCCACAATTTTTATCATCTTCTCTCGTGAAAACGCAACTCCGGAAATGGCGTTCCTAAGCAATTATCGGCGCTACGATTCCATTGGAGCCCTCGGAATTCGATTCCGAGCACCGGTTCAAAAGATAGGAATTCCCGCTCGTTCATTCACTGAACGTACCCGAGCCAAACTTCAGAAAATGATTCCGGGCACACCGGGCCTCGGAATCTGGCGCCGTCAGAAACTGCGTTCTTGTAAAATCCCAAAGAAAATTTAGAAAAAAATTCCCTTGAATTTTACGGGTCTTTACATAAAATATCATTAATCTCATGTTTAACAGTATTCATTTAATTTGACAGTAAATGTAACATGAAAAAATATGTAATTTTAATATATTTTTTTTAAAGTATTATTTTATATTCATCCAAAAAAATCATTTAATGTTAAAATTAGTCAAATTATATTAAATTTAATATATTGAAAATATATTTTTTTTATTATTATATTAATTAAATAAATATTATTTCTATATTGTGAAATAATTTAAGGTAATTATTTAAATAATAAAAATTATAAATAAATCCCCCTCAGTATAATAACCAAATTAGGATAAAATAAAAATTAATAATCATTATCAAAATTATTTTTTCACTATTAGAACAAAGAATATATATTTAAAATCAAGAGAGTGAAATTTTTTATTTCTCTTCACTTAAAATATTATATAGATCGTTTTAATTGAAAATAGGCCCATAAAATATTAAATATAAACTATAATGTGATAATTGCCAAATTAAATTCATTATATAGGAATTAATATGAAAAATGGGGACCTTAGTATTTAGTTTTAACTAAGGCTGACTTGATTTTCCCTTTACTGATGTGATAAATTTTACCACTGTTACTATTTATAATTCTTTTACAGAAAAAAATAGAATTTAAATAATTTGGGTCTTCAAAATCCAAATATCTCATCCATATTTCACAATTAAATTAATATATATATTATAAATTCATCTTATAATAATTGTGCAAAATGTGATGATGTCTATTTTTAGAAAATATACATTTTAATCATAGAACATGATTTGTTCTTATCCAATTCCAATAAAAAACAGTAGTTTAATGTTCAAATATATTATTTAATATAGAATATAATATTTTTATCAAAATAAGTTATCAATAGTGATTAACTTAATTTATTATCATAAAAACACATTGAGATAATATTTGTTCTTCTGGAAAACACCTCCATTATTTGAAAATGTTATTATTTTTATTTCTAATTAATTAATAACCAATAAATTCATTTTATATATATTGAATCCGGTTTTTTTAATAATTTATTTAGTCATATTAATACTCTAAAATCTAACAACTATGAGGTAACTATAACATTAAATAATAATATTTAAATAATATATATTGGTTCATTTAAGAGTATTTTTCCTTATAAATAAATAAATCAAAGAAAAAAATTAATAGAGACCTCTATAATAAAAAAAATAATGATATGAAAACCAAAAAAAAATTAATGATCGTTAATTTATGTAGTGAATATTGGGAAAATAATCTATATAATGCACTATAGATGTACTAGATTTATTATTAAACCCTTATTAGGATAACCAAATTTAGGATACAGTATAGGAAGGAATTTAATCTACTAGTGAGGCTTGAAAATTGATCATAATGGGATTATAGAAGGATGAAAATGAATGAACCAATAGTGGGATAGAAAAGGTTATTGAATTTGGAAAGCGAAGAAGATATTCTTATCAAAATGAAAAAATATACATGGAAACGGATACAAATTAACATGTATGGAACATTTCAAAATGGAAATTTACTCTTCAATTTAATGTAATATTATTTAACTAATATTTGAAACAATTTTTAGGAAATTTGGAATTGTGTTGGTGGGGGCCATTTGTGATGATCATGATCTTCCACCATAGAGTTGTTTAAATTCAAACAGATGTGAGGAATCATTCAAGGTGAATGGATAGAGGTTGAAGATATTAATAGAGTCATTCTAATAAGTATTTTTTATCACATTAATATTTTATTGAAGGAGTTAAATATTAAATTTCTATATTGAAACTAAATTATGTGAAAACTATAAGGAAACTGATGAATTTTTTCATATTTATTTCTATATTCTTTTTATCTATGGTATTTTTTATTCTAAGATATATTGTGAATACTCACCATATACTCTTATTTAATCTTAAAATTCTGATAAGTTGAAAAGAGATTGTTTTATAATGACCAGGTTAGGATTTGACATGATGAATTATACCATGAAACGACCCATTGCAAGTCATTTTAGTTTTCAATTAAGATATTTAGTATATTTCATGATTGAATAAGAGATATAGAACCTTCCTGAATTGAATATTAAAAGGGTAACCACCGCTATATGATAAAGGGACATGAAGATAACTCACATTATTGATTAATATGGTCATATGGTAATAGAAGGAGTCACACCATGACACTACCTAGGAATAATATGATTTTACTATCTCAAAATGAAATTTGATCTTTCCTTCATTGTGAAAATGAGAATCAGTATGAAATTTCCTATTGGTATGCATGATGTTTTAGTGTAATTTTTATTCAATTGTCATGGTATAATGTAATCCATCTTGTTGTGACATATGTTTTCGATGGATTAAAATTTTTGGTACTAACCCTAAATTGTCTCTTAAACTTTTGAACATCCTTTTACCCATATCACATATGATGCACAAATATTAATCTTCCTTGCACCTCAACACTTCTCCAAGTTATAGGTACCCATTAAGAACCTGATTTCACTATTGTTTTTTCATATTATTATGATTCATCTTCCATTTCCTCTATATTTTCCTATCCATTCTATTATCCCTCACCACTTTACCTTTCCTTACATTTTATTTCAGCAAATCCTAACTATAAAAGCTAAACATTTTTGTTAATAGTTTTCTTAAAAAAACCACTAACCTTCAATTTCATCAATATTCTTACCCATGGGTCAAATAAAATTCCTAGATTCTATCCCCAATGTCAGATAACCCCCCATTAGTCACCCAACCAAAAGCATTACCAAACCATCCATGAACTAGTTGATCTAAACACCCACAACCTCACACAGTCCTTCCACTATCCCAATATCCTCATCTCACACCGTTTCCCATACTTATCAAATTCATCTTCTTAAACATTCTTGGATAGGATTATAAGATTTAACATATGATTCCTTTTTTTTAAAAAAAGTAATAAAAATAATCATAATAACCTTTCCAAGCTAAAGATGAAATCTATTAAAACCAAGGACATCATAAAACATGAGATCATTTAAAAAGTAAATATAAAGGTATAATTATTGGAGGACCTTCATGTTATACACCCAATCCCATTTTAGTGTATATAGAGGAAAAAAGAAGGTGTTTATCTCTAAATTATCCATACATTGGAGAAAAATTTGATCATAGTAATTATCAAACTATGTTGAATGTAGTGGATCTTCTCTTTATTATTGTAATGTCTATTTCAAGGAGTTAATGATGAAGGGATTTTATATATCTAGGAGTATTTGACCATGATACTATATCCTAATAAAATTTAAATCCAAAAATGATTTCCTATGATTGCATGTGATCTAGAAAGTTTGAATGAAATTACAAAAAAATACAGAACACTTATTTGGATTCCTTTACTAAGGATTATTTTTCGAGCCCTCACCCATTTCTAGAGATGGTGGGTTCGTGATTATATATTACCTCTATCAATGTATAATTATTTACCTACTATTTATGGGGATCCATAAAAAATTATGATACAATTGATTTCATTTTATTTTGATTGATATGTCAAGACGACCAATGTGACCCCGATGAGAGTGTCTTTATCAATAAATATAGTAAATAACCATTGGGTGTTTAATCCCTGACTACCCCCACTAATATTTGGGATGTATGTAGATAATTTATCATTACCTTCTATTCATGTGAGAGATATTTAAAATAGTGGGGGTGAAACATGATTATGATGTTGAATCATTATTTTATGTGGTAGATCCAGATTCACTAGAGAACTAGGATCATGATGCCTTTAAGTCTAGGATATTCCCTTATACCTCATAGATAATAGTTAACAATAGTCCTAGAATAGTAATCACCACTCTTTGTGACTATATAGGCATGTTATCACTCTTTTGGTTCTTCCATCATGATATTTATCATGAACTAGAGGTTTCAATTTTAATAGAGAATATAAGGATTTAATATGTAAGAACCCAGATCTTCTTTTCAGGTATGTTTTTCCTTTTCTGGTTTTTTAGAAGAAGTAGGAATTTTGGAAAATTTAGAAGTACACACCATGTACTTTATGAGTACATGACGTGTACTCGATTACCATAGTTAGACGGGTGCTATTCGTGTAGTGGCCCTGCACAAGGCCATGTGGGTGATGTAGAGGCTGCATAAAGAAGAGTACAGAAATGGTGAGTACATGCCATGTACATCAAAAGTACATGACATGTACTTTTTTTCATTAAATTCACTAGGGTCGCATCTAATCTCCAGAACGCTCTCTTTCTATGTCTTGTTCGACTGAGAGCTCTGTACGGCCGCAGATCTTCGACGAACCACTGAGAGAGTGTCCGTCCTATAAATCGAACACCGTCAGTTGCGTTGGAATCACATCGTTGAGTCCTCTTTTATCCTAGAGCCCCATATTCCTATTTTTCCTCTCTGGTGAGATATCATGGGTTGAAATTTGTAGATGTTTGTGTAGATCTACCGTGTTCTAGGTCGATCCAAGGGCTGATTCCGTAGTATATCGATCTCTCAACACCGAGGTAGGTGGTTTGTGCCTTTCCATTGAAAGTATTTGAGTATTATGTGCAATTTTGACCAATACCCTTGAACGTGGTATAGCGTGTTTACAGTTTTACCAATGTTGGTTTCTTTATATGCTTGTATGCTTGTGTATAGGTTTATTGGACATGAATAGGGTTGATTTCTATGCTTTGAATGTGTTTCTGATGCATGTTCTGTTTACGACCATTGGTCTGCATAGCCTATTTGGCCACCTTGCCTGTTTTTCATGCCTAGTACTGTAGGGTGGATTGTTTGTATTTTGACATTCTTGATATGTTGTAGAATGATTAGCCACGTAGTTCTTGAGGTTTACCTTGGCCATTTTGACCTTGTTATGATCGTTGACCTACATAGGGCCATGAAAACCTAGTGTAGTAGACTATAAGGGAAAATGACCGAGTGAGATTCCTTAAAGAGTCTTTGAGAACTTTAGACTATGAGAGGAATTGACCAAGTGAGCTTCCTCAGAGAGTCTTCGAACCACTTGGGGATATAAGCGAAATTGACTGAGTGAGCTTCCTCAGATAGTCCTTGACCTTGGGGCTATAAGGGGAATTGACTGTGTGAGTATCCTCAAAGACTCCTTGAATTACCTTGGACTATAAGGGGAACTAACCTTGTGAGCTTCCTCAGAGAGTCTTGAATTAATTTTGACTATAAGGGGAATTAACTGTGAGTGATTCCTCAGAGAGTTCTAATATATTCTTATAACTGAAATAGAGGGGATAGGTTGTGTGCACTTCCTAGAGGGTTATCATGCTTGATTAGTTTCTTTTGATATGTGGAATTGTTTTCTGCTGAGTACTTTCTTGTTTACTACTTCTGTACTTTTACCTTCCATATATTCACTGACTATTAGGCACAGATCTTTGGGTGGTTTACAACTAGGATTTATTCTCACATCCTTTTTGGGTCATGCTTTTGGGGTCAAACAGATTATATTGCTGCAGAAATAGACAAGGGAAATCACCCATCTACTTCACGTACTTAACTTACTATGTATCTAGAGAGTATGGGACTAGGCTTCGTCCTGCGATGTGGAGGAGTGGTTTATATGTTTATTTTGAACTTTGGTTTAGCACTGTTTGTATTCCAGCATTGAGATTTGTTTTGATGATTTCCTAGAAATATGTACCATGATTCATTTATATATTTTCTTCAGTTGTTTGTTATTCCATCCTTCCACTATTACTGTTGTTGGTATATTTATTGCTTCTGATATTATGTATTTGTTTCCCTTATGTTGTGTTACTTGGCCAATGAGGGCATAGTTTCCCCACGATCACACCCAAGGCCCTCGCTGCTAGTCGGCAGCCTCTGGCATTTGGGAAAATGTGCCTGAGGCAATGTAACCAACTGGGTATGGGGCTCCTCAGGGTGGCTTTTGGGATCGGGATGTTACAAAGTTGTATCTGAGGAATTCTTTTCATCTTGACTTACTGTTTGGAGCCTACAACCAAAGATAGGATGGAATAGGTACTTGGTAATAAGATGTTACTGGGAGTAGCTAACCCATGTACAGGGAAAATCCAATCTACCTAGTTTATTGAATTTTTTTTTTTCTGGTTTTCAATTTTACAGTTGATTTGATTTCACCATTGGGTGAATCACATGTTTTGTGATGTTACTGTTGATGTTATTGTGGTTCTATTTTTGTCACAACCCGATGAGATGAGGGTATACAATCTCATGCATCGTATAGTCACTTTCTAGAAATCACATGTCAGGCATTATTTCCATGCCATCTAGGATGAATTAGAGATTCCTTTTTGTTGTGATAGATGTTGTGAAGAATATGAATGCTATTATGATAGATGGCTTGATAAAAATACATGTTGTTTGATAGGGTATTTTTTTTGTAAAGTTTTATTGGAATGAATGTGAAAATTTGGTTCTTGAGGTGTTATGGGCCCTCATAGACCATAATTTGGTGGATCATTGCCTTGTATTCTTTGTTACAACATGTATTATATGCCAAACATTGATTCTTGGGGAGTATGGGCCCTCACGGATCGGAATTTGGCACTTTCAATGCATGTTTTAGAATTTTTCTGGGTTCCAGAGTAGTTTCTGAGGCTTACTATTTAAAAAAATCCAGATTAGACGTCGTGTAATGTTATGTAAACACCATGTGTTCCTCTATTCAGGAAGAAACTATTTGTCTTAAGTGCATGCTGTGTAATTTATGTGCATGTCGTATAGTCTCTAACATTTTCATAGGCCGCGTGTGCAGAGACACGAGATGTGGAATGTTTGTTGTGAACACACCGTGTACTAGTTGAACATGCCGTGTAGTGTTAAGCCTGTGTCTTCCCATGTAACTAACAACACATACAGATAAACCGTATGCTATACACATCGTGTCAGGATTGAACACGCCATGTAGTCTAACCCAGGTACTCAGTCGTGTCACTGACAACATGGGTCGATGTTATCCTTTCACGTACACGTCGTGTCTGCCTTGAACATGTCGTGTAGTGTGAGCTGTGTGTCAGGCCGTGTCACTAATAACATGGGTCATGTGAAGATTAGCTATTACATGTCGTTTCTATTGTGAACAAGTTGTGTAGTCTTGTCTTAGTAAAAATGTGTTCTTTAACCGTATAAAAGTACTCTGGTAGTTAATGAGGATTCGGGTGCACCCCATGTGTTAGGAAAACACATCGAGTTTTTGGGTGTTTCACGACCTGTTTTAGCATAAGTACATGCCCATGTAAATGACATAAGGGAACAAATAGTGTGGGAATTGTACACGTTGTGTAGTCATGTTTTTTAAAACTTGAGGGTTGTCATTATCCTATTCCCTTCTTACACATCTATTTATCAGTCCTTGATAATCTTGATCTAAGGTGTTCCCTTGAACATGCAGAGTCATGCCATCGATACGTCCTCTGATTTTATACCAGTTTCCAGGTGGTGATCCGACACAGATCATGGATGATCAGGGACTACTTGCAGATCCTCCTGTCCTTCCAGTCTTGGCACCATCCATTATACCCGACATCTGTGCTGATGAAAAGTTCATAGAGGGATTTTTGAGGATGATGAAAACCTTTCAGGGTGTGCCACCTCCTGCATCGTCGATGGCATAATTGACATGGGTCTTTCAAAAACATAATCCTCCCACTTTCTCAGGGGATGGAGGACCACAGGCTGCAGCGCCATGGCTAGAAGCCACACTGATGATTTTTGAGCATCTAGAGATACCCATAGAGAAGATGGTGAATCTTTATACCTAAATGCTTTGAGACTCTGCCAAGAGGTGGTGGGATGTGATCTCATGGGAAGGATGCTAGTAGAATATGGCTTGGGTGGAGTTTCGACGTGTCTTTTACGATTACATCTACCTGGAGACCTTGAGGGCCGATCGGTCCTGATAGTTCATGAGTCTGGAGCATGGTACTCTTACTTTTATGAGGTATTCCTCTCGCATCACAGAGTTTCCGCGTTTTACACCTATTCTAGGAGGATATGAGTTGTTCCTATCATGGAAGGTTTAGGATGGTCTGAGGCACGACATCTGATCTCATTTGAACATCTTCAGGATGACTTCGATATACTCTATGATCAACCAGGTGCTGATCACAGAGCCTGATATGAGGGATTCTGGAGCTGTGATCCAGGGTGGTTCGACATCGAGAGTTAGTATTCCTCCTACTGACAGCAGGAAGCGCCATAGTGAGACTGCCTGAGGAGATTAGAGTAGGTGGGATGCATCTTTGGGTAGCTAGGTGGTTTGCTACCAGTGTGGAAAGAGAATTCATACGAGGTCACATTGCCCGAGATACCCTGTGGAGTGCCGATCTTGTGGAAAGATGGGTCACATTAAACATTTCTATCAGACCTTCTCACCAGTAGCTGGTGAAAGGGGTTCTTCGATGACTCCTTGTTCAGGAGCAGCGCCACTATTTTCTCACCAGTCAGAGAAACTGGAGTTCTTCCGGTCGTTTAGGCCGAGCTGGTGGTCGTGTCCATGGTGTTCAGTCACCAGGATTTTAGAGACATCATGGTGGATCTGTCCAGAGTGGTGAGGTAGGGTCATAGGGTCGCGGTACAGGTTAGACATCTGCAGTGGAGCAGACCCAGTAGGAGCAGGATCCAAAAACCTCTACCGTTCGAGGTACGATCTTAGTACCCTCAGTTTTATATTCTTATCTTTTCAATATAGGGGATTCCTAGAGATTTATATTTGTTTCTGTTGTGGAGAGCCTCGGTCTATGCATCTTTTCCTCTACCGATATCTTGATTCTAGGCACTCTGTTGTGGGCTAGAATGGTTAGTGTACGTCAGTGCAGGTAGTGACCTCTATATGTTGGTGGGTGTCACTTCTTATGGGACCTCTATGTCCTATAGATGACATGCTATGATTTCATTCTTGGGATGGAGTGGTTAGTTCCATTCCAAGTAGTCGTCGACTGTTATCACTGCAGGGTGAGTTTCACATCACCAGAAGGGGAATCTATTTTTCATAAGGGATAATGAGATGTCTAGGCAATAAGAGCGGGACTCGAGCATCACGGGTTGGGAGGAGTTACAAACTATATTGGTAGTCTACATCTGGATGACCAGGGGACTTTACAATTATACTTTCCTCTAGTGGTGGATCATTTCAGAGATTTATTTCTAGAGGACTTTTCATGTTTTCCTCCAGAGCGAGAGGTGTAATTTCCTATTGAGCTAGTACCCGGAGTAGAAACAGTTTCCATTCATCCTTATAGGATGTCTACACAAATGTTTCACGAGCTCAAGAAGTAGTTAGAGGAGTTGTAGGAAAAGGGTTTCATCCGACCCTATTCTTCTTTTTGGGGTTCGCATGTCTTGTTTGTGGAGAAGGCAGACAGTACCCTAAGACTTTGTGTGGACTATCGGAAGATGAACCCATTGACTGTCAAGAACCGATATCCCTTTCCTAGGATTGATGATCTCTTTGATCATCTTTGAGGAGCCTGGGTGTTCTCAAATACTGACTTGAGGTCTGGTTACCATCATTTGTGCATTAGACAATCAGATATACCTCATACAGCCTTTCGGAGTAGGTATTATCTATAGAAGTATATGGTTATGTCGTTCGGTCTCACGAATGCGCATGTAGTTTTTATGGAACTGATGAACCTAGTGTTCCATCCATACTTGGGTTCCTTCATGGTGGTTTTCGTGGATGATATCTTGGTGTACTCTCACACTTGACACGACCATGATACTCATATTAAGGTCATTTTGAGTACACTGAGAGAGCCTCAAATATATGCTAAGCTCTCAAAATGACACTTTTGGATTGATCGGATTCACTTCTTGGGTCTTGTTATCTCAGTGACAGGAGTAACAACATACCCTGAGAAAGTGGGAGTAGTAGTTTCTTGGTTGTAGCTGAAGAATGTATTTGAGGTGAAAAGTTTTCTAGGGCTGGCTGGATACTACATATGTTTCATACATGACTTTTCATGCTTAGTGTCACCACATACGGGTTTGACTAAAAAGGGTGTGAAGTTATTATGTTCTAATTCTTGTAAGTCATCCTTTCAAAAACTGAAAGGGAGGTTGACTTTAGCACCGATACTAGTCTTGCCTGAACTAGGCAAGAGCTATACTGTTTACTATAATGTATCAGGTATCGGGTTGGGAACTGTGCTTGTGCAAGGATATGGAGTCATTGTGTATGGGTCTCAGAAGTTGTGGCCACATGAGAGGAATTACCCAACACATGATCTCGAGTTGGCAGTAGTTGTTTATTCCTTGCACTGTTGGAGACATTATCTTCTAAGAGAGTATTTTGTGGTTTTCATTGACCAAAAAAGTCTCATGTAAAGTTTCACTCAGTGTGATCTGAAATTGAAATGGAGAAGTTGGTTTGATTACCTTCAGTACTTTAACTTTGAGCTTTCTTATACGTGTGGTAAAGGCAATGTAGTGAATGATGTGTTGAGCAGGAGGAATCAGATACATGCAGTTCAGGAGGCCAGCAGTGAGTGGTAACTTATGACTCTATTCTTTGAGATTCATTTGTAGGTGAACGACAGTCAGGGGTATACGTTTATTTCTTCTATAGTTGTTACCTCTTCTCTTCTTGATCAAGTATGAATGAGGCAGCTATCAGATTTAGATGGCTTAGTCCTACAGGAGAGTGGGTCAGGAGATGACTCTATTCTTGGAAGGACAGTAGGCAGGGATGAGATCATGTGTTTCCAGGGGCGTGTATGGGTGCCAGCAGATATATGTGGGGAGCTGATGCGGGATTTTAATTGCTCAGTTTGGGTAGTGCATCCTGGAATCCCCAAGATGTATCGTGATCTACACCACCAGTATTGGTGGCCAGGAATGAAGATGGATGTGGCTACTGTCCTCATGAGGTGTTCCACCTGTCAGCAGGTAAAGGCGGAGCATCAGTGGCCAACATGGCTTTTACAGTAGTTACCCATTCCCAAGTGGAAGTGGAACGATGTCACGATGGATTTTGTAATAGGGTTGCTAAGGTCACCTTGAGGTAATGATGCTGTATGGGTTGTCATTTAATGGTTTACTAAGGATTCCCACTTCTTGCCGATTAAGGATACATTTAGTGTTGATGAGCTGGGATGATTGTACATCTGAGAGATTGTACGTCTCCATGGAGTTCCACAATCCATTGTTTCAAACAGGTATTCAGTTTTTACTTCTCGGTTCTGGCAGGGGCTTCAGAAGGCCTTGGGTACACAAGTACATTTGAGTATAGCATACCACCCACAGATAGATGGCCAGTCCGAGCATACGATTCTGGTGCTTGAGGACATGCTCCAAGCATGCATCTAAGATTTTGGAGGTTATCAGGAGAAGCACATACCTCTTGTGTTTTTTTCCTACAATAATTATTTTCAAGAAACTATTCAAATGGAACCATATAAGGCTTTGTACGTAGTCCATGTAGAACACCCTTATGTTGGATGGAGGCAGAAGAGGCAGCTGTTTTGGGACGTCGTATCATTCCAGAGACCACCGAGCAGATAGAGTTGACTCCAAAGAGGATGGCTACTGCACAGTCTCGACAGAAGTCTTATGCTGATCAGCAGATATGACCTCTAGAGATTGAGGTTGAGGATCATGTTTTCCTACGTGTCACACCGAAGTTTGTGCATAAAAGAATTAATAGATAGGGTAAGATTTCACTGAGGTACGTCAGGCTGTTTGAGGTTGTGGAGAGAGTTGGTCCGGTTGTCTATCCGTTGCAGTTACCACAGAGGTACCAGGCTATGCCCAACATTTTTCACATTTCTCTTCTCCAGAATTACTTTTCAGACTTGTCTCATGTCTTTCAACCTGAGGAGGTTGAGCTATAAGTGGATGAATCATTCGAGGAGAATCCTACTCGGATTTTTGATCGTAGTAAAAAGGTTATCCATGGCTGGTCTGTTCATCTGGTACGAGTTCTATGGTAGCACAGGCGGGTACAGGATGATAATTGGGAGAGGGAGGCTGATGTATGAGCATGGTGGCTGGAACTATTCGAGGATTCTATTTATACGCCATGCAAGGGAAATTCTGGGACAAATTTCATTAAGTGGGGAAGTTCGTATGAACCTAGATCTTCTTTTCATGTATGTTTTTCCTTTTCTAGTCGTTTTTGAGAAAAAGAGGAAATTATGGAAATTTTCGAAGTACACGTTGTGTACTTTTTGAGTACACATTATGTACTCGATTACCACAGGTGGCTGGGTGTCCAGGTAGCGGCCATGCACACAGTCGTGTGGGTGACCTAGAGGTCACCTAATGTGGAGTATGGAAATGGTGAGTACACACCGTGTACATCAAATGTACACGCCCTCTACTTTTTGTTTTTCATTAAACGCATCAGGGTCGCGTCTAATCACTAGGACTCTCTCTATATAGGTCTCGTTCAACCAAGAGCTCCGTATGTCCACAGATATTCAACTAACCCCTAAGTGAGAGTCCGTCCACCGAATCGAACATTGTCGGTTGCATTCGAATCGCATCGGTGTGTTCTCTTTTCTCCTAGAGCCCCATCAACTTATTTCTCCTCTCTCATGAGATATTATGGGTTGAACATTTTGGATGTTTTTTTAGATCTACTGTGTTCTAAGTCGATCCAAGGGCTGACGCCAGAGATTATCTATCTCCCAACGCCATGGTAGGTGGTTTGTGCCTTTCCATTGAATGTCTTTGAGTATTATGTGCAATTTTGACCAATACTCGTGAATGTGGTTTTGCTTGTTTAATGTTTTACCCCTGTTGATTTCCTTCCATTCTTGTATGCTTATGTAGAGGGTAATTGGATATTAATAAGGTCGATTAATTTTATTTGAATGTGTGTCCCATGCATTTTCTATTTACGACCGTTGTTATGCTTAGCCTGTTTGGTTACCATGCCTATTTTCCATGCCTAGTTTTGTAGGGAGGAGTGTTTGTATTCTGACATGCTTGATATGCCCTAGACTGATTAACAAAGTAGTTCTTGAGTTTTACCTTTTCCATTTTTACATTGTTATGCTCGTTGACTTATAAGGGGCCATGAGAACTTGGTGTAGTAGACTATAAAGGGAATTGACTGAGTGAGCATCCTCAGGGAGTCTTTGAGAACTTTAGACTATAAGGGGAATTGACCGAGTGAGCTTCCTCAGAATGTCTTTGAACCACATGGGTCTATAAGGGTAATTGACTGAGTGATCTTTCTCAAAGATTCCATGAACTTGGGGCTATAAGGGGAATTTATTGTGTGAGTTCCTCAGAGAGTCCTTGAATTACCATAGACTATAAGGGGAATTGACCATGTGAAATTCCTCAGAGAGTATTGAATTACTATGGACTATAAGGGGAATTGATTGTGAGTGATTCCTCAGAGAGTCCTTTTATATTTTTATAACTAAACCATAGAGGATAGGATGTGTTCACTTCCTAGACGGTTACCATCCTGGATCAGTTGCTTTTGATATGTGGAATAGTTTTCTTCTACGTACTTTCTTGTTTACTGCTTCTATACTTTTACCTACCATATATTCACTGACTTTTAGGCATAGATATTTCGGTGGTTGCCTAATAGGATTCAGTCTCACACCCTGTTTGGGAAATGATTTTGGGCCAAAACAGATTATATTACTACAGGTATAGACAAGGGAAAGTGCCCTTCTACTTCAGGTACATGACTTGCTGTGGAACTGGAGTGAATGGGACCATGATTAGGATTGGGATGATAAGAAGTTGTTTATTTGTTTCTTTTCTACTTGGGTTTAGTAATGTTTTTATTCTAGAATTGTGATTTGTTTGGATGCTTTCCTGGACACATGTACCATGCATCATTTATATATGTGCTTCAGTTGTTTGTTATTCTGGTCTTCCACTATTACTGTTGTTGGTATATTTACTACTTCCGCTATTGTGTATTTGTTTCTCTTCCACTATGTTACTCTGACAATGAGGGCATAGTTTTCCCACTATCACACCCAAGGCCCTCGCTACTAGTCATAAGCCTCTGGCATTTGGGGAAAAGCACTTAAGGCCATGTGACCAGCCAGGTATGGGGTTCCTCGAGGTGGCTTCCGGAACCATGACGTTAGGTTATGGTAATCCCACATCGAAGGAGGAGGACCACAAAGCACCCCTTTATAAGGTTGTGTGGATACATCTCCCATAATGAGGCCTTTTCCTGGGGGATGCCTTAGGGATAGATCCTAGGGAAAACAAAACCATGCGGGCTAGGCCCAAAGTGGACAACATCATGATTGTGGGATGGACTGGGCCATTAAAAATGGTATTAGAGCTGGTGTCCATTTGATGTGCCAACGAAGATGATGGGCCCTTCTAGAGGGTGGGTTATGAAAATCCCACATTGAAGGAGGAGGAGCACGAAACACCCCTTTATAAGGTGGTGTGGATACCTCTCCCATCATGAGGCCTTTTCCTGGGGGATGCCTAAGGCCTAGAGCCTTGGGAAAATAAAATTGTGCGGTCTTGGCCCAATGTGGACAATATCATGATCGTGGGTTGGACTGGGCCATTAAATCCTAACCCGTTAGAGCTCTTCGTTGCTTTTTTAGGAACACTATACTTAGTGGAACAACCTTCCCCAGTATCTCAGCCAGTGGGGGAACCTATTGTTTTCACCACTTATACATTTACCAATGATGGTCATCCTCAACTAGATGGTAGATTATATGTCTACAATTTAGAGGGTATCACATATCATGAGGATAAGTGGGGTTTTTTTATTAATCACAACCAGAATGGAAATGTTCATTCTACATATTCTACAATAGAGGTCCCAAGTATTAATCTGGATACTAGAAACATGACATTAAACTATATGAAGGACTATACCAATTCATTATAGTAGCTAAATTATGCTTTAAATACTCCTATATTATGTTAGGTAACCACTGAGGTTGTGGATGATACAATCTCTTTTATCCCATTTATAAGAATAATCTATGTGGGGGTAAAAATATTATATAAAAGACATTGGATTTATCACATACCCTTCTTTGAGTTAAATCTATTCTGTGATGCATTAATGTATTCCTTTTTAATTAAAATATATTGATTATTTATATTTCACCCATTGAAGGAATACCAAAAAAATTCATTCTTTCAAAATTTATTATGTGACTTGTTATTTGCTATATTTATTCAAATATATTTTAATGGGTATATATTTTATTCTAGGAATCACTCAAATTTTATAAATATAAATAGAATATAAATTTTCACTAAAAAAAACATTATGAGAAGATACCTAAATTAATCAAGGATGTTTTCTTTTTTTTTAATATTTATACCATTTCAGTAATTATTTTTTCATTCATGTCCTCTCACCTTGATCTCAAATAGTGAGGAAACTGTTTAATTATATATGGAAGTGGGAAATTCATGAACATACAATTAATATACTTAAGTATAATTTTAAAACTATTGAACTGTGAGAAATTTCTATTTCAAACATTCTATTTACTTCATATTTTCAGAAAAAACATTTAGAAAAAATGTTAATGTTTTAGTCAGAATTTATTGAATATTAATATCTTGTTCACTCATAGGATAAAATATATTATGATTTCTTATTTTAATTGTTATATTTTTCATTTAATTTTTTATAGGTTTTATAATGAGTTATTGTCCCACAATTTTAAATTCCATTCCTGGGAGGTATTATATTATTTTGTTTCATATTATTTCACAAACACTTTTGCTTGAATGTTCTTAGGATACACAATAGTACTGAAAAATTATTTTATATCTTACTAAAAAACAATTATTTTGATTCACTTTTATGTGATTGTGGAGGTCTGTTCACTTTTATATATCCCATTTGATATTGGGAAATACCTTATACTAAAGATTTTTCAAAACCCATATAAACAATTGAATGCCTTGATAATAGGATATATTATAATCAAACTAATCCATCATATTCTTATTAATTGGATTGGTTTAATTATAATTATCAAGGATATTTATAGGAAGGAGTTGGATGTTTCATGGTTCCATTATGTGAGGATTCATTTAATATTTGTGGGGATGAATTTCTAGATTATTAGGGAAAAATATTCACTATTATTCTGGTTTTACTACATTTAGTCATTTTTTATTTTAAAAATAAGTGAAACGTAAACTAAAACAAGAAAACATATTGAAAAATTGAGCATAAGAGATACCATTGATTAACCTATAACTAAAAACACATTACTATTTCTTGTGATAATTATAACAAATAGTGTTATAAGGGGATTAGATTTTGGGATTTAGGTACTCACCTTGTTTAAACTCCTAGTGTGAGGTCCGTCCCATATAAACATTCCTCTAAAATGTTTAAAGAGAAAAAAATTTCGTATTGGAAAATAAGACCACCATGTCTGTGGTTTTTATGCCTATACTGTGGACCGATAATAACGAGGAGAAATAAGTGGTGGTATTTCAATAATGTTTTTTTAAAGAGTTAAGTTGATTTCATTTGGGTGTATTACTAAATATTATTGATTATTCTGAAATATGTTAAACAATTTTCTTATAATTAAAGTTACATTTTTATATTCAAACTCACCCATATAGAGATAAGTAATCATTAAAGCCTAAATAAAATATCTTCATGATGTTTTTAGTGTTATTTATATGTGGGGATATATGTTTCTTTAAATATTATGGATTTTATGAATGTACCTAAGACTGATAATAACTTTGGTTTCTAATTATATTGAGTAATGATTGAGCATTTTCTAGATAGGGAAATTAAAAAATCGACATTTTTTTGAAATACTAGGATATGATAATGGATGTAAATAATAAATTAGCATGAAAATTCAATAAATATGAATGACTAGATAGCTAGAAGGAATTATTAGTGTTATTTTATTAATTTTTTGATAATACCTCATTCTATAAATAAGATCGAACCCGATTCTTCTCAGATTGATGATTTCTAGGATTTGGAATATTTTTTCAGTTTCTCTTTTTTCATAAGGATAGTAAATTTTTCATGTACATGGGAATTTTTTAAGTGTAATAAATGAATAAAACATTTTATATTTCTTAGTGATATTTGAGCTTAAAACTACCCAATTATTTTAAAATGTAATAAATTGTTAATGGTCTATGGATTTGAAGATATTTTGGGGAATTGAATTGATTTTGAAGAAAAATATTTATTCAAACTATGAAAGAAAATTTCATGATTCCACCAATGTGAGGAAAGATCAAGATCTAGGGAACCATAAAACTATGGCCATGACCGAAGAGCCATGCACTGTGAAGGAGATCCAATTAAGGAAATATGATTTGAATATGACTGTGATTCATGCAGTGATTATTTATTAATAACATGACCATAAAACATGAAAAAT
The DNA here is from genome assembly GCA_963277665.1 of Viscum album. NCBI lineage: Eukaryota > Viridiplantae > Streptophyta > Magnoliopsida > Santalales > Viscaceae > Viscum > Viscum album. The sequence goes on from OY728126.1 coordinate 1,593,470,755, forward strand.
ATCTAATTACCATAAAATTCATAAGGATCTATATGAGATTATAAAGGATTCCTAAAAATAAATTAAAAAGATCATATAATGGTTTTGATGTGTAGTCACTATTATAGAGGATTCCATGCCACAAGAAAGAAATTATAAAATTGATAATTCAATAGAAGTTTATAAAGTTATAAAATGTGTTTTTAAGATTTTAGGATAATGTTCATGAAAAATTTCCAAACTATGTTGTTGGCGGTGACACTAGGAAGGTGACATCATATGAATTATTAAAGAGTTTTTAGATAGATTTATGTCATAATGATGGGAGTCATATGAAATTAGTAGACTCAAAATACTTCCGTTATGTATATCACATAAGGTCGGTGTGTATGATTATGTGAGGAATTTCAAAAATATTAATGAAACGTCATTGTGAAATACATATGATGTTTTCTTTTTTCCACTAGAGGAGAAATTATATAAATTTTATGAAGTAGGAAGTTTATCCATAGAATGAGTTTGAATAGATACCTAGGAAGAATCTCTCATAATATATAGTTTACAAGGTAATTGAAATATGTATGATGTTTTAATTTGAAAATATTTGAATAAATGATATTAAATCCTAACCAACTCTTCCATGATGTGATGTACTTGGTCAAAAATTAAGGGAGAAGATATATCAACTAATCCCATAAAGAATTCATGTTGTGATATCTGGGTGGGATTAAATGATTAAAATAGGAAAGTACTAGTCACACCAAGAATGTTCGTGTAACACAAATATTTGATTGAGGAAAGAATAAAAAATGAATTCATGGATATGGATTGAGGAGGACAATATTGTTACACCATCAACCATAGTGTGACTCATTCATTCTTATTTTAATAAAAATCTAAAAATTTTATGGGTGATACAATTTTGTTTATCCTTTTCACTTTCTATAGTTTCTTTATAAGTTATATAATTATTTATTTCATTATGTAACTTTATTTATGCATTTTTCAACATTAATTAAAGTATTTTGAAATAATGTTTGTTATCATTCTCTACATTTTTTAATTATATATTTCCAAAATCACTTCTTATGATGATTTTTCACGTGTGATGGATCTTTTATCTATCATGTGTGGATAATCACTTAATACACAAGGGATTGAGAGTAAAAGGTTTTAATAATTAATTATATACTATTCTCAATAATTTAATGTTTTTTTGTTTATGAATTTATTTGGATCATAATTATTTATTATATATTTAAAAAAATATGATGAACAGAAGTGTGGGGGGAGAAAAAAAAAATCAATTTAGAAATTGGAATTTGAACAACAGTCTGAATTCATCTTCTATTTTAAGTGAAAATATTAATTTATATATTACATGTGTGTTTAATCATCCAAGGGATATTCACAGGCTTCAATAGAATCAACTAAATCATAATTTTAAGACAATTTGCGGCCTCGAAGCGGCGACGTCAACACCTTCGCTCGCTTCTTAGGGTTTCCCTGCGATTTCATCCCCTTCCCTCCTACGGCCGGGCTTGTTCGCCGGTGATGTTCTCTTATCAGCCTCCGAAGCCTCGTCCTCGGCTCGACAACATCCTGGCGTGGCGTGTTTCCGGCTCGGTGGCGTGGTGTGGCGTTGGGTGTCTCGATTTCGGATCGACGCCAGATCTGACGTGGTTCTGGCGCAGTGAGTTCCTCCTTTCTCGGCTCGGTGTCGGATCCGGCGAGCATCCGTTTCCTAGCGGTGGCTTTGGTTGCAGGTTTCTTCTGGCAATGGACCGACACTGGGTTATTTTTTTTTTTACATTTTTTCAAAAAAAAATTCTTAAAAATACCACCAGGTTTAAAATAATTTTTTTTTTACATCCGAAAGGCGGCACCTGGTGTGCCGCCTTTGGGGAATTTTCTGGCCAGGGCAAGGCGGCACCGGGTGTGCCGCCTTTGCCCAAAAAATAACCGCAAAGGCGGCACCCCAAGTGCCGCCTTTGCCTAAATAATTTTTTTTAAAATTTTTATTTTTATTTTTATTTTTTGTTTTGTTTTGTTTTATATATATATATATATATATATATATATATATATATATATATAAAACAAAACTTTTCAGCAGAATTTTTCTGCTATTTAATATCCAGCGGTTCTGTCATTACAGCAGTCTGGATTCTGACTGATACCCTCACCCAGGACTCCCTTTTATAAGGGGGTTTGCCCTGAAAACAATACTGCATTTTCGATGTGGGATTCTGGTTCTCCTTTTCCTGCACAGTACATTCTGCGTTTCCGATGTGTAATTCTGTTTCAAGTACGCGACTTTGAAAGACTATAAAAGTTAAACTATAAGACCAATACAAATGAAACTTTAAACACTGATTAAACATATAAGAAATAGTTGAAAACAAAAATAATTTCATAAAAAATGTTGATACAGATTAATTTATAAGCTTTCAAAACCACCTACTTGAAACTTAAACATATTTGAAGTACGTGACTTTGAAAGCTTATAAAAGATAAATTATAAGACCAATACAAATGAAACTTTAAACATTGATTAAACATATAATAAATAGTTGAAAACAAAAATAATTTCATAAAAAATGTTCACCAAAAACAATTTATAAGCTTTCAAAACCATCAACATGAAACTTAAAAATGTTTCAAGTTCCCGACTTTGAAAGACTATAAAACATAAAATATAAGACCAATATAAATGAAACCTTAAACATTGATTAAAAATATAAGAAATAGTTGAAAACAACAAAAACTTCCTAAAAAATTTCCATAAAAATTAATTTATAATATTTCAGAACAATTTACTTGAATAGGGAATCTGATCCATCAGTTTGAGGGATACTAGGGCTAGGTAGATAGATAATCAGATCATTGTATCTATGGATTTTTTGGATAGGAAGATAGATTCATTTCATTCATTATATCGAGGTATTTCTTTTTTAAGAGAATATAGACTTTCTTATAATTATAAAATAAGGGACACCTTTATTTTTTGGTTATAGAATACGATTCTCTTAAGGTTAAAAGACATTATTCTTTTAATGGATTTGAAAGTCATTATTTGTTTTGTATAAAATTGTATTTCTTTTTTGTAAAAAGTTTTTATATTTCCACCACACATATAATTGAATTCAAAACATCATATTAGTATTTTTATTATGATTTTATCCATATTAATATGATTTTGATAATAACAAAACTTTTGAATTAATAAAATCTATCATGATTATGATTCTTGTACTCTGATTACTCGGATTCATATAGACTCTGATCTTTTACATTCTGATTTAATCAAATTGTTTCTATTTATGATTATTTGATTGGACTGAGAACCATGTCCAATAAAAAATGTAAGAGTTTTTTATTTTTTAGTTTATTTCTTTTAAACTACATTTTTTAATACTAAAATATTCCCACTTTTAACTTATCTATTAGAATAATATTCTTATGATCCTAATAAAAATTATAGGCATAATGATACAACATTGTGTGGTTTTCTCAAGAGAATATTCCAACTCATCTTTTAATATCCATTTATTGTATTTTCTAGCTTTACCATTATCATTACTATATGAATAAATTGAAAATTTCTCAACTTGATTAATGAAACTAAATTCATATTTTTAAGAACTACTAGTTGATGAATTATCTTTTAAATAATTTCTTATCAAATTATTATGTCTATTACTAGAATGATACGTCTTCTTCATATCGTTTTTCTATTTTAGAGGATTCTCACTTTTTTTATCAAATTATAAATTATCCATTTTCATTATAAAATTCATGGAAAAGATTCCAATGAAATTATAGATTCATCACCATAGTGGTTTATTTAGTTTTAAATTCATTTACCCTATATAATCCATCTTTAAATAGGTGAATAAATTTCATTAATGTATTCATCAAATTCATCATCATCAGAATCAATTGATTCCCCAATTTCCAATTATTTGAACTTATTTTTTCTTATAGCCTCAAAGGATATATAATCTATATCTTCTTTTTGAAACTCATTTCCTTTATCATTTCATAATCTATGAGAATAAAATATAACTCCTCTAATGAAATATATTCCCTATCTTCCATGTCTAAAACCATGGCATCAAATCATATAGGGAAATTTATCAAAAGTGTTTTCAAAATTTTTGAATCTTATATCTTCTAACCAAATCCATAGATATTACATACCATCTCATTGAACCTAATGAAATAGTCATCAATGATTTCATCATCGACCATTTTAATATTCTCAAACTTTATTCTTAGTATTTTCATATTATCTCTCTTAACATTAATATTTCCTTCATAAGTACTTCCTAGTTTGTCTAAAATATCGTTGGTAGTTTCAACACCCATCGCTTTAGTGTATAACATTTTTGATAAATCCATTAGGGTATAATTATGATATTTTCCATCAACTTCAAGATTTATCATTTTAGATTTAGTACAATAATAATACTTAATAATAGGTGGTAATCTAATGGTTGATACGTCTTTCATTTATAAGAAAAGCGATTGAAGGAAAAGAGTATAATATTCCTCTATGTATGGTAGTTATTTCCCTAAAATTAGGCATTCCATGGTTTCTCACTAAATTATGATCCTTCATTTCTCATAATGTTTTCTTATCATGAGAGGGGATCTTTTTATGATACCATTTGATTTAACCAAGGATCAGTTGGGTTCTAATGAGGGGGGGGGGGGTGAATCCATAGTACATTGTTTTAAAAATTCACTATTCTGTAATCTAAAATCTATGACTGATTAAACTATCTATCCCTTATCTTAAATTCTGAAAATCCGCCTGAATGAAAAAATAAAATCAATGAAAAACACAGGGATTCTATTAGGTTCATTACAAAGGCCTACTCCTTACTATAACCATTTATTACACCTTGATAAAGGTTATTCACTTTTTTTAGTCGGTTACAACATGGGAAAGTTGTATCCCCATAAAAAATAAGTCCAATAGTGCTTCATATCTAGAGTCCCACTATAAATTACAAGCTCCCACCTTCACTAACAACTCTTAACTCCCATAGGTGGATCTTTATACTATATCCATGGTGATTCTAAAATCTCATAAGCCTACTCGAGAGTCCCACTGGTGACCTCTTCTACATCTGAGTCCCAAAAAAGACTTCAAAATTCCTAAATCACACAATATATGAACTTTTTCCTAAATATATCTATCAAATTTTTATATTTCTGGAAAACCTTCGTATATAGTCTTTCTCAAAAAACAAACCAAAGCACATGATCTACCCATGTACAATATTAATGAAATTAGGCAATTGTTTTTCAATGACCTTATCTTTATCACTATCCATTGAACATAAAATTTCCTGGACTAATCTCAAAAAACTCATAACATGGTTATATATCTTCTGAAACACTACCTAGATCGGTCTCAATATTTATGTATATAAAATTAATGGAATATCAATTCAATTTTATTTAAAAAAGACAAATATAAAATATTCCATGATAATTTTATGTAAGTGTTATTTAATTTTCATGAAAATATTTTATAATTCATGCACACCTACAATGCCTCTTTCCTTCTCACTTTAGTGCTTCCACTGAAGGCCTTTCCTAACCGAGGCACTGGTTTTATGGCACCCAGGATATGATGTTACACTAACTCCTCCTAATCAACTCTAATTTGAACCTTTGGTTTTTTTAGGCTCTCAGTAGATTATTTTGACCACTCTAACCCGTAATATTCTTAGACCAAAGTAACAATGGATGTTATTATTCTTCCTTCGATGTGGATATCTCTTATTGTTGTGGAATCCACCATTATTCTCTACTCTCTATCTTTGAGAGTGAAAAATTCATATGCTGCTGATGGATTGGATCCTTGTTTCGATGGATTGAAATTATAGGGATTTCTCATTGATCTACCTCAACTTTGACTCTCATTGGCATTTATCAACACATGTGATTGATTAATCGTGTGAATAATGGTTTGTGGATACACTATTTTCTTTTTTGGGAAATTCAATTTAGAGTAGATATGGGTGTGGATTTTTAGTTTTTTGGATACCCTATGTGGGGGAATATTGACATGTAAGTAACATCACCATATCCCATTTATTATATGTAGAAAGTAGTTATATGTGTTACATGGAAAGATTCCATGTTGGAATATGGAAAGATTCCATGTTGGAACATTGAAAGATTCCATGTTGGAACATGGACGGATTCCATGTTGGAACATGGAAGGATTCCATGTTGGAACATGGAAAGATTAAATTTTGGTACATGGTAAGGTACCCCATTTGATATGCACGCTATGTATAAGGGAGACATTCCATATAATTTGGATGTACATGTTAGGTTGGGAAGAGTTTTATGAGAAGGTAAGGATTGAGGAGGAACATTCTATATACATGATGAACACACCATTTACTTCTTATGAATTTTAGGTGTGAGGATGAAGTGGTGATATGAGGAAATTATTGATATATTATATATTTATATTTGGTTTTTACAATGGTTTTTGGAGGACCCCTTCATGGTTTTTATTTTAGAATCCTATTAAAGGAAGTGTGGTGTGAGGTCCAAGTGGGGGCTGTAGGATTTCTTCTTGGAATGACTTAGAATTACCATGGTGTATTTTTTTTTTCTCTTTTTGATTTTTTCTATAATTAAGGATAGTGTAGTCTCATGGTTGTGTTTTATTAGTCAGTTTCTCAAAGTTTAGTTTTTTTATAGACATTATGATATGGTGACCCTATGGGGATGTCAAGAACAAATGAGTTCTATTAAGTAAAGTTTTAATTAGGTCTGATGGACCTTTTAGTATATTATAATGTGTGAGGTATTGATTGGATATAGGTTTTATTCCAAGAGGATGGATGAGGTCCTATTTATATGGTCTTGAATTAAGGATTTTTACATGTGGTTGAGTAGAACTGTATTGGTTTTTATGTTATTTATGTGGTTCTGAAAACTATTTTGGGTGCCCTATTATTTTCACCCCTATAGGGATAGTACTGGTTTCAATTAAAATGGTGATGGGTTTTAGTTTTCTCAAATCATGTCTTTGTGGCCTCTGAATTGGATTTTATTGGTCATTTCTATTCACGTTCTAGATGTGAGAGGAGTCATTTGGGATATTATTAGATTTGGCATCAATTCTGAGAATTATATAATGAAATCTTCTATTAGTTGGATAGTGTTTTTTAGGTCTGGGGAGCTTATAGTCTACCTATATTAGTGAAAAATTTCTTTCTAGTTTAGTATTATATCCTATCTATGGTTTGGGGATTTATGGATTTTTTTCTTCTCTATGAACTTACATGGAAGTGGACATGTACATGAATAAAGTTCCAACCTAGTTAGGTAGAACATACTGAATATTATGATTAGATTTCCTGGTTGAATCTTCCCAACCATGGGAACATTTATGGGTTCTCTAGTGTCATCCAATATGTTCTTCTTGCCAATTTATAGTCTTTGAAATTCGCGTACTTGAAACATTTTTAAGTTTCAAGTAGACTGTTTTGAAAGATTATAAATTAATTTTTATGGACATTTTTTATGATGTTTTTGTTGTTTTCAACTATTTCTTATATGTTTAATCAATGTTTAAGGTTTCATTTATATTGGTCTTATATTTTATGTTTTATAGTCTTTCAAAGTCGGGAACTTGAAACATTTTTAAGTTTCATGTTGATGGTTTTGAAAGCTTATAAATTGTTTTTGGTGAACATTTTTTATGAAATTATTTTTGTTTTCAACTATTTATTATATGTTTAATCAATGTTTAAAGTTTCATTTGTATTGGTCTTATAATTTATCTTTTATAAGCTTTCAAAGTCACGTACTTCAAATATGTTTAAGTTTCAAGTAGGTGGTTTTGAAAGCTTATAAATTAATCTGTATCAACATTTTTTATGAAATTATTTTTGTTTTCAACTATTTCTTATATGTTTACTCAGTGTTTAAAGTTTCATTTGTATTGGTCTTATAGTTTAACTTTTATAGTCTTTCAAAGTCGCGTACTTGAAACAGAATCACAAATCGGAAACGCAGAATGTACTGTGCAGGAAAAGGAGAACCAGAATCCCACATCGGAAATGCAGTATTGTTTTCAGGGCAAACCCCCTTATAAAAGGGAGTCCTGGGTGAGGGTATCAGTCAGAATCCAGACTGCTGTAATGGCAGAACCGCTGGATATTAAATAGCAGAAAAATTCTGCTAAAAAATTTTGTTATATATATATATATATATATATATATATATAAAACAAAACAAAACAAAAAATAAAAATAAAAATAAAAATTTAAAAAAAAAATATTTAGGCAAAGGCGGCACCTGGTGTGCCGCCTTTGCGGTTATTTTTGGGCAAAGGCGGCACACCATGTGCCGCCTTGCCCTGGGCAGAAAATTCCCCAAAGGCGGCACACCAGGTGCCGCCTTTGGGGGGTAAAAAAATAAATTTTTTTAACCTAGATGTATTTTCAAAATTTTTTTTTTGAAAAAATGTATATTAAAAAAAAACTCGACCGACACTGGTTCTGGTTTCCGTCTCCGGTTGCAGGCTCCTCCGTTCTGGTTCTGGTGCGGACTGTCTTCCATGGGTGTCATGGCGTCATCTTCGGAGTGGCTTGAAGGGGGGGAGGATCCGGTTCTTGGTCCCTTATCTGGTTTTTGTTGGTTGTTGTGTGGTTTTCTAGGATTTATGATGGCGATCTTGTGGCGTCCTTGTCATCAGAGCTCCCCCTCACTGGCCCTTTGCTTGCTTTCCATCGTTCGGCCTTTGGGGAACCTGGGGAGGGTTCTTCTGCAGCCTCGACCTGATCAACCTCATGCCCAGTGGGCACCGTTGGTTTAGCTCGACTCGGATCCCCTCAACAGTGATGCTCCATTGATGTGCAGTTTGGTCTTCCGGTCCTAGGTGACGAAGACCCGACTTCACGTTCTTTGGCTCGTCCTCTTCAGTTTTCTCGTTTTGGTGGTGGAGATGCCTTGCGGTTGTGGCGGAGTTCTGTCATTTAGATTCCAGCATTGTGTTTCTCATTTTCGTGGTTGACTATGTTCTCATTTTAGACGCGACCACATGGTTCGGGCCCTAGGTTGTTTCAGAGCATGTGTTTATCCTATACAGGATTTATGGATTTGGATGTTTGAGAGGGTATGGCGACAGTCATGGGATCGGACCTGTGCTTCGTCAAAGGACAACTATTTGCTGTACAATCCTGCATCGGGTGAGCGCTTCTTCAGGATTCAATTTTTGGGGCAGTTCTATGTTGTCTGTCTGTTTTTGTTTTCTATGATCTTCGGGTTAAGTAAGGCTTTATGTGATGAAGTCTGTTTGGTTTTACCCTTCTTCCATTAAAAGGGGCTTCACTTAAAATAATAAAAATTTAAGACCTTCGGGCCATTGGAAGTAACTAAATCAAACATATGATCTTAGTAATCCAAGGATGAATTTTCATCCATTTAGATAGAGTAAAAAGTAAATCGAAATTTTAGAATCATTATTAAAATTTCCATGAAATTCAAGCCAAAAAAATATTTTAATTAATATTTTTAGTCCAAAAAATAATAATTTTTAGTGTTTGGTAGTTTTCTAACTCAACATGTGTATCAACCTACTCTTAAATATTATATATTCATCTTCGTGGTATGGTCTCAGAAATCAACTATATAAATTCTAGTAGTAGTTTAGGATCAAGAAATATTATAAATTTCTAAACTCATGACCATATATATGGAATTATGTATTCCATAATGATTATATAAAATTAATTCATGGAAAGTAATCATAATAGTTTCATTGCGAAATATAGAAAGAATGTTTTGTGATGAGTTCAAATGATTAGTAAGGGGAAGCGAAAATATAAGCTATCGTGGAATAAAATATTCACACATATTAAACTTTGAATTAACAATGAAATAACAAAATACAACTAATAACATGAGAATAATATATATCTCTGAATAAACTAATAATGGAAATAAATAATCAGATATATAACAATAAATTAACTAATAGTTTTAGATTTCATAATGGTAGACATCTGAGCCACCAAATTAAGGCCTCGACCAAGAAATACCACATTAATAGGAAGTAATAATTGAACCACCAAAGATAGTTTGTCTCATAATACCTATAGATACATCATTGGTATATATAATTTTTACACTCACATATCACATAATAATTTCAATACTACTATTATATGAAATTATTATCTAAAAATATTTATCATTGTTTTTTCCATGGAACCTTGAACATAATCAAGGATAATAATTACATATTCATCCATATAGAAATAATGTATGGGAATATTATGAATATTTCCCAATCAATCGAATAATATTGTTATATTGGTGAATATCTTTCAATCAAATAAGAATCTATAAGATATTCACAATGAAGTAGAATTTTTCCATACCAAAGGGATGGTAGTGAAGTACTAGGGTAGGATACGTACTTCAAATGATGATATCGATAAGAGTTATTCATTAGAAACAATATTTTTCAAAGTATAGATACCAAAGAAATGATATAAAATTACCAACTATAATTTTTGATTATGTGACACAAATATTTTAAATGCATTATGGTTATGAAATTTAATTAAGAAGAAACTTCCAAGTTGTTATACTTTGGTGTCTTTGTGAACATATTACAAAATTGAGTTTATTCCAAATGGGATCCAATAGAGTCTCCTACAACTATATCACTATCATATACCCTTTACAAAATTTCCCCTTGTAGACATAATCCATCTATAAAAAATATTTGACAAACATTGGGATTCAGATAATGTTGTTTTAGGCTATGGAAATAATTTTTCTCTTAAGTGAACTTATAAAAAAATTTAATTAGAGGAAATATTTATCACTCATTAATATTTTGATAAAAAATATATTCTATCAAATCAGAAAAAAACTCTTTTTAAAAAATAAAATGTATTGAAATTGATTACCAATGAAAGGAAGAAAAGATATAAGAATACATAACTTACTAAGTATATTCCTAAAAGATAAAAAAATAACTTACATATATTTATGTAAATGTTTGATAGACTTTTGAATGGAAATTCTAGAGAAGAACAATGATCACCATTTTTTAGGGAATAAGAATGTGAGGATGGGTTGGTATTTGTGGAAAATGAGAGAGAATTATTTTAAAATTTAACAACTTAAGAATTGAACGTCTAGGTGGTGGAAAATGCATAACCTAGTGTTTACCGATGGGTTTGAACTATCATTTTTGGTATTTATAACATGTCTTCTTATAATTATTCATTTTAGAACAAAAATTTATTTTTTAAAATTTCTTTGTATTGGTTAAAAAACATTCTTTATGAAGAATTGTTTTTAAATCCTTGATTTCTATTTTGTTACTTAGAAAATCAATAAAAGGTTTATAAATTTATTTTACATGAGAAAAATGTATTATTTTTAAAATACATAGATTTTGTTGAATTATTACCTTAAAATTACTTATTTCATAATTTTTATATCATAATTAACCTATAATACATAATTTATATTCATATCATATTTTACAATATATATGAAAATTGAAATATCTTATAAACATATGAACATTTCAACAATCGTTAATTTAAATATACTAATTAAAAATTTGAATTCATTTGAAAAAGTAATAATTTTTAATATATGAGAAACATAACTATTGATTAAATCTTTATTGTACTCAAGTATCATGCATGTGGTGTAAAAAAATTTAGAAAAACTTTTTAATTTTTTTTAAAATATATGTATGTAATTACATTATTATTCATTAAATAATATACATCATTTTTAATAATTTTTGATAAAATCATAAAAAAATTATTTATTTTATTGGAAACATGTATTTTACACAGAACTATATTATTACTATTACAACTATAATTATAATCCCAATAGTCTGATACACAAAGGTTAGATTCCAACCATCACACTTCTCTTCCCAAAATTTAACATCACTCATAACTCTAAAATCATCTACCACATTCTCATAAGTTATAAAATTTCTATTTATTTGATTTTTTTTCTTTATAATAATAAAGTATCTTTATTCCCACTATTCTTAGTAGAATATGATTCTCCAAAGTTCAAGAATATATTTCTTCCCTACAATGGCACTAGTTGTGGATATTATAATATATAATTTTTTTAATTTTTCCTATAATGTCATGATAAAATAATATAATGTTCATTTTAAAATGGTTTATATAATTAAATTCATAATTTATATAGTAAAATCTAGGGTTTTATAAAAAAATTATTGGGGTATTTTTCATATCGTCTAGAACCTAGTGGTTCTAGTTGGAATCTAGTGAGGAATGCTAGGTATCTGATATTATTTTTGTGTGTTATAAGAAGAATAAGTTATATGGATTTAATTCTAACATTATGTTTAATTTTAAATCCTCCTCCAACTATAATTTTTTGTTAATACACTTTAAGGAAAAGTGGGAAACCGAAGTACACACACAAGGACAACTACGTGCGGAAAGAGCTCACATAATTGTTAAAAACAAGACTAAGGTTATTAGAATTAGATGATCTATATAATTGATAGTACATAGTACTAACCTTAGTGTCTTGATCCTCGCTGATATGTTATTCAAGGTGAGAAACCATTCTGTCCATTATCTAGATGAATCCCTTCATGGTGATTCTGCCTTGGTTGAAGCCTCGGGCTATGATTCTGTCTTTCTTGTCTATCAATGCTTCTTGCTCCTCTTTGGCCTTAGTCTTCAAAAATCATTCATAGATCCTTAAAATCTCTTAATTTGAGGGGTTTTGACGAAGGAATTTTTCAAAAATCTCTTCCTTAGAGTGGAAGATGAGCCTCAGACACTTCGTACCCTCGTCTTCTATTACACTTGGTTCTCTACATGGGTCGCCACTTTCCCCATCTAGAAGGCCTTTTCTTTCCTTGATTGCACATTTCTTGGACAACCTGGTTTCCATTGGTTTTGGCAGGTAAGAGTAATCATTGTGCCCCTTGGGTTTTTCCCCTAGACCACTATGCATTTACTCGAGTCACGCTTTCCTTTTTTCCCCTTCTTCCGTCTTGGGCTGTGGGGTCATTTCCCTTGGAACCGGTCCAGACATTCAACTGAGAGTTGGCTGAAACTATCATCACCTGAAACCTCATCCTCCTATGACAATGATTGTTCTTGAGTTGGCAGGCCTTCAAATTGATTTTTCACTTTAACCACTGGGCCTTCTTTGAGATCCCTCGGCCTACCCGAAGAATCCAATTTGCCTACTTTAACTGCCAAGTCCTTCTTCTTCTTCCCCTTGCTCTCATTAATCTGAAAGGAGGACTTAGAAATGAGTGTGTTTGAATAAAGAGGTCCTAATACGATAACCCCATCCTTCCTTCCTTGACCGTGAAGAGAGCTTGTAGCTGCATGAAAGAAGGAATTTGTAATGCCCCAACCCCAGTTACACAGAGTCGGTGCATTATTAAATAACATTGGCATGATCACAAAGGATCAAGTCTCAAAAGACCTATTAGTTTAGTATTCTTGGAAACAATAGATATATTAATAAGTCTTACATTACATCATAATATAAAAAAACTACAACAACATGTTGTCTTCATATCCCCTCACACTACCACTGCAGGTCATTCATAAATTACTTATTCACATCCTGGAAACAATAAGACATTGAAAGGGGTGAGCTCAGATTCTCAGTAAGGATAACAATATAGCAAAATCTTTCATAGATAAGCATAAACACTTATGACAATTTATAACTAAAACAAAAGCCTTTTAAACATGAACTTCAGCATAATATGGAAAAGATAAAATGAAATAATTCCATTTACTTATTCACATGGATATTCTACTAGTTTAATAATCACATGAAAATATCAATAACCACTTTCATAATGACGGAATGCATAATGACGGAATGCATAATGTCAGACTATCTTAACCACGTAGCTAAGGCCTCGTGCCAAGACTACAAATAAGATTTTGTCAAGGACTTATGCCAAGACACTAGTTTGTCTCATGAGACCTACCGATGCATCGGGGAGCTATAGTGGGCTCCACCCATCACTTACAAAGTCCAATGTATTACTCATATGAACAGGTTTAAACATAACATAAACATTTGTATTAAAACTGGCATACGAAATGTCAATACTTTAACCACAAACCATGAATGTATAAAAATAGCACATCTACAGTCAAACATAACTCATTCGATACAATATGGAACATTGTATTGTATCAGATTAACCTCAATCGAGAATAATGAAGGATATTGACATATATTAAAATAATCATCAAACTATTGAGAGAAATACCCCCTTTTTCTTGAAAACATTTAAAAGTCACACTATTTGTCAAGAAGCCATTTAAAATAGATTTTTGAATCAAAGTGTCCCGTACCACATTGAAACGTTTAAAAAGAATTTTTATTTGAAAACTTTAATGTCCATATAAATAAATCCTTAAAACCATTTTTAAAACATGGACATTAATGAGAAAGATTTTGATTAATAAATCTTTAAAACATTTTAAAATGATATTTTAGTTATAGTTCCTAACCAAAAGAGATACAATTGAATACAAATAATTGAGGTAATAAAAACATTGTAATATAATGAGAATAAAGGGATTCATGATATACTATGTCAATGTACATTATATACACCATATAAAAGTGATTTGGTTTATAACAACAAAAGAGTCTCAATGGAATGTAAATTGAGATGAAATCTCTCATAAAGGCCGTATAATTAGTTTAAGGATAAATCAATGACATAATTATCTGTGTCAAATATAAATACACTCAATATGATTGGATATTCAGTGTAAATCAATCAGAGGACATTCACAAATATTCTGGTAAAAAAACACCAACGAATTGGATATTTAACTCAACAAATAGAGATTGAGTTAAAATTACTCTTATCAAGTTCATATTGATGACTAGAGAATTTATCAATGGAGTGATTATGTGTATGAAAAGTATATCCACAAAAAAGGAGTGTAAATTACGACATAAGAAAATGAATAGTTATTCCACACATAATCTTGGAGTATAATAATCATTGAAGTATGTGTAAAGCCAAATGAGTGGAAATTTCAAATTCCCTTATCAATTTAGTAACTTAAGAAAAATACACCCATGAGAAAAATATCACACAATGATGATGTAAATATCCATAAACTAATTTATATTACACAATTAATATAATCATGAGAAGTACACACACCACATGCAATAAATAAGTGGTGAACAATGGAATTATCACAGAATTAAAAGTGAGATAAGAAACCCCTTACTTTGTACTTTTTCCTTGGTCGACGGAAGGTTAACCTCCTGTATAATGGTGAAATAATTGTTATTTAATTATACATAATTCATTTACATTAATATGATATCATATATGATCTTTTAACATTGATTTGTTAATAATATCTTAGTATTATCGTCATTTCGGGTGTTAACTTACTCGTTTTCCTTTATATAATTTGTTACATAAGCCGTGTTTGTTATGGATAGGTCGTATCTTATTCATATAAAGAATGATATCAATTACTTAAACATTATTTTTAATCATTAAATGAGAATTATTCTCAAATGGATATGATGGGGAATGAATCTCATCGCGTTCGTGGAGACGGTAGTCCGTACGTACGCTCGAGCAAAAATATCATTTTTTTGATGTTAAAATAATATATAATTGGATGGTATATCATATATACAGAATAATTATCATGTTATATTTATTATTTACATGAATTATACTTCATTATTATACCCATATAAATAATAATATATTGAATAACAATTACACCACAATGTGGAGACGGTAGGCCGTACGTACGCACGTATGGTGACCTTTCATTCAAGGGATGGATAGAATAATGTATTTGTTTGTTCCATATTTATAATAACATCAAAGTATATAGAATATACTGGAGTTATTATTTTATAATAGGAAAAACAAATGAAGAAGAAGTTGAAGAAGAAAGGAACTTGAAAGAGGGTGGTGAAAACATTACCTCTTCTTCGGGTTCTTCCTTTTGATTTGAACAAAAGGGCTCCATAGGTTGGCTTTATGATCAAACTAAGGCCTCTAAGATGATTTTAGAGATTTTGAGAGAGTATTTGGGCAGGATTTGGCCGAGACAAAAGGATTTTAATGTGTGAATTAGTGAGAAGGGGGAGTGCCCTTTTATAAGAGTGGTGAGGGGCACCTTTGGAAAAGTTAGAAATATTATTTTATAATAAATTCATATTCAGTTTATAATGGCTCCAAAGTTTATTATTTAAATTTTAAGATGGCGGTAGGTCTAAAACCACTCAACCAATAGGTTTTAGATAGATTTGGGTCACTATATTAACCATATATTTTAGTTTTAACCCTTAGTTAATTAGTTTAACATTGACCATATCACTTTGTATTTTTATATTATATAGGTAATAAACATACTATATAAATCCAAGAGACCCCCAAAAGGTCCATTAATGATACACCTATCATGATATAAGTCTCTTGGTCGAACATTAGATTTTTAGGAATAGAATATGAATTAATAATATAATATTTGTTTTAAAAACACTTTTAATTCAATTTTGACACTATTTGGAATTCGTTTTTTGTGAAACTTAACAGGATGATTACTTAAAAATAAGTTAATTAAATAAATCCTAACAGGTCATAGTATCCTAAATTTTTTTTTTAATTCATAAAAGTCTCAAATTAGATTTATTTTGATATTTAAAACATCAATTAGTTTAATGTTTCATTAATTCGGTAATTACCGCATCACCATTGCGACATACATAAATTAAATTATTTAATGTCTAAAATTTATAAATAAAATATAATTATTTAGGAAATTGTTTTATCTTTCTAATGAATATTTAAAATCCAATTTAGCTTATGCATAACCCTATATTAAAATTGTTTTAGTAATTAAACTTTGATTTTAACTCTTTTAACTCTTCTTTGAATTAAATAATAATAAATGTCCTAAACTAATCAAAATGGACCTAAATGATAATATTTTATTAATAAGGTTTTTTTTGGCCGAGATACACTTGTCCCATAGAATTAGGACATGTTTTAGGGTAATATTAATATCATTTTTACCCTTAATTACCCTATTTACTTTTAACCGTGGTAAATAAAAGTAAAAAGTTACTATTCATGAAAAATTATTTTTATCTTATTGAACCACATTTTACTCCTTGATATTAACTATGTCTCTCAGATTTTAGACAATCCACTCACAAAAGTGGTAATATTATGTTTTATGTAAATTTCCAAATTCTCTAAGGAGGTGTGTAAAAGACGGTGAAAAATTCAATAAAATTTTTATATATGTAAAATTATTCTAAAATAACTTCAATGTTTTACATTGAACATATATAGGTATTATCTATATATTTTTACCTTAATTAAATTTAAATAAAATAAATAATTATTTAAATAAAAATTCGGTTTTAAACTATAACTCAGTATTTTTCACTATTCATCAAAAATTGAAAGTTTTCAGAAAAATACCAAAACTTCGGCCTAAGCTATATTTGATATTATGAATTAAAAAATGATTTCTATTTTAAAAAATTCATAACATATAAGTTGAATTAATTTATTTAAAAATTAATTCCCGTCGTCAAAACAAATAGCGTGTTTTTAAGAAATAATAACTATCAAAAGATTGACACTTGTTGATGCCTGGTTTAAATGTGAAATTACATCCAATGACCAACATTGTATTAAATGGTAAAAATATATTCTAAATATACGTTAAAACCACTCAAGTTTATAATATATCACTATTAATTATTTCTATTAAAAAATTTGTTTTTAATTAAAATCTAGTAATTTTCACTATTCATCAAAATATGAATGTTTTCCAAAAAGTAGCAAAATTTCACCTTAATCTAATTTTGATATTATGAATCCAAAAATGAAGTTCATTTTGAAAGATAAAATTTATAAAATTTCAAAAAGATGGTATTACTATTCATAACTGCTAGTTTGATTGGTTGTGGTGTGTTAGAATCTCGAAGTTGCGTACAATGCAAGCCATTGCATTTTTCAAAGGGAAACGTACCGTGGAAGCTTGTGGTGTTACATTCTCTTCTCCTACAACAAATTACATCCTCAAATTTTTTTAAAATTGGTCTTGAGAATATATTGGAAAGTCCCACATCGGAAAAAGAGTCAATAAAACTATCACTTTAAATGAAATAAAGAGTGGTATAAAGGTCACCCAAGATAACCCATACTAGGATTCCATGTAAGAAAACATGTATATGGACGATAAACTAAGTGTCATGTTATGATGGAGAGGGATATAAAACATGATCAGGAGAAAGTTAACAACAAGAAAACCACAAACTTGTGTTGGGACAAATGGTCATTAGTCTCCCAGTAGGAAAAGTAAACAAACAAAATTTTTTGATTTATGTTACATTACATAAGGACGAGGAATTAATTTATGATATTGAATAAGAAAATAAAGAGATATAATTACTTTTTAAGTAGAGTTTTATTCTTTAATAAATTTCTACCACTAACTCATTTTTTTGAACAATGAGTATTCAAGAAGACTTGGTCACACTGGAAGAGCTAGAATAAACTTTTATAGAATAACATGATCCACCAAGAATAAAATATATATTTACCTTGTATTTAGAGATTAATCAAAACCAAAACAGTTAGTATAAGATCTGATGATCCCCCAAATGGATATTCCATTAGAGAAAAAGAACACTAATCTTAATTTCTAAAATTAAACCAACAATACCCAAACGTTAAATAAATACCATTCAATAATCAATTGTCCTTAAAATCCTTCAATATAATCCAAACTAATATTGAAACCCAAAACTTATAAGAATTTGGTTATGTAGTCTTTCACGTTAAATTGCATCTCCAAATTACATCAACTACTCTTAAAGTCACATACTTAATAGTAGTTAACCTAATCACATATTCTTTATTATAGGTTAATCATTTCCATAAATAACTCAAATCACTATAAATCCACAATAAAAACATAGATAAATATCCACCATTACTCCTCAAATGAAATCCCATAGTATTCTATTTTCCTTGGGCATATAGTGTTCCCAACAAAGTGAACATCTTCCAAAATAACATTTATCATTTAATCACCAAATCATTTTTCTATACTAAGGGTATTCATTTGATAAGACATAAGATACCAAATCAACTTATTATTGATCAATAAAATCATTTAAATAAATATAATAGTACCACTAACCAGGGACTTCACATAGTCCAGTGGTAGGCGATGAATCCCAATCACACTTTGGTTGTGGGTTCGATTCCCACAGCTTTGTCCGACGTGACAGGTTGTCACACGGTCTGCGTGTTGTCCCTTTTCAAAAACTATATTTTATAAAATTACCAAAATGAGATAAATTACTCAAAATAACCATAACATAAATTAACCACAGATGTTATCTCATACCTTTCATTTTCATCCCAAAATAACTTGTAATTTCCTCAAACCCAATGATCATATAAAACCAAATGGCTATTTATAACTATATCCACAAGAGAAAAGATAATTCTTCCTCAAATATCATTCTCACATGGAAAACTGCAGGGTTACAAATACAATTGTAAATTATTCCAAAGTAATCTCATTAATAAAGATTACTAACACTTTTAACCATTTCACTATCCATTTATTTCCACATAGGTTCTTCATCATATGTTCCTCGGGTTCCCACATTGCCTCTTCCATCTTATGATTTCTCCATAGAACTTTTACCAGACGAGTCATCCGGTTTCTCAACACTTGATCTTTGGTATGAAGAATTCTGATAGGCTCTTCACAATAAGATAGATCGGGTTCCAGTTCTAATTCATTATAGGTGAGAACATGCGTTGGGCCAGGCATGTATTTTTTCACTAGTGATATGTGGAACACATCATGAAATCTGGAGAGACTAGGCGGAATTTCCTTTTAGTAGAATGTGTTCATGTGTAACAATGCTACCTCGTGAATTTTTCAAAATCATCTAATACCTTCACTCAAAAACTCCTCATCCATCTTGGACTATATCGATGTAAGCATCGATGCATCATAAAAAATTAGGTATTTCTTATATATAATTTTGAGACATCGTCTTTAACATGTTTTTTTAGTAAAATTATTATTGTTTCATCTTCAAATATTTCAAAATAATGTTTTGGTAAATTAGTTTCCGTATATCTCAAAAGACATAAATATATAATTTGATACATATAAGCTGCTCGAAGGTCTCCCTCTTCTGCAGCATCTAGAAAATCATTTAGTGCATTGTAATTTTAAGATAAAGTGAAGAATTTGAAAAGACCCTAATGGTACTTCCCATGCTTAGCATGGTAAAAAAGTTGAGTCCACAATATTATCCCATAGTCGGTACTTGATCCTTGAAAAAATCGTGCAATTATAGAGGTATTGGATGTCTCATAAAGTTGTTTTCATGTAACTTGGACATTTGAAAAAGTTTCAACATCATCTGTGCATGACTTTTGGATAATAATTGTAAGTAGTTTTTCAGGAAGAGGGAGAAGAGTTGTTCGTGATCTTTCTCACTCCATGTTTTAACTAACAAAAAGAAAATATAATTAGGGTGTTTGAGTACTTATCTAATAATAATGTAAAAATATTATACATAATAGGATAATCTGGTTATTGAACAATATAACCCATCTTGGGGTACCCTATGTTAAAATCTAGGTTATCCACTCTCTATTTCCCGACATATATTCTTAGGGGCATTTTTTTATTCCCTTTATAATGGTTCATACTAATCTTGTAAATTTACCAAAGCATATCCCCCGAGAGTGTCGTAACCAAGAGTGCAGTAAGGCCCGTTGTCGTGCACCAGTTCCCATTCGAGTCTATCTCAAAAGAGGTATTTTTGGGTTTTACCCCTAGGTACATCTGTGGCAGAGCCGCCTCTACCTGCTCGTATCCATACAGGGATGTATTTCTCGGATAACTCACCAAATATCTAAAATACCAAAATTCTAGCCAGTTCATCTATACTAATCCTCAAATCCTATATTAGGGCTATGTGATCTAATCAGAGTTTATCTAAATCTAGATTCCAAGGTTTGTAATAAACTTCCTCTGATACCAACTGTAACGCCCCAACCCAAGTTACCTAGATTCGGTACATTATTAAATAACATTGGCATGATCACAAAGGATCAAGTCTCGAAAGACCGATAGGTTTAGTAGTCTTGGAAACACTAGATATATTAATAAGTCTTACATTACATCATAAGATAAAAAAACTACAACAACATCTTGTCTTCATATCCCCTCATACTACCCCTGCAGGTCATTCATAAATTACTTCTTCACATCCTAGGAAAAATAATACATTGAAAGGGGTGAGATCAGATGCTCAGTAAGGATAACAATATAGAAAAAGCTTTCATAGATAAGCACAAACACTTAAGGCAATGTATAACTAAAACAAAATCCTTTTAAACATGAACTTCAACATAATATGGCTAAGATAAAATGAAATAATCCCATTCACTTATTCACATGAATATTCTACTAGTCTAATAATCACATGAAAATATAAATAACCACTTTCATAATGATGGAATGCATAATGCTAGACTATCATAACCACGTAGCCAAGGACACATGCCAAGACTATAAATAAGATTTTGTCAAGGCCTCGTGCTAAACACTAGTTTCTCTCATGAGACCTACCAATGCATCAGGGAGCTATATCGGGATCTACCCATCACTTACTAAGTCCAATTCATTCCTCATATGAACGGGTTTAAACATAACATAAACATTCGTATTAAAACTAGCATATGAAATGTCAATACTTTAACCATAAACCATGAATGGCATAAAAATAGCACATCCACAGTCAAACATAACTCATTCGATACAATATGGAAGATTGTATTTTATCAGATTAACCTCAATCATAAATAATGAAGGATATTGACATAGATTAAAATAATCATCAAACTATTGAGAGAAATACCCCCTTTTTCTTGAAAACATTTAAAAGTATCACTATTTTTCAAGAAGCCATTTAAAATAGATTTTTGAATCAAAGTGTCCCATACCACTTTGAAAGTTTTAAAAGGAATCTTGATTTGAAAAATTTAATGTTCATATAAATAAATCCTTAAAACTATTTTTAAAACATGCAAATTAATGAGAAAGATTTAGATTAATAAATCTTTAAAACATTTTAAAATGATATTTTAGTTATAGTTCCTTACCAAAAGAGATACAATTGAATAAAAATAATTGAGGTAATAAAAACATTGTAATATCATGAGAATAAAGGGATTCATGATATGTCAAAGTACATTATATACACCATATAAAAGTGATTTGGTGTATAACAACAAAAGAGTCTCAATGGAATGTAAATTGAGATGAAATATCTCATAAAGGTCGTATCCTTAGGTTAAGGATAAATCAACGACATACTTCTGTTTGAAAAATATAAATACATTCAATATTATTGGATATTCAGTGTAAATGAATCAGAGGACATTCACACATATTCTTGTAAAAACAACACCAATGAATTTGATATTTAACTCAAAAAATGGAGATTGAGTTAAAATTACTCTCATCAAGTTCCTATTGATGACTAGAGAATTTATAAATGGAGTTATTATGTGTATGAAATGTATATCCACAAAACAAGGAGTGGAAATTATGACATAAGCAAATGAATAGTGATTCCACACATAATCTTGGAGTATAATAATCATTGAAGTATGCATAAATCCAAATGAGTGGAAATTTTAAATTCCCTTATCAATTTTGTAACTTACGAAAAATACACCCATGAAATAAAGATCACACAATGATGATGCAAATATCTATAAATTAATTTATATTACACAATTAATACAATCATGGGCAGTACACACACCACATGCAATAAATAAGTGGTGAACAATGGAATTCTCATGGAATTAAAAGTGAGATAAGAAACCCCTTAATTTGTACTTTTCCTTGGTCGACTGTAGGTTAACCTCATATATAATGGTGAAATATTCTTTATTGAATTATAAAAGATTCATTTACATTAATATGATATCATATATGATCTTTTAACATTGATTTGTTAATAATATCTTAGTATTATCGTCATTTCAGGTGTTAACTTACTCGTTTTCCTTTATATTCTTTGTTACGTAAGCCATGTTTTTTATGGATAGGTCGTATCTTATTCATATACAGAATGATATCAATTCCTTAAACATTATTTTTAATCATTAAATGAGAATTAGACTCAAATGGATATGAAGGGGAATGAATCTCATCGCGTTCGTGGAGACGATAGTCCGTACGTACGCTCGAGCGACAATATTATTCTTTTGATATTTAAATAATATATAATTGGATGTTATGTCATATATAAAGAATCATTATCATGTTATATTTATTATTTACATGAATTATACATCATTATTATACCCATCTAAATAATAATATATTGAATAACAATTACACCACAACGTGGAGACGGTAGGTCGTACGTACGCACGTATGGTGACATGTCATTCAAGGGATGGATAGAATAATGATTTTTTTGTTCAATATTTATAATAACATCATAGTATATAGAAGATACTGGAGTTATTATTTTAAAATAGGAATAAAAAATAAAGAATAAGTTGAAGAAGAAAGGAACATGAAAGAGGGTGGTGAAAACATTACCTTTTCTTCGGGTCCTTCCTTTTGATTTGATCAAAAGGGATCCATTGGTTGGCTTTATGATCAAAATAAGGCCTATAGGTTAAATTTAGGGAAGTTGAGAGAGTATTTGGGCAGGGTTTGGCCGAATCCAAAGGCTTTGAATGTGTGAATTAGTGAGAAGGGGGAGTGCCCTTTTATAAGAGGGGTGAGGGGCACCTTTGGAAAAGCTAGATATATTATTTTATAATAAATTCATATTCGGTTTATAATGGATAAAAAGTGTATTATTTAAAGTTTAAGGTGGGGATAGGTATAAAACCACTCAACCAATAGGTTTTAGACAGGTTTTGGTCACTATATTAACCTTATCTTTTAGTTTTAACTCTTAGTTAATTAGATTAACATTTACCCTGTCACTTTGTATTTTTATATTATATAGTTAATAAAAATAATATATACATCCAAGAGACCCCAAAGTGGTCCATTAATGATACACATATCATGATATAAGTCTCTTGGTCTAACCTTAGATTTTTAGGAATAGAATATGAATTAATAATATAATATTTGTTTTAAAAACACTTTTAGGTCAATTTTGACACTATTTGGAATTTGATTTTTTTGAAAATCATAACAGCATTATTACTTCAAAAAAGTTCATTAAATCAATCCTAAAATGTCATATTATCCTAATAAATTTGTTTAATTCATTAAATCTCAAATTAAATTTATTTTGATATTTAAAATATCAATTAGTTTAATATTTCATTAATTCGGTAATTACTGCATCACCATTGTGTCATACATAAAATAAATTATTTAATGTCTAAAAATTATAAATAAAATACCATTATGTAGGAAATTTTTATATATTTTTAATGAATATTTAGAATTGAATTTATCTTATGTATAACCATATATTAAAAATATTTTATTAATTAAACTATGATTTTAACTCTTTTAACTCTACTTTGAATTAAATAATAATAAATGTCCTAAACTAATCCAAGTGGAACTAAATGATAATATTTTATTCCTAAGGTTTTTTTTGGTCGAGATAAACTTTTCCAATAGAATTAGGACATGTGTTAGTGTAATATTAATATCATTTTTACCCTTAATTACCCTATTTACTTTTAACCGTGGTAAATAAAAGTAAAAAGTTACTAATCAACAAAAATTAT
The DNA here is from genome assembly GCA_963277665.1 of Viscum album. Classification (NCBI taxonomy): domain Eukaryota; kingdom Viridiplantae; phylum Streptophyta; class Magnoliopsida; order Santalales; family Viscaceae; genus Viscum; species Viscum album. The sequence goes on from OY728126.1 coordinate 1,593,495,626, forward strand.
TTCTATCTTATTGAACCAAATTTTACCCCTTGATATTAACCATGTCTCTAGGATTTTAGAAATTCCACTCACAGAAGCGGTAAAATTAATTTTTATGTTAATTTCCAAATTCTTCTAGGAGGTGGGTAAAAGACGGTGAAAAATTCAAAAAAAAATTTATATATCTAAAATTATTCAAAAATAACTTCAATTAATTACATTGAACTTATATAGGTATTATATATCTATTTTTACCTTAATTAAATTTAAATAAAATAAATAAATATTTAAATAAAAATTCGTTTTTAAACTATAACTCTGTATTTTTCACTATTCATCAAAAATTGAAAGTTTTCAGAAAAATACCAAAAATTCAGCCTATGCTATATTTGATATTATGAATTCAAAAATTATGTATATTTTAACAAATTTAAAATATATAAGTTTCATTAATTAATTTAAAAATTAATTCCCGTTGTCAAAACAAATAGCATGTTTTTAAGAAATAATAACTATCAAAAGATTGACACTTGTTTATGTCTGGTTTAAATGTGAAATTACATACAATGACCAACATTGTATTAAATTGTGAAAATATATTCTAAATATAATTTAAAACCACTCAAATTAATAATTTATCACTATTAATTATTTTGATTAAAAAATTTGTTTTTAATTAAAATTTATTAATTTTCACTATTCATCAAAATATGAATGTTTTCCGAAAAGTACCAAAATTTCACCCTAAGCTAATTTTGATATTACGAATCCAAAAATGAAGTCCAAATTGAAAGATAAAATTTATAAAATTTCAAAAAGTGGGTATTACTATTCATAACGGTTAGTTTGATTAGTTGTGGAGTGTTAGTATCTCGAAGTTGCGTACAATGCAAGCCATTGCATTATTCAATGGGAAACGTATCGTGGAAGCTTGGGGTGTTACAGAATTACCCTACAATGACTTAACAGATGGTTCGAACTCCTTTCCAAATTCACCCTTAGTGACATCACTACACGTAATTAGGCCTATGGGCTGCTCATATCCACGAACCTTGAATTGAGAATGCTGGTTAGATTCCTCCCATTCCTGACCCTGAGGACCCCCAGAGAGATGGACCTCCCTTACTACCTTCTCCACACCATTATCAACAATTTTATCCAAGACCAGATGCTCCCCCACATCCACATGCAAAAAGAGCTCTTTATCCTTTCCTTCCACCTACACTCCCTCCACTCCATTCACCTGGAAGGAGTTGGTCCACAAATCCTGACTTAACCAAGCTAGGAAATCCATGACCTGTGGCAAGGAGATACTGGCCTCCACATCCTTCACTGCTCCTGGAGCCACCAGATAAGGCCACTGAAAAAGCTGACCCTCTCGGGAACTACCTTCTGGTTCCGACCTCAATTACTCACCTGGACCAGAATGTGCCCTTCCTGGATCTTGTTCCCCTAGGACAACCCCGTGCACCTCGACAGGCCTGACCAGGCCTGCTCTATCTGATTGTTGTATCACAACGGGGGTGACCTGCGCCCGATTCTCTTTTGGTTGGGGATTAATAGTTGATGAGCCCTTTGACCATGACGACATCCAAGGACCAAATGTTTTAGACGATGACAGACCGAGAAATATGCTGGCCTAGAATTGTTTGTACTATTATGTGAAAGTCAAAATAAACGTTAATACTTGAATAAAAAATTATAATTAATCATGATTTTTATTTCATTTTTTATTCATAACTATTTTAATTCCATAAAAATTATCATAATGGAAGGTATTTATGTCCTCATGTTGTTTCATACCGAGTCATTGTGGTCACACAATGAATATGAGCCTTAGTACGCATAAATTTCTACAGCTGGTATTGTAGATATGTACTGACACAAAGATAGAAATTTTTTGAATGTTTATGTGTCAATATAGAAGAAGTAAAAATTATGTGATTATTTGGTTAAATAAGTGAAATTGGTGGAAAATATATGGTTGGTTATTATGGTTGGTATTATTTCATGATATTCAATTAATTTAGCTTATGTTTGTAAGAAATATTGTTAGTGTGTATCATATATGATTTTTGGGTTCTATATAATATTTTATATATGAAATGTTTTCTTAATATTTTTTAGTTTTCTATAACAATAATATATTATATAACATGTTGGGTTCTTTGATTTTTTCTGTTGGGTTTAAGTGAATTCAATACAAAAAACATACATCTTTTTTTTGATTCATGGAATGAAGAGGAAAATTTAAAATAATGGGAAAGTATCAAGAATAAAAATATTATGACCCTCCTATTTTCGAAATCCTTTTTTCATATGAGGTGGGAAACACGGGGCATTGTGACACTCCTCTTATGGGAATTTTTGATGGAACCCTATGAAATATGACACATTGATAAATTATTGTTATGATCTTACGTCAGAGAAGTTAATTTTGTTACAAAATATATATATATAAGTAGTGAGTGATTATTAGTAACATGGAGTGACACAAGGGATGATTTGGTGAATATGTATTAAATCTTATACCCATGGGGAATGGTTTCTTGGATTTCTATTATAGATTAGAACAATTTATAAATGTATTGATTTATAACTATTGGGGATCAACCTAATTTTAGAAAAGGATGGATTAAAACTAGAACTGAGGGTATTTAATCACATATATAATAAAGAAATTACCCTATGTAAATGAAAAATTCCCATCATTGTAAATCATAAAAATTATTAGTCAACCAATTTACATGAATAATTTATATAAATAAATTTCATGTTATAAAAAACCAATCCTTAGAGAAAATGAAACTCTATATTTATCATCTACCCTCTAATTTTAAAATTTTATAATATAATTTTCTCCACTAACAGTTCTTGTATGTCAAGAGTTAATGTAATTGGATAGAACAACCAAATATCTTAAGATAATAAAAAAATAAAATATATAAATCATTTGTGGTAATATAAATATACTCAATATGTTTTCCCCCAAGACTCACCCGAATCTACGTGAATGAAGTAAATTAATGTATCTATATATGATAAAATAAAATAAAATAATATAACCACAATTATCTTCTAAGATTCAACCACATATCATCATTAATTCCACACCAAATATTTCACATAACATTCAACACCAAAATCATCTCATAACTTCCCAATAAGTAAAAACACAACCATAAAACCAATTTCTATATACTAATAGTTAAACCAATAGAAGGGAACACACTAAAAAACCTGTCACATTTTCAACCAATAATTATCTCACTATATAATCCACATAGTGTTCTTATATTCAATACCACAATAATTTTCACATAACAATAATCACATAAAAAACTATAATAGTGTCAAACACTAATCCAAATCATACAACTGAGTAGTTATCCACATGTAGGGGCCTTGTTAGAATATAAATAACACTAAATATATATCCACATGTAAAAAAACCACTTCTTCTTATCTATAAACATGAGGAAATCCACCATTAGGAAAATCACATTCATATCACTAACACCAAGTTATTATCTACCATTAGGGAACTCAAAATAAAATATTCATCAAAGAATAATTATCCTCCCTAAGATAACTCACTATACCTTCAAATCCATTTAGTTCGGTCACTATCCATTAAAATAAATTATTTATTGTTTTATAGGTATCTAATTATAGTTAATATCCCCACCATAAGCTTTATTGGTTGATTGTATATCCACCTTTAGGGGATCACACTATTTTATTGTGTATACAACCTATGGTACCCCCTCCAAAACCTATGTTTTCAATGTTATACATATCATATCCACTATATAAAGCCCTATATTCCACTCAATAATCAAATTCATAATTATCACATTTTCATCATCGATATCACTTATCACAAACCACTATCAAATAACTAGCCACTAATTGAAAACCACTACTAGATATTGAAAATGGATTCATACCCAACGTTTCATTTATTCTTCCACCTAGGCTACCAAACATAAAAATCTAAATGTCATATAATTATAGCACATACATTTATTACACTCCCCCATGGTACACCACCATAAGATCATATTGAGTAATTCCATATTATTATTCTTATATCATAGGAATACAAAATACCCACAACATTCTTATAAAACCAACACATCTCAAAAAACTATTTCAGTGAGGACACATAATCACCCACATTAATCCACATTTTCACCTCCATCTATTTATACAAGACTTTTTATCCATGGGTTCAATGTAGATTCCAGTTCCACCTATACTATGAACATATTCTACAACATACTCTTCCCATAATCATGAAATTACATAGACATTATATGATATGGTTTTTCCACATGATAATATGGAACTACCTAAAGCATTCACACCACCCAATGTTCTCCCTACAAAAAGGTTACTCAATTCCAAAATACAAAACAAACCTATGGCTAAATTGCAAAAAACCCTAAACATAGTTACACTTCATCTCCTTTCATCGCCAACACATATATAAAATTTTCTAGTGAGAGTTATCTCCTCTACGACAAATTGGCATAGACCATATCAGAGATCCTAAATTTCAACCAAATTACGTCTTAAGTATTTTAAAAAATCCAAAATAATTTTTGAATTTGATTTTAAAATTGGTACTTATCAAAAATATTTTTCATTTTTATTACCAGATATTAACACACTTTAAACATAATAAATAACTTCTCAAATAATTCTAACATGAATTATAACATCAATCAACTCCAGATCCTCAATTTGACATATAACAGAATTTTATACTTCTTAAAATATTTTTTCAAATTTCTATGGTGGTATAACCACCATAATTAATAAAAAAATCGAACACTATACCCATAATATGTATTTTAATAAACTTTTAGTATTCTAAATTTTCCATTTATCGACTTAATTACATGATCCACTACTTATTTTATCATCCAAATATTATAATACAATATTTATTCCTTCCATTTCATTTTAACAATAACTGTTCATTATTTTTATACAATTAATGAATATGAATAATTATAAATTATCTCTATGTTTTCAAATATTTATATTTTCCACCCATAGTCAACATTTTAATTCCAGCATTTATCAATTTCAATAACAATAAATCAATTCTTGATTTATTTTAATTCAATTATTCAATAATATAAAAATTTACTACAATATCATGTTAAATAATCCTGATTTAAATTAATTATTCTGATAAAAATTAATAATTACTATCTTCTAATAAATTCATGATTCATTTAAATTCAATTATTCAATAATATAAATATTTACAACAATACATGTTTAATAATCCTGATTTCAATTAATTATTCCAATAGAAATTAATAATTATTATCTTCTTATACATAATACCATTTAAAATTTTTTCCAACGTATTTTCTCATATTTTTAATAATTACATGTCCATTATGAAATGAAAAGGCATTATTGATTGAAAAAATATTAAACTATGTATGATAATTTTGTTCCACCATCCCAAATATAACACTACTACTATTTCAAAATAATCAGATAATCTCCTTCGATCATTCATATATTTCTCAATATCTATTCATGTTTCTCTAACATTCAATTAAAGAAAAAAATAATGGTAATCTCTTTAGTGAATTGATTGAACAGAGTGTATCCTATGAGAATGTTTTCATAGGAAAATGAATTACAATTTTATTTTCATCTAACATCCCAATATTAAACTAAAATTACAATCATACCTCCCTCATTATCATTAATACATGTATATACACTCATTAATTCCGCCTTTTATTCCACTTTTAAGCTTCTATTCCAAAAAAAATTTGAAATTTTTATCATTCTATGTCACTAACCGTAACAAAATATTTAGTTCCAAATCCACTAAAATTTCCAATAAACTTCCTCAATATAAAATATCTGATATGAAACATAATTTAATTTTAAAAAATGATACATAAATTATGTTTTATTTAAACAAAGAATAGAAAATAAAATTTACCACCACCTAAGATCTATGGGATAATAATAACATCTCATAAAATTATAAAGTTACCACCCTAGGGTAAATATCATTTTTCAAATATAATGACACACTTAAAATTTCATTATGAAATTTTAAGAAATTATAATTTTTACCTTCTTTAGTAAAATTATATAAAACTTAAAATAAAAAAAATATTTCAATTCATGGGTCTATACATTAACCATTAATTTAAATCTCATTATCCGTGAAATTATGGTATAATAATCTTAAAAATGTGAAAAAGGAAAAAAGGATTTCATTTTAAATCCATCAATAAACAAATTCATTTTAAACCACTCCTAAAGAAAATTAGAAAAAATCAACATATGTATCTTACATATCTAATTAATACTCCCACATTCTATCTTTTACAACACTTTGATTCCAAAGAACATTCAAAAGTGGAATAACTCACTAATGCAAAATATTCTCTTCATAAGCTAAATATTCATTGAGTACTCTAAAAATATTATATCATCTTTAATATACAAATCATCCAAATTAGTTACATAGAAAATATTATTGTAATAATTAGGAAGATATGATGTGTGGAGCATGTGATGATCAATTTTCAACCATTAAGGTGGTTCCAATCAATATGATACATCTATATTTTTTTATAATATCTAAAATGTATAATAATTATAGGAACCAATTTTTTTCCCATTCAAATAAATCACTACCCATGAAAATAAGAAACATAAAAAAGAAAGATCACTAACACAAAACTAAAATATAATACTCACATGATATAAATATTTTTCATGTATATTATGTATATTCCTTTTGGAATCCTGAATTATTTGAACATGTTTTATCATAAAATGAACCATATGTGGCCTAACCACAATGACCTCACCAACCTAAACCAAATATAGTATTGAGTGAAATTAACTCTTATACAAACCCTCATTAGGTGTCACACATATGGTTGGATGAAAACTAATATCATAAAAAACCCTCTATAATAATAAATAATCCTTTCATTATCCTCTATGATAAAATAGACATGCAATTATCACATCTTTGAATATCTCAATTGATCAAATAGTTTTAAAATCTATCTTTGGGTGAAATGAAGCTCTAAGGAATAACATGGTATCTAATTCATGATCTAGTAACCACCATATCCATTATTTAAACCAAAATTCATCAGAATACATATTATCCTCTTGAATTCATAATTCCTCGCCTTATTTTTCACATAAATATTTTCCAAACCATTCACTGAGCTTGATTCCTTGGTCGGTAAGGAAAGATCTGAATTCATCAATTAATCAACGATAAACCTAATGTAATCATAATATTTGATGTTACAAGGAAATAACATATATTTTTTAAAATAAATATCCTTCCACTTCCCCTATATGTTATTCAAATGACGAAACAACCCTACCAAAACTTAATATTTGGATTTCATCTATTTAAAAGACATAAAGAAACAATAATAAATACTAAATTATTCATTCAATTATATAAAAAATTACTCATTAATTTGTGATATGTTCTTAAAACACTTTTATGGACCATTAATTATATAATAATAAACTCACACAAAATTACTTCACACATTCACTATGAAATGAATAACATACTATAGAATAACATTCATTATTAATCATCCCCATTCCAACCAACCAAAAGAATAAACATCGTCATAAAAACTGTATAAACTACTAACTTATGTTATACTTTCTGAGACTCATCTAATTTATATACCAACATAGAAGTCACTTCCGTCACATTACTACATTATCTCTAATTAATCACCACATACCCCAGATAAATAGTTTATATTAACCTATTCTTTTTCTTTCCCACTCATTCTTCAAGAATCCTTACTATAAGATCCCTAAATAAAAGTGTTAGACTCTACGAACTACCTCAATATTCCTTATTTCCAATTAGACATCATGTTCGGAGATATAATGACACATAAAATTCTCTACAACCTTTCATAATAAAAATTTAGACATATTCCATTAAAAAATACTCCCTATGAAAATCTAACATCATGCTAAGATACTATGCATAATCATCCTCAATATTTGAAAAAACTAAAATATTATAAATTAATACGATAAAAAATCATAAATATAAGGAGGAAAAAACCTATTAATAATCCCCATTAACATAGTTGGAGCTTTTATAACTCCAAAAGTCATTTAAAAAAAAATCATAACACCCATACCAAAACAAAAACAATAACCATTAGAGATATTTTAATCATTATGCCTCATTAAGAGATATCGAAATTTTAAATAAGTCATAGCAAACCAAATCACCCCTAAAATAGGAAAATGAAATATTTTATCCTTGAAGGAGTATGTAGATTTTTAATTGTTAATTGATTGAAGATCTGGTAAACGATATAAAAAATCAAACACCCATCCACATTCTTTGAAAACACACCAAATTAGATTATTTAGGAACACATTGATAAATAAACACTCATAGAAAAGATCATATCTATTAATACTCAACTCTCAAATCTTCATTGGATTCATTATATAAGGAATCATACTACTAGAATAAACATATAGATATAACTCAATCCCAAGCATAATATATTACCTAGAATATAATATCATAACCTCTTCTAAAATCACCTCATTATAATCTCAAAAAACATAAGGAAACATTTGTATATTAATATTATTTACCCAAATAATCAAGATTAGGAACTGAGAAAAAATATTCTATATATCCATACATCTATTTATATAATAAATATAACATGATCACCAACAAAACGTGATAAAATCACCATTAATATTTAATAATAAAACAATATTACACATAGTATATCAAATCCATCCCAAGAATAACACCTTTGGGATACATTAAAAATTATATTAGGTTCTATCATAATTTTTATCCCAAAATAATATGATCATAACAAAAAACGTCATCAAATGTCATTTGATCTCTCATATCCTCTCCTGAAACTCAATTTTTAAAAAATTGAGGACACCCTTCTATGGATCCTCTTTATGTAAAACATTATATGGAACTCTATCTATTATATATTGTTATCATTAAAATTTATACCTCCATCTTGTATTTTTAGAATATCTTCATAATGGAAATCATAGAAAATATTTATTACTACATTCAGATTGAAGACCTCAAAAAACACTAGAAATAATGAGGTTTCATATTCACATTGGTTATAAAATTGGGAGAATAAATAATTCATTATATAAAGTAAACAACAAATCATTGAATAAAAGAACTCCCTAAATAAATCAATAAAAATGAAACTTCACCTTAGTCTTAATATTTACTAATAAAAACTATTAATTAAATAACTATTGAAATTGATATAATATAATCATAGATATATCATGATCTCTCAGTCATAGCTTCCACCACTTAAAGGAAAAAACTCACAACAGAATCACCCCGAAAGGAACATTGATCTCACCTCACATTCAGATCAGTATAAAAACTATCTTAACATTCATTAACCAATACTTAGCATCAAGAAATGTTATAAACCCCTCATAATCCAATAACCAATACCACCACATGGATGTATATATATATATATATATTCAATGAATATCTGACAAAACAACCACAACATTCACCCCTAAATGGACAATAACTACATGCACAACACATTAACTATATTCAAATGTTGAAATGATAAGATAAATGAATCCAAACCTATCCAGATACCATGAATTTAGTGTAATGGACTATGGTTTCATGGGTTCGTAAATTTAGAGTAAATTTAATTTTTCTTGAAATTTGTGCAGGGTTATTTTGATGATTGATATTCATATGAATATTCCAGGTGATGGGATATCTCTTGGATATGTTTTCATATAAGTATAAATGTTTTGGATATATTTATAAGCTTAGATTAATGGTTTGTGGGGTGGTATAGTTTTTTGTAATAATGAAATAGATGACACTAGGTTCCTGATAGGGTTGAATTGGGCACTCAATGTGGTATACAAGGGAAGGGAAACCGTCAGTGGTGACTGGGTGCCTGATGTCCTCTTGGTCTATTTTTTAAAGAACATTATTTAATTAGTTTCTTTTTAAAAAATAAACAAATAACCCCTTTTCTTTTTTGATTCATGACTTGAGTCCCCCAATCCACCCCTCCTCATTTTCCCTCTCTATCTCCACTTTTAAGTAATTCTAATGTTCCATGTCTTATTTGATTGATATACCGATCGATATAGGTAGTCACTTTCAAAAAGACTAGAGTAGTTCCTTGGTTTACTTTTAATATTTATACCAACTCATCTAAATTAAAATTTAAATCAATATTTTGGGATTGTTTTTATAATTTAATTAATATTGAACTACATATTCAGATCCAGAAAAATTATTTGATGAGATAACTCCCATAAAACATTTTTGGGTGGAAGATTTATATTTTATAATATAGTTTTTATATGTATGAGATAAGATGGTGCATGAATTTTTTTGTTAAGGTTTTGGAATTATTAATTGGGACCATTCATGCTTTAATTTGTGTATTAGGCTAGAGTAAATCCTCTTAAAAGTGAAGGTCGATGTCCACTTATGATATTATGATTTTTGATTTACCAATTATATCTTTTAAAAATTAGTCTAAACCTTAGTTTAAAATAATGGAACATGAGGTGGTTTCTATTTGTGTTTAAATTTTGAATATACTATGATGATCTCTATTGACATTTTTAAAATAATTCCATACTTTCATTCCTTTGGAAATGATTACATTCAGTGTCGAGTCATGGGGATTATACAAAAAGGATATGAAAATAGCCTATGAACATTTAAATCATAGAGAGAGTGAGAGAGAAGTGAAATGATGAGAATGGATATAATACATTGAGACCATGAATTAAGTGTTGTTAATCATTTTATGTTTTTTTCTAAGAGTTTTTGATGAGTGTAACCACTCAAAAAGGGAGTTCCTAGTGGCACATGGAGATGGTAATGTGTGGACATGAGAACTCTTGATCACAAAACCCTCATTAAGAATGGAATTGGATTATAAAAAGTATATACATCTTTACAGGAGCCTATTATAGCTTGGATAATATAAGGAAATGAAATATATTTGGGTAGAATGAAAAATGAGTTTTTTGGGTTTTTTCTAAATTCCTTGGGATTAGTTAGATGTATAATTTTCATAGTTAGATAATAGTGAATTACACTATAGGTTTGATCAATGTGGAGTATCTATTAGCTTCATTTATAGGTATCAAAATTGGGAATGTTTAGTAAAGGATTTATTTTTATATTAGATAATCTTAGGGTGTATGTATGTACATTTTTTATATTAATAGAATCTAAGGTGAGTTATATGAGACCTTATGAGGGAGAAGACACCTTGATATGTTAATAGATTTATAATACATAAAGGTATTTCCAATTGGTAAGGTATTAAATATTGATCTTGGAAAAAGTGTTTTGGGATCATCAAGGTTTACTATTTTTCCATATTATATATTTGAGGAGATAGAGTAATGTTATATGGTTTGCAATAAATTTTTATTTGAGTTAAAAATGGGACCTCCTATTGAAATGTTCTTGGAATTGACATGTTTCTATAAAAGATCTAGGTTTTGGTTTATTCCATCCATGAATTACCACTTTTATCATGACAATTTCTATCCAGTTATAGTTATGTGGTTCTTCATGCCCATGGGACTTTACTCTGATTTGGTAGAGTTTTTTCCACCCTTTTTTATAAAATAGTTCTTTTCTGTAGGAATTACTATAACATGATATCATATGAATATAAAAGACATTTTCTAGTGCTCTAGAAATGGGACATTATAAGATATTATGGGGACGTTAATATTATTCAAGAAGTTGGCTATGTTACACCCTCATTAGTTCTATATTAAATTTATGAAACATAGCTATGTGACCTTACACAACATTATGGTATAGATTCATATAAATGAGAGGTAAGAAATGTTACACTCTCCATAAAATATTATTTTTATTTTAAACCTAAATATATTTTTATGATAATAAATTTACTTTTTTATTGGACTTAAAAGGTAAGATATTGTATTCTAGTGGTATAGTTTTGAAATGATCACCTAATAATTTTTTTGGAATGTTTTTAATTATTATTTTATTTATTTTCTATATGCATGTACACTACATACTATGTCATATGTAAGGAACTTTGTTCATGTTTTCTTATAGAGTATTATGATCACATACTGTATAAGTGATTTGGTTCACATGAATTATTTTATGTTTTAATTGATGGTTACAGTTATTATATGTGATTGTGATGTAGTAGTTAGATGAATATTATATATATAAGGCTGAAGAAGGACTAGTTTTGTGGTAATAATTTTTTCTCTAATATTTTAATTTTTTTTATTTAGTATAGGATCATATATTGGGAATTTATTTAATGTATGTATGGATATTTTCATAGTTCATTTTCCTATAACATGATGATGTTTATTAGTTTTTTGTACATAGAAAATTGTTTTAAAAACTAGAACATAATTTAATTTTATGTAATTTAATTTTCATTATATCTGATGTTATTAAGAGTAAATTATCCCCATATTGGTTATATAAATTCCTTTTTAGGTGACATATTTGACATTGAATGAGGGAAACTTGATATTTTAAGTGTCATCAACTCAGTTACATCCTAGGTCATCTAGGTTAATGAATTAAAAAAATGTTGTCATAGTTTTCTTATTTTATTATTTTATTACATTGTAGATAGAGAGAGTGATGGTTGGAACATGAGATTTAAAAATTATATGTGCTTCATGAAGACTTTTATGAAGTAAACCAAAGTTACCATGGGTTTTGTATGGGTGTTATTTTATTTCATCGATTATTATTAATCATTTATACATGTATGGTGTTTTCAGTTGAGATAATATTTTAGTGAAATAATCATTTCCTATGGTGTAAATAGTGAAACTATTCATGAATCATTATTGGTTATTTGGTGTAATTGATATGTTAATGTATTCTCTTAATTACAGAATGGATTTTGAAAAACCGTTGTTTTGAAAAATGGATTTCATTAAATAAATCATTATGAAATAATTTTTTGTGTTCTTATAAATTCATAATGAGTTACTTGGTGTTTCTTAAATTACCAGTTTAGGGAATATTAATTAATTGATAACACTAAAATGGGTTTTTAATTTCATCACTATGATATCATGTCACTGAATTATTGCTAATATGGTAGATGATAGGCCAAAGATGGTAGGATTAGGTGTAGATAATTTTTTTCATGAATGGGATATTGTTATTAGTGATATAAATTAGTATAGATAAAAATAATTACGTTATATTTTTACTCTAAACGAGGTCCATATTGAATTCATTATTCCCATGGTCATGTGAGGTATGAATCTCTAGTGTGAGAACATTTAATAGTAGGGAATGATAGTGGTTGGGCATAGTAGGATATTATTATAAAGTAGTTCAATAAGTGGGTGTTGGTTGTCATGATAGGTGGTTAGGGTTGTAAAACATAGATAATTTTTAATAAATCCTGGTGTTATAGTTCCCTTATAAATAATATTGTTTTTAATTTGAGAGAAACAATGTGGATGTAGGCATATATGGTGAAAATTAATTCATCAGACCATGATATCTATTTGACTATTTTAATAGATGGAAAATGAAGTGAGATTTGATTTTTCAAGGAATGTTTCAACATACAAATAGGTATGAGTGATAATCATCACTTATGAATTTACTAGAGATGAATGATAATTCTCTTAGAGTTGAAAAATTAGTAGATATTCTCTTCACATCGAACTTCAGAAGAGTTTTTATAGCCTTCTATCAATGCCTTACAATGATGATGAAATGGACTGTCAAGTAATCATGGAGTGTTAAGAGTAATAAAACCAAGCTTTTAGTTATGAAATGGGGTCACATTATTCCATGACTTTATTGTAATATTTAGTTCTTGTTTGGAAGTATTGTAACTTTGAATGACATGTGGGTCTAACTTGAAGTATATAAATTCAATAGAAATCATTCATAATTGTGAAATTATATTAATATTAGTGGATGGTGAGGGGATATGTGTCTGATGAAATTTCATTGCCTATTTATTAGGATATTCCTCCCAGAGAAAAAATAAGACAATTTTTGGGATATTATGATTCTAAAATAGTGTTGTATGATAGGATGATGTACTGCTCGAAATTTAAATGGTTGTTCTATTTCACATAACCCTTGTAAGGGAAATAATTCATAAAGAAACAATTCTTTTAGTAGGGTCTTAATTACTTTTTATGATTATCAATTTCATATTTATGTTTAGATACCTATGTGGATGTTTTTGAAAAAAATTTAGTAGGTAAATAAGAGACATTATTTCCATAATAATCTTCAAGGACTAGGATAATCTTTGTAATGATATAGAGGTTGGATTTTTTTTCTCAAGATGAGGGTAGTGGAGTCAACATGCAAGATTGTTCATAAAATCCACATATAATGTTGAAGAATACAATTGTATGACACCTATGTTTAAATGATGGAAATGAGTGAAAAATAAATATGAATAAATGAAATAATTTTCTTGCGAGTTATAGGATTGATAATTGATAAATATTTTGTTGGTCGGATTAGAATACCAAGATCAATGTGTTTAAATTTTTTATAATGAGGAATACCATAAATGTTGATGTTTTTATGATATTTCATGAGCATGTTTGAATTATTATTATTTTTTACTTATTTTTGATGAAATTTTTTATTTAATAAACAAATATTCATAGGGTATGTAAGTATTTTAATATTTTTTGGGTTAGTCTTAGGAATAATTCTCTAATTTTTTAATGGAGGATCAGTTGTATAAGTATTGTCATGGAAATAGTACAGATAATCTTATGGTTGGTAGTTTTCTACCAATCATTTTATTTTCTTCCATTTTTTAGAGAATTATGGTCAATATCTGAATTAATACGATAATTGAGAACATATGTTGAGCATGTAAATTTAGTACATATAAGAAGTTAGTGGTAGTTAGATTCATATCTATTTCTAATGGAATAAAAAAATTGAATATTTAACTCCAATGACTGGTATGATCGGAGTTTTGATAACTGATGAGGTATAGTTTTAGTTATCATTATCTAAGGATAATGTACATTTTAATGATGTTATATGGGTTGAGGAATCATTTTTAGAGATTGAAATTGATATATTAGTGATCCAATGTCTATTTTAGAATGTAAATTCATAGGAGAAATGATTATTTATTTATTGTAATTGGGAATATATAGATGGTTTTTGTGTTATAAATGTATTTTATAATATTACTAGAAATTGATTGTATTAAAGTGTTGGTATTTGTAAAAATTGTATGTAATGATTAAGTGAATTGGTGGGGTCATAATTAAGAAGTGGAATCTAATTCTGATTGATGGATCAAGAATTAAGGGAACATTGTAGATTCTTATTGGAGTGGAGAAGCTATGTATTGTAATTTTTATATTGAAACATATAATTAATTATTAGAAAATTCCTAGGAAAATAACATTTTTAGGAAAAAGGAGTAGGGTTAATTTTAATGATAGAGATTTGGATCATTTATTTAAGTGTTATAATATCTCTAGGAGTTTATTTTACATATGTTTTGGTGTTTCATTTAAATTTAGAATCATTTGGAGAAGGTTATTGTGGTGGTGGATTCTACAAAAATAGTTTCATAGACTACATTGGGTACATGATGTGGTATAATGGGGCCAAGTTATCCCTGGTTCGACATCAGTTACCCGATGGACAACCATCTTGTATTAGATGGCCTCCTATGATGTTTTTTTTAATTTTAATTAAATTAATTATTTAAACCATAATATCGTGTTACTTTTCAATGAAATACCTGATCAAATCCTGTCACACCCCGACCGCAGATACCCTTATCTTACTCTTTTCTTGGTCTCGGTCTGAATTTTTAACGTTTATTTGTGTTGAAGGGTTTCGCGCCAGTGCGCGGTCATCGCATCGTTAGCGGTGACCGTGCGGTTGGCCCGGGTGACTACGTGTTCGCCCGACGTTTAAATTTGAGAATTTTATGTTGTCATTTTATTATTATTATTATTTTTTTCATTGTAAAGGTTATTTATTATTATTATTATAAAGTTTTATTAATATTATTATTATAAATTTTTATTATTATGAAGATTAGGTTTTTATTCTTTTATTTAGTCTTCTATTATTATTATTTTGGTTATTATTACTATTATTATAAGGTTGTTACTATTATTATTATTATTATTTATTATTATTATAAGTTTTATTATTGTTATATAATTTTTATTATTATTAATATTATAAGTTTTATTATTATTATTATTATTATAGTGTTATTATTATTATTATTATTACAATTATTATTATTATTATTTTATTATATATATATATATATATATATATAAACCTAAACAAACCCTACCCTACCCCTACAGCCGCCACCTGTTCCCCTTCTCTCTTCCCTGCTTTCCTTCCCCATGTCCTGCACCTCGGCCTCACCTCCCCGCTTCCGCAGTCGGCTTCCCGGCGTCCCGGCCATCCTCCGCCTCGCCTCGTCCCGGCCTCGATCTCCCCTGCGCACCGCCGCCGCGCCGTCCCGGCGTCCCGAGCCCTGCACCCAGCCACCGCGCCCGGCCGCCCTCTTCCCCTGTTCTCGTCGCCGACCCCATCCCCGCTGGCGTTCTCCTGGTTCGGCCGACCCGCACCCAGCCGCGCCGTCCCCGCTCTCCATCCCAGCCGTCCCGGCTCCCGCCTCCGCCTCCTGTCGAGCCGGCCTCCCTGTTCCCGCGCCCCCTGCTCCAGCATCCGGCGGCCCGAACGCCGCCCTGCTCCGCCCCTGCTCCACCCCGGTGCGCCGTCCGCCGCCTCCGCCTCCCTGTTTCCGGCCCCCCTCTTCTGCTCCCAGCCCGCTCCGCCCTCTCGCCGTTCCGGCCTCCTCCCTCGCCCTGCTGTGAGTTTCTTTTTTTTTTTAATATTTATTTATCTTTTGTTTTGTTATAATTATAATTATTACATTATTATTATTATTATTATTATTATTACATTTATTATTATTATTATTATTTTAATAATATTATTAATCTTATTACATCATTATTATAATTATTATTATGTTATTATTATTAATACTATATTATTATTATTATTATTATTATTATGAATATATTTATTATTGTTTTAATTATTATTATATTATGTTGTTATTTTTATTATTATATTATGTTATTATTACTATTTTTATTATTATCATAATTATATTATTATTATGCTTATATTATTATTATTATTATGTTAATATTATTATATTATTAATATATTATTATTGTTATAATTATTATTAAATTATTACTTTATTATTATTATCATATTATTGTTGTTATTATTATTATTATTATTATTGCGCTATTATATTTATTATTGTTGTTATTAGTATTATGTCATTATAATAATTATGATTATTATGTTAATATTATTGTTACTCTTATTATTATTATATCACTATAGTTATTATTATTATTATTATTTTTATTATTATTATTATTACTACATTATTATTATCATTATTGTTATCATATTAATATTATGAAGTTATTAGTATTACAATTATAATTACTATCAGGTTATTAATATTAATAATATTATTATTATTATCATTATTGTTATAATTATTATTATTATTATTTTAATTATCATATTATTATTGTTATTGTTATTATATTGTTACATTATGTTATTATCATTATTATATTATGTTATCCTTATTATTATTGTTACATTATGTTATTCTTAATATTATTATTACACTATTATTATTTTGATGCTATTGTCATTATTAATCTTGTTATTATTATTATTATTTTATCACTATAGTTATTATTATTATTATTTTTATTATTTTTATTATTATTATTACTATTATGATCATTATTATTACTCTGGCTTTCACCTTTGCTTTGTTAGGGGTTTCTCATCAACTTATATTTATTTTGACAGGTTTAGGATTTTTTTAGGACCCGCGCAGGGTGTTTCCGATAGAGCGCCATCGCTGCGCCTTGTTTCTGAGGTTCTGCCGTCTTCGCGCCTTGGTGCCAAAGTCGTTTTACCGTCGCGCTTTGATCTTGAGGTAGCTATCCCTTTGCACTCGCCTTTAAATTTAGAATTTATTTATTCCTTGACTTTTTATTAAGTTTCAGCAAATTCAAAAGTATTATTAAGTAGTTATCTATAGTTTGGTGATCTGCTGATGATAAAAGTTGTTTTAATTCTAGCGTTTCATTAAAAGCGTTTCCTTGGATTTAATTGTGTGCTTCCATGGTAGTGTTGCTAGATGGTTCTTCCTGAATAATGAAAGACATGTTGAATTGGGTTTTGAAATGTTTTTGGCGTGTGTAAATTAGTAGATGTATTGTTTATGGAAAATGGTGTTTTCTAAGAACCTTGATAAGAGAAAACGTCGTGTGACCCTTTGAAATTGTTTTTGGAAACTTCATGTGTGGTTCTTGGTTGATGAAAGATGTTTTCCTTTGTTGTGTGAACAAAAGTTTGGATTTCATTTGAGAAATAGTATTCCTTAAAAAGGTGATTAAAGGCCCGTTTGGCTCTTGATAAAAGTGGGGTGCGTTTTGATATTAGAAAATAACTCTACTTGTGAAACAATTGTGTTCCAGGGTGATATGCTGATTTGAGTTTCTTAAACAAAGTTCTAAGTGTGTTTTGGTTTTCAATGAAATGGCATGTGTAATATCCCTTTAGAAATGCTTCAATATGAAATGGTCAAAATGTAAATGATATGGCGGCCCGATTGGAACTTTAATAAATGTGAAATGATTATACATATATATATATATATACGTACTTGTGAGGGAATTTCTACAGGGGGACTTCCCTTTGAGGGTTGTCGTGTAGCGATGTCCGTGTAAGGGGTTGGCAAGTGCGGTGAGATGAGTCACGCGTGCGAGGGTCTACCACTTACACAGTGTTACAAAAAACCACTATGGGTTCCTGGGCGTCTTGTAGATTATCGAGTGACGGTTGCTTGCTAACCCTGATGAGACGGGTTGGTACCCTCTGGAGTTGTGGACAGGCCAGGTGGGATGTGCCACTGGTTGGCTATTAGGGCGGCCAGTTGGTTATTGACTGTGGAGTACCATGCCGGCAGGTAGTCTGAACCCGAGTACGTCCAGGGGTTTTCTAGGGATGTTCAGGATCGCCCATGGTTATTGCTGATAACTACTGGTTTGTTTTTACTTGCACTTGGTTTTCCTTGCCTGTTTACCTTTACTTGCACTTGTTTTCCCTGCTTGTTTTCCTTCAGTCATATTTCACAGCCTATACTGTTAGACTTTGAGAAAAATGGTTTTCAAATGAAAATTCTTTATTCGCTTTGGGTTTGATTTGAAAATGTAACACTTTGCTTTTCAGAATGAGTTCAAAACTAATGAAATGGAACTATCTTTCTAAAAAGAATAAGGGAAATGTCTCGTGTTTTATTTCCAAGTAAAACATTGTGAAAAATTACTTTTATACATTATAGTTCAAACCTGGATTATGTAGATTATATTTTTACTGGCAGTGCTTTGGGATTTGTTGTGGGGATCACCTACTGAGTACTTTTGTGCTCACGCCTATCTTTTACCTTTTCAGTTGCAGGTTCCTTTTGTTCAGGTTCTCCTGCTTGAGTCGCTCAGTGTGGGAGCGACGTTGGTTGTAGTTGGGTGGTGACCCGCGAGGTCACATGGAGGTATTTCGTGGTATAGTTTGTTTATGTATTTAGTGTTTGTTTGTTGGTTTAAGTTGTATTCGTTCTTTTGATCCTGTTTTTAGTCTGGGCTGAAATCGTTCCCAACGATTCAAATTTTAATGCCCGGCACTTGTTGCCATCCCGGGGGGATCGGGAACGCCCATCGGGACTCGCCGCGGACCGGCTCGGGTGACTGGTTCAGGGTCGACCCGGGCTGGTTCGTGACAAAATGGTATCAAAGGCAGGTTCTTGTTATTTGGGTTGTCCGGTAGAAGGAGATTAGGACTGTCGGAACTCGAGGGGTAGGTGCGGGAAGAGCGTCGCGAACTCTTGCTCGCACTGATCTTTGAGTTACCAGGGGTAGTTCGGGAATTGTGTCCTTGTCTTTCCTGGTTTGTCTTGGATTGAGAGATTATAATAGAGGCAAGCCGACGTTATGTCGCTATTTCATATGGAGTAGTGACCCATGTGGAGTCCGAGTACGTGGTTTGAATTCCTCTTAGTGGTCGACGCTGACTTGGGACATGGCCCACTACCATGTCGCCAGGTTGAGTGTGACTACTAGTCCCTCATTTCAGTGATGATACAAATTTGGATGTTGTTTTCGTTTTGGTCTGTGTGAGTGTGTAGTTAGAAATGAAAAAGGGTTTTTGAAAATTGGACTGGTTTCTTTTAAAGGACTTTAAATGTATAAAATGGGTTTTAAAACTGAAATCTCTTGATTTGAAAATCTGTTGTTTTCTTGGAATTGGTTAAGAATGATTTGGGGTGAAACCTCGGTTCCTCTTCATGAACGTTTGCACATGTGTGAGAATGCATTCAAAATGCGTGTTGGTGCGAGTATTAATGGACAGTGGATAAAGACATGTGCAATGGGTCATGGGAGTACCTGGGTGTGTATTTGAAATTTAACGCTTGACTTTGTTTTCTAAATTGGTTTTAAAGGGGAAATGGTTTTGGAATGTTTTTGGTTTGAGAGGGGATTGGTTTTTGGAAAGTGATCTCGAGAAAGGGTGGTTTTGAAATCAAAAATGAAAAAAAAGAATTTTAAAGTGGAGATTTCATTTTGGGTTGTGTTGTATTTGATTGGTCCTTGTGCTGACTGTTTTTGATGAAGGCGCTTTTATTGATGTTGCTTCGATTTGATGTTGGTTTTGGCTTGGTGTTTTATATGTCGCTCAGGAAATGCCGCCCAGAAAGGTCCCTAAGGATTCAGATAGGTCATGCCCAGATGTTGGTCCTCCTCAGACTCTGCCTATTCTCCATGGTGATCAGGGTCCGTTAGAGGCAGTGAAATGGCTCGAGGAAGTGGAGCATGTCTTTAGAATGTTGGGAACTCCCGATAATGTTAAGGTCCGTGCAATTATGAAGTTGTTAGAGGGTCCAGCTCTGGACCAGTGGAAGGTGGTTGCCCCACCATCGATGCAAGTTGAAATGACGTGGGATGTCTTTAAAATTGTTTTCATCCAATGGTTTGTACCTGAGGAAGTGAAGCTGGAGAAAAAGAGAGAGCTTGTGCATATTCAACAAGGTCAACGGACGGTGAAGGCATATGTTGACCATTTCAAGGAACTGATTCCCTTTTCTCCAGAGGTAGCGTCGCATGAGCTCATGAAGGTCTCTCTTTTCACTGGGGGTCTTCGTCCAGAGATCAAGGAGCGAGTCCTCCCTTATAAAGACCTTTGTTTCGAGAAGCTGGTGGAGGAAGAATTCTTGGCTGAGTTGGTTTCCGGTGTGCGGGTGGTTAATACTTCAGCGTCCCCTATTGTTGTTCGTAAGAGTTCCCCCTCTGGTGAGGAAAAGGCGCCAGAGATACCTGTTCCTAATGAGTTATCCCCTTTGGTCCCAGCTTCCAGTTCATCAGATCATTCGATGGCATGCTTTCAGTGTGGTCGTTTCGGGCATTTAAAGTCGTCTTGTCGCAACCCTCCGAAGACGTGTCATCGTTGTGGTTGTCTGGGTCATCTGGAGAAGTTTTGCAAGAAGCGTCGCTTGAAGAGGAAGCTGTGATGGGAGAATGTCAGTACCTGACTGTGAGGCAGAAGATGCTTCAGCCATCAGAGCCCCAGCCACAAGTCTCAGGGTGAAGCTCGCGCACAGTCAGGACTCCCCAGGGGTGTGAAGCCTTGGTCCAGGTTTTGTGTTCCGGGTTAGCAGTGGAACAATCAAGATCTTTTAGTACTTGTTTTTTTTTCTGCTCTTAGGTTTTGACGTTGTTGTATGTTCATTGTTTTACCATGGGGTTATCATGGACTTGTTCTATTATAGTCTAAGTAGTCTGGATTATGTAGATGTGTTGTTTCTGAATCATATGTGTTTCTTAAAAGTGTGTTTGACTCTTCGGTGGGTTGACCTTTGTTTAGCAATGCTAGGTAGATGTGTTTGTGTTTCATGGATTTCAGTGGGCCATGTTTCTGACTCGATGTTTTGGTTTAGGGTTTTCGTGGGTTTTCCCTGGTGTTGAAGGTTGTTGACTCTGGTCGAGGATTTAATGTCTTGACGGAGGTGTTGTTTTAATCGTGCTATAAGAGTTGGTTTAAATCTGATGGGAGTTCCCGCGTCGACCCCCCCTTTTTTTTCCCTAGGGTTGTCTATTTAGATGGTCAACCTTTCTGCACTAGTTAAGTTCTTGTGGTGGGGAGAACCCCTTTGTGTTCTCCCCTCAATCTCGGGCCCCAGTTTTCTCTTGAATCGGTCGGGTGTGACCTGTGCTGAGTAAGGTCATCCCCGAGATTCTCAGTTCTCCCTGGTACCTTTAGTTCCGTTGGGGCATGGACTTAAATCTTGATCGACTTTTGGCCTGGTGACTTTCTAGGGGCAGAAAGTGTCTGTGGTGGGGAGAATTGTCACACCCCGACCGCAGATACCCTTATCTTACTCTTTTCTTGGTCTCGGTCTGAATTTTTAACGTTTATTTGTGTTGAAGGGTTTCGCGCCAGTGCGCGGTCATCACATCGTTAGCGGTGACCGTGCGGTTGGCCCGGGTGACTACGTGTTCGCCCGACGTTTAAATTTGAGAATTTTATGTTGTCATTTTATTATTATTATTATTATTATTATTATTTTTCATTGGAAAGGTTATTTATTATTATTATTATAAAGTTTTATTAATATTATTATTATAAATTTTTATTATTATGAAGATTAGGTTTTTATTCTTTTATTTAGTCTTCTATTATTATTATTTTGGTTATTATTACTATTATTATAAGGTTGTTACTATTATTATTATTATTATTTATTATTATTATAAGTTTTATTATTGTTATATAAGTTTTATTATTATTAATATTATAAGTTTTATTATTATTATTATTATAGTGTTATTATTATTATTATTATTACAATTATTATTATTATTATTTTATTATATATATATATATATAAACCTAAACAAACCCTACCCTACCCCTACAGCCGCCACCCGTTCCCCTTCTCTCTTCCCTGCTTTCCTTCCCCGCGTCCTGCACCTCGGCCTCACCTCCCCGCTTCCGCAGTCGGCTTCCCGGCGTCCCGGCCATCCTCCGCCTCGCCTCGTCCCGGCCTCGATCTCCGCTGCGCACCTCCGCCGCGCCGTCTCGGCGTCCCGAGCCCTACACCCAGCCACCACGCCCGGCCGCCCTCTTCCCCTGTTCTCGTCGCCGACCCCATCCCCGCCGGCGTTCTCCTGGTTCGGCCGA
The DNA here is from genome assembly GCA_963277665.1 of Viscum album. NCBI lineage: Eukaryota > Viridiplantae > Streptophyta > Magnoliopsida > Santalales > Viscaceae > Viscum > Viscum album. The sequence continues at coordinate 1,593,519,033 of OY728126.1, forward strand.
CCCGCACCCAGCTGCGCCGTCCCCGCTCTCCATCCCAGCCGTCCCGGCTCCCGCCTCCGCCTCCTGTCGAGCCGGCCTCCCGGTTCCCGCGCCCCCTGCTCCAGCATCCGGCGGCCCGAACGCCGCCCTGCTCCGCCCCTGCTCCACCCCGGTGCGCCGTCCGCCGCCTCCGCCTCCCTGTTTCCGGCCCCCCTCTGCTGCTCCCAGCCCGCTCCGCCCTCTCGCCGTTCCGGCCTCCTCCCTCGCCCTGCTGTGAGTTTCTTTTTTTTTAATATTTATTTATCTTTTGTTTTGTTATAATTATAATTATTACATTATTATTATTATTATTATTATTACATTTATTATTGTTATTATTATTTTAATAATATTATTAATCTTATTACATCATTATTTTAATTATTATTATGTTATTATTATTATTAATACTATATTATTATTATTATTATTATGAATATATTTATTATTGTTTTAATTATTATTATATTATGTTGTTATTTTTATTATTATATTATGTTATTATTACTATTTTTATTATTATCATAATTATATTATTATTATGATTATATTATTATTATTATTATTATGTTAATATTATTATATTATTAATATATTATTATTGTTATAATTATTATTAAATTATTACTTTATTATTATTATCATATTATTTTTGTTATTATTATTATTATTATTGCGCTATTATATTTATTATTGTTGTTATTAGTATTATGTCATTATAATAATTATGATTATTATATTAATATTATTGTTACTCTTATTATTATTATATCACTATAGTTATTATTATTATTATTATTTTTATTATTATTATTATTACTACATTATTATTATCATTATTGTTATCATATTAATATTATGAAGTTATTATTATTACAATTATAATTACTATCTTGTTATTAATATTAATAATATTATTATTATTATCATTATTGTTATAATTATTATTATTATTATTTTAATTATCATATTATTATTCTTATTGTTATTATATTGTTACATTATGTTATTATCATTATTATATTATGTTATCCTTATTATTATTGTTACATTATGTTATTCTTAATATTATTATTACACTATTATTATTTTGATGCTATTGTCATTATTAATCTTGTTATTATTATTATTATTTTATCACTATAGTTATTATTATTATTATTTTTATTTTTATTATTATTATTATTATTACTATTATTATCATTATTATTACTCTGGCTTTCACCTTTGCTTTGTTAGGGGTTTCTCATCAACTTATATTTATTTTGACAGGTTTATGATTTTTTTAGGACCCGCGCAGGGCGTTTCCGATAGAGCGCCATCGCTGCGCCTTGTTTCCGAGGTTCTGCCGTCTTCGCGCCTTGGTGCCAAAGTCGTTTTACCGTCGCGCTTTGATCTTGAGGTAGGTCTCCCTTTGCACTCGCCTTTAAATTTAGAATTTATTTATTCCTTGACTTTTTATTAAGTTTCAGCAAATTCAAAAGTATTATTAAGTAGTTATCTATAGTTTGGTTATCTGCTGATGATAAAAGTTGTTTTAATTCTAGCGTTTCATTAAAAGCGTTTCCTTGGATTTAATTGTGTGCTTCCATGGTATTGTTTCTAGATGGTTCTTCCTGAATAATGAAAGACATGTTGAATTGGGTTTTGAAATGTTTTTGGCGTGTTTAAATTAGTAGATGTATTATTTATCGAAAATGGTGTTTTCTGAGAACCTTGATTAGAGAAAACGTCGTGTGACCCTTTGAAATTGTTTTTGGAAACTTCATGTGTGGTTCTTGGTTGATGAAAGATGTTTTCCTTTGTTGTGTGAACAAAAGTTTGGATTTCATTTGAGAAATAGTATTCCTTAAAAAGGTGATTAAAGGACCGTTTGGCTCTTGATAAAAGTGGGGTGCGTTTTGATATTAGAAAATAACTCTACTTGTGAAACAATTGTGTTCCAGGGTGATATGCTGATTTGAGTTTCTTAAACAAAGTTCTAAGTGTGTTTTGGTTTTCAATGAAATGGCGTGTGTAATATCCCTTTCGAAATGCTTCAATATGAAATGGTCAAAATGTAAATGATATGGCGGCCCGGTTGGCACTTTAATAAATGTGAAATGATTATACATATATATATATATATACGTACTTGTGAGGGAATTTCTACAGGGGGACTTCCCTTCGAGGGTTGTCGTGTAGCGATGTCCGTGTAAGGGGTTGGCAAGTGCGGTGAGATGAGTCACGCGTGCGAGGGTCTCCCACTTACACAGTGTTACAAAAAACCACTATGGGTTCCTGGGCGTCTTGTAGATTATCGAGTGACGGTTGCTTGCTAACCCTGATTAGACGGGTTGGTACCCTCTGGAGTTGTGGACAGGCCAGGTGGGATGTGCCACTGGTTGGCTATTAGGGCGGCCAGTTGGTTATTGACTGTGGAGTACCATGCCGGCAGGTAGTCTGAACCCGAGTACGTCCAGGGGTTTTCTAGGGATGTTCAGGATCGCCCATGGTTATTGCTGATAACTTCTGGTTTGTTTTTACTTGCACTTGGTTTTCCTTGCCTGTTTACCTTTACTTGCACTTGTTTTCCCTGCTTGTTTTCCTTCAGTCATATTTCACAGCCTATACTGTTAGACTTTGAAAAAAATGGTTTTCAAATGAAAATGCTTTATTCTCTTTGGGTTTGATTTGAAAATGTAACACTTTGCTTTTCAGAATGAGTTCAAAACTAATGAAATGGAACTATCTTTCGAAAAAGAATAAGGGAAATTTCTCGTGATTGATTTCCAAGTAAAACATTGTGAAAAATTACTTTTATAGATTATAGTTCAAACCTGGATTATGTAGATTCTATTTTTACTGGCAGTGCTTTGGGATTTGTTGTGGGGCTCACCTACGGAGTACTTTTGTGCTCACGCCTATCTTTTACCTTTTCAGTTGCAGGTTCCTTTTGTTCAGGTTCTCCTGCTTGAGTCGCTCAGTGTGGGAGCGACGTTGGTTGTAGTTGGGTGGTGACCCGCGAGGTCACATGGAGGTATGTCGTGGTATAGTTTGTTTATGTCTTTAGTGTTTGTTTGTTTGTTTAAGTTGTATTCGTTCTTTTGATCCTGTTTTTAGTCTGGGCTGAAATCGTTCCCAACGATTCAAATTTTAATGCCAGGCACTTGTTGCCATCCCGGGGGGATCGGGAACGCCCCTCGGGACTCGCCGCGGACCGGCTCGGGTGACCGGTTCAGGGTCGACCCGGGCTGGTTCGTGACAAATCCCCTAGGCCCCCTCTCCCTCTAAGTTTCTATCACCCACTAAATTTTCAATGACACAATTTGTCCCGTCTCTTTTCAAATTGATTTAATACATGATGTAAATGATTTCTCTCATAATTTATAAGGTAATCAAATGTATTCAATAACTATTTCCATCATCTCATCAATATTCAATTGTATATACCATTTTATGGAATGTATGCAACGTTTTATAATTTTTATATAATTGGGGTGAGATTAAGTTGAGATATCATAAAAACTAACTTTTATGAGATCTTGGTAGATGGTCCCTTTAATATTTAATGATATTTTCAGGAATATATTTCACATGTATACTCTTGAATTTGGGGTACACATTTTGGAAATCTATATGTGGAATGAGTTTATAATAAATTATTTAATAGGCTAGGTTAAAGGGTCTTAGAGGTAAATTTTATATTTTATGAATTATTGGGAGATTTTAGAGATGCCTTGTGAATACACTACTAAGGAGATAGATATATAATTGTACTATAATTACCCAAAGTGGTTTCCATTTATGTAATAAATTAATATTGTTTTAGAAGTAGTATTTGTTTTCATGGAATATTTTGAACTAATCAAACACGTATATGATTGTGGATTTCAAAACACAACCTCATAGTTTTCAAAGTTATTGGAAAATTTATCGATTTATATAAAATAATGTCTTTTGAAAGCTTTCTCATCTCAGCTACCCCTCAATGGATAAAATAAAAATATCTTTATCATGGTTGGTATTATTAAAAAATAACCCCAATTATGTCCTTCATATATATCATGACATTTTTTCAGGGTTTCATTGCACTATCTAATGGATAGATTACAATATTGTATAGATATCATATTATTCACCAAGATTTGGTTTTATATCCATCACCTTAAATTTCCCATAATGTATATCTAAAAATACATATTTAGGAATAATGAGTGACTCCAATAGACCCTTAGTGAGGGAAAAAGGATGATATCTTCTACTCAATATAGAAACTATTTTCCTCTCATCTAAATTTTAGTCTGTACTCTTCATTCTATCCCCAATGATTTTCTAATAATTGGAATTCATGGAAAACATAATCATGTTTTTTTCAAATATATTATTATACAGAATATTATTTTTAATATATGTTAGAAAATAAAATTCATTAATTTTTTTCTATTTTTTTATCCATTTCATGTTTTCCTAGCAAGTGATTTTAAACTCCCTATAAACATTCTAAATATTATTTTTGTTTGAAAAATAATTATTTAACAAATTATTCTTTTCAAATGATTTCTATGGTGCTTTATCTTATTGTTTATAATCTCCTTTTATCCCAGTAAACATTTCATTCAATTATTAAGATCTTTTACATTATATATGTACATTATCCATAGATTTTCATATATAATTGAGTAACATTGTTTTGGAATATTCTCGTGAATCTCAACACATTATTTGTAAATTTTTCTACCAAACCCATCCTCTTAATTTCTCTTGGACTGATTATGTTTATTATTACATCATGATTCCTCCAAATATAATTTTTATGTATTTTTTTTTAAAGATACATGAAATTTATGTTTCTACCATAATATAAATATATCCTCTTTGATGTAACATTATTCTCATAATTCATCTTGAGAGTTATTTGTTCAATAGTCTTCACTTTCTTACAACCCAACAGAAACTCACCTTAAATTATCCCTTACATATTTATCATTTTTGTTCTCATTTTTTAGAAGTTATAAATCATGATTTTTGTGTATGAAATGATAATCATCATCATAATCATATTTACAATTGTTTTTTTTTTGTGATTTTAGTATATATTTTTAAGACATCCAATTCATTTGTTTTTTTGATAAAAAAACTTCCCCTGTTCAATTAATTTTACCAAAATTCACCATTTCCACCTTGGTATATGTCTAATGAAATATTTGGTAATTAAAATATTGTTTTAAAAATATATTTACCTATATATAAATCTCACAAAAGACTAATACTGAAAAATAATACATGATTTCATCTCTAGTGGTTCATTTTGTCCAACTAAAGATCCTTTGTATTTTTGATTGAAAAAACTTTTATATTGAAATTTATTATGATTTTTCCTTCTTTTAATACCCAAAATCAACCCATGATGTATTTATGTGATTCCTATGACTTTTTCCAACCCATCATTGTCCATAATTTTATTTATAACCTATATTATACTTGTAAATAAATAAAATGAAAACATTATTTTCTTTGTCAAAAGTTGCCTTTTTTATTTTATATTATAGTGGGATGGTCATTAGATGATATAAATATCTTCATTAAAATATATATAGGTCTCATATAATAAAGATAATTTTTCATGATATGTATTGTATAAAATATACTCTAAAATTTGGGTACTGAATAATATTTCTTCACTTATAAATTTCACAAATTGACCACCATCTTAACAAATCTTAGTTTTAGAATGTTCTTTTTATGTTGAAGAAATTTTAATTAATATTTGAATTCATTTTTCTATAATATATATTTTTTAAGGTGTTTTTTTATTTTTATAATAGGAATTGTCAAGAACTTTGAGTCTTTTTCCATTCACCTTGAATTGATCAGTACTGACATCAATATTAGACTAGTGAGCTATATCAAATGAAATGATCCTTTCCTTGTAGAATTCATTTATCGTTTTTCATATCATTTTCATTATAAATTTTTCCATCAAATATGAGGGATTTCTATATAAATAATAATAAATGTGAATACCTGACATCCACATTTTTTATGATATTTGTATACACTTGATAATTATAAACCACTGAATTATACCTAGAATATTAATATATTTATAATAATAATTTATCATCCTATGAAACCTCAATATATTAAAATTTATATTTGAAAACATTAAAATTTTCATTTTTTAATAGTCATTTATTCCATTATAAAAATGCCTAAATATTTTAATAAGAACATATTCAATAAAATTATAACAAGATTATTATAGATTATAACATTCAAAATATAAAACATATGAAGTAAAAATTTTAATACCATAAACTTTGGGGGAATCCTATATTCACTTATTTATTAGAATATACCATCTCATGTTCTTTTAATATTTCTTCTTTTTTCAATGTTTTGACTGAAATATCCAAACTTGTATTGATAGGGATGTAAACTAATTATATATATAATTAAATTATAATCATTTTTGAAATATTAAATTGATATATATTTTATGATTAATAGGAATGAAAAATTATTAAATTAGAAGAATCGTTGATTTTATTTGACATCACTTGAAATTCCCCAATAACATCATACAGTCACAATAAGAAAATATTAGTGGGTTAATCAGTATTAACTAATTATATATAATTCATCCCACATAATACATTTACAAAACATTACTATTATAAAATTTTTAACAGTTATTCCATATTGTTATAATTACGAGTTCACAGAAAACAAGAATATATTCATAGTTGTACAAATGAATGAAATCTAAACTGAAATTTTTGCAAGGTTCAATGCCAATGTTGGTATCTAATTCATGTTTGATTCAATTTTAATTCAAGAGATATATATATATACACACTATATTATATAATTGAATATAATTTTTTGTCTCCCTAAAATCCTTAACTATCAACTGATAGTTAAAAAGAATCTTTAATTTATCATTATACTAGCTCTTCCAATTTACAGTGGGTCTTCTAAAATAACTACTAAAAAAGATATTTGATTTAGTATAGGATCCCATTTCTTTGACTATGAATAAGTTTTTAATTATAAATAGGTATTTAATTTCTAATAAATAAATATATAAAAAATTCACTACAACGGCCTTATTCAGGTACATAGACCCCCACTTATTATGAATGTTGGATTTTTGTTCATTCTTACTCCCTCTCCTTATTATCATTAATCACAAAAGTTCACGAATCTCAAAAACTCTCAACATAGATGATCAAACACATAAATGGTAATTACTAGTATCTTTCTCAAATCCAATTTACTTCTTATTTTTATTATTCTTTTTCTTATTTGGATTTTAAGAAATAAATATATCATAGGAAAAGTACTTATAATTGTTTATCCTTTTCCATTTTTCTATTCTATCTCTTCTAATAAAAGAGTATGCACTAGTAGTACCTTACTAGCATCCTCCTCCTTCATTATTTAATGCATATAATTATCTATCATATGAGAATTAGATATAACCTAATTTACTAGAAAATTATATATATTCAAATAGAAATATAATTGATTTTATATTTTTTTCTTCAATAGTAATGAATAACTAAGAAGAACAATATTCATCTATCATATTTTTCCTTCATCTATTCTTTATCTATATACACCTAATATATTAAAAAGAAAATTAGTTTTCACAATTTAAATATAAAACCTTTCAATATGAGCCTCACTATGACCTTCTTTAATTATTTTACTTTTATAATACTTTAAAATATCTTTATGAATATCAAAAAATTAAACTCATTCAAATCTTTAATACTTTACAATATTTATTAAAATCATTCAATCTGGTCACATATATTATACTCTAATTATCATAAAATAAGTATTCTTTAGTTTTATAATGATTTCAATAATTCTCATATATTATTTTATCATTTAATTATCCTTAAAAAAAGAATATTTATTCCATGTTTCTATGATAATATGAAATGATACTATTTTGATGTCGATGAATTTATCACGATCCATGATTATTTTATTTTTTGCATGGTCAAATTTTGGAATCTCTTATTATGATGTGAATAATTATATCCTAAAATCCCAAAACTCTACGGGGCATAGAATTAATACCAATATATTAGGAAACATTCATGTAACACTTTCTTAATCTCAAACCCAACTCCATCATGGTCTGAGTATCTTCTTCATGAAGTAATAAATTCGCCATCTCTTAAAGTAGTTATTTTTTGATTAGGGAATTATCCTCTTATTAATGACACATCCATATCATCTTAATTATTCTTCACATCTAGAACCAATTATTTGAATCATATATTTCTTATAAAAAAATCATGTTTATTATTCCTCTAAATTAATGAAATCATAAGCTATGATTATTAATTGATATTTTAGATTCTAATATCCTTATTAATGATGATAATATGAGAACTAAATCTTTATCTAGAAATATCTTTTTGGTATCTCTTTCTAAAAGTCACAATTTATTTTAAATAGATCACCCTTACATGTCACCCACATGGCCTTGATGTGACCCTTGAGATTTAAAAAACACTTTTTATCAACTAGTTTCTACTAAATAAGATATTCAATGTATTTGAGATTCTTACAATACACTTTATTACTCGTAAAAGAGACTTTCAAGTCCTAGGTTAAAATAAATTTCCCATGAATTTAATTTTTTTATGAAATTATCAATTAAAATAATTTAAAACAATATCTTTTGTAATGGAACAAAAATTCATCTGAATCATTCTGACGCAACAAACATTTAATCAAACATGAATTTATGTGATCCATATGTGATCCTTTAAACATTATTTTGATCCTTAAATATATAAAATTGTGCCTATCTAATCTCATGTTTTTTTCCTACTTAATACTATGTTAGTTGTACTCCACATATTGTAATATCTTATAGAACCTTCATCATGTAATTACTTTTATATGTGACTCAACCAATTTCTTAACCTGATGAAAAACATTGTTTCATGTATTTAATTAGACATTGAATATATTGAATCATATCCACCCCATTATTTTGTATGGTTTTCAAAAATCATCAACTTAAAGCATCTTCAATAAATTTTTATGTTCCATCAATAATGTTAGGACACATCTAAATATATGAAAATATTTCAAATAACATTAACATATTATAAAAAACATGAAAAACACATTCAACATAATTCTAGATATTGTTGTAGAATACAATAACTTTTTAAATTACACCAATGAATACCCACTAGTTCAAATACAATCTATATTTGTTTCACCAATAAATGAAACTATAACCTAAAATAAAATTCATCATAAATCATTATCCTAGTGAATATTTCATGATATACATAATTATTTAGGGTAAAGTCATAGGTTTGGATACTGACTTAAAATTCTCTTTACTATTTTCAATATAATGTAGTATATAATTTTATATTAACCCAATAAAATTAGTCAACTAGGAAAATTATGTTTATATAAACAATAATCCAATATTATCTTCATATAACTCTTCCTCATCATACTAAATTTAATTAATCAGCATCAATGAATATATGTATTATTTTATTTTTGAAATAAAATATAATCATAATGAAAATCAATTTGGATACTCATCCCTTCATTCTAAGGAAATAGTGAGAGGATGAAATGTATTAGCTATTCCATAGACCTTGACACTAGTGGATAGATTAATTTGTGGTACCTGTTAGATCCACTTATAAGTATATGGAATGGAAAAGTATGGGGAAGGATCTATTTTTCTCTTAAATCACAAAAGGGGTATTCATGGAAATTTATGATATAAATTCATGTTGATTTTGAGTTAATTTTTAATTTTTATTTTGGAAATCATCTATTAGAGTGCCCATTATGAAGGATTTTATTGATTAGAGATAACATATGAGCTATGTATTCCATGTATTTATCATATCATTCAGATTATGTATATTTATCTAATATGATGTGGTGCATCTTGTCTATACAACCTTACTTTGAGTTAGTAGATATTATCCATTCATCTTTATGCAACATGTTTCTTAGATAAGGGATTTTACTAGATATGTTAGAGTTAAAATATATATAAAATTTGTTGTGTTCATAGCTATGGAACCTCTCCATGTGTAATCATGTTCCTTGAATTATATAACATGTTGTTTATGTCACTCCTTCATCAGGTCCAAAAAAAACATACATGACTTATCCATGTGACATTAACCTGTGTTATGTTAGGGTTTGAATTTTGTTAGAGTTTATATTTTTTCACTGTCCCAATGATTATCCTCCAATATTTATAATTATTTGTATAGTGTGATATGAAATTTCCTTCAGTTATTGGATGATGTAGTTAGGGGTTAGGGGTTATGGTGGATTGGTTAGCATATGTTGAACTTGCATGTTTTACATCATTTCTATCATTAGTGTTTCATTTATTTTTCATACATATATATAGTAAATATTATTGAAAATTTAAGGAACCCATTTTTATATCCCTACATTGTTGTATTCTAACACTCCGTTTGAGAAATTCGGTGCATTTGTATACTTTTTTATTTCAATTTTAGGTAATTATATATATAGTGGATCTCGAGGGTGTATCTAGACAGATTTTTGGGAGACATGACTTGAGAGGGAATCATAATTTTTGTATTTATAAGGCAACTAATATTTTATCTTTTTTTATATACTTGATTGGAAAAGTAGGATATCCCTTTGATATATATATGTATGGCCAGAATTGTTCCTTTTTTAATAGAATAACAATGTTTTTTCATCAATTTTGATTTGATCTTAGTTGTAAAAAGTTGAACATACTTTTAAATTATATGATGGTTCCATTATTAAATTTATAATACCTGATGGAACCAAGCATATATTATTTCAATGTTGATCATATACTATAATTATAAGTTAGAACACTATAGTGAATGGTGAGGTGTGCATATGGTCTTACAAGAAAACCACTATAGGGATTTATGTTAGTTCACGATAGTTTATATTTTATTCAGTGTGTATAAATCCATAGGTTACAGAGTCTAAAACTAGATCAAAAGAACCAATTCTTATGTCTATAATATTTTTATATTCAAATTCAAAAACTATGATCAAGTTAAAATAACTTGATATGATCCATTAAATAATTACTAGTGCCTATAAAAAACATCATCCTAATAAAACTCTTTCTAATTCTATTATATTGTGACTTTTTCCTCAGTTGGACTCCACTATATCTGATAATGAGTTTGAGTGTGAATCTTGGTGCCTAAATTCAATAATAAATTGTTTGATAATAAGAACCAATTGAATATAGAGACACATTCATTGATCGAATCGCCCTTTGTTATAGAAATAAAAAAATCACCATGAATGGAATAATAAAAGTACTAACCATTATATATGAATGATTTATATCACATTATTTCTTGTTTTATACATTCAAACCAAACTACAAAAAAATGATAAATTCAATCATCTCCATTATGTATCTCGTAAGTTATAATACATAAACCTCTTCGAAAATGTCTCATATGCCCATTTATATGGGTTTTAAATTCTGCCAATACCTCTATCAAGGTCATTTGAAAACAAAATTGTATTAGTGTGTATATAAAATTACTCAATAGGTTATAATCATGAAATATCATATGTTCATATGAAAGGAGTTTACTCATGAATATAAGATTGGAATTATTGTGGATAAAATATAATCCAATATCAAACTCATGGAAAGGGATTAAATGTTTCCAAAGAGAGGATGTAAAACCCAGCACCTCACCTTTTACTTCATAAGTTTCATATATTCCCATATTCATTATTCCTTTCTACCAATCTCATGTCATATATGCCTATATAACATTCACACATATCTCTAATACCTATGATCAGCATTCCTACCAAATCCAAATACTATGTGATCCACCTGGGTGAATGGGTAGTTATGCGTATTTTTAATGCTACATTTAGTTCTAAGGTATTTATATTCATATAAAAATACACAATCTTCCCATTTCAATTAAAATTGACACTCAATTGAGTATATCATCCACATATTTCATAACATCTCTTATTATTCATAGTTATATACCCAATGCCTCCCAAACTCTCATTCTAGTATCTTTTTTAAATTTAAACATGAAATAATGTTGGGAAGTGGGGAGTAATTTTATTATCCAAAGGTTTAGACACTTAAAACATTTGTGATATACAACTTTATATGTAATTACCTAGAACCTAGTATCCCGGAGCCAGTGTCTTAATTTATTACATTATCAAAGATAAAAGATTCAAATATTAATGGATCAAACAATTTGATAGTTTAAAAAAATCAGATTATATACATGGTAACTATATTACATTGGGAAAATAAAATAAAACATAATACATAAAGAAATCAAATAAACTTCATCCTTGGAACTCATTCAATGACGTATTCTTCATAATAGAGGGAATGGAAAAGAAATAAGGCTGAGCTAAAATTATCATATAGGATTATGTGTAGAGGAAGCTATCATGAATCAATAATGAATAATCAATATGGAATGGTAAATATCTAAACACATAGTCCAATTATATAATTTTACTATAATTATAAATATGTTAAGGTAAAAAACTAAACAGACATGCCATTTAATCAATAAGTAGAGAACAAAATTCATCTATTGATCTTTTCATAGTGAAAAAATCATCTCTAATAATTACTAAATTTAAGGTGTAGGAAATTCATAATTATGGAAATAATGTTCCCCAAGAACATCACATCATTAACCTAATGATCTATTCTCAATATAATTTTAAAAAAGTGGATAAAAATCCATCCGAGTTGGCTAATTCAGTCATATCTTAAGACAACTGATAAATTGAGGGGCTATAATAATCAAAGTACCACGTATGTCTATAGATCCAAATAATTCCTTATATATTGAATAAAATATTTAATAGTATAACTTATCATCAAGTATCTGTATTGAGTAAAGAATATATCTTTATCAATATTTCTATAGTTAGTTAAATAACATTCAAACCAAAACCCTTAGGTAAAATGTTATATAGTTTATTAAATAAGAATATTCATCACATAAGAATTTGGATATTGATGAAAATTTTATTTTACAATGATAAATTATTATAATAAATATAAAATTTTCAGAGGATGTAAAAAATCACAAAATATTGAGAGATTTTAAAATAACTTACATCACTTGGTTCTTTTCAAGTCAAATCCCATTGGATGAAATAATAGATATTTATCCTTAAAATAATACTAATTATTATGTATGAATTATATTAAATTTAAATTGGGAAGTGTATACACCACATAAAAGAAAATTGGATCACAATAATAAATAAGTCTCAATGGAATGTAATTTGAGAAAAAATCTCAAACCTCCCGCTTTCCTTTGTGTGGTACATTATTTTACCACCTATATAGTGCGTTTTGAAATGTTATTAACTTATTAAAGGACTAAATTATTATTTATGATATCATATATGATCGTTTTATAGCAAAATTTTCACCCATTCGTTAAGAATAATTCATTATTTTCATCATTTGGGTAATAACTTTTATTGTTTTTAAAGTCTGTTTTGGCTTGTTATTTATTGTTCATATCACATAGATGTTGATTTAATAATCACAAAGATGATTAAAATTATTTACAAATCATATATACTAATTATATTTTTATTTATAACAATCCTTAAAATTTAGTGATAGGAAATGAAATGCACCATTGATGAAGACGACATACCGTACGTACACATGAATTCTCTTTCCATTTTCTTATCACATTGAAAGAATGAAATGTAAATAAACAATACACACACACATATATATAAATAATCATTTAAGTATCATATTTATTTCATATATATCACATATTTTTGTTAAACCCATCATTAATACATTTAATCTAATGCGTGAATAAATCACATCGCTCCATGAGGTGGTAGTCCACCATACACACGCGCAATGTTATTATATTCTCAAAAAATGGAAAGAATGAATATATAAATAATATAAAAATTAAAAAAGAATAATTAAATAGTAAATATATTTTATAAATATTATTCCCCTCATTATTCCCAACCTTGAATGGTGGTAATGGAAAAACTAGCAGCATCAATACGCAAGGCGATTGTCAGCCGTACACACGATAAATAATTTAGTAAATCATTTGATACCAATTTGTATGTTTTTACATTGTATAATTATCATAAAAACATATATTTATATTAAATATAGTTATTATATTATATAATCATGATATAGAAATTATTAAATAGGGTGGAGAAAAAAATAAAATAAAAATTTATTTAGTAAAACCTTACCTCGGCTTCAGGTATCCTCCTTATATTTGCAATAATACCATACTGAGATAGATTTCATTCAAATATAAATCTTCTTGGATTAGGGGAGGTAATTAGGTTCTTTATTTGAGTAGTTATTTATTAAAAAAAGGAGTGTCATAGGAGGTGTGAATAAGGGGGACATGTGGTGTCCGATTATAAGTGGGGGAGAGGACTCAATTGGAATACTTTAAAATTAGTTAGGCGTGCCCACCTTTTTACATAAAAAAGTTTTGAATATTCAAAAAAATTATTTTAATTAATGTAAAATGTATAAATATTTCCATAAAATCAGTTTTTTACTTGGTTTGTGTCATTTTTACATCTTATATTCTAACTTTCATCCTTAAGTAAGATCATTTTACCTTAAACAATGTAATTAATTTTAATTATTTCCAATAATATTTATTGTAAAAAGTTAATTTTACCCCATTAGAAGTAATAAATTATAAATATTCAAAATATGAAAACATTTTTTAAGAATCCAATTCACATAAGTGGATAGAATTAATTTATAATTAATCACATAAACTTGATGAGAAAGCTTGTTTTTAAATCGAAAATCCTCAAAATTTTACTATTTTTTATAAGAATCTATTCATAAATATTACATAATCTTGAATGAAGTTAATAATTTACATTGAGAATATTTCTATGTTTAGAGTTTTAGATAATTAGTACATAACTATTACATTACATCTCAATTATTACAAAGTATAAACTTCTACTCAGTGTAAATTTTTTATTAAAATAAAAACTCTTTAAAAGAAAACTAGAGTTCATATCTTGATAAAAATATTCTTGAATTATTCCTTTCTCTTAACCTTCCTTGTATCATATGAAAATCATTTCAAAATCTTGGGATGATTATAAAAATCACAGTAAGTGTTATAAAATAGGGAAATAAAACATTAGTCCATCAATACATATAAGTCAATGAAATCATACTTTTCAATCTTTAACATTCCACACAAGATCATATGATTTATGAATAAAACATGAAAAAAAAATAAAGTTACCTTGTAGAATCTATAACATAATTACAGTGTAGATTTCACATCAATATAGGGAGTTACAATTATAATACCCATCACAGTATATTCCCTAAATCTCTTATGAGAAACATTTACGTTTACTTCTATCAATTTACCCAATGCATTGAAGAGCTATCTCAGGCTCACCAGCCCTAGGTTTATCATAGAACCACATGTATACGTAAAAAATGTCCAAGTTCCATAACATAATCATAACACAAAAAACATGCATAAAATAAAAAGATAACGTTTCCACATTGACATAACAATATATCATTTCAAGATATTGACATAATCAGTTCATTCTAAAAGTAGAGTTTTCAGTAAAAGTGTCCCATACCACATTGAAACATTTGAAATTATTTTACACTTTAAAACACTCATTTACATATAAAAAAATCCTTAAAATGACTTATAATACATTGAAATGAAAGTGGAGGATCTATAAAATTATATCATTAAAAAGTTTAAGATGATGTTTTTGTTAAAGAATCCTTTACCACTTGAGAAAATACTTGAATAACAATAATTAAAGAACAAAATCAAATAAAATTATAAATATCAAGAGAATATAAAAATTCATGATATTAAATGTCAAAATGGTTTTATATAATCCTTATTGAATAATAATGGTTCGTAATATTAAGATATGCCTCAATAAAAGAAGATTGAGACGTAATCCCTTACAAATATTTTATCACAAGATTAAAGATAAATCAATGAAATAATTATGTGTGAAAAATATAAATACACTCAATATAATTGGATATTAAATTTAAAACAATCATAGGTCATTCACACATATACATAACATGACATAATAAATAAGTAGAAGATTAACCAAAAGAATGGAAATTAGGTTAAGAAGTTCCCTTACGTCATGTCCGACTTGACATGTTCTTTCTTTAATATCCTAAATAATAATTTGATGTTAATATATAATTGCATAAAAACCTTTTACAAGTTTAATATTCTTTTTATATTACTTATTATCATGTTATAATCATTACATAATCATTTAAGTTAATAACGGTCGTTTTGTCGATATTTGGTACTTGAGTCAAAAATAAATTTCCTATAATTAAAAGTTATCCAAGTGGTAAAAATTCCATTATCTCCAGAATTATATTCAGGAATTAGATATCATCTATATCATATATATCCGATATATATATGTATTTATAATATTACATAACATCTGGAGATAAGAAATGAAATGCACCATTCAGGGAGACGGTAAGCGATACGAACTCATGAATGAAAATTTCATTTCTATTTCATATTTAATGGAATGAAAACTTAATGATAAATAGGTATATTATTATTATTATATTATAAAATAATATATAATTTCAGAAATTCCATCCATTATATGATCCACATATGGCGTGAACGAGTCATATCACTTTGAGGGGGCGTTAGTCTTCACTTCCTCAAATGAAATTATCGTATTTAAGCATTATAAAAACCATAATGTTATGCTATAAATAAAACATAAATAAGAATAAAGACAATATAAATATAATATATATCACATATAAATTCAGTTATATCAAAATCGCCGCCATCAGAAGTGGTATGAGATACTTCAACAACCATCATTTCCTAAGGCAGCTGTTCACCGTACACAAAAACAATTTGTTTGTATCCATTAAATGGAGGTGTGTGTAAGTGTAGTTTTAATACTTATCATAAAAAAACCTAGTATTTTTTGGATACTCGTGTTTTTTTATACAAAGAATAGTAAGATCATAGGGAGTGAAGAAGTAAAATAAAAAAATAAAACTTGAGGGAAGACGTTACCTTTAAATTGGGTAACTTCGTTTGGTTTGAAATAAAATACTTCCATGAAGTGCCTTATTCATAAATTAAGGATTATAGGAGAAATAGAGGGATCATGAGAGCTTATTTGGGAAGAGGGTGGACAATACAAGGGGCTAGAGAGGTGTTAATAAGGGTTAGAGGTGATGGATTTTTATAAGGGGGAGGAGAGGCTCTTTAGGAATGTTGGAAAATATTATTTTATTATAAAACTATTTTAGGTTTATAAAGGTACAAAACTTATTTAATTCGAATATAAGGTGTATATAAGTCAAAATAAACTCATCCAATAATAATTGGATAGGATTTGGATATTTTTTAATCCTTATATTTTTTATTTCTCGCTTGGTTAACTTATTTATCTTTTTATAATGTCCTCTTATATATTCATACTATATGGTTAATATTTTTAAAATAAATTTCCAAGCTACCGAAAATGGATCATTAATGAATTTTTTAACATCATATATGTCATTTCCCCGAATCATAGATTTTTAGGACTATTTAATCTTATATTAAAACATTTATTTATTTAAAATCAATATTATGTCAATTTTTATACTATTTATATCATTACTTTTTAAAAAACCCAAACCAACTTAATTATTTAAAAAAAATAATTAATTCAAAGATAAAAATTCATCCTAATCAATAAAATTATTTAATGGCATAAACAGGTTCAAAATAAATTTATTAAAATATTTATAATATCATTTATTTGAATCCTTTATTAATGAAGAAATTACCGCATCACCATTGTGTCATAAATAAGTTTATTTAAATATAATCTAAAAATTTTAGATGAAATACCATGATTTAGGAAATATTTTTAGTTGAATTGATAAATTATATAACCCTATTTAATTTTTTTAGTAAAAAGATTCATGTTTATGTTATTTTGACCTTACTTTAAATTAATTAATATAAAGTGTCATTATCACATCAAAGTGGCTCCATGGGGTCAGAAAATTGACACAAGGATGCCCATGGTCTGACATGTATAATCCAATAAGTTTATGACAAGTGTAAGTGTAATTTAATTTTATTATAATATTATTTCTCACCCTTATTTACTAAATTTATCCTTTAACCATTCTAAATAAAATATTTACTGAAGTAAATATTCATAATGTCTAAAAATAAAATTTATCTATATAAACAATTTGGACATACTAATTAAAAATATGGAATTCATTTTTTCAAATTAAAAACAGAGAAGTTGTAGAAATTAACTTAATATTAATTCCCGCTATCAAAACAAAAAACATGTTTTTAATAAATAAAAACTATCAAAAGATTTACCTTTGTATTAGTCCAAATTAAGAGTGAAATTATTTCCAATGACCAACATTGGATTAAATGGTAAAAATATAATCTAATTAGACTTAAAAGAATTTAAAAAGATAATCTAACTATAAAAATGAATTATATTAAAGGGCATGTTGGAATTAAAATACAGTATTTTTTACTATTCAATAAGAAATGAACATTATCGAAAAAATACCAAAATATCATCCAAAGTAAATTTTGATATCCCAATTATAAAGAAGAATCTATTTTTGTCAAATATAACATATAAAAGCAAAAAAAAACAAGATTTAAAATGGGTTCTCTATCAAAAGGCAGTAAATCGACCTTTTAAAGAATCTTAGAGTGTTTATGCTTAAAATAATAGTCATTCACATTTTTAGGTTCTAAATATTATCGGATAAATGTAAAAACATTTAATAACAATTTGTAACCATATTTTAGTTATTTATATTTATTACCACCAATACAAAGGATATGCGTTAACTACCATTTAAAAAAATAATATAATATTATTATTTTGTAGTATAACTCAATGTTTTTTGCAACGTAAGATTTCAAAGAATCCTGTTGTTGCATATCGGGTACGCTCTCAAACATAGAATCCCCTTTAAAGTGAAATTAATATTTAATTCAAAAATAATAATAAATATAAAATTTTCATATTCTTTATTTACCTTGTATGTTACATCTTTCCCCCATTTTGGGGAATTACATCCTCGCAATTTTAAAATTGGGCTTGGAAATTTCATTAAAAGTCCTACATCTGAAAAAAAAATAGTTAATAAGAGTATCACTTTAAAAGAAATAATGAAAAGTACAAAGTTCACATGAGATAACCCATACTAGGAGTCCTTGTAGGGAAACCTGGATTTGGAGGAGAAACTAAGTGTCATGTTTTAATAGAGAGTGATAAAAAACATGATTAGAAGAAAGTTAACTACTAGAAAATCACAAACTTGAGATAGGTTAAACGGTCTTTGATTCCCCATTAGGAAAAGTTAATAGAAAACTTTTTTGTTTTATGTTCTATTTCATAAAGTTGGAAAATTTATTTATGATATTGACTAAGGACGTAAGGAAATATACTTACTTGTCATGTAGACTTTCATCCACTACTAAATTCATACAAAAAATGCATCAATTCTCCAAAAGATGAGTATTCTATCTGACACGGTCACATAAAAAATCTAGAATCATCTTCTTGAAAAAACAAATCTACAAAATATGTACCATATATTTCCTCTATCTTTAGACATTATCCAAAACCAAAATGGTTAGTAAAAGATCAGATAAACCCCAAAAAGGATAATTTTTTATAAACAAATTACTACTCTTAATCTCCAAAATTGAATAAACAATACCCAAATCTCAACAAAGACCATTCAATAAAAAAAATGTACTTAAAATTAATTAAAATAATCCAAACTAAGTCTGAAACCCAAAATTTTGAAGTAATTGATCACATAGTATTCCATTATAAATCATAACATTTATCTCCAAATAACATAGACTACTCTTAAATTATCACACTGAAGTGTAATTAACAACATCAAATATTCTCTATGATAGGTTAATCATTTCCATAAATGACCCAAATTACCATAGATCTAAGATAAAATCACAGATTATTCCAAAATAAAATTCCACCATTACTCCTCAATTGAAAACCCCAAGTATTCTATTTTCCTCAGTCATATAGTTTTCCAAAAAGAGAAAACATCTTCCAAAATAACCTTTACCACTTAATCCCCAAATCATTTTTCTTATTCTAAGGATATCCATTTGATAAAACATAAAATTCAAAATCAACTTATTATTGATCAATTAAATCATTTAACTAAGAAATAATAAGTCATACTAATCAGGGACTTTGTGTAGTTCAATGGTAGGCGATAAATCCCAACCAAACTTTGGTTGTGGGTTCGATTCCCACATCTTTGTCCGATGCGACGGGTTGTCACACGGTCTTCGTGTTGTCCTATTTCAAAAACTATATAATTTTATAAAATTCCAAAAAATGAGATAAAATCCTCAAAAATAACCATAACATGATTTAACCTCAATGGTTGTCTTAACACTCTCATTTTCATCCCAACTCAAAATGACCTCAATATCCGAATTCATGAAGTGTTATATATATAGACAATTTTTTTACCTTCATAAAACAACACTATTCCCAAATAAAAAACATCATAACTTGATCATGGTGTCCACATGGTTTCATCTTTATCTTATTCACGTAGATAGATGGTCCGTGCATTGAAATAATGATTTTGAGATCCATCAAAAATCATCTACTTCCTTTATCTGAATACACCTCGCACAACTTGGGTTATATGGGTGATCTTAGAAAAATAGATTCAGGAAATAATCATCTAAGACATATAATTTCAAAACATTTGATAGAAATTTATTTTTATAAAACAGTCGTACTGAGTTTCAGTTGAAACATTCAATCAATTGTCCTTCTAATATACCATAAGTATGTACTGAAAGATAATGAATTAAAAGAAAATATAAATAGGTTGTGAAAGGGTCTCTTTCTTCATTACCTTTTTCAAAATAATATTATTCTTCAAAATCTTGTGATAAGGTAAAATATTTGAAAATGCCTCGATCATATTTACCTTTGTTGAAAATATGAGAATATTTAGAAAATAATATTCGATTAAATACAACCCATGTTCATGATTGTATCGAGGTATAGAGGAAGTGTTTGATATCTCAACCAATTACTTGCAAGTGAGTTTTTGGTTATAAAATATTTCATAGTCATCTGGACATGAATTTCCAAAAAATATTGCAAGAAAGTCATCAGGAAGAGATATGAATGTCATTTAAGATCCTCCTCCTTCCATTAGTAACAGACTTTCCTTGATTAGAAAAATTTACAAAATAAGGATTTAACTTAAGGAGTAGATATAGAGTCTAACCATGTGTCTAAAAAAAATCCTAATCCTGATAGTTGTCTAAACTGACCTTTGATACCAACTATAAGGACCCAACATTAAACATTATGTAACTTCAATTAAGATAATAACTCACCTTGAGGATTTTTCAGGTTTATAATTTTAGAGAATTAGGCCATAACTATTACATTACATCTCAATTACAAAAAAGTATACAGTTCTACTCAGTTTCCATTTTTCAAAAAATAAAAACTCTTAAAAGAAAACAAGAGTTCTTTTCTTGATAAAAATAAACTAGAATTATTCCTTTCCCATAACCTTCCTTATATCCTATGAAAAACATTTCCAAAACTTGGGATGTGAATAAAAAGCTCAGTAAGGGTTATAAAACATGGAAAGTAAACATTAGTCAATCAATACATATAACTCAATGAAATCATACTTTTCAATATTTAACATACCACACAGGATCATAAGATATATGAATTACACATGAAAAACATAAATCACAAAGGTAACTTTTGGCATCCATAACATACTTACGTTTTAGATTTCATAACTACATAGAGAGTTACATTTTGCATACCCATCACAACATATTCCCTAAATCTCTTATGATTAACATTAACGTTTACCTTTGTTATGATACCCAATGCTTTGGAGAGCTATCTCAGGCACACCCACCCAAGGTTTATCGTGGAACCACCCATATATGTAAACAATTCCCAAGAGCCATAACATAATCATAACATATATAACAAACATAAGATAAAGATAGCATTTCCACATGCAATCAAAATATATCATTTCAAGATGTTGACATAATTAGTTCATTCAAAAAGAAGAGTTTTGAATCAAAGTGTACCATACCAATTTGAAACTTTTGAAAGTATTTTACACTTTAAAACACTCATTTACATATAAAAATTCTTTAAAATTATTTCTACAACATTGTCTTGAAAGAGAAGGATTTAGAAAATCAAATCATTAAAACATTTAAAACTATGTTTTAGTTAAAGAATCCTTTACCGCATGAGAAAATAATTGAATAAAAATAATTAAAGAAGGAAATCAAAGAAAACTATAAATATAATTATAATATATAAATTCATGATATTAAATGTCTAAATAGTTGTATATACACCTTATATGATAATAATGGTGCACAATATTAAGATATGCCCCAATGAAAGGAGATTGAGACGTAGTCGCTTACAAAGATTGTATCATTAGATTAAGGATAAATCAAGGATATAATAATGTGTTAAAAATATTAATACACTAAATATAAGTGTATATTAATTATAAAAAATTAATAGGTCATTCACAAATATTCATAGCATTACATAATTAAGAAGTAGAAGATTAACCCAAATAATGGAAATTGCGTTAAGAAGTTCCCTTATCTCGTGTCTGCCATGACTCGTTCGTTCTTTAATCTCTTGAATAATAAAATAAATTTAATTTATACTATCGTAAGATCATTTTTCATGTTTATTATTTATTTTATATTACTTATTACCATGTTATAAACATTACATAATCATTTATGTTAATATTGGTTGTTTTGTCAATATTTGGTACTTGAGTAAAAAATGAACTTCCTACAATTAAAAGTTTTCTAAGTGGTCCAAATTCAATTATCTAAAGAATTATATTAATGAATTAGATATAATATATATCAATTATATATATGTATTTATAATAGTACATAACATTTGGAGATAAGAAATGAAATGCACCATTCATGGAGACGGTAAGTCGTACGTACGCGTGAACGCTACTTTCATTTCTATTTCATATTTAATAAAATGAAAACATAATGATACATAGGTATATTATAATTCCACTATAATATCATATATAATATCAGTAATTACATCCTTTATATGTTCCACATATGGCATGACGAGTCATATCACTTTGAGGGGGCGGTAGTTTTCACTTCCTCAAATGAAATGATCATATTTAACCATTATGGAAACCATAAAGGTATGCCATAAATGAAACATAAAAAATCATATAGAAAATATAAATATAATATATATCACATATAAATATATTTCCATCATAATGGAGACCGTTATAGGTGGTAAGAGATAATCAAACAATCATCGTTTCGTGAGGCAACAGATCACCGTACACAGAAACAATATGTTTGTATCTATTAGATGGAGGTGCGTGTAAGTGTATTTTGAATACTTCTCATAAAAAACAAAGAATATTTATGATACTAATTTTTTTATTTAATCAAATAATAAAAAGAGAATTTGGAGTGTAGAAGTAAAATAAAAGAATAGAATTAGAGGGTAGATGTTACCTTTTAATTGGGTAACTCCCATGGATTTGAACCAAAATGATTCCTTGAAGAGAGTTATGCCTAAAGAATCCATTATATGAGGAATAGATGGAACATGAGAGATTATTTTGGTATATTTTTTATGAACCAAGGTAGATTGATAGGTGTGAGTTAGGGTTAGAGGTGATCACTTTTTATACGGGGGAGGAGGGTCTCTTTAGGAGAGTTTGAAAATATTATTTTATTATATAATTAAATTCAGCTTATAATGGTTCAAATATAATTTAATTTGAATATAATGTTCATGTAATTCTAAATAAAATCATCCAATAAAAATTGGATAGGATTTGGATATTTTTTAATCCTTATTTTTTTTTATTTAACACTTTTTTATCTTATTTAACTTTTACCATGTCCTCTTATATAATCATACTATTTGGTAAATATATTTAAAATAAAATTTTAATATACCCAAAATAGATCATTAATTAAATTTGAAACATCATATATGTCATTTGGCTTAATCATATATTTTTAGGACTATATTATCATTTAATAAAATAAATATTGATTTAAAAACACTTGTATGTCAAATTTAATACTATTCATATCATGAATTTTTAAAAAATACAAACCAACTTGATTATTTTGAAAACACATAATTTTTTAAACTATAACAAGTCATACTAACCTATATAATTTGTGGATGGAATAATGAGGTTCAAAATAAATTTATTTCAATATTTATAATATCATTTATTTGAATCCTTTATTAATGAAGCAATTACAACATCACCATTGTGTCAAAAATAAGTTTATTTATTTATTGTCAAAAAAGTATGAATAAAATACCATGATGTAGGAAATATTGTTAGTTTTAAAATTAATATTTCCAGTAAAATAGAAAATATATATAACCCCATATAAAAATTGTTTTAGTAAAAATATTCATGATTATGTTATTTTTCCCTTACTTTAAATTAATTAATATAAAGTGTCATTATCACTCCCAAGTGGATTAATGGGGTCCCAAAATTGACCAAAGGATGCCCCTGGTTGTACATGTATCATCAAATAGGGTTAGGAAAAGTTTATGGATAATTTATATTATTATAATATTATATTTCACCCCCATTTACCAAATTTATTCTTTAACCATGATAAATAAATTATTTACTGAAGTAAATATTCATAATGTCTAAAAATAAAAGATAGATATTTACACAATTTTTCCCTCTTGATTACAAATATGGAATCCATTTTTCAAAATTCAAAACACATAAGTGAATGAAATTAATTTAAAATTAATTCTCGTTGTCAAAACAGAAATCGTGTTTTTATGAAATAAAAACAATAAAAAGATTTAACTTTGTTTAAGTCGAAATAAAATTTGAAAATAATTTCAATGATATAAATTGGATTAAATGGTAAAAATATAATTTAATTACACTTTAAAACCATCTAAAAAGATAATTTAACCATTTAAATGAATCATATTAAAAGACAACTTGGTATTAAAATACAATATTTTTTCACAGTTGATTAAAAAATAAATATTATCAGAAAAATACCAAAATTTTATCCCAAGAAAATTTTTATGTACTGATTCTAAAAAATAATATTATTTTGTCAAATATAACATAAAAAAGTGTAAAAAACAAGATTTAAATAGGGTTCTCCATCAAAAGGCTGTAAATCGACCATTTAATGAATATTGGAGTGTTTATGCTTAAAATTGGATTCATTCACATTTTAAGCTTCAAAAATTTATTGGATAAATGTAAAAACATTTAATAGACATGTTTAATCATATTTATTTATTTCATTTCATTCCCGCCAATACAAAGACAATGTGTTAACTACCATTTAAAATAATAATAATATTTTAATATTTTCTAGTATAACTCAACATTGTGTGCAACGTAAGATTTCAAAGAAACCCATTGTTGAGTATCCGGTACTCCATCGATCATAGAATCTCTTTTAAAGTAAAATTAATATTTAATTTACAAGTATTAAAAAATATGAAAATTCCATATTCTTTATTTAACTAAGATCTTACAGTTTTTATATCTAGATTCAATATAAAAATGATTCAAATATCCCTAATTTGATTAATATATGTATAAATTAACTAATTATACTTTAAGAAAAATTGAAAATATAATTTAACATTTGAAAATATTTAAATAAAAATTCTTATTTCAATTAAAATTCAGTGTGTTTCATTATTTATCTTAAAATGAAACTTCATTGAAAAAACAAAAATTCAACATAATATAATTTTTAAATTCCATTTTATAAAATGAATTTCATATTATCAAATAAACCATATAAAAGTGTCACATTTTGTTTTAATTTAACTATTCCATTAAAATGTGGAAATACTATATATATTAAAATATTTCTTTTTATGCATAAAATTGGATTTTTTATTATATTATTCATATAGAATATATTGGATTAATATAAAAACAATATATAATATATATAATATTTAAATTTCATCAAAATAATTAATCAAAATATATTTGGTTAATTTATTGATATAAATTACACTTGTTCCCATAAAATAGTTCTATTTGGAAAAATATTTCATTTTATTTTAAAAAGGGTTTTATTTTCATTTCTAATTATTTGGTGATAAATGAATTATATAAAAAAAATTAATTTTTTTTTCAAAGTTTAGTAAATAATGTTCAAATATCACATTAAAATAGCTTATAAATTACCATCATATTAAAAAAAGTATAAATATATTGTAGTTTGGTAAAACTCGATCATGCGTGTAATGAAAGCTAACAAAGGAACTCAATATAGTGTGTAAGAAAATCTAAATTAGTGTTGAGTGTACTTACAACCTATATCAGTGGTTCATTTTTTGATATCATAACGTGGTGTTTCATAAAATGAAATTTAGAAAAAATAAATTTATTCTAAAATGAAAATATTATAATTTCTTTGGGTCTTACATTCTTCCCTCCTAATTTTTTTTGTCCTTGACATTACATGGATAATACCTTAAAAATATATTATTGTAGTTCCTCTTCACAATATCCTTTGGATCCCATGTTTCTTCCTCCATTTTTTATTCCTCCACAGTAAATTTTATAAATGAGGTTTCTAATTCATCAATATTGGCTATCTGGTATCAAGAATCTAGATGGATTTTTCATAATAAGATAGGTAATGATTCAAAACTATTTAATAATTGGTGATAATATGCATTGGTTGAAAAGTACTTCCTTCGAATAAACAAATAGAATATATCTTCTAATTTTGGATAAGTTAGTGGAATTTACAAATGATAAGAAATAACTCCAAGTCGTTCCCTAATTTCAATGTGTATGATGTACATAGGGCTCAAATTCATTTCACTAACAATTATTGTAACACCCTACCATAGAGATAAATTTAGAAAAACAGGATCTCCCACTTATAATTCCAAATCATTCCAATGATTATTGGAATAAGTATGTTTCCTACTTGTCTATTATTTAATGTCATCTTGAATATCCTTTATCTTTATTGATGTCTCTCTTATAAGTTCTAGGTTTACAAGTTATCCTTCATGAAATTCAACCAGACAAGTTAGAGTGTGGCATCTCATTCCATATAATTCTTTATATGATGCCATTTTTAGACTTGAATGGAAACTATTGTTACAGTATAACTGTACCAAGTGTAAATTATAATACCACAAACCTAAAAAATTGAGTTATCATGACATCATAGTGAACTCCATTTTCTAAGTTGTTCTTATGGACAGTCCATTAGCTTGACAGTGGTTGGAAGTCCTCAAATGAAGATCCTTATCAGGAGCCTTCTGATGACTCTTCCATAATTTCTATGTCATGCAGGGATCCTGAAAAGAAACAATTGAGAAAGGTGCACAATTGAGACTAATTCATCAGGTTAATATAATGTTATACTAAATAAATGTTAGGATTTCATTTTTAAATCATATATAAAACTTACTGCATCATTCTACATAGTAGTCTTTAGAATCCCTATGGAAAATTTTGTTGTAATTTCCTCCCATTTTCACAGTGTAATAATTTGAGGTTGCATTAATTTTCATGTATAGTATATCATTACTTTAACTTGTTTAAAACCAAACATCTAATAACATAATCAATAATCTCCCACATCATGTTAACTCACAAAAAGTGTTCCTTCAAATCCATATAATATTTTTTAAAACCAGGGTGTATAATTTTTTTTAATATATAAGAATAATCCAAAAATTTGTTTTTAGCTCATTTATAGAAGGAACACAAAATCTATTCCCATATTTGAAAACATTGTAATCACAAAGTTGTTTTCTAATTTTCATTAATTCATAGCATTGAGCTTAGTATAAATGTTCTCATCATTACTTTGAGAATTTTTTATCTTCTCTAATAAAGATAGGGTTTATTCCTTCAAAATATTATTGATGTCTCCCCTTACCTAGAAATTCTCATATCCATATTTTCTAGATCCATGAATATAGGATCCTTTTCAATCATCATTTTGGTTATAATTTAATGATCTTTCATACTCAATGCATTTGCTACATTATTTTCTTTCAATGGTCTGTAGTGTATTGATAAATCATAATTCTTGAGTATCTTGATCCATTAACATTGTATCATACTGAACTCTTGCAATGAAAATATGTATTTCAGGTTCTTATGATTCGTGCATATCCAACATTTTTACAATATAGATAGTGTTTCCATATCTTAAAAGGAAATATCACAACTAACAACTCAAGATCATTGGTTGGGTGGTTCTATCCATGAATATTCAATTTCATTTATGTATATGCTCTAAAATTATCATTTGGTATTAGGAAACAATGAAGTATCTCCCTTTATGAGTCACTATATATCACAAAATCATCACTTCTATAAGTTAGATTTAAAATCAGTGAATTTAGAAATATTCTCATTAATTAATCAAAACATTCTTCAAATTAAATTTTCCAAACAAACATAAACTATTTACATGTAATATTAGTTAACTATTTAGCCAACATGGGACAATTTTGAATAAATAGATAATAGTAACCTGCCAAACCCATGAATCTACGTACCTCGGTTATTGTTTTTGGTTTAGGACATTCCCTTAATGCCTTTTAGAATATCAATAAGGATTTCATTCATAGAGATAATATGGATGATAAAATAATCATATTGAATCCATAAATAACAAATACTAAATTTACCATATAAATATTTCATTCTGAGAATCATAAGAATGATTAGTAAGTGATTCTCAAGGTCCTAATATATTTTAGAATACACCATAATATAATTAATGAATACCAAAAAATCATCAACATATTACTTGAATACTCTCCTCATTAGATCCATAAAGAAATAGGATGCATTAGTCAATACAATTGTAATCACTGTAAACTTGTAATATCCATACCTCATTAAAAAATATGTCTTTAAAATTTCTTCTATATATACTCTAAATTCTGGATACCTATAATGAAGATAAATTTTTAAAAAATATTGGGCTTCATTATGTTGATCAAATAAGTTAACAATATGTGGAAGAGATTACATGTTATTTTTTTAATAGTATCCATTTCCCTATAATAATTTCATAGCCTCATGGGTATATATTTCTTCTTATCAAATAGAATTAGGGATTCCCATGGAAGAATACTAGGGGGAATAAATACCTCAACACCAAACTCCTATGTTTCTTATTCAGCTGCACTATTTCAAAAAAATTCATTCAATAGGTATTCTTTGATATTGCTCTTGGATCATGGATTTAATCAATGAAAAATTCAATTTCACGATCTGTGGGATGTCCAAGTAATTCTTTATGAAACACATTGATGTATTATTGTATAACATATACGTCTTAAATTTTAATATTACCTTTTTCATCCCCACATGTTTTATATTCTTCATTCTGAAAATTTTCATTCGGTATAGTTACTAGGGGTAGAAATAGATAAGATCAGATGATATTGTTTCTTCTCTAAAGATAATTAATTCTATATCATCCTCACAAATAGAAATTATGGTATTATTAGAATAATTGTTTGCATCACATTTCGAAATCCAGTACATAACGGGGATTATATTGAATTCATCCAATGTTATGATAATAATTTCTTAAAATAAATCATGTCTACGAGTCATAATGGGGATTTTCCAACAAATTTTGGTTGAAATGAGACTTCCCTTATGTGTTTTAACTCAAAAATTCCACAGTAAATAAAAATGGAAATATAAAATTTTATTAGAGAACATGGTAGATTAAAAACAATGTGATGATCTAGAATAAATTAAATAATTGGTCAAATTTGATGATGGGATTAATGTTCCTTCCACCATGTCATTATGTACATCTACCTTAGTTGTATTGTTCATATAATAATCTTCGTCTTCCATTAGCCTCAAATTTGGTAGATTTCCTTGATTCTTGGGGAATTGGTGTGAGAAATTCCCCATATCTCTACATCTAAAGCACAAGATATCATTGATTTATTTCTTCCAATATAATTCATTATTATGGTGGATCATATCTTCACACATATAACATATTGTCATTACCTTAAGGAATTTCCCAAGGTGATTCCATCCCTAATTTTTGTAAGTTGTAAATTGATTCATTTTTTTATTTGTTCATTAATGCATTAAATTCTTTTTGTATTCTCAGATGAACTATTCGTATCCTAGTTTTACTTGAATGATTATGATCTTGATAATTACTTCCCCATTTTTATTTGGCATAAATCTATTTCCTCATATGATTAAAAAGGCTAATAAACTAGTTCCATACGGAGACTTGGTTTAATACCTTAAAATGAGTTATCAATCATTAAGACCATGTTTTCATAATTGATCCACATAATAAAAAGATAACCTTGTAATGGTCTATTTATAATCCATAAAACATTATTAATCCATTTTATTTAAGAAAAATAACATTATATTAATCTGAATTTGTTTCTCATGTTGGAAATATTTATCAGAGAATCTATCCTTCAAAGTTTTTCATTCCAATATTTCCATTTTACCTTCCTCCCTATTATTATTGATCAAATTACACTATTGATCATTATCACCATTTATATAATGCATCCCAAGGCCACAAATATCTTATCTGGAGAATTATTCCATTTATTGGCAATAATATTATTAGTAGTACCACCAAGAGATTGTGGATTTTTTCGCATAATGTGATCTATTATAGTAGAATCTCACTGTTGAATAGGATGGTACATATGGGAGAGAAAATTATTTATAACATGATTATGATTTCCTATAATATCCATAATTTTTTCCATTCCAAAAGCAACAATACTCATTTCCTCAGTAGGGAAATATCTATATTTTCCATGAATATTGATACCATTCTTCTTTCCAAAAAATAGTTTCTAAAAAATGGAATGTACTGGATTATCTCATAAAATTATGAAATTTAAATCATAAAGTAAAGTTCAAATAAGTTTATCAACACGAATTAAAAATTTATGCATTGATAATGTTAGAATCATAAAATTTGGATAATTTTTGGATATATTTACTTTAAAATTTGTCATATTGGTTTGTAAAAAAAATTTATTTATAGTAAGCATATATCCTGGTAGTGTGAAAGAAGTTTCATAGTAAGACCCATTTTTGTGTAAATGTTTATTCTCATGTCTAGAATAACACACCCTTTTTAGAGTTATTATCCCTAGGTACATATATTCTAGAACTAATTCCACTTTTAGAATCGAGAAAGGGATATATTTATTAGGAGAACCGTATAATCACTACCTTACTAAAACATTATTAAATTCTTATATAGTTATCCTAAAATTATATAATTGGTTGATATTCCCTAATATATACTTTTCTAAATATAGTTCCTAATGATTATAATAAACATTCTCTAAGACCAGTTGTAATCATCCCAACCCAAGTAACTCAGAGCTGGTGCATTACTTTATTAAATTTTCATAGTTACTAGATTAAAATCCTAAAGTACCATAAAATTTAACAATTTTTTAAAACTATATTACATATATGGTACCCATAATACATAAGGAATAGAAAATAAAACATAATACTTCCTTGAAACTCATTTAGAGATCTCTTATTCATAACATTGTGAAAGGAAACAAAATAATGGAGAGTGCTCAAATTCTCAGTAATTCTTATGTATAATGGAATCTATAATGAATCAATAATGAATAAAAAATATGTAAATGTAAATAAATCAACAAATCTTACATTTAAATAATTTTACAAGATCATTCAATATGGATAGGTAAATAACTAAACACAAATCCCAGTTAATCAATAAGGTTATAATTAAATGGATCCAAATATTTTATCATATTGAAAATATCATGGATAATAATAATTGAATTCTAAATACTGTAAATGGTTATTTAGTGGACTTTATTTTCCCAGTGAATAAGACAACTTTACTATCAAAATCTACTCCAATTACAATTTAAAACAACTAGGTAAACACTAATTTGATTTGGATAACTGATTCATCTCATGATACTAGTGATGCATCTAGGGTACATTATTAACCATGACCCACCCTTATCTAAAGTTATAAATAAATCTTCATATGTCTAATAATCAATTTAATTATTTTCCTTATCATCAAATATTTGTATTGTGTGAATAATACAGATTTATCAATATTTACCCAGTCAACTAAATAAAATTTATAGTAAATATTGTATATAAAATGTTATATGGTTTTAGAAATAATCATATTAAAAACATAATAATAAGTATATTTAATAGAAATTTAATTTTCAGTGAAAAGTTATTACAATAATTTTTTTAAGATGAATTTATCAATCACAAAAGATTGTGTGATTTCTCTATAAATTATATCACATTGTATCTTTCATTCCCAAAAAAATTGGTTGAAATAATGAAAATTTAAACTTAATATACCGTGTTGAATTAATGATGTATTACCCGACATGTCAATGGGGTATTATATACACCACATAAAAATGAAATGGAGCATAATAAAACCTAACTCTCAATGGAATAAAAATTGAGACAAAATAACTTACCTCATGTTTCCCTTTTGGTCATACATGATTTAACATTCATTATAATAATTTTTAAAATGTTATTAAATTATTCCTAAATGATATTAGTATTTATGATATCATATATTATCCTTTTATAACATATTATTACCCATTTGTTAACAATATTTCATTATTTTTATCCTTTTGAGTAATAACTTACTTTTTTGACATGTTATATATTATTACTATTAATTAGATCATGAATTAATCAATTTCATGATGTAAACCAAGATATTAATATCATATATATTAGTTATATATTTATTTAGAATAATATATAAAATTTATTGATAGTAAAAGAAATGCACCATTCATGTAGATGATAGGTCGTATGTATACATGAACGATGCATCCATTTTCATATCAAACTAAAGAATGAAAGGTAAATAATATATATATATATATATATATATATTCATTTTATAATCATTTAAATTCCATATATATCAACTATTTCTGTTAAATCCATCCATTATATATTCCATGTATAGCATAAATAAATCACATCATTTTAGCAGGTGATAGTCTGATGTACACAAGAGCGACGCTATTGTATTCCCAAAAAAATAAGTGAATGGAGCTATGTATTAAATAATAATTCCATAAGAATAATGAAATCATTAATATTATAAATATCATATATAAATATCATTTTATTCTTTATTCCCACACCTGAAAGGATGTAACAGAGAAAAACGTTATCGATTCGTAAGGCAGTAGTCTACTGTACCCATGAACGATGATTTCATAACCCATTTGATGTTAGTGTATGTGGTTGTTGGTAGTACCCTTAACATAAAAACATCTCGGTTAATTTAAGATAAAAATTATCTTTTAAATTCATTATATAATAATAATTTAATGAGGTGGAGAAGGAAATATAAAAATGATTGTAGAAAAACATTGCATCTTCTTCGTGTATCCTCTTTAAGTATCCATTAATGAATTAATATGTTATCATTATGCCTAATATAGGAATTATAGTATGAGGGTAGGTAAATTGGTTAGTTATTTGTGATGTCCTTGGACAATCCAAACTGGATTGAGTTGTTACAAGAAGGAAGAGTGGGGTGGCATTTTATATGCAGGGGAGTGGACACACTTGGTTGTTTTGAAAAGAAGTTTGGTGTAACCATATTTCTACCTAAAAAAGGATCCAATAATGAAAAAAATTTGTTCCATGAAGTTATAATGTAGAAATATTTCCATAAATTGAGTGTTTATATGTTTTAGGTCATTTTAACATCTTTTATTCAATGTTTAATCATTACATAAGCTCATTTTTACCTTAATCGCTATAAATATTTATAAATATTTTCACTAATCATTTTAATAAAAAACATAAGTGGATCATAATAAAAATTATAAATTAATACGATTAAAAATATTTTATCTATTTTTCTAAATTCAATTTACATAAGTGGATAAAGTTATTTTAAAATTAATCTCGTAGACCTGACAAGAAATTAGGGTTTAAAGTGAAAATATTGAAATGTTTACTAAATTTTTTATAAAAAAAAATAAATATAAAAACAATAAAAAATAACTAAATTGGATTAATATATTTATAAATGTAATATTTAACATTAAAAACAATTTAAAATATGATTTAAAATTGTAAATTATTTGAATAAAATGTACGTTTTCAATTAAAATTTAGTATTTTCACTATTCATCAACAAAACAAAACATCTAAGAAAAATAAAATATATTTAATATTAGATAATTTTGACATTACTATTTCAAAAATAAAGATTATTATTTTAAATAATATTTATAAAAGTGTTAAAAAATTAAAAACAAGTGTTCCACTAAAAGGAGGAAAACCCGCATTTAGTAAAATATTGATTTTTTGCAAAAAAATGGATTTCCTATTATATTACTCATATAAAATATTTTGGATGAAATTAAATAAAATTATTGAATATATAATATATAAATTTCATTAAAATCATTAAAAAAATTAATTTGGTTAATTTATTAATATAAAACACACTTATACACATAAAATAGTTTATTCAGAAATCTATTTCCTTGTATTTTAAAAATAGGTTTCATTTTAAATTAGAATTAATTGGTCACAAAATAATTATATAAACTTTTCTAAAAAATATTTTATAAATTTACATAATCATTTTTGTACCTATAATTATAGTTTCTAGATTATAACTATCATATTATAGAATAATATTAATAGAATGTTGTAGTTGTGTAAAAAAATTTCTTGCATGTAACATCAATAGTATATGTAACTCATTATAGTGTGAAATAGAATCCAACTTAGTGATGAGTGTATTTCCAATAATTCTCAGTGTTTTCTTATAGTTCAAGATCAAAATTTTTTTCTGTATAATGAATTCTAGAAACAAAATTAAATTTATTCTAAATGAAAAATATTATAAAGTGTTGGGGTGTTACATTATACCTAACACCATAAAGTTATTTTTTTGGACACCCTTCGAGTTGTGACTTGAAAAATATAGGATTCCTAGTAACAAATTACCCCATTTTCTCCACTAGGGTGACATTTTTCACACATATAGGCTCACTAGGGAAAATAGTTGGTGATTTTCCACTGAAAGAGGATAATATACATTTCTTATTATATGAAATTCGTGATCTTAATTTATCATAAATATATATTAGTGTAATATAATATTTCAATAACAATTCACATAAAGTTACAAATACTTAAAATACAAAAAAACTCAACACATTTTAAACACCTTTTAAAACAACTAGTTCTTGTTGTTTTGATTTAAAATTTACAATCAACATACTCTATTCATGTGAATGTTTTTTATTTTTTTGAGAAATGTGTGGTTTATTGTGGAGGATAAATGTTTTGGTCCCTAAATAGAATATTTTACAGAAGAATAAAAGTAGAAATAAGACAACAAGAGGCATCTATATTCTATGATAAATGTCCATTGAAGATCAAATAACATACATAAATGGATAAAATATTGAGGAAATATTCATTTCCACTCTAAATAAGATAATTCGTTGGTTTGAAAGATGATCCAATCTTCTCTATTTTATGTTAAACCATATGAAAAGATATCATGTCCAAAAATAAATGCAAGCAATTTTTATCATTACATTTAGATTCAATAATAAAATTCATTGAGATTTCAAAAGATATTAGAATACATAATGGTAAAAATTTTCATCTTCTAAAATGATTCAATATAAAACTATCAAGAAACTTTATTGTTGCTGTTAATTATGGGATCCACATTGTATCGATTATGGGTCATGTTGGGAAGAAACCACATTCCACAAAATTTCCAGACACCAATATTAACACAGATTAATTTAGATAAATTTACAATATTGGGTGTTATCCCAAGGCTCCATGAATTAATATTTAAGGATGTTTTAGAGATTTGTTGTGACATTTCAAATGTAATTTAATATCTTTTATTTATATATACTAGTTTATATTTATATTTTAATATATTCTAATTCAGTTAAAAATATTAAATTAATGTTATTATTATATAATTTTTCTATCCTTATTAACGCATTGATAAAATTTACACATGGTTTGAATTTTGTCACACCAAAAATTGTGAATTCCATCAAATAATGATGATTTTTTTTATAATTTATTGTTTTATTTTCTTATATTTAATTTATAATAGTAAACTTAAATATTTTTTGGAGATATTTACATAAATTGAGGTATAAAACTCTTATGGGTTGATCCACAGATGATTTAAGGGGATTAATTGGTAGTTATTTATTTTTCCATGAATTGTTAATGAATGATTTTTTATAGATTTTTATTCAATGATTTTATTTATATTTCATACTTATTAAATTCAAATCCACCCATTTTTTAGCACCCCCCCATTTGAGGTATGTAGCCTTTATTATTTATTTTTTATGTTTTTAAAGTGTGTGGAATGAGTTGAAATGTTTTTGGGGAGTTTGGAATGGTTTTGAATAAGTCAAGAGGATTTTCTATTATTGCACGGTTTGAGAACGGCTAGGAGAAACTATGCGGGTTCTATAGGAAACCACGTAGGGTGAGATAGTAGCCTTTGCATGGCCTACACATAGTTTCCAAACCATGTGAGGAAACTGCGAGGACCCCCTCTATCGATGAAGTGGCTAGCACACATTTACCGCACGGTTTACCAAACCATGTGGGCTAACCGTGCAACCATTTATAAATAGAGTTTTTAAATATGGGCTCCCTCATGTTTTTATCTTTTAACTCCAATTCTTCTCCCACTCAAGCCTCACTCTGGATTTTGGGATCTAAAAGGTTTAAGGTGCTCTCCCACTTTTTATGGAAGCAAATTGAAGGGGTTTCTTGGTGGATTGAAGTCGGTTTCTCCCAGGTAAGTCTCTCATCTTGGTTTCTTTGATATTTCCCCTAGATCTTCATCTAAATATCTATCAATTTTCTAGATCTACTTCCATTGTGTGTAGATCTAGGGTTTTTGTTACATTGGTTATTCATTTTAACTCTTGTGTATGTCAGTGAAGGGGATCTAGAGTGGTTTCGGTGGTACATTCGCTCGATTTGGGGTGTGATTTCTTGTGTGTAAATTTCTTCAAGACCCTAAAGGTAGGTGGATTCTTACTAGACTTCACTTAGTTAGAACTAATGATTTTAGTTAAAATTAATTTTCTTATCTTGAAATTAATTAATTCTTGATGTGCTAAATAGAATGGAAAATTCTTTGGGGGTGTTTTGGAGATTTTTGGGAAAAAAGTTTGTAGTGGTGAAATTTTCTTATTGTTAAATTTTAAAATGTAGATTTTAAAAATTGTTTCTTGTCTTGGGTCAAGGAAATGTTTTATGAAAATAGTTTTCAATAAAGAGGTTGTTTTATTGAATTAGGGTTTTGGCATGGAAAATGGTTTACTATTGGTTTCAATAAATGGGTGATTTATTGAAGTTTTTTGTCATTTAATGGAAATGGTTGTTTGCATGTTGTTGTGGCCTTGGTGGGTGATATGCTTCTACATGACTTGTTTGAATTTTTGTGTGGATGTGTATGAAAAAAACACTATAAAAGGGGATGGATAGTGGATGGAAGGACCACCATCAAAGGATAAGTGGGAAAGATGTACCACTAGTAGGAATGGGTGAATGGGTTGGATGGAAGCACCAACATTTTGGTTGCCTTGTCGTGCTTTGACTAGACATATGGAAATTATTGTGCTAATGTTTAAATGATGAAATATCTTGTGGATTGTTTGTTTGGTTTCTCCTTGGTTTCCTAGTTTGGGGGGGAGGTGGCTTGGTAATGGTGTGTTTGTCTTATGGTAATTGTTCCACTTGGGATTGTTTTTAGATGAACAAATTATATAAATGTACTAATGGTTTTATCCTTGAGGCATGTGTAGGGAATTAATTTGGGGAAAACCTACTGAGTATTAGTACTCACCCACTGATTTGGCACTTTGGTGCTTTTGAAAATGTCATATTTCGGGACACAGGTAAATGTAAAGAATCTCATTGCTAGTGGATTGTGGTTATTATGGGAAGATGTGTTGGATCTTGGATCATAGAGCTTGGTGTAGAGATGTGGAGTGTGTCTTAGTTAATTTGGGGTCACTTGTTTAGTCTTCGGCATAATACTCTTATTTTTTATTGGGTTGTATTGTTTTTGGGTTGTATTGTTGAACAACTTTATTTTCTTTTGTTAATGCATGCTTGAATTTTTTGTGGTCATGCATCATATATTTGTTGTTAGTGGATGATTTGGTTGGTTCTAACTTAAGGTAAAATCATTCCCCAATTAGTTCTTGAAGCCCTCATCATTTATATCCAGCCTTTAGCACCTTGGGAACATCTCTTAAGGCCAAAAAACATTCCCCCTCCCTCTTAATCCAATGTTATGGGGTGGGATGTAAATAGTGGTATCTGTTTGTTCGGTCCATGGATTTCAAGTGACTGAAGTTGTTCGATCCCTTGTGTTTATCATTAGTCTTGGTGTTGACATTCGTTTTTGGCCCATTCCTTTAGTCGAGATAGATTCAAGGTGTAGGATTTTAGAACATGGAATGTATATCATAAAAGGACACAACTAACCCTTTTATTTTGAACTTCTTTTAACAAGAGAGTTGAATACATAAGTGTTTGCAGACACTTATAGGCATTTGATATCTCATTGTCATGGGTGTAGCCAATGATATGAGCAAGGCTTGAATAGTAGAAATGAATTCCCACTAGAATGAATATTTCATTGGGGTATAATGATTTATGGTGTGATATGAATGAGTGTATTTTGAAAAAATATGAAATGGGATTCAAAACGAAAGGATTTGAAACATGGAAATTGGTGGTATTTTAAAAATGGGTTGATTTTTAAAACATGGTGGATTTTTCAAAATAGTGCAATACAGGAAATGTAAACATGAGTAAAGCCTAGTTTTGATAGTTTTACGATAATTTAATAGGAATTTTTGTATCAAGTTTTTCTAAAATAGAAGGACTTATGGTTGTTTTGTGTTTATTGAAATGGAACCATGTAGGCGTCGTAGAGACCAACTAGAGGAGGATATTGAAAATGTGTTTGCACCTAAGACCTAGGTGAACCAGAAGGTAGTGTAGCATATAGTGAATGCTTTCCAAGATGTAGGAAGTGCGAATAAATCAGATGAACCAAGGAATGTGGATCATGCTGTTCGGTTTCAAAGGTAGAATCCACCAATCTTTAGGGGTGATTTAGAGATAGATAGGGAAGAAGAATGGTTGAATATAATGCAAAAGATTTTCGAATTCTTGGGAACACCAGTGGTGATGAAAGTGAAGTTATCCATGCAAATGTCAGAAACGTTTTCCCATAAGCGGTGGGAGTTGGCGGTCCAAGCTAGAATGGACTAAGGCATGACATGGGACGTATTTGAGGAATTTATAAACAAACAATTCAACCCTCATACATTGCGCACAACATAATTATTCTGTTAGAAATAGGAGAACCTTTCGGTAACAGAATATGCCACTATTTTTATGAATGTATTGTGGTTTTCACCTGAGGTGGCAGGTTGTACACCATTGAAATCTAGTATCTTTGAAGCTGGTTTATGGTCGGAAATTTGGTCCAAGATAGCAGTTCTTTGTGTTGATGATTATACGGAGAAGGTGAATAGATCCCCGATGGACATAAGGGATCTCCTGGGGGCTGCGAGTGGAGGAAGAGTATTATTACCTTTGGGGAATAGTGGGAACACGAACACTAGGTTCATGCCAATGAGGGACACTTATTTATAGGGTGAAAGTATAACTGCGAATCCATCTTAAAGATCGATGAATCTTCCTTAGAATCCTCAGAGTAATCCGGGATTCTTTTAGTGTCATTATATTATCCACATCAAGAAGGATTGTATGGAACAACCTCGAGCATGTCATAATTATAAGTAGATGGAGCACCTTCAGTGGTATTGTCAGAATTCTCCGAGGTCGAGTGTCTGTGTCACTCCTTAGGGGTAGCTGGGGTCAAATGCCTTGATAAGATGAGGGCAACAGTATATGCCTCATTAGTAGAGACATGTCCGTCATGGTGATTCTGGGAACAAAGAGACTCCTTAGGAAATGTCTCAGTATGGAAGAAAGAAACAGAGTGTAGTAAGAAAGTAGTTGTCTAGAGCTGAACAGGTTGTGATGGATGATTAGTTCAGACCATCCATGGTGCGAGGTATGATGCTTTTAAATTCTATATTGATTCTAGTGTTTTTATATATTTTATTCCCATTCTTATATTACTTCTAGAATCATTGATTTTTTGGGTTTAACAATATAAATGATTCCTATGGTTCTCAAACATCAAACTCTTCTGGGTGAAAATGAGTGTCCAGCCTTCTGGTGTAGAGCATGTCGTGTACTGCTGGATGAGGTTGTGTTGACATGGGACTTATCAATGCTTGAGATGGATGTGTACGATATAATCCTCACAATGGATTGGTTGACAATGTTTAAGTCCCACATTGACTATTATGCACGAACAATTAGTTTTTTAATGGAGGATGGCATCATACATCTCATTATAGGGGAGAAGAATGAGATGTAGGGTGCAATAGGCTTGTTAGAACTAGTGGTTGGCATGATATCATACTTTTTATCATCTTTTTCATTATAATTAGTGGAAGGTATTGCGAAGAGTGTTCTTATAGTAGTCTTGGATCTGTTTATGGATGTTCTTCTTGAATAATACTTGGGGTTTCCACCCATGATATAAGTGGAGTTTACAATTGATCTCTTTCTGAGGACCATTCCTATCGCACTTTCTTCTTATCAGATGGAACTAGTCTAATTACAGGAACTAAAAGTGCAGTTGGAAGAGTTAGATAAAAAAGTATTCATCTGGCC
The DNA here is from genome assembly GCA_963277665.1 of Viscum album. Classification (NCBI taxonomy): domain Eukaryota; kingdom Viridiplantae; phylum Streptophyta; class Magnoliopsida; order Santalales; family Viscaceae; genus Viscum; species Viscum album. Next base: position 1,593,560,134 of record OY728126.1, read on the forward strand.
TAGCACGTCTCCATGGGCGGCGCTAGTGTTGTTTTATAAGAAGGAAGATGGAATGTTGTGGTTATGCGTCAACAATTTTTGACTAAATCAATTTTCAATAAAGAACAGTTATCCACTTCCACGCATTGATAGTCTAGTTGACCATTTGATGGAAGATCAGTTATTCCCCAATAATGACTTGCGATCAGGGTATCATCACCTACGGGTGTGGAAGGAGGATATTCCAAAGACAACTTTCAGAAGTAGATATGGCCATTACGAGTATGTGGTTACGCCCTTTGGTCTAACGAATGCACCCCCGGTGTTCCTAAAATGTATGAATCATATATTTCATAGATATCTAGATTCTTTTTTGTGGTATTTTTTGATGATATACTGGTGTATTCGAGGAAAATGGTAGATCCTGAGCATCACTTGGTGATAGTGTTGGGGATTTTGAGGGATCATCGGTTGTATTCCCAATTGTCAAAGTGTGACTTTTGGATACATGATGTTTGTTTTCTTGGCCATGTTATTTCTCAGAGGGGTGTTTTTGTTGATTTAGAAAAGATAGAGTTGTTTATCTCATGGAAACCACTAAAGAATGTTTTCGAGATACGTAGCTTCCTTGGTCTAGCTAGGTATTATCGACCTTTTTCTCATGATCATTCATGATTGGCTTCACTGATGACATATTTGACAAGGAAGAACATCCCATTTCAATGGGATGAATAGTTTCATAAATGTTTTTATGAGCTAAAGGTTCGCCTTACATCAACACCAATTTTTGTATTTCTAGAACCATAGAAAGGGTACGTGGTGTATTGTGATGCATTGAGATCAGGGATGGTGTGTGTTCTCACGCAAAGGAATCATGTGGTTGCATATGGATCACGATAGTTGGGTTTGTACGAGAAGAACTTCCCAACACATGATTTGGTGTTGGTAGCAGTGGTTTATAATTTAAAAATGTGGTGAAATTATCTCTTCACTGAGAAATTTATAGTGTTTACCGACTATAAGAGCTTAAATCATATCTTCTCACAAAGTGATTTTAACATGAGGTAAAGGAGATGAATGAAATATCTCTAGATGTTTGATTTTTACTTAATGTACACAGCAAGTAAGGAAAATCTGATGGCGGATCCATTAAGATATAATATGCTCAAGTGGTGAAACAAGCATTAGATCAGTGGTAGTTGATGTCGATCATAGATGACATGTGGTTGGAATGTAAGGACCAGGGGGATAGAGTTGCCTTATTCCTAGTTTCGTTGGTCCCTGACTTGGTTGCTTTGGTTAAAGTTGCACAAGCATCTGATTTCGAATGTGTGGATATGAGGTCGGAACTCAATTGTGGGGAGACCATTGAGAACTGAGAACTGAATGGGAATTCAATCTTGTCTTTTTAGAATCAGATGGTGGTACTAGTGGCTTTTCTGGAAAAACTTATTTGGGCTTATCATCATTCCAGGTGGGTTGTCCATCATAGAATTCAGAAAATTTATAAGGCATTAAATTCATAGTTTTGGTGGTTAGATATGAAATGGGATGTGGTCAAAATTGTTTCGAGATGCTTGACTTGTCAAAAAGTTAAGGTAGAGAATCAACAGCCAGTCGACTTGTTTCAATATTTACCTATCCCATTGTGGAAATGAGAGCAGATAGAAATGGAGTTTGTGACGGGTCTCCCAAGAACAGTCAAGAAGCACGATTCCATAAGGGTTATAGTGGATCAACTCACAAAGTCGGCCCATTACATCCCAATTCCTGAATCTCATACGGTGTTGGAGCTGTCCAAAATCTAGATCTGGTAGGTGGTAATGAGCTATGGTGTTCTTATTTCAATTGTATCAGATAGAGATCTGATGTTCACATCTCATTTTTCGAAATCATTACAACAATCCCAAGGGACACAGTTGTCTATGAGTACGACCTATCATCCTCAGAAAGATGACCAATCTGAGAGGACGATACAAAATTTGGAGGACATGTTAAGGAATTGTGTGATGGATTTTTCTGGTTCATGGGAGATCACATACCGTTAGTGGAGTTATCATATAATAATAGTTATCATGAATTGATATATAAGGATCTGTTTGAGGCTTTTTATGGGAGTCCTTATCGTTCTCCACTTTGTTTGGTGGAAACGGGTGAGACATCGATGATCGGACCAAGCCGTGTCCATGAAACTACCAAAAAGATCATGTTAATCAGGAAGAGGATAGAGATGACTCAAAGTCATTAGAAATTATATGCAGACCAACATCGATGACCGTTGTAATTCTATGTATGTAATCATGTGTTTTTGAGAATCTCTCCAAGGTTGGGACATCGTCAGTTTGAAAAGCAGGGTAAGTTATCTTCGAGGTATATTGATCCTTTTGAGATACATGAGGGGACTGGAGATGTGACTTATTGTTTGGCTTTAACACCACGATTTATTACAGTGAAAAATGTGTTTCATGTGTCAGAGTTGAATAAGTATCAGCCGAAACGTGACCATGTGATTTTTTGGGATCATGTTGCGCTAGAACTGGATGCTTCCTTGGTGCACATGCTAGAGTGGATTATGGATAGGAAATAGAAAGTATTGCATGGTAAAAACATCTATTTAGTTCTTTTTTTGGTAGCATGGTCAGATTCAAGAGGAGACTTGGGATTGGGACAAATAGATGGTTGAGAAATGGCTCGAGCACTTTTAGCAATGCAATGGATTCCTACATTCCAAGGCCAAAAAGTCCAACGGTGGGGATAATGTATCACCCCCAGTTTGAGGTATGTATCCTTTATTTATGCCTTTTTATGTGTCTAGAGTGCATAAAATGGGTTGGGAAGAGGATGGGGGAGTTTGGAATGGTTTTGAATAAGGTTGGAGGGTTTTATAATAGCGCATTGTTTGAGCACAACTAGGGGAAATTTTGTGGGTTCTCCAAGAAATTGTGTATATGGAGATAGTAGAGTTCGCATGACCTACACAAGGTTTTCCCAACCATGCAAGGAAACCATGCAGACCCCCTCTCTAAAGGTAGTGTCTTGATAACGATTAGAGCATGGTTTGTCAAACTGTGCAGGCTAATCATGCAGCCACATAAAAATATGTTTTTAAAATACGGGCTCCCACAGGGGTGCCTCTTTTCACTCCAATTCTTCTTCCACTCGAGCCTCCATCTGGATTTTGGTTTCTCAATGTAGAAGGTTCTATCCCACTCGTTTTGGAAGAAAATCAAAGGGGTTTCTTGGTGGATTGAATTATGCTTCTCTTAGGTAAGTCTCTCCTCATGGTTTCTTTGTGGTTTCCTTTAGATATTCATCACCCTCTCTCTCGGGTTTCTAGACATACACCCGTTGTTTGTAGATATAGGGTTTTTGTTGCCTTGTGTGTTGATTTTAATGCTTCTGGATGTTAGGGAAGGGGATCTTGAGTGGTTTTGGTGGTTCATTCTTCGGATTTGGGATGTGATTGCTTGTGGGTCGATTTCACCGAAACCCTAAAGGTATATGGCTTCTCTCTTGACTCCCTTTGGTTAGAAAAAATGGTTTTGGTTAAAATTAATTTTTTTTGGATTGAAATTAATAGTGTCTTGATGCGGTAAATTGGTTGGAAAATTATTTGGTTATGTTTTGGGGATTTTTGGAAAAAAGGAGTGTTATGGTGAAGTGTTCATATTGTTAAATTTTAATATTTGGAATTTAAATTTTTTTCTTGGCTTGGGTCAAGGAAATGGCATATTAAAATGGTTTTCAATAAAGAGGTTGTTTTATTGAATCAGAGTTTTGGCATGGAAAATGTTTTAATGGTGGTTTCAATAAATGTGTGATTTATTGTTGTGACTTTTCATGTAATGGAAATGGTTGATTTCATGTTGTTGTGGCCTTGGTGGGTCGTATGGTTAGATATGGCTTGTTTGAAATTTTTTGAGGAAGTAGACGTGAAGAAACACTATAATAAGGGGATGGATAGTGGATGGAAGGACCACCATCAAAGGATAAGTAGGTGGTAAGTACCACTAGTAGTAAAGGTTGAACGGGTTGGATAGAAGCACCACCGTTTTGGTCTCATTGTTGTGCATTTCTTTGTAATATGGAAATTATTGGGATAATGTGTAAATGATGAAATGGCTTGTGGGATGTTTTTTTGGATTATCCTTGGTTTCTTGGATTGGTTAAAGTGGCTTGGTAAGGGTGTGTTTGTATTTTTTTTAATGGTTTCCCTTGGGATTATTTTTATATGAACTGCTTATATAAATGTGTTAATGGTTTTATCATAGTGTAATGTGTAGGGAAGTAATTTGGGGAAAACATACTAAGTATTAAAACTCACCCCCTACTTTGGAACATCGGTGATTTTGCAGATGTCATATTCTGAGATACATGTAATGGGAAAAAATCTCATTACTAGTGTCTCGTGGTTATTCTTGGGAGATGTGTTGGTGGTTGGAGCATTGTTCTAGGTGTGGAGATATGGAGTGTGTCTTGGTTTATTTTGGGGTCTCTTGTTTAGTCTTCCACAAAGTACTCTGATTTTGTGTTCGGTTGTACTGGTTTTGGGTTGAATTGTGGAACAACTTGGTTGTATTCTAATAATACATACTTGAATGTTTTATTGACATGCATCATATAGTTTTCGTTATTGGATGATTTGGTTGGTTTTTTCGTAAGTAAAATCATTCCCCAAATAGTTCTCAAAGCCCTCGAAATTTATTTCCGGCCTTTGGCACCTTAGGAGCATTTCTTATGACCACGTAACATTTCTCCTCCCACTTAAGACAATATGATGGGGCGGGATATTACACATTTGAATTGGTAATATAATCATTTACATTGGAATTATTATTAAATTGATCATCCCTGTGTTTAGGTGAGTTGAATTAAATTGTTTTAAAAACATTGATCTGGTATGTTATTTGGTTATTTTTTATTTTTGAAAATTAATCCCAATAGAATATTGGAAATAAAAAATTCCTATAAAATAAATTAATCCAATCCACCCCTAGAAATAGCCCAGGATCAATGGATTATATATAATTTAATTCACATATATATTCATATATAATAGGAACCTAAAACCAACCAAACTAATGATGGAAACTTTATATCTAAATTTACATGTAGAATATTTATGTGTCGTTCGGATTTTTGTTAGGTTTCTAAAGATTAGACGGCACAAAATATTCTATAAGAAACTATATCAACCCACTATGTCAATTTTAGTAAAATATGTCAGATCACTCCTTAGGGTCCCAACATGGGACCATGTTCAAACTCATACAGGATCACTAAGGATATGTCCTTTTCATTCCATTAAATTGAGAGTGTTTCCATGTTATCCATTCATGGGACCGTGCCTATTAACAAGGGAGACATACTCACTATTAAGATATATATTTGAGTGAAATAATTACCCTCGTCACCTACATTGTATGAAATTTTCTCGTTACCCCAAAAAAACTATTTCACCCTTTAACCCATTTTAAAACCCTAAACACCAATTTTTCTTATGTATCTTCTATATCCTCTTGATATACATGAAAGGGTTAATTTTAACACATTCATTCCATATTTTGGTATTGGATTCCCTAGACAATGGATTAACCACTAGTTGTTCTCCCCAATATATAAAGTAATTTGGGTATAAAAAAGGATGTATTCCCATGAAAATGATGATACAAATTTCTGGAGAAATAACAAAATATCTACATAATAATCTAAAACTAGTTCTCATAAATCTTAATTATTTTATCAGCACTTTTTCATAATAAATGATCCAATGATATATTAGTACTCTAATATATGTTAATCCACAAACTTCCTTCAAATAGATAAACTTTTCATCAAATCATGAAAGGTACCATTCATATCAGGCCCCACACTGTCATTTTATAGAACCCACACTGATTATTTAACTCAATATGATTTATAAAATCATGGAACTGGTTCTAGATGCAAGAACATGAAAGGTATATCACTGGTCATAGTTTCATGAACATAAAATAAACCACTATGATACAAGTCACATGTTCTTAAAATTTATGAGATACCTATTTAAATAGAACCAAACCAAGTGAGTTTAGAACCACTTCATAAATATATGTAAGAATCCACATGTATGGTCTTTATATAAAATCCAAAAATCATACTAACTCCTTGGAAAAAGTACAATTTTTATGTTACCAATTATAATAATTCCAACCATATCATATATAATCAATGGGTGATAATGTGGAAAACCTATCAAATATATAGATAGACAATATCTCATACATATAAGGTTTCTCACAAATAAAAGTTTTAAATTTACTACATTCATGACATGGGACATTGGTTTTATTATTGGGAAGGATTTCAAAAATATGTCTGAAATATACAAGTGATTATTCGACTAGAAATGAAGTTCCATAGTGAAATAAAATATCATCCTACTTTATCCTCTAATGGATGGTACCTTCATTACCACCCCATGGGATTGATAAGACGCATAGTTTTGGACAAAGTGAGTATCATGTGAGCCTTATATAAACAAAGAATTTGTATCCATATTGAACCTTAGAAAAAAAATGGAGAACCAAATGTGAAATCTTTTACTTGAAAAATTTAACTAATTGACCCTTCATAAATGTGATACTTCCTAAGAGGGTTCAATTATTTTTGTTTTCAACTATATCATACTTAAAAAATCTAAATGGAATCCTCATTGAATGTGTAGATAGACCTAAAATTCCCTTGAATGGTTGGGAGTATCTACAAGAAAACTAGGGTTTCTATGAGTGTCCAATTGATGGAACCCAAAAACTATATTTTCAAATATATTAAAACATCATCTCTATATACTTCAAAATGGTTCCACCAACAACATACTGTCAATTACAGGTTTTGATTAACATTTAATGTGAGTACCTACACAATAGAGTCATACACACAATAAATATGTAATTAGTAATTGTAGAGGATATTAATCCATGTTGATTTTACAAAAATTGATGGGTTATAAAGAAGTAAGTAGATCCAGTCACTACATCCACATTAATTAGGATCATATCTCTATATTGATACAAAACCAATCACAATTATCAAATATGATTATTAAAGACCATCCAATATATCTAATTGACCTAAATTGATATTATTTAGAGAGATCCCACTTACCATGGTAGTATCTATCACTATTAATAATCAGTACCTTATGAAAATGCTAAATAATATCTAATTATGATGGCTACCTAGACTATATAACCATGGATGATGGCCTACTGGGGTAAGAATACTAATGATGATTTAGAGTAGTTTTACAGTTATACTACCACTAGGACCCCCATAACTCATCGACATATCTTAATATTAAGCTATATATGATTATACTTCAGTTTTACATGGGTTAATAAGATTTTTTTTGGAAGATACTAGTGAATTCATCAATTTATTCCTCATCAATATGAGAAAACTACCACTATCATCGAGGTTCTCTATATAAAATCATACCAATCAATTCTCAAAATTCTCCGCAAAGCACTCATCGTAGAGTCCATACATTTTAACACATAGATTCTGACCAAATATGTCTCATCTGTGGTAACTATCATGAAATCAACATCCATTTTGGACTTCCCCTTATCCAATCACTACAATGGAACTTTGGAAGACCCATCTAGTGTTTTAATTACAGAGGTCATCACCATAGTAATTTGAATACTTCTCATAGAGGTTATACTTATGTAAAATCTCAGTCCAGTAAACTTGGATTCACTCTATATGGTTTCAGTTTATGAGTTCCTCCCTATAGCATGACAATTAACAGATGAATTGGTAGTCCCCTTTTTAATCTATCAATGGTTACATCTATAATATTCTTATATAGGGTGTTATCCATAGAGTTTATACCTTTAATAATATAAATAACCAATTGGAAGGTACCCCATAATATGGTGAGACATAAATTAGTCACCATAGAGGTCCGCCCAATGTTTATTATGAAATGCACCAAAAAGGGTATTCTCTAGGATGGTGAAAAAGAAAACCCTAACAAATGAGGTATTATCCATGGTATATAACATGATTATTTCCCTATTTGATTAATCATCAAATCTTCTATCACAAAGGTCCTCAATATGATTCTCATTAGAGAGGACATCTTTTTAGTAATAAATGTAATATCGAATGCAATCTTCATTTCACCAGTTACCTAGTAGTCAATAATATTGAAGGTTATTTGTGTTGTATCTATGACGAGGATACTTGAGATTATACCTAAAGTATTTTTTTGATGGACCAACCCCTTTTATAATCATTAAAAACCAGTTATTGTTTTGATAGATGGTTATAAAACCAAATCCAAATACATTAGACATTCAACTGTCAACTCTGTGTATCCCATACAAACCTATTTGTGAGTCATGGATATGATCTATATTAGTTCCTCTACTAGAAAAAAAAATCTATGGTGTGGTTGAAGATAATGATATGGTTATAAATTTTCTAAATAGTGAAAATAAAATGATCATTATGGAAGGATTTTGATAAGGAATCATCCATGAAAGAAGATAAATATTCTTGAATCATGTTGAAAAAATTCTCTAATGATAATTTAATACTCATTTTATTCTATTACATATTCTTTTTATTATATTCATGAGATCATAGATGAATATTTTATACAATTTCATCAATGAAATAGTGGGTATAATTATAATGCTTCAACTCCATGCGCCTACCCTATAAATCATTTTCTAACCATCTCAATTCATTATCAGAGCTATATCACCATATCAAATTTGTTTCTCTTTGTGAATCCTAAAACATAAAGTAATCCAATAATTTCAAACATCGTAATAAGCCCTACTATAATTTCTTACTGACACTATGTTGAATTACATAATAAGACTTAACATAATTACACATCAATAGATTGTGCAAATTTGGGTAGTTGTAGTTAACCCAACTCGACAGTCAACATTATCATCCCAATAAGGTTGTAAATAATGTCATCATATTTTTCATTCTATAGATATATGTGTTGGATATTCTTGTAGGTTGATCTAATGAAACAATGATACTACAAGGGTGAAATAGATAGACTCTTGATGTGGGAGAGAGAAAGATAGAGATTGGAAGACAATTTAATCAAGATAAAAAAAGTGAATCATGTAGAAAAGTTGACAAAAGAATGATTTATAAATTTATATAAACTTATGATATAATATATCTTAAGTAAAAAATTGGGTAATACTATGTACCAACATCATTACAAAATATAAGTATATAAAGATAAGTGGGAGATGAAAATAGATGAAACAATGAAACATGGGAAACACTTTCCCATAGGTCCATGTTAATTTTATCCCAACCACCACTATTAGAATCAAAAAACATGTATGGGGATGTATCTAATGATAAAAAAATATTGAAGAAACCAAATCCAATATGGTTGGGGTCATTCATACAACCTCATCTAATGATGTTAGTGTTGTCAAAATAGTGGGATGACTAAGAAGAAAATCCCCCATGGTTTTATCCCTTGGTAGTTCAAGACTCACCCCCAACGTCAGGATCATATTGAATTGATGTTATGTGAGAATCACTCAATATTACTCTCAATGAATAGAATACCACTTTGTCCTTTTGGGATCTTTAAAAGGATATATAAATGAATTATATATTCCAAAAATCATGTTTACCCTTTAGAAAAAGTAAAATTTTAGATGGATTACTATCAATCATTTGAAGGATATTATAATGATGATAGAGATTCATATTGCATTAATGTAGAAGTGGATTTTTTAAAACATTCATTTAAAGGATTTTTTTGAAAAAAACACATCTTTGTTATGGAGGATACCACTTATGAATTGAAGATCCAAAAATAAGATACATCTATTAATATTGTTTTTTGAACTAAGGTGTAAGAAAAAGGGTTATATACTCATTATCAAAGGAAGAATCATGATATGAGAGCTCCTCCAAATTTCCCATTTCTACCCAATATATTATCCAACTCCATGGAAAAGGGAAAGCATTTTTCTACTACCATATAACACACAAAAAATGATGAATATCAGGTTTATACAATATAGAAATAGTTTCATAGTATGAATTTGATATAATAAAATTGGTATTGATTAATATTGATCTACTCATATAAAATACAAACAAAGTGTGTAACTCCATGGCTAGAGATTCCTTAATTATTATAGATAAAATAATTTAACAAGAATAAATATCACATAAAACAATTATATAATAAATAATTACATACAACCTAATTTTGAATAAACATATCTGTTGGGTTACAACAATTGTGGATTATAATGGATTTTCTCTAATGGGACAACAACATCCATAAGTATTTTAATGTCATAATAGGGAAACATGAACTAGTTTCCAGAAATGGGTATATGTTAGATAACAATATTAATCTCCAAAGAACGACCCTAATCAAATTTTAACTCAATTGGTAGCACTATAGATGTTTCATGAGATTCTTTCTACTCTTATGTAAGAAATAAAATCACAATGTGAACTGGTACAACTATAGGGGAAACTATACCTTGAGTAGATATATTTTATTCATAATCCAATATCCTTTTGAAATCAAAATTTCTCAATGTTAAATTGAACATGATATCTATAGAATTACTATACACACTTTGTGTATAGGTGAACTACAATGGTGGTAATTCCTTAGTGGATTAAAGCAATAGTTGTCATATATTTCCTGAAGACTTTATAAAAGCCTTTGTTTTATGGTATAAAAATATAATATACTGATCCATAACTATTTGGGATCTATGATAATACATCCCCTATCAATTTATGTCAATGGAGAAGAAGAAAATGTTTTATGACAACTAAAACTAAAATAAATCTTGAAATTATAATGTCTTACACATCATTTATAGGTTTAAGGGATTTTATTATACCCCTGATATGAAACTCTGAAAACAATTTTTTTAATATCTTTATAAATATTAAAATAATGAAGTAAAAAAATGCATATGGATTTAATGAATCATGATTAATTAATAAAATTCATACTTGTAACACCATGGTTTTTAGTTTACCATCGATCATCAAAATCCAAATCTTGTTCATTCTCATTATCATTAGTGAAGAGGGGTAAACTATGAAAGTCACTATTAAACTAGTATTGGTGATAGATCCATCATGTGAATCTCTCAAATATAATGTAGTACCTACTTATATAAAACATTATCATTTCTAAGGGCCAAATAAAAATATATATGATATAAATAATAATATTATTTGTTAAAATATTAGAAACATAAAGAATAATGTTGAAGATTTTTAAAGTGTATATCTCTCATGTTAAGTAATTTTTCCTCCATATACTAAATTTTTCAGATTCCTAGAGAGCATAAATCCCTGTGTAGTAGGGTTTGATGATCACATTATTATATCACCTACAATCCAAGGCTAGGGAAGAATATTTATGATATAATTTTCATCAATTACTTCCTTCAAAGGGTGGTAGTTTAAAGGAAGATGACAAGGGGAAGGCCAAGAAACATCTGACATATTTGTATGCTACACCACCTAAGGAAGGTGGATAGTGGTATGTTGTCCCACACCAAAATATGAAATATTTTTATGACTATATTACATGGATATTAGTCATAAAGATATATAATATCTGAAAGATATGAATAAATAAACCACTCATAATCCTAATTCCATCTATAACACATGAGGCAACATCATCTTCCCCGAACACCTTCCAAAACTTGTTAAACTCACTACAAATGGGGAAAATTATAAAATTATGAGTAGCCATGAGAACCCAAACATGTAAATAATTTTTAAAAATTTATACACCATCATTGAGAGGATGGATAATACCCCCATTTAATAGGATTTTCATTTAATGAAGGGTAATAATGTTGTTTTCTCAGTGTCATAAACCTAATTAACTTATTCAATAATGAATATAGCACTAATAAGGTATGGTTCACCACCAATAGAAGATAAAGAGTCTATATACTCAAATGAAGGTATGATTAAGGTAGATCTTGAATATCATGAGTCATTCCCATAATAATTATATATGTGGATGAAAGAGGGAAACATGAACTTCATCAAGAAAAATGGGATAATTATTTTGATATGGAAACATCTAGGACTCATTAGAACCCTATTATACTAGTTGTTATACTTGATATGAAATTTTTAACTTTCTAATATTGGTATATGAGAAGGAAAAAATCACTTTAAACAAAAAAAATTGAGATACCCTAATCATTATCATTAGGGGAGGTCAATATCTCTACTTGTTCAATATACCAAACCCTAGGTCTAAGAAAAACCACATGCAAGAAGGTACACTACTTTTGATAAAAAAATATGACGTATTGAAGAAACTCTATTTTAATCCATTAACACACTTATACCAAAATTGATAGTAATAAAATATATCATAAAGAAATATGATCCCCTAGATTCAAAATAATCACCCCTTTTGTGTGTAATGATAGTGGAGCTTCCATTAATAGGAACATGAAAACCCTCTATCTATCATAAAAAATTCAGTAATGATAGTATTCATTGAATCTTTGTGATCAATGATTTGGGAACACATTTTATTTTGATCCATAACCTCTATAATTTATGATATTATAATTTGTATTAAAGACATTTCAATTAGATAATCTAGTGGTATGGAATGAGCGATTAAAATCACATTGGAATTGTTAAACTAAATACTAAATTCAGGGACGTCATATCTAATTCTGGCATTGTGTTTACTATATAATAAAAAACAACAAATATATTTCTTGTAAGGACATGGATTCATATGAAAACAATAGTTCCCAATTATTACCACAAATGTGGGAATTAATATATTATTAGAAGAGTTGGGGTGCTCAATTGAGATGATTCCCCCTTTAGGTTATGAATTCAGATTCATTGAATAAATGAACAACAGAATATATTGTAAACCACCATTTATTAATGATACAAAATAAGTGACCACCTTTAATGCTATATTATAGGATTAAATTCATTAATCTATCATTCTAGATTAATATTTTTAGTCATCATCAATCTAATCAGGGAATAAATTTTAGATTTTAGAAGTGAAAGGATCCCATTGGCTCAGAAAATAAATCTGAAACCACCATCATATCTTATGATGGAAGAGAATATGTCTCTATTGAAATACATTTAACATTAGCATATGATATCCCCATGAAACCCAAGCACATTAATATCATTTTTAGCATCTATACTAAAATAATGGCCTGAATAATATAAATTACATACATCCAAATATATTTTGTTAGCAAGAAATGTATGATCTTAGAAAAACATGTGTGTTATATAAATTTACATCCATTCACTTAGTATCATAAGAGGATAAAAACTCTGAATCTTTTTATATGAGTGTGATCCCAGCAAGGATGATAATACCTTATAATTGTATATCTAAAATCTTGAATCGAGTTCTTTTTTCACACTTAATGACTATTAACTTTTAAATGCACGTATATTTTGAAAATACCTTACGCTGATTAAAGTATTTAATAATTTTTTAACCTATGTAATTTTTATGATTTTGAAATTTCTGTTGATTTGATGAACATTTGGAGTATTTTTGGAAGAATTTTAGAATCATTATTGAATTTTTAAATCAAGACTTATGTATTCATAGGGTGATAGGTTTGAAAGAAAAAACAGGAGTTATTGAACCTTGAAAGAACATTGTATATGGTGATTTTTCATACCATGATCATGCTAAATTTGGTTATAGAAAAGTAATGTTATAATAAATCATACTAAAATCCACATTCATCACACATTCATGACTTTTCTTTGTAATTCATTGGTTGTTTCAAGGATGGATGAACCATTTCTAAAGATATTATGTCAAAACACACCTACAAATAATGGACCAAAGGATTAATGTACCCAACCTAAGGGTTATTATAGAATAATATTCACTTAAATAAAGAGAAAATGTAATATAGAGTGATGAGTCACATCTAGAAGGGTCTAGGACATATTAAATTTGTTGATCTACATCATATTACATGGATCTACAATAAAAAACTCACTGAATCCATGTGAGAATAACTTAATAAAGATGGTATGAAACTGTTCCATAATGGTTATTCTTATTATAAATTTTTCTATCATGAAAAAAATATATTACGAACTACATTAGACCTTTAAGAGACTGGTGATAGTTTTTCCACAAACTGATGTAGTTACGAGGGATACCTAAATCATTAAAAAAAATTACAACAAGTTCCCTATACATGTTAAGAAACATTTTTAATTAAGTAATGTTATGATACTCTGGATGATTTTTGGGATTTTATTCCATGATATTCAGTCGATTGAATTCTTTAAAAAAATTCAATGAAGACAAACCACAATGTTTCCTATCACAACACAAAATCTCTAGTCTAGGAGATTATATAGAAACATTTTCTATAATTTTTGTTTTATATTTCGTTAATGTACCATTGAAGTCTAATTTGTAGGGTTTCTATAAATAAATCATGATATTGATATTTAAGATAATTTTTGGTGTTTTTTTATATTTTTTAGGTGTTTTCATTTTCATTACACTCCTTTTAATTTGGGGAATTTAGTTTCAATGTTTTTATTATTGGTTCAACCATGTCATTACTTCTATTTTATTTCAAATTATTCATCCTTAGAATATAATTATTATTAAGATGGTCCAACCATTTGTGTGGAGTTACCCTATACCTATCATAAAAGACTTTATTCAGGGTCAAGGTATCCAGATTAAATTTATGCATGCATAAATTAAAACATATATCATTTATGAAAGAGTTGTTTTGATTAAATCAATAATTGACCCATTAAAATAATCATATCATTTAATAAATTTTTAATCAAGAGACATTTGAATGTATGAACTTTAAGGTGGTTGAAATAATTGATTATTTATATATAGAGTTTATTTTTATGTTTCCAAAAATATTGATATTAACACAATTAGACAAAAAATTTTTATTGATAATGATTTTTCTATCAAACAATAAAGATTCAATAAATTTTATCATAAGGAGTTGGTGAAAATAGAATGCCTTAGAAACCATATGAATCAACTTATTTAAGAGTGAGAAATAAAAAAATCCACTAAGAATAGTATTTTAAATAATGCATGTTCCCTTAATTAAAAAATTTCCTTCTCCTCAATATTAGTCATGTTTCAATTGAATTCAATACAAAATTTTTGAAAATATATTTTCATTAAAAAACACCATAAACAATCTCTTTGGTATTATAAAAATTTGTTTTGGTATGATATCAGAATCACACCACTCTACTATTTTGTAAATTGATTAATGGTAATGAAATTTCATAAATTATAAACATTAGAATATGTTATAGCTATTTAAATCAGTTGATCCTTCCATATTTTTAAACAATTTCCAGGGAGACACATTGAAATAAAGAGATCTGTTTTTATAAGCTCATTCTAATTTTACCTCATTTATATTTTTTTTTTATTTTTTAGTGAACATAGTTTATTTTATCTCTCAAAGTAAATATTTTATCATGATATGGTAATTCATGAATCAATCATGGTGTTTTGATTATAGAGATCCACATGATATGAATTAGAGATTGACTGGTTCCTATTATTTTGTTGATGTTTCCTTAACTAAAAACAGTATTGTTTCACTTAACCTAATTGAATTTATATCCAATTGACCAATAGAAAGCTACATAACAAAAAAATGTTCTTCATTATAGATTCATTATTTATTAGAATTTAACATCCATCGAAGAGAAATATCTATGAATTATTCATCCAAAAAATAAGATAATTTTTTTAGATTATGTTGATCCTCATCCATATGATTCAGAACAAGAGGACATTTAGTGGAATGTAAAGTGAAGAGACCAATTACCACATTTCAATCTACCTATAAATCTTATAAACCATCAGATATAATGTAGTTTTATAAGATTCGATTTGTTTGAGAGTATTCTTGATATCTGTTAGAGGCTAGGATAATTATTAGTTAAGTGGGAAACTATTAGGATCCCTTACATGTTGGGATAAGATGGAAAAGAATTTTTTGTATAATTAATTTCTACTAATAATATCATGGTATCTATATTTTTTTATCTATAACTTTTCTCAACTTACTAGAGAATTTGTAATCAAACCATTTGATATATTTATGTAGATTATATGAAAATGACGAGTTCATTAACATAATGTTTATCTCCAAATTTAGATGTAATACTATGGTGGACAACTTCCATCTAAATCCATGATCGATGATTCTACATAAATTTGACTAATAATAAATTCATCCATGGTTGGATGAGAACTTCATGATGAAATATCTAACAATTATAGTCTATGGAAAGTGATATTTATCCACTAGTAATCATAAACATTAAATTTCATGGGAATAATTTTTTTACAATAAAGTGGATGCATTCAAAAGTAGTTAGATAACATCAACTTTTCAGTGGAACTTACTCAATCATAGTAACTCTGACCACCAACAAAATCATTTGATGTAAAATATTGGGAAAAGTGTTGAGGTACTCATGTAAACCAATAGTTCAATGTTATATTAAAATAAAATCTTCCACTAGATTATACCTATTCAATCTTAAAACAATAACTGAAATAACACAAAAATGCCTACAATACTAGGAGTCTAGTTTATGGAAAACTTCTAAGAATCTCTTTTTTAATAAACGATAAAGAGTTCAGAGCATTGAAAAAAGGGACATCTCAAATATGAAATTCAATGATAGTATATTTGAATGTTTAACCTATTCCCACCCCATGAACCCAATATATTCATCCCCCATAATAATTTCATTATTTCTCAAAACAACCTCCCCAACCCCCAAAGTAGTATTTTGAGTATATGTTTTAAAAATTCATCAAAAATTATCTCAATATATTTCCTTCCAAGAGAAGTTTTTTTATGAATCAATAATTCATTATCTAGGTATTTGAGAATCACATGGGAATGATAGTTCAAAATATATCATCAATGTTACTTCATACACTATCTGAAAACCAAATGATAAATCCAAGGGAGGAGAAAAAGGTTGTGTTGTCCTAAAGTGGTAAATAGTAGTAGGGATGGGTGAAACATAAATATAAGGTGGAGGTAATGAATAATAAATAAGGAAAGTAGAGTTCTTAATAGGAGGTTAGAATTCATGTTGAGAATATAAAAAATAATAAAAGATATAAAAACAAAGGAATCATTAAACAAAAGTACAATTGATATTATAGAATGATGATTTTAGAATAATAGGTCCAAAATAGCCCCCTTCATCCATTACTAAAGTGGATAATGTAAGGAATAGTAGAAACTCAATAAAATAAATTCATAAAAATTTTCGAACAACATCACATTAACATATATTTTTTGAATAAATTTAACAAATTACGATGTATGATAATTTCATAAAAGATATTTAATATAATAAGAAAAATTTTCAGGATTTTTGAGTCATTTTCCTTTGGGTGTTGTGTTCAGTATTTGTTCAAAGACATATCTCACCAAATAAGAGATATACTAGGATCACTTCCATTCCTTGTACTATTTGATGATCTATAATTTGGGATTAAATTTTTCAATTTTGAGCCTTATATTAATCTAATTCCTCTATGTCTATTTAAGAAATTATTATTCAATGAGAAAGATCCAATGTGAGTAAAGTATAAAATTAAAGACCGATCAAAAATATACACACAAGGAATTCTCAAAGATAACCTCTTCATGATGGAGGAATTAATTTTTCCAAATGACATCTTAATCCATGTTATAAAAGGGGATGGAAATATTTCCATAATTATAGAGAGTCCATTACTAGATATAGTGAAAAATTGACCAATGTTTAACAAGGATGAGTCAATTTTTAAGTTTATGATGAACAATTTAACTTTGATCAATTGATTTTTTAAAGCATAGAGATAAATTGGATGTTTTATGAAATTTTATCTTCTATGTAACATGTGTCCATTATAATACTATAATAAAAAAATATAAGAACATGATGCATCCCATTCATGAAATGGTGTAAGATAAAGTAGGGAATATAAATGACGAAAATTTGACTAAATCATAAAGTTTGCATTGGATAATGATTTTTTCATGGGATTCCTTTCCAATATCCAATCATACATCAATAAGACATCCTTTTATAGAGTTGAATTTTATATCCATTACATTAATTCACATAAATTTTTAGAGATTAAAATACCTTACCAATGATCACAGTCTTTGAATTGTTTTAGGATTCATAAGGAAATTGGTCGGATGTTAAAAATAAGAGAAGTAGAAAAATCACATAGAGTATTTCTGACGTCAAGGAAATTATTCATAAAATTTAAACACATAAGGTGATATATAAAAATAAGATTAAATCATGTCATTAAAAACAATAATGACTCACACCACCAGTGTTAGAGGTGGTCAATAAGGAAGTTAATAAACTCTTAGATGTAAGAATTATCTTATATTTTTATGAATGTGAATGGGTTTTCCTGTTACAGGTTGTTCCTTGTAAGGGGGTAAAAATATGATAAATAATGAATATAACATTCTAAATACAATAGAAATAGTCATGGGATATTTAGTTTTCATAGATTATAATAATTTGAATATATCCACAATAAAGGATCATATTATGCTATCCTTTATTAAACAAATGATTGAATGAATAGTCAACAATGAAACTAATTGCCTCATATTTTAATATTTAGGTCACACTTAAATATTTCTATAGATGGAGGATCAATAAAATTCCACTTTAAGATGCCCACATGGTTCATTTTTCTATAATTTTGTATCATTTGGAATTTTCAATTAAGGAAAAACATTTCAAAGTCACATGAAACATATTTTATATAACATGATGGAAGAATTTGTGGTTATTTTCATGGATAATGTTTTAGTCTATTAGAGACTTTTATTGGTGTTCTTAAATAACCAAGAGGTGGTTCTCAATAGATGAGAGGAAACACTACATGCGATCCTCTAATGAAATTTCCACCACACGGGAAAAGAATGAATTTTACTCCAGAATAAAGTATCCAAATAAGAAATTTAAGATGATTCTATGATGATAAGGATGAGAGAATATCTTCCTAAGTATATTATCGTAAAAGTGATATGATGATTTATTGTACATGTGGGATTCTATCCAAGTTATGTCAAGAAAATATCTATGATATCCTAACTATGTATTCATCTCTCTTCAAACAAATATGCATTCCACTTTTATGAATAATGTAAGGAATCCTTTTTTTCCTCAAAGAGGAATTAAGAGGCCAACCCTATTATGTTATCTCAAAATTTGGAAAATAATTTCTATCTAATATGAAATGAGTGAGATTTCATGGTTAAATATATGTTAGGATGGTGGGTTAGTCTAATATTTTAACCCATATGTTATGAAATACCCAAAAAAATGATTTGAAAATAATATAAAATACAATCAAGAAATTGATTCTTATTATTGTTTTTAATAAGTTATGATCCTATTTAGTACTCTCCGAGTCTATATTCTATAATGATCATACTACTAAAGGTTAATTATTGAGGATAACATATTCAACACTAAGGAGGATTTAGTGGATCATGCTTCTATATTAATTTTTATTCCATGATGAAGGAAAATAAGAGTTTACAGAATATGGTCGCTGATCATTTATCTATTTTATAGTAAAAACATGAAAAATAATAGATGGTGATGAACTTTACCAATGAGTTTTCAGATGAAAAAATAGTCCATGAGGATCCATAATATCACCCTTTGTAAACTGATATGTTGTGTTATTTTTTGAACATGACACATTACCCAGAAATTTTATTATCATTCAAGTATGAAATTTCAACTATTATTGATGAAATTATGTTGGTGACATTAGGTATCTAAGGTGACCCAGGGCCCCTATTGATTAGTCAAGACGTGATCACCAAATAATAAGAGTTATATTTTATAATATAATTTGAAAATGTAATCAGAATTAATTATACAAAATTTAATGTTTTAAACCCCTAGGTATCCAACGACCATTTCGGTTTATCGAGTAATAATGATGGTGACAAATATGCAGTGAGAAAAATGAGACCAACTTAGAGTGTCATGGAGGATGCCGGGTTTTACAATTTAATAAATTAAAATTTTATTTTGGAGTACCAATAACATAAATATATCACCAATATTATCCATCTAAATATGATGAATTAAAAAAATCAGGGTATTTATTGATTTTATGGGTTTAAATCATCACTATCCAAAGAAATACATATCAATCCTAATTAGAGTGTTTTAGATTCGTGAAACGATTACTTTTCAGTCATCACCATCCCAGACAGTTAGTATAGTTATTATAATATCTAAATGTATCATGTTTATAAAGAAACAAAAACCATTAGGCTCATAAAGGAGTATTGTTTTATATGGTAATTCCATTCAAGATCAAAAATCTAAGGACCACATGGGGAAGGATGATGCACCACATTTATAAACCCCTTAATCAAATTGTTGAATGTTGCATGAATGATTTAGTTATTAGTCCTTTCTAATATTAGGATATTTTTTGGATCATAGTTTTTCTTATACAATATTAAATCAGACAACTTAATGAGTAATCTATTATATTTCTCCTTTTGGGTGAAATTATGAAAATTTATCAACTTAGTGGTCCATCATTGAGGTATGAAATTTGAAGGTGAGAAAACATAGGTAATAATTAATATAACCCTTATAAAATACATTTTTAGGTTATGGGGAATCAAGTATGACTAGCCTATAATAGAATATTTATCAAAAACAACATTAAACAGTTCCTTCCCTTAAAAAAACTAGTGAAAATGGGAAATATTATTGGTTATATGTATATTTTCAAAGGTATGTTTATTCTATTATGTATCATATTTTGTAATGAATTTTTTTTTTGTTTCTAGTAGAGGTGAGTCACCTTATTCCTTAAATTGATACTACAATGTGATCACTTTGTTTCCTACTTTCATAGAGAAATATTGTGGGATTGGAAACCTTATTTTCTAATATTTATAGAATTAGGTTAGAAACTAAATTTTGGTACACTAACGTAATTATTATTTTCATCATGATGATCTTTGTGGTGAAAAATATTCACTAAAATTTACAACATCATGATATCCACATGATCACACATTTTGATCCACTCAAACATATCATTACTTTTCAAATGTAGATGGGATGATTAACAAGATGGGTTATCATGTTGCAAAAATTTTGATATCCATTTTACTTCCTAGAAAGTGATAAAATAACAATAATAAAAATACTTTCATTTAGGACACCCCTCCCTATTATTGTTGCTTATGGATATATAATTCTCCTATGATATGTTTTTCTCTGTTTATGCATATATCAATGAATGAGAAATGTATTTTGATTGGTATTCCAAATATTCATCTAGAAAATTAAGAGAAGAGTCGATAATCCACTCAGTCAATTTGAGGACCATATTCATTTCTCCAAAAAAGGTACCATTTTATTTATTCATCTTCTTCATAGAAGGGTATTACAAAAATAAGTCAGATTAAATGGATATTGTCATAATTCTAGAGCATGAATTATAGATACCAGTTTCTTGACTGAACATAAAAGGATAATTATAAATGGTAAATAATTATATATGTGGAGTCTATTCCAATAGGAAGGAGGAGTCGATACACCTATATTATTATGTACTATAGTTAATGTAAAAATTTCCTCTAGAAATATTGTTTTCTCACATTATATGATCACAATATTCATATGAAGATACATTGTCTAATGTCTCCACTATTCGTATATATCAAAATCTGGAGAAGAATAATATACATATCAAACATCAAAGGTTTGTATTCCCATTTTCTAGTAATCATTTTGACGTAATCACAAGAATTAACCAAAACTAATATCAATTTTAGTCATCTATATCTGGAAAAAAATTGTCAATAGAATCTATCCCATAGTGGAATATCAATAGAATAAGGGTCTTCAATAATATTAACTCACAAAGGGTCAAATTCATCAATGGGGAAAATTTTAACTTCATGATTGTCTAATTTCTTAGAAGGACCACTACAGATACTAATTTGATGATACCCCCCCTCAGATGCATCAAAGAAGAGTGAACCCTCACTATCATTAAATAATTCCATGATAGTGCCTATGGAACATATCGAATTGGAACCAAACTTATTCCCCAAATCTAGTGACCTAGGTATTTTTGGATGTAAATTATGGAAGATTATTTTAAATTTGAAAATTAATTTCATAGATGTAAGATTGTCGATAATTTCATCTATCAACCACTATTATTTTTGTGAACCACAAAATAATATCAATCCATCTCTATTTATGTATAGATGTCTTGGGTCCATACACTAAAACCACTTTCAAGAAGATCATGTTCATCCTTAATACTACCAATTTCCTATCTAAATTAGATGATATTATACCCCTAATGGATATTGTAAAAAATAACCACATAAATTAAAACATCATTGCTATATTTATACTTTATCATAATATTATGATATCATATAGTTATAATTTCTATTCATTATTGATGATTAATCTGCATATGGATTATGAAAACCCGTCCAGTCATTTATCATTCAATAAAACTGATATAAATGTGAAGTTAAAGGTATTTAATAAGACCCTCTCAAATATCCTTGTGAAGATAGTGGAAAATGGTAAAAAATCTCGGTCTACACAATATATTCATACTTTTGGGGTTCATCACACAATTACTCATATGTCTATAAATGTGACCCCAAAATCACTAGTGTATTTGATGAATCTACTACTTATTATTTATGATCCATTTTCATAATATTACATAGGTAATTATAATTAATTGACTGAAGCTAAATTATCAAAAATCTATTTTTATGGGTAGGATTTTCTTGATGAGAAAAAGTTATACACCTTTGAGAAGCATGATATACATAAAAATCATGTCGCATAAAAAATTTACATGATGATTTTCCTCTACCCATTAATTCAAAAGAAATTATTTTTTTCCTTGAAAATTATAATGATTCTAGGGAAGAGTCTCCTAGAGTTGTAAATGGAATGGGGAGGACCTTACACAATACACATGGTTTAATCCAATGAATCACACCCAATAATTACAATGAATGTATTTCATATCAAACCTTTTACAAATGCATGTATCCTAAAGATATAAATTTCATAAAATCATGTGGGGTTTATGAGTTTATTACTATATGACCCTAAAAATCACATGATAAGGTATTTTTGTAAGACAACAATCTGCATGATGTATTTCTTTTATTCGAATACATTAAATTAAATACATAAAGGTCCATACCATATGACCTTAAAATAATATAGTATATTTTCCATCCCCCATTACCCATAAACTACTAGGAGTGGAATCTTCCATATGAACTTATCTCCTTACAGAAGATATTGATCCATGTATAGAATTTTAGTTTATGGATTCTCAACCCATGGTGGTTTTTTTCCAATAATCCTTCATTAGGATATAATAATATACACCATTTTCCGAGAACTATATATGGGTTTATTCCTCTTTTTGTGGGTTGTATTGTTATACCAATACCACCAATTCCAGAACGATCCATATTCCATGAAATATATCCATGCATCATTCAACCATATTATTAAGATATTTATAAATTCAATATGGGTTTTATCATTTCCAATATTACTAGGGAACCAATTTAGGTTATTATATTCCCTCATTTCATGCTCCATACCTATATAATATTCTTGGATTCCAAAGAAGATATGTGGATTATTTTTTATTTTTTAGGATACATAGTTTTTCCATCACATCCCATATTTTTATGAATTTTTTTTTATTCATTTCCAATTTCCACTACATTAATGTTTTTTGGCCCTCTATAAATTCATATCAAGTTTCCTATTTTGGACCTATAATAGGAAAGTAATTTATTCTTTTCGTGTGCATGAGATTAAACTATTAGGAGACCTATTTTAAGAATGGTATGTGGGACCATTCCTACTATTATTGGATATATTACCACATTTGGATATCCAATATTGGATCTAGCCCCAAATTCTACAATTATCTTCTCATCCATCCATGACTATATTCCCTTTATTCAGGATAGTTATTCTTATATTGATTATGTTTTTTGATAATAAATTTCCTTTAAATAAAAATATATAGATTTAATCTTATTATTTCAGGACACACAATGATGTTTAAACCATCTATCTTAGAAATAGGCACAATCCAACATCCATATCCACCCAATAAATACCGTGAGACAATACAAAATTTATTGACTTTGAATTAGAGCGTTTCCATCATAAAAAAAATTATATTATGTTTTTGAGTTGCAAAAAACCATTAATGGGTATTTGTAACAATTAAATCTAAGCTTATATTAACCCATAAATATGGTGAGGTTATAATAAATACATATCATTTCTTCCTATTATAAATAAGAAAATGTATTGTTCTTTAATGGTAAGATTATCTGATCCCAAAAAACATAAATAATATTTTAGTGAAACTGATTAATCATATGTGGTCAATGGTATTCCTTGGTATACCTATTTAATGGTATGTAAAAAACATAACATTTGTATATGGTAAGTGATTTTCCAATATTATACACTATCAAATCATAATATCTTTATCTAAATAAATTAGTTTAAAATTGAGATCAACCTTCATATGGTGTTCAATGATATTAGAATGATTTTTTTATCTTTAAACGCTACTTAGTATGTGACATTAATATCACATTCGATCATCCTTACTAAATCAACCTCAATTCATATTGAATACAGTATATTTTTTTGGATGAATTAACTCCCTATTTCCATCATCATTATTCATGTCTCATTATCACAACCTATGTAACAATTTTGTCTAATAACTATGACCCTAAACAATGGGTGTACTTCCACTTCAACATTTCCTACTTTAGAATCATAATCCTCATTCACATGAAGTTGTGTCTATCCTATTACCCAATTAAAAACCTCACCTTGGGTCAATTATTCGACAGGACAAAACCATAACATATAGACATAACACATCTTTTAAAATGAGTATACAATATAGCGAACAACAAATCAGACCCCAAATACCAATATCATTACTGTCTCTTGAGATTATATTCATAAAGAACATATTTTACAAATATTATTCAACAACCCCCACAAATATCTTCCACACATGATACCCTTTTACAAATATCATACAAAATAATCTTATTCATTAACTTGGAAATGGGAACATAATAAAAAGTTAATTTTAGGTGCTTAGTAAAGGTAAAAAAAGATATCAATTATGTCAACATAGGTGAACATAAATAACATCATTTGTAGGAAAAATACAACCATGTGGGTATGAGAACATAATCCTAAAATCATACACAAATGATAAAGATCCAGAAATGAAAACATGAATAAAAATAGATTTATTTAAAGGGGAATTTAGTATGATATGGAAACATGGGATGTACATTATAATTTAAAATAATATCTTATGTCAAGGATTAATACCAAGACCATAATCACATGGGGTATGAAAATTTATCAAACCTAGTTTACGAGGATAACCCCTAATATCCCACATATTAAATAATTATCACATATAAATAATTACATAATGAATTGTGGGGATATATAATTCTAGTCACACACATCACATAATTATAAGCTATACATATGTGTTTAGTATGAAAAATTAAAACATCCCTTAATGTTTTATTACTCATTTAACCCATCAGAGTGAAATAGGTTTGAGAAAAATAATAAAAATTCATAAAAACAACGCATACCGGGATTTAATGTGATATTATTACATTTTTACATATTACTAATAAAACATAAGAAAAATTTCAGGATATTAATGTAGATAAAAAATACTTAAGATGAATCTTATAAAATCATATTGAAATTAAAAAGAATAATCTTTTGATTTTTATAATATTTTATAATAAGTTAAATGAAAATAAATGGTTTCTAAAATAATAACAATAGTAATAAAATTTACAATTATGAATCATAAAATCATATAATTGATGTTTCATAAAGATAACCATAAGAACAATTTTATAAAGGGACTGAGTGGAATACAAAATATATGAGATATAAAAATAAAAAATTCACACCTTTAGAAATAAGGGATTTTTTTATGGAGATCTTAATAAGTAATAGATGTTGTAACACAAAAAAAAATTTAGTATGCATTTTCCTTTAAATAGATAATATATTCAATACCTTGTCCTACACACAACACTAAAGAAAACTAGGAAGTGTTTTATTTCATTATGGTAGAATATTACAATACCAAATTGAATACAATAGGGGAAAATTGAATGAAATATAACTTTTAACATTTCAAAATGAATCAAACCACATGTAAAAAATACTACTTTAGGGTTGAAATTTTCATAATAATGATATTATATTAATATAATACTTCTAATGATAATTATTGAATCAATAAAAGACATTATAAATAAGATAAACATATTGAAATGGAAATATGAGAATAGGATGACTAATTTTATATATGTAAGGATATATATATGAATAAAATATTCCCATTATATATATAGTTGTTGGACCTATATAAGATGAAAATATCCTCATTAAATATAGATTCACGGGATATACCTCTATCAAATAGTTATATTAATGTTGACACTTTTTTAGTAAAAAAATGAAAAAACTGTAATTCATATTGAATAATTAATAATAGAATAAAGTAAAAAAAATAATCAATTAAAATAATATTTTTATATAAATATATGTTATTTTTCATTATTTTTAAAGAAATTTTATTTGGTTTATAAAAATAAAAGAGATATTCTAATACTTTTATAGTAATATAATTTAATGGTGGGAAGATAATAATTAATGGGATTTGATTAAAATCGTTTAATTTAAAATGGCCTAATTTATATAGATCTTTTTTTTATGTTGGATATTTATATTTCAATAAAATAAGTTGCATTTATATTAAATATTTATTTTAGTGAAAATAATTTTTAATGTACATATTCAAAAAATTAATATTCATCTAAATATTATTATATATGATGTAATGAATATTAATGAATTTTAATTCATAATAATAAATTTTTTGTAAACATTATTTTTTTATGAATTAATATATTAAGAATTTTTTTTATAAATTTTTTAATTTAAATTTTATAAAATTCGTTTCATATTTTGAATCATCATGGTAAAAATTAGTAATAAGGTTAATTAAATATTTTTTTATCATAAATAATTTACCAAGGTATCAATTGAGATACAATGAGAATATTAAAATGATTTAAAATTGTTCATCTAGGGGTAAATAACTACAATATCATAAAATATTATCTATAAATTTGTTTTTAAGGGGATTCTCAACAACAACTTGTCCGTTATCTAATATGTTTCCACTTTTGAACAACTTTGTGTGTAAATAGACATACCATACTCATTAAAGATGGAGTATTTTTTAAAATTACACTCATCCTCCATCATAAAGATAATTATCCATAGTTTAATTTAAATTATATTACACATTAATTCATTCCAAAATTATCTCTGAAAAAATACACTTTTACATTTTGGAACATATTGCAATGACTTGTGTTTTGAGACAAGGTACGGTTCTAGGGGAATTTAATATTTTCCATTTATTGGATGAGCAATTTTATAAGTAAGATTTCAAACATAATGAAAAGATTTGTAATAACTAAATGTCTTTTTTGGAATTATTTAATGACCAATAGGTATCCTAGGTGTTTTCTTAGGTTGCGGGTGCATCAGGTGTGTGAAGGCCTATTTTAGAAAAGTGAAGACTGAGGCACACAATTTGAATTAACCATGCAGCCTCATAGGTCTAACCATGTGATACTTTAGTAGTAATACTCATGTGTTTTCAAAATGTAAAGGTGGGGATATACGAACTTCAATGCTTTTGTAGTTTTTAAAAGAGGGCGGGCATGGGATGTGCAATTGTTTCCAAAACAATGAGTCCAGCTTGCATGCTTAGTGCCACACAGGCTGTGTGTACTGTTTGTCACACAGTTGGTTCACAGTTGGTTAAACCATGTGAAGTATTTGGTTCTTAAGAAATGTAATTAGAATTGGTTTTAATGGATTTCCTGACCGTGCAACCTAACTATGAGACCATGTTTTTTAGGGTGAAATTACCCTTTTCTCTTACCGAACCACTAAACCCCATTTTATTATTTCTTTCTTCTTCTTCATTAGATTCATGGGGTTCTACCTTGAACCCTAGGTTCTTTCTCCTCCATCCCTTAAGGATCATGACATCTCCTTCTACTAAAGTAGGAGTCAAATTTCATTGGTCATGTTGGATCCATATCAGGCAGATGTCTGTTTCTTCGATTTCATCCAAAAAAATGTAGAATAAAAACTCAATATTGGATGATTAGGTTATCATGATCATGAGGTATGTAAACTATAGCCTTTTTCCAATGTATCCATTCACTTATAAATATCATCTTCATGCTTCATGTTGGCCTTTTCTAGCCATAAATAGGAAATTGATTTATGAACCTTGATATGCTTCTATTGAAAATTGTTTTTAATTTGAGGATGTCAACCAAGATCACAAACATTCCTAGAGTGTGTTAACATAATTTTACCTTTTTAATTAATAGATCACTTGATCGTAATTCCTTATAACAATTGTTCTAGAATATTAAATGGAATCACCCCTAGTAGGGAATTTCTTAATTGATTTTAGAACCTCATATCTGCTATGTTGAACATTTTAATTATTTTCCATGTTTTGTAACATTATAAAATGATTTTTTTAGTTAATGGATTTATACATCTTGAATGTGGTTTTTTGACGGAACAATTAATAGTTTTATATAAAATTTCATCTTTTATTATAAAACCCCATAGTTGAGGTGCATTGTCTTCTAAAATAAAAAGTTTTTTATTAGCCGTTTAAATAATTATTTTACTTGTTGAATTTTTTATTTCATCTTATTTAATGTTATTTCTTGGTTTTAGGAATTATTTTTACATAAACTCAAATTATATTCTTAAATGAATTGAATATGTGGGCATTTCCTTCCTTATGAATAATGGTCTCAAAGACCAACCACCTTCTAAGAGGATTGGAATGTATTGAATCTATTGATACGTGCCTTGATAAATGAAGTGTCTTGTTTAAATTGATTGGTTTAAATTAAATGATGTTTAAATGGGATGTACGACCACGCCACATTCAATATTTTGTTAAGAATGGATTATGTTAATTTTATTAAAGGGAATTTTATGAAAGCCCACACTTATTTTATGTTTTTAATTTAATTTGAATTTAAATTACCTTGGTTATATTTGGAATTGAATAATAAAAATCATGAGAGGTAATACCTCTTGGATATTATTATACATATGATTACACCTGCGATATAACATGTGGAATAATGGTAAGGGTTCTGTTGGGAAATAAGATTCACACTCCCTTGCATCGTGTGTTGATCATGATGTCTTTCACCATTGAAACAGTTTAGGTAATGGGAATAACACAACGCGTCCCTTGTTATGGGTGTCAGAATGATGAAACACCCACTATTTTTGGTGTTTTCATGATATAACAGTCACTATATTGAGTGTTGAACATGATTCCACTATTTAGTTATGATATTTAGGGCTTGTATCCTTTTCTTGAGATAATATGATCACTTAAAATGGTTAAAGATGTCTATGTTATGCCCTGATCTAGCTATCACCATGTATTCCTGGTATATGGCCTCTAACGATAGCATGTACATGGTCCATATAGGTGGATGAAATATATAAAATCACTATATATGTTATTAATATAAATATAGTTACTTATTATAAACTCATTATATCTCTGATATGAAGCAGGTAAAGTTGGATTGGGGTTTTGATAGAACTAGAGAAGACTGGTGATTATTTATTCATCATTTTTAATAATTATTTACATATGAACGCTTTTGTCCCTAATATTCACAACCATGAATTATCTATAGAAACAGTTGGTGGTAGCCTTCTGGGATTTTATCTCATACCCTCATCAGGGAACCACTACATTGGTGTACCCAATAAGATCTCATGTATAAAGGACCATGAATTATTACTTGTTCTATTATGCCTATACCAATAAGTTAGGATAATAGAAATGAGTTGTAGAATAGGATTCTCATAGATTTCAAACTAGAGTATTTTAATTCATTTAATTATTCATTAATTAGTCTATATCATATTTATTTCAATATGTCTATTGTTTTAGTTTATGTATGATCATATGGATATGAATTCATTGTTTTATATTTGCGATGACCATTTATATTCAGAAGATATTAGTCTTCTACTACTCTATTATTCATTTATTACTACTTCCACTATTGTCTAATATTTATTTTTTGATATTAGTATATGATACTCTGATTATTAGGGTATAGTCTCCCCACTATCATCTCCTAGGAACATCTCTGCTAGTCGGTAGCCTCTGGCGTATGGGAAGGCGTCCCTGAGGCCATGTAATGAATGATCGAGCTATTGGTTTAATTTTTCATTGGGTCAAACCTGAAAAAGTAGTATCAAACTTTTTCCCATTTTCATACTATTCCTAGAGGTTAGATATGATACTTACATTGTGTCATTTCTTTCCAAATAATAGTTCAATAGAGTGAT
Source organism: Viscum album (assembly GCA_963277665.1). Classification (NCBI taxonomy): domain Eukaryota; kingdom Viridiplantae; phylum Streptophyta; class Magnoliopsida; order Santalales; family Viscaceae; genus Viscum; species Viscum album. The sequence continues at coordinate 1,593,590,815 of OY728126.1, forward strand.
CCACCCACCCATATGGAAAAGACCATGTGGCTTGGGATGGAATTGGTGTTCTGGTTTTTCGTTTTTATATTTGATTAATATTTCACCATGATTTACTAGTTTACTTTATACTGATTATAGATTTATAAAATTTATGTCATTTATCCCTTGGACTAGTATGGTAAGGAAGTTGCATTTACATACATCTTTGTAGGAACATAGGGATTCACATACCGCACATATACTAGGCCGGGTAGTTTTATTTTCCTTCTAATTATGATGATGTTCATTGGTGTTAATTATCCTGGATATTATATACCGTGTTAGGTATTTTAGTTACATTCTTAGTTTTTTAACTATTTAGGTATTTATTTAGATTTTTAATCTACTTCCATGATCATGTAACTATATTCCATGCTGTCTATTTTTTTGTAATGTACTGCCTATGTATCCTGATGTTGTTGTTATTGGAACATTGCTCTCTGTTTTTTTCATCTAATAAATTGCCTAGTTGTTTATATATAATTGGTTTCTTGTTCTGGAACATATTTGTATCAATTCAATAGGATTCTACCTTTAGTTGTAAGGTGCATGTGAGACTTATAATTGAGGAAAGCAAGCATGTGTATTGAAACCATATTTTGATCTTTGTAAATATATATATACCATTGTTAAAATGTAAAATAATATTAATTTCATCATTTTTTGAATTTTTTTTTGATAAATGGGATAAAAATTACAATTTTTCATGCATATGGGAGATTTTTAGATTAGTAGAGGAAAAACCATATAATAATTTTATTGTATATTAGAATGAGTATTCAGAAATGGTTATAAATGTTAAATATGTTTAATATTTATCTAAAATGAATTGTTTGCTTATGGACCTCGTATATGACTCTACCTAAGTAGTTTGGTTGTGATATTTATTTTTATCATAAAAATTCCATGAAGGATAATTTTGAAATTAAAACTATTGATGGTTTCCACTATAATGACTTGTGGATCTATCACAAGGGTATGAATATGTATATTATTAACAAAAAAATGAACAAATGTTCCCAAGTAGGTCGGTTGGGGGGCATTTTTTCTCTAATATAACCTAGTATAGGTTCATTGAAACTATTAAAAGTTAAACAACTATTATTGGGGTTCATTCAGATGAACCAATGTTGGCATAAAGGGCCCCTCATAGGACACCTTATTTATTATGAAATAAATGGATTTATGTGATAAATTTCCTGTTTATGATGGGATTTTTCTAAATTATTTATGATTAAAAATGAAGTTTAAAAAGTTGTACATGTTTTTTCCTTCAGGAATTTATTAAATCAGGTACCATGTTGTTTGTATTATAAGTGAAACTTTATGATCTGTTTTAAATAATTAAATATTTAATGGTTGAATGAAAATAAATGTAATAGATTAACAGTGAACATTGGGTTGTAACCATAGTTTGAACCCCCCATATAAGCGGTGTTTATTTTTTTTAGTTTCCTTATAATGAAATCGTGATCATTTTATATAGGGATTTTTTCCTTTTATCCATGGCTAAAATTATTGAATCTTAAGCATAGTAAATTTTCATAGGTCTTTCCTCATTCTGGGTTGATGTTTTATGATTTTTAAGGGTATATCCATTGTATGGAATACCCCTAGAGCTTAAATTCCTTGATAAATTCAATGATATTTCTACTATATTGTGTTGTTTTTTGTCATTGTCCATAGTTGGACTCATATCTTCTAAATGAATCCTTTTTTTGGATGGGGGTTTATGGAATCCATGACCTTTTTATGTTCATGAGAAACATATAATGGTTGATTTTAGAAGGTTGGACATGCCTTGGTCATGGGTGGCCTTTTAGAAGGTCACCTGACCCTTTCTTCCTCTTTAGTGATCGACTCTTGGTATTTCTTCATCTAGGTTAATAATTTTATGGGGAAGTACAAATTTAGATTAAATATCTTTTATATAACACCTTATATAGAGATGTATATAGAGAAAAACCTATGAATAGTATTGATATGTTCTACTTGATAATTGAATCTTGGTGTTGTGTACTTTCATTAGTGTGTTATCCATCATGTTTCTAAATGATATAATGAATCAGTTGAGTTCGTTGGAATCATTAATCATTGAGTTGATATGTATGTTCTTAGGTAAAATCTATAATAGAGTTATCTAGTAATTAAAAGAATGATATTTATCCTAATGCTTGAGATGATGATCCAAGATGATTGGGTGTTTTGACACACTGGCTTGGTCGGTTTTGGTGTTGATTCCAAATTCTATGTTGAATGTGATTGTGACTTGGAGATGTGTCACATGTATTTTTATGGTGAATCTAATCTATATCAATTATGATTTGATAATCTATATCATCTTTTTATGACTTGGAAAATCCTAAAGTGGGGAGTGTCTTGTATGTTTTGGTAAAACAATTTCGTCCAAGTAAAAGGAACACAATTGAAGAAGAGCATGTAAAAATGGTCAATGTGGTTTTGAATTACTAACAGGCTAATGAATCTTATAACATGTGTGTGCTTTTTCAATTCTATGATGATGATGTGGTTGGTTGTGTGTGAAAACATTAAAAAATTCCATAATTAATTAATAGAATTTTGTGGTTAAGATTGATCCATAATGGGACACCTCAGGTTGTGAAAGCATTGTGATTGGTTAATGACCACACGCTAGCAGGTAAAGATAATATTTTCCCAAGAAGTCGACAAGTAGTTTTTCAACTACACTTTTTCTGGTACCTAGGTATGGTTTGTTGGAAACCATGAATGGAACATGGTTTTGGATTTAATATAAGTATCTCAAATATCTTTGTAATTCATGGCATGACCTTAGTGTACTATTTCAAAGAAACGAGTGTGTCCAAAATCTTGACATCATGTAGGATGCAATAAGATATTTTTAGTTATATTCTGACCTAATGGTTTCAAATTATCCTTTATTTCAACAAAAATGATTCATCAATGTTTCATGTTGGATGGTTGGTTTTTATTGAGGAAGGGTTATTCATGAGTTATACATGTGCTCCCGTGTTGATGTGCCTTGGAAGGATTCTTAGACACCCTCCATTTTTCTATTACTTGACATCCACAAAAATAAAACACTAGTATGATTCAATGATCTTATATAGATTTCCTATCATTGTAAAAATATTCAAATTATAAACATGGATTATGGTATACCTTTGGATAGTTCATTGGACTCTAGTTTAATGAATCTATGGTTATCCTAGACATGCCCATAGTCTCAGAGGTGATGTTTAAAGGGTGGATGTACCGGTGGGATGGATCTGGGTTACACCCATACTTGTGTTGAGGAACAAAATATTAAATTTTTAGGTGATGGTTTGATTGGGTACATCACTAGATTTTAGGTATGGGTTTTGTTGACTATGATCGTGGGAAATGTTGGATTCCTTAGAAGAAGGTGTCGCAGTTTAATTTCTAATTGCATTTGCCTTATAACCTGAGAATTTTGAGAATGGTTAGAAGGAGGAGGATCTAATGTTTTTTTCATAAATAATTCATGGAGTTAAGAATCATTTATTGCATGTCATGATGTGGATATCAGTGTAGTGTCTATTAGATGAGTCTTCTTATTAAAATCTGACTAAATGTGGTTAGTGGAGAATTAGTGGATTAAACAATTCAAAATCACACCAAGAGTGTCACTATAACACTAATGATATTCTTTGTAAGAAAAATACAATGATGTGAACATCATATCTTGTAATTGAACCCCTTTTCATGTTATAATGTGTGGTGGGGAGAACCATCAACAAGATGTTTAATGTTACTATAACAAGATAATTTCTCTATCTAGAAGAGAAAAGGTAACCAACATTTTATTTTTAATAGTTTGTAAATTAATCATTCTCTTGATTTTTCAGGACTTAAGTTTAATATGATTATGTAATACATGGAGTTAATTTGTGTGTTTGAGAATGCAACATGACCATTTGAGTGATAATTCATGACCATTGTAGATCAGGTGTTGTTTTTGTTGTTTCTCCAAGACTTCCTAGGGATGGGAAATTCAAATGTTGGGAGGGTCTAATGATATGTGTTTTGAGATAAGATATATTTCTATGGTAATTAGAATTTTTTGTTTAGTGTACATGACCTTCTTTGAAACAAGAATCGATATGTAATTTAGAGAGTTGGAACACATGAATGTGTAGTTTTTATGCATGGTTTGAAGCATGAGTGGTTTTATGGGAGTTTAGTTGGGTATCAGGTGTGGTGGGGGCTGAAAGAAACATTTATAAAATTACAGAATGTGGCACATAATTAAATATAACCATGCATCCTCCTAGGGGTAACTGTGAAACCCTATTGAACACTGGGAATTTTTTTTCAAACCATGAAGGGGGGTCCAAATCCATTCAAGTTTCATTAGGTTTTACTTTTGGGTGTGCACATAATGTGCATTATTTTACAAAACTGTGAGGCTAGATCACTTGCTTAGTGAAACATAGGTAGTATGTTTTCACTATTTGGCACACGATTAGTGCATGCTATGTCAAACTTAATGGGGTAGCCATATGGGGTATGTTTCTTAATATGTGAGAAGAGACTGGTTTGTGCATGGTTTAGAAGGTCATTCAGCCAAACTATGTGACCATATTATTGAGGGTGAAAACATAATCTTTCCCTAAATGAACCTTTTAATCCCCTTTTATTCTTTCATTGTTCTTCTATAGTGGCATGAGTCTCTACCTTGTGATGTGGGTTCCTCCTCTTCCCTTCGCTAGGGATATTGATATATCCCTTGTCTAAAGATATATTCGAACGTCATTGGTCACATTGGATATGCATCGAGAGAATGAAAATTTCATCAATTTTTTCACAACCATAACAAATTAAACATTGATATTTTATGAGTATATCTACCTATGAATTAGGTAGTTGTCATATAGTTTTTTTCCAAAGTTTCCATTTAATGTTAATTAACACTATTATGCTGCATTCCATCCTTTTCTAGTACATCACCCAAAAATTGATTTCTTTAATCTAAATTGATTTATACACCTTGATATGTTATAATTGATCATTTTTTAGTAATTATAGAATTTAAAAAATTATTGAAGAAATCCATTGGATATTTCGGCCTATTTTTACTTCTTACTCAATTGATTACTTTCTGGTAATTCCTTCTATGTGTTCGGCTTGAGTTATATATGGAATTGACCCATGTAAGTGATTTCCCATTTGATGATAGAACCTCCTAAGTTACATGTTTAATATTTTAAATATTTTGTGATGTTTGGTAGCTTTTTAAAAATATCCTTTTGTAGTGAATTTATTTATAGATATTGGATGTGGTGTTTTTTGATCAAAATGGATTGTTTGAAAGATAATGTCATGTTTTATAATAAACCCCATCAGATGAGGTGTGATATCTTCTAAAATAGAATTTTATGATTATCCATTTAAATCAGGGTTGGATTTATTTCATTGGCTATTTCATATTCCATTATATTATATCTAGATTTGTGAAATTCTTAGTAAATGGACACAAATTATATTTTTAAATAGATGAAATATAGGCGAATGATAGACCTTGTGACCAATGGTCTCAAAGACCAATCACTTTAAAAATGGGTTGGAATGACTTCACACTATATATCAATTCCTTGACAAATGAAATGTATTGTTTAAATAGAATGGTTTAAATTAAACGAGGTTGAAATGGGTTTTATGAACATACCACATTCTGTATTTGATTAATTATGGTTTATGTGAATTGTATTAAATGGAATGGGAAGTAAGGACACGTCTCTTTTATGTTTTTAATTTACTATGAAATGAAATTCCCTTGGTTATATTTGGGCCTGGCCAATAAAAGCATGAGAGGTAATGCCTAATTCATATTATTATACATATGATTATTAAATTGGTATTGGCTCTGGAATGTTGGGTCTAATTTATGTTGTGCATTAAAAGTCATGGTACCTTACAATGGGTGTTGACCGTAATGAAATACTCCATTGAAAATATTTTGATGGTGGGAATGATGCACCATGTCCCCTGTTACATCTGTCAATATGATGAGAGAACCTACATTTTGAGTGTTGGCATGATGGAATAGTCACTATCTAGAGAGTTGAGAATGATGTATCACATTAATTTCATGATTTGTGGCATGTACTCTTTTCTATAGCTTATAGTCTCATTTTGACTAGTTATAGACATCTATGTTATGCCCTAGTCCAGAAAACACCTAGTATTCTATATATATGGAAACATACATCTTCAAGTATTTGGTCCCTATAGGTGGATGAAATATATAACTATAATATATATTATTACTCTATATATATAGTTATTGGGTAAACACTCATTCTGACCATGAGATGAAATAGGTAGAGTCATCATACTGTATTATCAGAACCCGAGCCCACTAGTGATTATTTATTCATTAATGTCTATTATTATTTATACATGTACACTTATTTACCTTATACTCATTGATTGAATTTAGATGTAGACACCATTGGTGGTGGGCTACTGGGATTTTATCTCACACACAGATCAAGGTGTTATTTCTCTAGGGTACCCGACCAGATATGATGTTAGCTGGACTGTGGATTATTTCTTAGGATGTTGTGCTTGTACCTAGGTGTTATGAGAACATGAATGGGATAGTTCCCAAAATAATCATGGAGTTCTCCCTTAATTTTTTATCATTTATTTATTCTTGTATTGCTATGTATCATGATTCCAAATGCATGCCTACTATTCCAGTTTTTGTATCATCCTATGGACAGGAATGAATTTTTCTATGTCGGTGTTGGCCATTGATATTCAGTTGATATTATTCTTCTTCAACATTGTCTTACATTTGTTACTTATTTCACTTTTTTGAATTTATTTTATGATATACCATTGCGTTACTCTGATTATGAGGGTATAGTATCCCCACAATCACATCCTTAGACCCTCACTATTATTCGAAAGCTTCTTGCATATGGAGAGGCATGTTTGAGACTTCGTGGATACCGGTTCAACTACTGGTTTAATGGTTATTTGGATAAAGGTTTGACACCGATGGTAATAAAAAAGATTCCAAAATCTTTCAATTCAAAGAGGCTCTATAAAATTTTATTAAAATGATCAATGTAAGTAATTTCCTCCACTAAATAATTATTATTTTTATTCATAACCATCATATTATAAATATTAAATAATTGTTTTATATTTTTTATTATGATTCTATAAAATTTATATAATTATTATGGAACAATATTTTCATACTCCATAAATTATTATGAAGTGTTGTGTTTTTTAAATTTTACTAACTACATGAATGATGTTATAACCTTGACATCGTGAATGAATAATATTACATAATAGTATTAATATATTTTAATACAGATTAATAAAATTCCTTTTAATATTTTTTAATGGTTGTTTTCAAAAGTATATTCAATAATAATTTAAATTATTTCTTTAATTCAATAATCAACTACCACCAAACTAAAATTTAAATTATTAAAATAAAAAAATTATATATTGATTGGGAACCACAAAAAATAATCCAAAATTCAAAACAAAGAGTCAAAAAAATTATTAATTCTAAATTCAAATAAAAAACAATAGTTAGTAGGTTTTTGGGTGGGAACCCCAAGGATAAAATGAATTCCTATTCATTGATTCTGATACCAAACTCAACACACAGTTAGGCCACACGATCTCAATCCTTACATCGTCACTAAATTTTAGATCCAAAAACTCCATCTTCATTGCAAATAACAACACATTCACCACAAACAACTAAATTCCATCCCACAAAGAGACATCCAATGACACTTTGAAATGACATTGAAAGAAACTAGAAAAATAAACCAAAAAATAAAACAGTAGAACAAATAATATATAAGGACATGTGTAATAGCATTTAAAAATAAAAAACAATTGAAAATTTCTAAAACCATCAGCACTCATCCAATACTAACGCATCTCAATGAATTATAAAAAAAATAAGAGTCTATTACATCAGTCATCAAAGAGTATTCAACATAGATTCTTGAACAAATATAAATCAGAAACCAATCACACATAAATAATTAGATAGGTATAAGAAGGTAATATGACGTCTAGAAGACCAAAAACATCCATGAACCCCAAATATTTCCTAAAACAAATAAACACCCACACCATAGTGTAAAAATAACCAACATGGTTCTCGAATCCTAAAAAACACTTTAACTATCCACTAACACCTCCCAAATCACATCAATAAACTTCACAATAAATTGAATATGATTTAGTATGAATAAATTTGTGATAATAGTATAATTAGAATATGACTAGGTTCCAATACTCTATGACCACCACAAGTCTCAATAATGTTGAATGAGAAACCTTAATGTTGACCAACTGATGATCCCAAACATACACCCCACCATTAAAATTCAAAATTTCAAAAAATATACATCATGTTATACTAATTATGGGGTTTATCTTGATCTTATGGACAAAAGGAGTAGATATATAAGTGATTTAGGTACCTTCATGTGAATAATTACCAATAATAACATATCGAGTCATACTCATCATAGAGATAATTAATAAGTATCCAAAAACATGAATGAAATAAACCAAAAATGTGATTAACCCATGAAGACCATAAATGATAAATGTAATACATGGTGATCATAAATGCCATCTATTAGAGAGATATATATATAGTGAGTAAAAATATAAATTCAAAGGAATAGGGTATGAGATGTTGACAACGGACCAACAAAAAATCCCTAGGGATCCACCTAATTCAACAGTTACTGAACGGAATATTTTATGTCTTCCATGTGAACCATCCCCATATATTCATTAAATGAAAAATGGGAATCACTAAATATATAAGAAAAATTTGATAAATCATCATGATAATTATTAAGATAATGATACCATGAAGAATGCGAAAATACTAAAACATCCAGATCAAATAATACATGGGAAAATGGAAAAATTAGCACCCCAAGATAAATCATAAAAATAAAAAACAAACATATTTGTAACAAAGAAATATAAATTAATTATATTACATAAATTAAATATTAATAACATTATTCTGAATATGAATAATGAATATAAATTCATTTTACCTATAGTTAGAGTGTTTCCAATAAAATGAATATATAAAGAAAGTGTTTCATTCCAATATCACATAGAAATATATATTTTTAATGACTAAATATATATTGGGTGGAAATTTATGATATTTTACTCTAATAACCCAAATTTTTTCTTCTTATCTAGTTATTTTTTATCGGTTTACAATTATGTTTACAATATAAAATTCTTCAATTTCAAAATTAAACCTAATTCATTCCCCTAAGTTGAGCCTTCATTATCTCTTCTTTTTAGATAGTAATACTTATCTTCTGTAAAAAAATTTGATATAATATTTAAAGATTCCATTTACTATAAATAAATTATTGACTGATTTATTTTTATGATGACATTTAATTTATTTTAAAAAAAGGTGGATGGAATACTTTTTATCATTTTCCACATGGTCATTATCTCTATATCCTTTCATCAGTTTTATATATAATGTGTCCTTTTTAATGCTTTCATAATTCATAAAATAAATTTTAATTCCCTTTCCTAATCATTTATTAAAAATTTTATTTTATAATTTATTATCTATTTAAAATAATATTTATCCAAAAGTTATGGATATTTGTTAATATTTTTTTCAGCAATTTAATAAAACTATTACAAAGTGTTTTTAATAATTGTTAATGTCATTAAATATTTTTATGAGTCCCATGGGATATGACTCAATTCCACAATAAAAATTCTATATCAATATGTCATGTGGTCATGTCTTGTAGAAACTTTCATAAAACCCATTTATCTCTCATAGGTTAAATAATTATTGATACAATTACGAAGGGTTTCATCTGACATATGTATATTTTTTCATTATGTGATAGTTGGGAATATAATTTTATATATCTTAAATAAAATTTTTAAAGCATAAAATTTCATAAGATGGTAGGTAACGAGGAGTAAACCCAACCCCCTAAGTGAATATGTCATATATGTATATGGGTATGAGGATTAAACCTTTATCCCAAAGGAACAATATCCAGGATGTATAAAGTAATAGAGAGTAAACATAATATTATGAGGTACTCTATCCATTATATATATGGGAATAGAGAGTAAACCCAACCCCCTAAAGGATTTTTCAACTATTTATATGGGAATGAAGAGTAAACCAAAACCCTTATTGGACTTTGTCTACTATATATACGAGAATGAAGAGTCAAGAAAAACCCCCAAAGGGTCCCTATCTACTATGTATATCAGAGTGGGGAGTAAACTCAAACACCCAAGGAACTCTTTCTACTATGTATATGATAATGGGGAGTAAACCCAAACATTTTAGGGACTCAATATACAATATATACAAGAATTTAGAGTGATCCCAAACCACAAGGGGAATTTGTCCACTTTTTTGTTTCATATGGAGTGAAAATAATCCGTTACCTCTTACACCAAATGATTTTAATGTATTTTAACATAATATAATTACCTTATTGAATAACTTATTTTATAATAAATATTTATCCAAAATAAAAAATGATTCATTTTATTGAGATAAATTATTTCAAGGGATGATAAATATTAACAAATTTTGAGAATATCATATGAAACAACATTTTAAAAAGTACACGTGGAATAAATTTGCAAGAAAAAAAGACAGAAAATATTAAATCCTTATCATATAGGTTTTCCATGAAGATCATAACAAGCATAGTAACTATGTGAACTAGTCAATGTACTAGAAATATAAAATGTATTTTGGGAGATTCGTAAATTAAAATAATGTGTTATTTTAATAATGTATGTAAGGTCATATATAGGAATGAAATCAGACCATTATATATATGGTCATTTCTAAAATGGTTTTTGGATATATGGAAATAAAAAATAGTCATAATATATATTATTTCTAGGTTTCTCTATTGGATATGTTTTTTGTTTTAAAATAATTGATTCAAATATTAAAAACAAATAAATAGAAATATATAATTTCATTAATTTATTTTTATAATAAAATATATTTTTTCATTATATATTACTACTATTATAATTATTATTATTAACGAGTGATTTGATGTATGTATAAAATTTTAAAAACTATTTAAATAATAATGGATTGAATAAAAAAATTCAATATCAATAATTAAATTTTATTGGGTATAGTTCAAATAATTTTTTTATGGAAAAAATGATATATTTCAATGAACCATTTTATTTGTTTTGTTTACTATTATCTTTGTTGGCACCAATAATTGTCCATGTTACACTTTACCATTAAATATTTAAGATATTTGATGAACTACATGGAAATATAGATAGAGATTTCATGGAGTTCTTGAAGAAAGGTATTGGGCTTGGATATAATGCGGATAAACATTGGGACCTTTTTGCACTAATCCTAGAATTATATTATAAGTTTTTCTTAGTATTACACTAGCATTTTCCAAAAAATGGCCATATTACTGACTAGCCAATCCAAGGATCGAGCATTGGCCCATACGGGATCAATGTTGAACATTATCAATGGGAGCAAGCCTAGGCCATCCATTGGGTGGAAGGAGGAAGCATAATGTCAGTAAGAGGTGGAAAAAACCATGTATAGGGACCATGGTGAGTGAGACTGATGCAATGAGTTTCATGGGCTTATATCTCATCGGGATGACGATCGAGTGGTGGTGCGTGTGGGTGATGTGGGGGAAAAATCCAATTGATGGCTTGATGGAATGGAATCAAAATAATGAATTATAAAGAGGAGGGAGGCACAATAAATGTTTTTATGTGGGAAACAATTTTAAGAGGATACTATTTATCTATATTATTAAACTACAAGATATATGAACAACCATCAGATCATGCCTCCCGATGATATGAGCCATCCGTTCAATATCTTACATCATATTGTGACCCAGGCTCTATATACAAAGATATTATATCAATTTATAGGAATATTAATCATATTACAAAAGTACATTCTGGAGGACCATAATAGTTTATTATCTTTTGAAATGTAGAACAAAATATTATAGGTTTGTGAAATATCATCAAATATTCTAACAAAAAACATACCCTTTAATACTCATACTTAAAACCATTCTTTGTGACCTGGGTAAAGGAAAAATAATAATATTATGCGATCAAATTATTATTAAGGTTATATAATTATAATATAAACATATGGGTATGTTAACATGATCATATAATTTTAAGATCATACCATGCATATCAAATATCTTATATATGTTTCTTTGAATAATGATTGGCAGTTCATAAGACAAGAATTATATGGGTCTTAAGAGCCTAATACCTGAGATCATAACATAGAAAAACGGAGTAGAATTTGTGTCATAAATATAATCTTATAAAAATATTCCTTATAAGTCAAGGTTCATTTAGAAATATTATCAGAGAACTTCAGGGGGGGATGCATCTACTTGGTGAGACACACAACCATCCCTAGTCACAAGCATTTGTTATAGTGGAATGGGTCCAGTTCCTAAACCATTTAAGTATTCAAGGTTCACTCCTAAGACCATATTAGTGGATACTGTCCTTTTTTTAATAGGGTTGACTCCCCATTCTACCACAATATTATTGAACTGAGTTCAATTTTAATTTTATCCCAAATTACTAAACCTAGTTCACTATGTATTCTAGCCATTTCTATATCATGAGATAAAAATATTTAGCCAATGTATTTGAAAGATATATAGGTCGTACCTATCACATAATAAGATCATTCATACATGTTCTATAAAATAACAAAACATGCATAATATAATTAAAAATAATAAGATATAGGTTTCAGAAACATCATATCTTATCCCATGAAATTAAATGGGTATAATAAACATGTAATCATATCATAACCTTTTCAAAAGAGACACGTTTCATAATTATTTAATCAAATCATAACTCAGGAAATGAATTTCAAATTCATAAACATATAACCTATGAAAGAGAAACATGTTTCATAAAAATATAACCCATGAACAATAAATGGTTATCATAAACATATAACACATGAAAAATAAAGGTGATTTATAAATACCATTCTAAAAAAATCCAATTCATGGAAAGAATAAGAATTATAAATTTAGATCATTTTTCAGAAAGGAATTAGTAACATCAACAGATGTCGTCAAATATGGAAGTTAATTTTTATATAACTTATAAAAATATTTGATGAGGAAAATATTCATTTTTCTTTTAAAAAACTAAATTTTAAAACATGAAACCTATTGAAAAATAATTACATTAAAAATAATTATCAAACAAATATTGAATGATTGAAATAAATAAAAAAACATAGAAAAGATTCTTGAATATATTTTTCCTTAATAATTGATAAATGAACCATGAAGAGATTTTGAAAAACATTTTCTTTAAAAACATATAAAATAAGAATGATAAATTTTTGACAAAATTTTTCTTTGAAAATAAATTTAATATTTTAAAAGTACTATTGATATCATTTAGATAATATTCTTTTAAAAACATTTAAAACATAAAAGAGAATCTTAAAAAAATTAATATAATTTATAAATAATTTTTTAAAAATCCATTTTACTTGAAATCCAATTTAAATTAAATCAATTTCTAGAATATTAGGAACAAATTATATAATAAATTTAACATTGTTGAATTAAAAAAGAAACATCAGGGAAATAATGGTCATGATGGTGGGTAAGTCTATACATTTAGAGTATTTCTTTTTCAGCTTAAAAGTTTAAATTTTTTTTGATTAGAAATAAAAAACCAAATTAAATTAAAAAATCAATGAAATTAAAAAATGGGTAACAGTTTCCCTTAAACATAATTGAATAATAGTAAAAAAATTAGAAAAAAATTATAAAACATGATTTTGAAAGAGCATAGATTTTTGACAGAAAGGTGAAATAAAGTCATATTTTCATAAAACATTTTCTTAATTATATTTAATACCAAAGAGTGGGAAAATAGTACCATTATGTGTATATAATTTGAATAAAAAGTGGGTAATAAATTTCATAATATTTCTAAATAAGTGGATCATAATATTTCATCTATGGAATCAAAATCATAAACAGTATCGATAAATGATGAGATTGTAGAAATAACCCACTACCACTTTGGAAACATTGAATAAAAATAAAATGTGAATAATAACATTAAATTAATCTGAAAATGTCAGGAAAAAGTTTATATTCATGATATAACATGTCAATGATTTTCTATACACCACATAGAAAATTATTGTTTCATAACATTGCATGTGTCACAAAGAAGGAAAGTTGAGAAAAAATTATGTTACTGTCTTGGTAACATTTGAAACATAAACACCAAGAAAAAAAAATCATAAAATGGATATTTAATTACCCATGAATTTAATTATATTGTTCATATAATACATCCATATTTATTATACATAAAACATGAAATAAACGAGAGGTTAGTAACACATGTGTCACACAGAAATGAGAATTGAGATGAAATTATCTAACCTTATATATTAACTCTCTTCATACTCATTATGACCTCATGTACCATAAATTTAATATTATTATACTTATAAAAAAGAACCATATCATTATTTTAAATTCTTTATATGAATTGGATATGAATTTATATTACTTTTTAATTAACAACTCCATGTTAATTTTGTGTTTTGAGTAATATGAGCTTTATTTTTTGTATATGTTTTGACATGTTATTCGGGATCACCTTAATTAGATCAGGATTAAATTATTTAATTAATGTAAAAAATGATATAAATAACAAATATATATTCAGTAAATATGTACTTATAATAATCTATATATGATATATGGATGAAGTGAAATACATTGTTCATGGTTACAGTAGGACGTACATACTCATGAAAGTTGTTTCCATTTAATTGTCATACTAAAACAAAGGAAGTAAATTAAAAATATGTCTATATATAAATATATTAAAATTATATTAGAAATATTATTATTTATATATATAATATTTTTACTAAAATCATCATTAATACATTCCACATATGGTGTGAACTAATCACATCACATTAAAGAGGCAGTAGTCCAGACTTCCCCAAATGAAATTATCATATTTACAGAAAATGAGAAGAATAAATTTAGGATATATATTGTAATTAAAGAAGAATAAATACATAATAAATACCATAAATTTCATATAAAAATACTATGACCATCATAATTACCAACCATGAGAGGTGGTAAATTAAAAGCAAACAACCTCATTTCGTGAGGTGGTAGTTCTTCATACACAAGAACAATAAATTCATTTCCCATTTGATGGAAGTGTGAATAGTTTTTTGTTAAACCCCTATAATAAAAACGTACTGGTATATTGAGGATAGATAAAATATTATATAATCATGTAATAATAATAATAAATACAAAATAAATACCAAACATATCACATAAAAATAGTGTGACCATCATAATGACCAACAATGAGATGTTGTAATGGAAAAGAGAACAACATCATTTTGTGGGGGTTGTAATTTGTTATATGCAAGAATGATTAATTAGTTACCCATTAGATGGAAGTGTGCATAATGTTTTATTAAAACCTTTTAATAACAAAAGTGTGACCATCATAATTACCAACCATTAGAGGTGGTAAAGGAAAAGCGAGCTACCTCATTTTGTGAGGTGGTAGTTAGTCACACACAATAAAAATAAATTAGTTTCCCATTATATTGAAGTGTGTATAATATTTTGTTAAACCATTATAATAAATTCTTCATTTCATATTGAAGATACATATAATATTATATAATCACTGAATAAGAAGAGTTTAGGTGGTGGAAAATGAAATAAAACAAAGGATCTTAGTGAAGGGTGAAACCTCTTCTTTGGGAAACTCCACTTGGTTTGTACCAAAGTGTTTAATAGGATGGAATTATTCCATGTGGGAGGCTTCTAGGATGAATGGAGGGTTCATTGTAGATTCTTTTAGTAGTGCTTGGGTGATCCAAATGTCTTCATATGTGATAGTAAGTTATAAGGTTGATTCCCCTTTTATATTAGAGGAGGAGTGGCATTCTAGTAAATTTTTTAAAAGGGAAATCGAGCCACTTTTTTACTATGTCATGTGGCCCCAATAATACTCACAATTCAAGAAAATGAAGGGTATGGTCGAAATGTACCATCTAATGACTATTTTAAGTGTCTTGGTCATTTTTACCTTAATTTTAGAGTTTAGTTCTTTATTATGAAAGTTTTTCTCTTAATCATTGTAATTAATTTTAATCATCGTGACTACTATTCTTGGTCCAAATTATGTTGAAATTTTTAGAAATTATATATTTTTCTGATTAAAAATCTGGAATCTATTTACTAAAATTCTATTCCCAAAATTGGAAAAAGTTAATTTAAATTTAATCCAATATATGGGATGGGAATTCTAGTGTTTAATTTAAAAATATTCTAATGTTGGAAATGTTTTTACATCCAAATTAAATAGGAAATTGAATCCTATTACCTAAATTAGATTAATTGATTTACTATCAATCTAAAAAAAATTATAATATAAATAAAAAATAATTTATCAATATAAATAAAATAAATTATAAATTAGTTTTGAATTAAATATCTGTGTTTTTCACTTTCTTCAAAAAATAAAACTTATCAAAAAAATAAAAAAATAACCTCAAGTAAATTTTTATATTATAATTCAAAAAATGATGTTTATTTTTTCAACTAAGAATTATAAAATTTTCAAAGTCATATTTAAATTGGGTTCATCACTAAAAGGTGGTAAAATTACTTTTTAAGAAAATATATCTTTTTATTCATAAATTTATATATATTCTTTTCTTATACCAATAAAATCTATGGGATGAGTATCAAAAATTTTGAATTAATAAATAATAACTAAATTTGAATTATGAAAATTTATCAAATTTGGTTTTTTAAATTTATTATGATCAAATTATGTTTGTATGTAGTAAAATATTTTTCTTAGAAAATGAATTTATTCATTGTCAAATAGTTATTACATTCATTCCTAACTAATCTTATCAGATTGGATTAATTTTATATACATTTATAAATCATATTTTAATAATTTATTTGATCTTATTTAAAACATACATTCCAATAGATTTGTGTTAACTCTAATAATATTTTAATAACAATATTAACTGTATTTTATTGTTTGTTAATAGTCAACCATGCATGTAAGGAAAGACATCAAAGGGTCATTGTATTGTGTATAAGATAAGGAAAACATATTGTTGGGTTTATCTTAAGAAAATATATGTGTTCCATGTATAGAAATCAAAACATGTAGTTGCGTATTAAAAAAAGGCACCCTTACTGCTTTCATAAAACAAAATCTATATTCAGTATTTATTGAAATAAAAATATAAAAAGATTAAATTAATTGAAAAATAATAATTCAAAAGATACTAGGTTATTTCATTTTACCCCCATTAAAATGATCATCACTATAAAAATTCATCTATGTTTTGAAAGACCTAATATATGAATATTATATTCATAAAACCCACATCATAGAAATAAATACAAAAAATTAAATTAAAAATGGGAATTTGAAAATCCAATAGTTACCCATAGTAACACATAATTAGTTTTACACATAAGAGAGCATATGAGGTTAGTGAATACATGGGAATGGAAAAAATGTGTAAATAATTATAGAGATTTATAAACATCACTTATGACATGAAACTTGGTGATCGAGAGAAGGTTAATAATCAAAAAAGCATAGAATGAAGATTCATTAAAGAGGCCATTGATATCATAAAAATGGTGATAGTAGAACTACATTTTATTTCTATACCCACATTATAAATTTAATTATTTTTTAAAAAAAATAATATACACTTAGATGATTTTATTAAATTTCATAAGTAAAATCTCACCCTTTTGTGACTTCACCAATTTCCACTTCACCAATTTCTCCAAAATGAAATTGAATTTTTCATTCTTATTGTAGTAATAGATCATGATATCCATGATATGTCATCCCCTATTTCATTTGTTACCATTAAAAAATTGTGGCTAAAAGAAGTTATCCAATATTTCTAAATCCTTTGGTAGGGAGGCAATATATTATCCATACACACATCATTTGAATTTAAACTTATACATTCCATTAATGGATAGCTTCTAATCTTTCTAAAAGATGAAAATAATAAACATTTTAAATAAGGACATGAAATTAGCTTAACATTCTTACCTCATATATCACAATGTATCTATTGGTTGTCACATTCAAAACATGCTAATACCCTCATCCTATATTCGATTGAAATAGGGTATTAACATAAATTGCCTCCAATAATTTTGGGAAACTTGTATTATTAATTATTTGAATGATTTCTGGATATATTCTTCTGATACAATAATTTATGAACTTCATTCATGATGACATAAGACATTTTTTTCAACAAATCAATAATTACTTCTAGGGTAATCATTACTGTCAAATTTACCTTATCCATATCCATCACCTCTTTATCTATGATAAACATAATTTTATCAAAAACAGTGACACATTAAGTGTTACATCCCCTAAATCCAAATATCACCTTACCAATAAATCCATTTTCTTGTTCATAGACAACATTAAATAAATTTTTCGAAATACTTAAGGAAAACATGTTCTTAATGATTCATATGAAATTATTCTTGAATTCCTATACATAAATATTTCAATCATCCAACTTTATTATTAAAATTTTTCTCATGATTCATCAACTTATCCTTTAATACTCCTTCCCTAGAATATTGAATATGAATCAAGACAGAATGTTACTCAACCTCAATCCAATCATGCTTATAACAATAAATGTATATAATACTGGAAGAACATAAAATTCCATTCATATGTATTTTTTGGTCTCTTTATCATCAGTAGTGTAACCAATACTCCAATAAATTCTTAATTCCCATCATGAGATTTAAACTTATGAATCAATTTTGGTAATGTCCATATGTTCCACATCTAAAACATTCAATGTTATACTAGTTGTTCAATTTGTTTACCCAAACAAGAAAGCATAGTGTGAGAAACCCTTATCATATAAAAAACCACATATTCCTAAAAATTTAACAATAGGATGTATAAATAATTACACTCACTTCATTAATCTATAAAATGTTGGGTTTATACTAGGATATTCATAGTGATCTACTATTTCAATGTTTTTATGGTTGGTAAAATTTTTGTGAATTCCCAAGGGATATCCATCAGGATAGTCAAACAAGGTGTGCAGTAAGGCCTATTGTTATATAAAATGTTATATAGAAGTTAGACCAGGTACACCATTTAAAATTTGTTACACCTAGGTCCATATGTTCAGTATCCACATCTACTTTTTGTATCTATATGGGGATGTATTTTTTAGACACCACTAAATCTATCATTTACCAAAATTACTAGACATTTTACTGTGCTTTTACTTATACTTAGACTTATCCTTATAATTAACCATTGGGTTCCAACCTTTAAAAATTATATCTATTCTTTTTATCCATGATTTCAGGATAATCCGAGACCATTTTCTTAATGTTTACCATTCTATGCTTTTTTTAGTGTTTTAAAACTCTAATTAAGAATTTGTAACCATAATAAAAATATAATTATACTAAATGATGTTTTTCCTATTACTATATTTGAAAATTAAAAATTTGTTGGTTGTCTAATGATTTCAAGTTAGTTTGACGTCTTTTCCCTATTATTGACCATTCCACACGCGTTTTAGTATTTTAAAACACTAAAAGCCCCATCACGGCAATAATGGTAAAAACATCATTCAGAATGATGTTTCATTAGTTCCAAAATATCATTATTTAATGTATTGTGGGTTTCACTTGATTTTATGTCAATTGGAAGTCATTTTAAAAGATTTTTATTATTCTACTAACGTTTTTCTATTTTAAAACAGTAAAAATGAATTTATATCCATAATAGAAAAAATGACATTTAGAATGATGATTATTTATGTTATTATATTTAAAAAAATTAATCTATGGTGGTTTTCCCTTGATTTGAAGACATTTCAATATCAATTTTTAATTTTTTTACCGTTCTATACACATTTTAGTTATTAAAAAACTAAAAATATGTTTATGTTAATGACTGGAAAAAATTTAATCAGAATGATGTGTCATATATTTATACATTAAAAAATTAAATGTAAAGGTTTTTCCCTCTAATTTCTGGACAATCTTATATTGTTTTCATGGTTTTGACCATTCCACGAACATTTTAGTGTTTAAAACCCTTAAAATGAGTGTACGACTATAACAGAAAAACGTCTTTTCAGAATGATGTGTTTTAGCTCCTAAATTTCTAAATTAAATCTATGGTGGTACTCCATTGATTTTAGAATAATAAAATTCCTTTTCATATATGTTTGAATATTCCACACACATTTTTGTGTTTTAAAACACTAAAAACGTATTTACGACAATTATTAGAAAACGATCATTCAGAATGATGAGTCATCAGTTTCTACATTTTTTTATTTAAATCTACAGTATTTTTCTTTAATTTCAAGAAAATTCGACATTGTATTCTTAGTTTTGACCATTCCACACGCTTTTTAGTGTTTTAAAACACTAAAAACACATTTATAACCACAACAGACAAACCATAATTAAGAAGGATGTGCGATCAGTTCCTATATTTCAAAGTTAAATATACTGTGGATTTCCCTTTATTTCAAGACACTTCGGCGTTTTTTTCCTAATTTTGACCATTCCAAAAATGATTTGGTGTATAAAAAACGTTTTGGCATCCATAACAGGAAAACTCTAATTCATAATGATGTGTCATCGGTTCTTACATTTCAAAATTATATATATGGTGGTTTTTCCATGATTTTAGAAAAATAAAATATCATATGTCTGGTTTTGAGCATTTCAAACGTGTTTTAGTGTTAAAAACCACTTAAACACATTTATATACATAACAGGAAAACCATCATTCTAAATTATGTGTCATAAGTTACAATATTTAAAAATTAAAACGACGGTGGTTTTACCGTGATTTATCATCAACTTATGGTCATTTTCTTTGTTTTTACCATTCCATGCATGTTTTTTAATTTTAAAGCACTTAAAATTCACTTAGGACCATAATGAGAAAAATGTCATCCAGAGGAAGTGAAATCAGTTCCTACATTTCACAAATCAATTATTGGTGGTTTCCCTTGATTTTAGTATAATCTGATGAAATTTTCATGGTTTTGACAGTTATATGCATGTTTTACTGTTTTAGAAAACTAAATTTTTTTTACGTCCATAACATGAAAATTATAATTTGGAACGAAGTATCGTCAGTTATTACTTTTTAAAACTAAATCTATCATTGTTTTACCCTGATTTCGAGACTATACGACATCGTTTTCTGGGTTTTGACCATTCTATGGAAATTTTAGTATTTTAAAACAATAAAAACTTTTTTAGAGTCATAACATGCAAACCATCTTTTAGAATAATGTCCCATAGATTCCCACTATTAACAATTAAATATACAGTTGTTTTCCCCAAATTTTAGAACAATTTGGTATCATTTCCCTAGTTTTGACCATTCCACAAAAGTTTTAGTGTTTTAAAACACTAAAATGCATTTATGTCCATAACATGGAAATGGTCATTTGGAATGAAAATATGCCAGTTCCTATATTTCAAAATTAAATATACAGTGCTTTTCCTCTATTTTTAAGACAATCCAAGGTAGTTTTCCATGTTTTGATGGTTCCAAAAACATTTTAGTGTTTTAAAACACTAAAAGCACATTTACGATCATAACGATAAAATCTTCATTCGGAATGATGAGTCATTGGATGATAAATTTCAAAATAAATATTTCTGTCGATTTCCCATTTTTTTTAGGGAAGTCCAAAATCATTTTCATTTTTTGCAAATTCCATGCTTGTTTTAGTGTTTTATAATACTAGAAATGTGTTTAGGAACATAATGGAAAAACAATCATTCCGAATGAAATCCTGTGGGTTATTATATTTCAAAATTAATTCTACGATTGTTTTACCATGATTTCAGGACAATATGACATCATTTTCCCACTTTTAATTGTTCCATGCTTGTTTTATTGTATTCAAACAGTGAATATTTATTTACTACCATAATGAAAAAAACTTCATTTAAAATTACATGGAATTGATTCATAAATTTCACAACTTATTCAGTAGTTTTTACCCGATATCATGACAATAAGACTTCATTTTTATGTTTTCACTATTCCATGCATGTTTTATTGTTTTATATCACTAAAAATGAGTTTATGGGCATAACAGGTGACCCTTCATTCCAAATATGAGAACTCAATTCCTATATTTCAAAAATAAAATCTATGTAGTTTTACCATATTCCCAGGACAATTTTACATCATTTTTCTAGTTTTTGTCATTATACATATGTTATAGTGTTCTAAAACACTAAAAATGTGTTTGCAGACAAAAAGATCAAACCATCAATTATAATGATGTGTTTTCAATTTTTACTTATCACAATTAAATCTACCATATTTTTCTAATAATTTTATTATAATCAGATTTAATTTTACTGGTTTTGACCCCTCCATGCAGTTTTTAGCCCATCAAAACACAAATATTGTGTCTACAACCCTAATAAGAAAACCGCCATTCAGAATGACGTGTTTCTAGTTCCTACATTAAAAAATTAAAAATATGATCATTATAACATTATATCTATAAAATACAATGTCCTTTTTTATTTTTACCCCTTGATGCATGTTTCTAAAATATTGAAATCCTTTAAAATTCCTTATTGAGTCATTCAGAGAACACTACATGTTGAATGGATGTTTGGTTTTCTTTTACATATAAAAATAAATTCAATGGTGGTTTCTGTAGGATTTCACATCGATACAAGATATTTTTTTTATTTTTTTTATTTTCAATTGTGAATTTTAGTGTTTTAAAACACTAAAAACCGATTTATATACATCACAAGAAAACTGTAACTTAGATTGATGTGTTGTCCACTCTTATATTTCACAAATTAATATTTTGTTTATTTCTAATGACAATTTTTGTAATCATTGAAATTTTTTTAAATAATTATAACAGTATAATTAATATATTATTGAAAAAATTAATCATTTAATACTATTTTTATATTAGTTTAATTAATTACTAAAATGTAGATTAGATATCATATAGCATTCTATGTAGAAATTTTATTAAATAAAAAGAGTTTTATATTCTAGACCATCAGTTATTTCATGTTCAACAATTATTTAGCAGAAATTTCTATAGTTTAGTGGATGTTTTTATATGTGTTTTATTTTTTTGGTACTCTCTGGTTGGTTTTATTTAGTTGGAAAATGTCATTTAACAAAAAATAATATAGGATAATATAAATAAACCGTTTATTAATTATTTATCAGTGGATATGAGGATCCATATCTAAATAAAAAATATACCTTTTTTAGTGTTGGTTATCAAAAATTTCACCTATAGAGATTTGGTTGTTTTTTTTGTTATTTTAAAATGTGTTAATGATCTATGGAATTCATAAGTTACCTCACCATGATGATATATAATGCTATAAATTTATTTTATAATCAATCCAATCATCCAAAGAAAAAAATAATCTAAAGAATTTTCTATTTGAAACCACCAATGATCCTATGTTTTCCTATAATAGTCTTGTTCTCACACTTTCTCATTTAATATTTCAATATCTATTTTTGATTCATGATCAACAACACTACGTGAACCCTCACTGGGTGTATCAGTAATGGATGATACTACCCACCTAAAGATAGCTAAAGAAGTATGCATAAAACATATTCCCCATACACGTCTGAGAGGCTCCTTACCTAAAAATAATCTAACTACAGAGTTTTGGGATGTTGATATTGATTATGAGGGGTTTTTCATGCTATATTTCATTAATTTTAACCTATTAATAAAAAAATATTAACAATGATTTTTTAAAATATCTAAAGATAATAATGTTATCTAATTATAAAATTTTCCTTAGTATTTATTATTAATTCATAACTATAAAAACATAATGTTGAAAATTATATTATAACACAAACATTCCTTACACCAAATTAATTGGGGATGGCTGAATGTAACAAATGTTGCCAAATTTGCATTGTCAGATCTATGTAGCGAACCCCATTTAATTTTCTGTAAGGCTTTTTTCTATTATAATAAATTATTTATTATTAACTTTTTCTGTAAATGAAATAACATGAAATTGGAATGAAAAGTACTTACTCCAACATCTTTGGTTGGGTAATTTAAAAAACACCCTTCGATTTTCCTAAGAAAAATAAACAACACATCTATTCAACCATTAGAGTGACCTAATTTATTATCCTTTAAACCAAATAGTAATCAAGTAAGAAAAAACAATGATTTATAATAAAATTTTACAAATAATATTGAATAAAATACAAAAAATTCTTTTTCTTAATAAACCCCGAGACCTTACCTTGTGAGGAATGACCTATTTCTCAAAAATTGTAGAATTGTTTTAGATAATTCCTTAAAAATCATCATTAATAAATAATATAATTTTATTGAGTTTATTTTATTAATATACTATAAAATATATAATTACCTCATGAGATGCTTCTATGTTGATATCAACAATGAGATTACATTTCTCATGATAAACTTCTTTATTTAATTTTTCATAAATTTGTTTTGAACTTAGATAGTTGTCAATAAACTCATTTCATAATTTCCATATAAAATCTCTTCATTTCATTCCCATGTTTTTCAAAGTCCATGTGTGTGAAACAGAGTCAAGGGCATCAGAATGAAAGCACATATAGAAATAAAAATACTTGACACTTTATCATGATTTTAAAATAATATAAACATGTCATTTAAATTAGTTTCCAAGGAATATTAAATTAATATTTCTTTTACTTGATTATCAATGATTTCATTTCCATGCAATAGGAATAAGCCACCATATTTATAATTGACACTCAAACTCATTATATCACAAGAAAGATTTCAAATAATCTTCCTATAGATTCTGAAATAATCACCGGTAGGCACCCCAAAATCATAAAATGGAATGATAAACATGAGGTCCTTGAGGTCACATACATCTGATGAGTTCATATATATATCTGTTTAATGGTTGTATTTGTCTATTTGAAAAATTCATTAAAAAATTAATAAAATTTAATGTTTTTTATTAAAATGAGACACATACATGTAATAGTACCTCACCAATATACCCTAGATGGAGGTGTGAAGAACTGCTTCGTCACTGGAGGTAAATTTGTAGTGGGATTCTAGTGAAATCTGGGGTAATAGATGGATCTCTAGAAGTCTCACCTATAATCGAATCACTACAATCCATAGAAGGTTATGGTAGTGGTGGAGTTCTATGGGATGCTAATTTTCTAGGATGCAGAATTGTTTTTGTTCTAAAAATTCTCACATTTTAAATGATTAAGATCTATATTCTTAGAAATTTATTCTATTGAAATTTTATTTAAATGAATGTATTTTTTTTTTCAAAAAATGAATGTCTTTTATAAACCATTTTAATTTATTTTTTATGGATTCTCATGGAATTGTTTATTACAATAATGATTATTTTTAGGACATCATTAATTATGTGGAACAAATAGATATAAAATAAAATATCTGAATCATATAGTATGAATCACTCTTATATTTTAATAAATTATTTGAATATTATATATATTTAACACAAAATTATAATCATAACTAAATCTTATGGTATTTAATAGAGTCCTATATTATATCATACAGTAGATCTGTGATATAGTTTATGTAATATAATGTTAAAATTCATATTTATATATTTGTAATTATTACAATATTAATCATTATAACAATTCATATAATCACTTATAATAAATATATAATCATAAAGATTTTTATAAATTATTATATAAAAACATCCATAAATTTCTGTAGCTACCAATGAGATGTGGATTTTTGGAAATGTTATTTAATGAATTAATGAAAAATAAAGAATGTGATCCATATATGTTTGTGGTAGTGTAAAATAACAAATACTAGATTATTTATTCTTTAGATGTCTTCCTTAATGATATTTAATGATTGGGTGACAAAACAACTTTTGGTGATCTATCAGTCCAGAAATAGTATATATAGATTTTGGTGACCGATATAAAAGCATTATAAGTTAGAGTAAGAGAACAATTTGTTCATGATAATCGTCAAGTATAATTTATCGATATATATCACTAAGTTTCTTTGGTACACCTAGTTATTTTACTGTATTTTTAATTGATTTTTATTTTTTGATTAGAGATTCGTATTTAAAAGGGATTCATTCAATCTTTATAAAAATAGGATAATCTAAACAAACCCATTGGAACTCTTTCATGTTATAATTGAAAATAAAATTTTGAAACCATTTTAACATGGATTATAAAATGATGTTTGTGTCTTGATTGACATTGGGAAGTGATCATAGTCACTCTATCTAATTTATGTACAAAATATTTATGGTTATGTGAAATTGTATGCAAGAACCCACAATCATCATACACTGAATGAGTACCATTGATACTTTATATTATTTTATCTATCTATCTTTATATATAAGATATTATTATCGTTTATAAAACCAAAATCATATATATTTCCTAATTAAATTCAATTATTTTGATTAAAAAACTATCATTGTTATATATAAATGAACAAAATAATAATTTTTCATAATATGTGTATTGATCCCTTTATAATTAACTTTATTATAAAACCACTCTCATTATGTTATTTCATCACAATAAATTCCCATTAAATTGGGTATTCACTCTATGAAGGGTAGGGTGAATCTATGTGATCCAATTTACATATTTCAACTGAACATTTAATTTATTTTTCTTATTTCTAAAATTTAATCTTTGTTATAGTGTATATATCTATTTATGAATTCTTATCATAGCTGACCAAATTAAAAAAATTAAGCCAATGGTAATATCTTGTAGTATTTTATCAATGATCAAGGATAATGTAGGAATATACACTATATTGTTTCTAGGATGAGTTTTATATAAAAAATAATCTAGAATAAAATATATTTCATACAAATTCATGATATTATGTCATATATAACACTATAATTACATGGGGTGTGTGTGTATAATACACTATAATTCTACTCAATAATATATTTTGGGTGCGGATGATGCATCCATTAAGGGGGTCTTCGTTGCTGCCGAGGAGGGGATCTATGTCGGGTAGAGGGAGGTCAAAGTGGGGGGGTCTACATCAGCACATATGAGAGGAACAGAGCCATGGTGAGGGAGCATCGGGGGGAGGTCATGGGGATTGGGGACAGAGGAGGGGGGGGGGGTTGCCTCACCAGTGAGCCAGCCAGAGAGGATGATAAAGGGAGAGGGTCACGTGGGTCAGGGTCGGAGGAGGGGGGGTTGTGTCAGCAGTGAGCCGATCACAGACTAAGTTAGAGGGGGTAGGGTTGCACGTTGAGGGTTTGGGGGAGGGGGTTTTGGGATCAGGGATTAAGATCTTGGGGTCACCATCAGGGAGAGGAGAGGAGGTCGGGGGTGGTTGGTGGAGGTGGGATGGGGATGTGAAGGGGTCGGGGTCTTAATGAATGGAGAAAGAGAGGTGGATGGAATATGGATTTTTTTAACCATTTAGTATTTGTTTAATTGAAACTTATGCTAATTTAAATAATAAAAAAATATCATGATTGTTTCATAAAACTATAGTGATATTATTTTTTTAAGACAATATTTTTTGCAGTGGTTACTAGAATCACCATTAATAAACTACACTAACCATATATTTTCTTATTTTTTTTGAGAACCTATCCAAATAGTTAAAAATCATACCATCCCTACCATGTGGAGTAAATTGAGTAAAACCATTAGGTCAACTCAACAACATAGGAGTTTCCTGGGTGGGAACCCATCAATTCTAGTCATCATCTACAATATGTGACATAGATTCCACAAAGAGATGCCGAGGAGGTGGTTCCTAAACCAACTATAAAAGTTGGGGGCACCCAATAAGAGATACTGCTAGGGGGTATTTGATAAATTTAGCCCCAGATATGTCTTATATCCCTGCTATCACCAATCATATTGAAGACTAATTGTGTGCCCTAACAGTGGTCTAGAATCAATCCCATATCATCACTATCTAGGATCTTATGACTACATCAAAACTCGCATGGGAGACTATAGAATCCAAGGGATCATCAAAACCCATAGGCCTAGTGGTAATTTTACCATATTTTATCCCTGGATAATCTTAAATAAAGGAACTAACCCCTAAAAAGTTATAACGACAACCAACCACTCCAACAATAAAATGGGCACTGACCCCTCAAATTATATCACATGCACCAACCCATAAAACAGTTTCATTGGAACTGAACACTAAAATAAGATCAACAGAACAGACCCCTCATATGTTATTGTGGGCCCCGACCCCTCAAATGGTTCAATGGGAACCAACCATCCAAATGGTATTCCAGGCATCAACCCACCAAATATTATTCTCTATACAGGAGGTGAAATAGTCTTCATGTGTCTCAGTCAATATGATATCAGTCTGATATAATTAATACTAATCAAATGAGTATGAGAACACACCTAAATAGTACAATAATACCATCCTATAGTCACTCTATTCACTACAGGTTAACCAACATTCTACCATTGGAACATAATTTAAACTCTCGATATTGTCTTTTAGGCATATATAAATGTTTCTACCAATTATTTCGGTATTTCAGAGGGTAATAACAATGAACCATACAACCAATGGAAGTATTGGATTTAGTCTCTAGAGTCATTGTCGCAACACCCATCATTATCCAGTAACCCTACTAAGATTATATAAGAGGATATTTTAATGGATTCGATTATCCATCCCCTTGAGGATGATAATAAACTTTATGCAGAAGAACAAATAACTCTACTCAAATGATAGAATAAGGATCTCAAGTAAATAATTGTATGAATAGTCTTGATAAATCTACCTTGGTTTGATGTACCAGTACCTTTCAATGAAATACCTCACTATAGTGATTATCCCAGTCTACAGGGCTAGGGGAATTTTCATATCTTCCATCCACTCATCGAGTGAAATCCAAACATTTTTTCTCCTCTCCCCGGCCCATAGGGTAGTCTGATTTTCAATATTTTCCACCCCCTCATATGGAATTTTCTAGAAACCATTTTTCATTAGATATCACCACAAAGCCTTCAGGATATTTGGTATATTTTAATCATTCAGAGGCATATGTGACATCCAAGACCCCTAATGCTTCATCACCTTCCCCCGAACCAATGTGAACTAAGACTCTGTACACAAGTTTCAAAACTCAACCATACACCAATTCAAATGGAAGTATATATAACAGGCGATAGAAGTAGAATATTCTCCCATATCATGTATATATACAATGAAAATAATATTCCTTCCAATCAAGCCATGTTCTCAGTTACGTCAACTATTCCATGTATTTTTATTGATTGAGCTCTCAGAGATGAGGAATACAAGTGTGGAGATGCTGGTGGGTCATGGAAATCTTTTCTAAAAAAATCAATTTCTCAATCAGACAATAGAATTATGTTTTTTATCTAAATATTGGATTCAAGTACAGATGGATTTGGTGATATTGGAACCAACTACAACTGAATCCTAGCTATAGTCATTTAATCACATTGAACAGGATGCATTAGTTGTGCTATGGAGAACAAGCTACCTACCTTCTAAGGATAAATGAAAATATTTCAATGAAAGACTAAAAAATTAATTCATTCTAAAAAAATAATTTATCCATGTAGTTGTAGTTTTCCATGGAAAATGGTATAATAGAATATCTAATAATAAGAATGTCGAATGAGGTAGGGTTTATAGGAAATGAAAACCATTTACCTACTATAAATAACTCTAAAACACAACAAATATCTTATTTTTCTTTATGGATTTGTTGTAGAAACATGTAAGTGCAGGATTGATAGAGTTGAGGGATTTGGAATATCATTTAATATGTATGAGAGTCATATAATCTGAATAATATGAGTTACTTTATTGAGAGCTTATTCACCATTTTCCTTACCAAAATATGATAAACTACAATTCCAGTATCCTTAATGATGGAAATTAAACATCATGGACCACATATCTAATGTATGATGTTAAAATGCATGGCTGAGGTCCTTTCTACATTAAATTAAATATAAAAATTTTACAAAAAAACATACATATTGATTCTCATTCAAAAAAAATCATAGGGATGCTTGGATCCTATATCATAGCCATGATTTGTATATTAATGTCCTCAATACAAGATGTTAAACTAAATGACTGATGTCCTTTCTTCATGACATTAAATATCACATTTTTTCTAAAACTACAACTTGATTGAATCTCATCCTAATTATATATATATATGGATTCATGTGTCCAATTTCTTTCCCCAACCACTTATATTCGTATCCTTATAATAAGATTTTAAACTTCATGAATGATTTACTTTTGGAATAAAATTCAACTACACATATTTTCTAGAATAATGTACATCTTGATTCTCATCCAAATGAGATATTTAGGGACTCTTGAATCACATATCATGGTGCATCCGCCTATATTCACACCCTCACCAGAAGACATTAATCTACCTAGATGATGTACTTTACTCACAACATTAAGTTGTATATGATTTATAAAACTGTGTACATCTTGATTCCCATACTAATGAGATATATACGGATTCCTAGATCCTATATCCTAGCCCATACACATCAATTCACATCCTTATTGTGAGACATTAAACTGAAAATTTGATGTCGTTCCCATACACCATTACACTTAACATGTTTTCTAGAACATTGTAGGGCGTGATTCTCATATTATGTGATACTTATACACATATATCCTAGCCCAACAACATATATACACATCTTTATCGTTTGATAATAAACTAAAATGAACATTTCTTGGTTACAATATGAAAACATATATGATATATAAATATCTACTAGACATCATCAGTATCATGTGAAAATGTTTTCTTCTAGAAGAGTCATAGATACAATACAATCTCGATTCTAGTTATGTCACAAAATAACACATACCACTTATTCTCTTACTAATAACATTATCTGATAGGTCCACATACCCAAAAAATCATACTTTATCCTCAAGGAAACCTTTACAAATTAGGAAAGCTTTAGACAATAGAAATCATTCTCATACCCTTACTAGTTCAGGTAATGTCTTCAATCATATCTGTGTGGAGACCAAGGAGTGGGTATAAATCATTACCCCCAAGCATAATACCCATCATCATATTTTGATGGAACAAGGAGTATAAGAGTGGGAATATATCCCTTGTTCAATAAAATACATTGAACAACATATCTTGGATATTGAGATAATATATGCATATATTCTTATAAATACCATTTGGATGTGGTAGTGCTTTGTGATTGCAATAAAAGAGATCCTATGATATATTTTTCAAAATATGTGGGGATGGGAATTATTCCTATCCTCATATCCAAAGAATCACTTCACACTAATTACTATGAAAAACTAGCTAATCTATACCAAGCACATATCCAGGCTCTTGTGAAGGATGTTTGTCATCATATTTCAATAAAGGTCATTACATCATGACTGGGATCATATCCCTATTCCAACCGGGGATCACCATGGGAGAGTGACACATGCCTCGAGATAAATTTATATTCCTATCTCAAATTACTAGAGGAATATTGGAAGGGCCTAGGATCAGACTCATATCCCATTCTTGGCCAGGGCTCACCAAGAGATAGTGGAACATACCTCTGGTAAGGTTCATATGTCTTTCAAAAAAAGAAAACTGGAATACATTAAAGTCCTAGGATTATGTTCAAATCCTGTTTTTTGTTAGAGGATCACCACGTTATAGTAGCACATTCCTTGGGACAAGCTCATACTCCAATCAAAGTAGCTTCTCAAAATATCCCAGTAGCTTATTAGAGAAGGATCATATTCCTTCTCCCAATTCGGAGGTCCTTATCCATGATATGATGGGGAATTCATATTTAGAAAAGGATAATATTTTCTTCCTTCCAAGGATCACCAAGTTATAGTGGCACATGGCTCAATAAATTCTTGTATTCAAGTCGAAAATCACTACTGACCTATTTCAAAGTCCCAACATCTGGATAATATCCCCATTCTAGTTGAGGATCATCTAGTGAGAGTAGGAAATTCCTCGGAAAATGGTTATATCCTTGTCAGGGAAGGTCGTTGATAGAATCAAGTAGTTTCTTGTCATTAGGCTCAAATTCGCATAGCACCATATGATTATCTAGAGATTTTGGCATCCATCATGTATCATGCTTATATCCCCACCCAACCCCAATATTAAGGATGAATTATTATATTCATCATGAATAGAAAGTATCAAACCACATACATTCTCAATTCCAAATTACCTTGTGGTTGTTCTGGACCCATTCTCAACACCCCAAGGGTACATAAAATCTTAAACAAAAGAATATGGCGATTATTTATGCAATAATACTCCTTATGGAAGAGTATATATGGATTGTAGGGAATGTAATCCTAACATCTTCAAGGATAAACCTCCCCATGGTGATATCTCCAATAGAAATGTATATCCTCCCCTTTCCCAAAAACCTACATATTCAAAGGGGATTAAAAATATTATACACCTTCATATAGAAATGTGGTAAAAAATACCAGGCACCATAGTATAGAAATATGATCACATTAATAGGGTTAACATTATATAGCGCACCAATAAACCATGTGTTGTACTTAATCAAGGTCAGTAGGAGACCAAGAGTGGAAACCATAGTGGTCATACTATGTGAAGACATATAGTTATAATGAAGAGGAGACTATCATAGAGATATGAAGAGTGTTTTCCAGAAGAATTCTTCCATACTTGCTCAGACCCATTTCCACAACCAATTAAGAGATCATAAATGGGTAGAAAATGGAGTTAAAAAGTTCTCCTTAACCACATGAAATTAAAATATATAGATTTCAACTTAACCACATAATGTTAAACTATGAGGATTTCATCTTAACCACATGATGTTAAACTATACTGAGTTCATTGTAACCACATAATGTTAAATTGTATAGTTTTTTTCCTAACCGCATGAATTTAAACAAAATAGAATATTTCCTCACCACATGGTGCTAAATTGTGTGGGAATCATCATCTCTTTGATGATCCATCACCCTTGATCTTGGTTAGAAAAAATGAAAGGTGAAATGCCCCCTTCCCCATGTGAATGTTATGTCCACATTGGGAATATCTTCACCAAAGAACTATGTGTGTCTTGATTCTTTCCATGATGGAATATGTAGTGATGATTGTGCCTCTATTATAGAGTCCATCCTCAATAATTTGTTTATATCAAGTCTGGTGATCGTTTTTTATAGCATGACATTGAAATGACCAGTGGTCATCCTCACTTCTTGACATTAAACTGTATGGATCCTCCAATTTTTCATCTTTATTCATGTCTGGTGATCCTCTTCCTTACCTTAGGATATTAAAATTCATGGCATACATCATCAACATAAGATTTTAAATTGCAATAATCCCCTAATTGTTCAACTTATTTCTTGTTGTGTTATCCTCATTCTTGTCGAATAACATTAAACTACATAGTAGACACCCTCCCCATAGGATGTTAAGCATCATAGATACCCCAATTATCATTTTAATTTACTTTTGGGGATCTTATTCCTAACCGAATTATATTAATATGATTGTAATATGTACTTATGACATGATGTAAAACATCATAGATCCATAGTGATACTCCCCTTTCATATTGGGTGACCCACGTCCTCATTGAATGATGTTAAACTATATGGTTGATGTCCTTACATCATTACATAAAACTTCACAGCTCTACAACATCCATATTCATTCACGACATTTTATCCTCATCATAGCCGCAAGATGTCAAACGACATGACTAATATCCTCTTCACATTTCATCAAAAATGAATGGGTTCTCTAGAAATACATATGTATTGATTCTCATTTTTTTATGGGATACGTAGAGGCAACATGAACCTATATATTGGTCCATCCAAAATATAATGAAAAAAATCCATTGTCCTGGTTGATTCCCACTAAATAATCATCATAGAAAACCATGAAGGAATAAATTCATGAATATTTGTATTACCTTTCCCACTAGAGTAAAGGAACCAAGACTTTCGGGTCGCATGAACCTATAAGGGACTTGTGATTGTGTCACCATTTCAAGGTCACATAAAGACTTCACGAGAAATCCATAACCAATGGAGAATCAGGTGAATTATTATTCAATTAATCTTAATGGTATTATGAAATATCTCTAGGAAACCAATGGAAACATGATGATAACTGAATGATCTCCCCTGCACCGATTGGTTTTTCATTAAAATGTTCCAGAAAAACAATCCAAAATTCATCTACGAATAAGGAGTAATAACATTCAAATGGAGAAACCCCTAGTGGTTGTAAAGATCATGCACTATATCATTGTTAAAGTGGATAAAATTACTCAATGATATTCTATAAAACTCATGAGACCACCAAATCATAGTAAAATAAAACAATAGAGATAGGGGGAAGAGGTGATCATGGTCATGAATGGAAATGAAGTGCACCACTAGACATCTGCAGGACACCACAAGTCATGGCGATATTTATACTTTATCTCGTGACATCCCATTGATTTTTCATCCTTGCTACATGGATATCCTCATGTATGTCTAGG
Source organism: Viscum album (assembly GCA_963277665.1). Lineage (NCBI taxonomy): Eukaryota > Viridiplantae > Streptophyta > Magnoliopsida > Santalales > Viscaceae > Viscum > Viscum album. Next base: position 1,593,625,651 of record OY728126.1, read on the forward strand.
AGACTCCATGACTTCCCTTCAACGCCCTAAGGATGAATGGATATCTTTTTATGCAACAAGCTCATCCGACCCCATATGAAACATATTGGTTATGGAGGAATCAACAAAAAATTGTGAAAATTTCCTTGACATTACCCAATAAAACATACAAAACCCCCCAAACATTGTTAAATAAAATAAAGGGGATAATGAGGATGAGGTGATAGGTTCTCACGGTTGCTAAAGGACATCCACTGCACCCATGAAAAAACTACAAGACACCATAAGACCATGTAATATTTTTCTCCTAGTATCATGAAATCCATCTGGCTTGTCCCCAAATACTACGCATAGGAAACTCTCAAGTAAAAAAGTCACATTCATTAAAGTGGACTTCTTGATGAAATAGATCATGTGGCCAAATAGATTTTTGTTATGTAATACATTGGTGACCGTCCAAAGTGATCATGCACCATACATAAGGTATATCACAGGATCATTCACATATCACACAAAGGGATACTATAATGATGTGTAAGGAACATACCTCTTGTATACTAGATCATGTGAGACATAAAATTAATTGATATTGAACAAAAATAAGTTATTTTCAGTATAGGGGCCAAAACTAGGACCATAGGTTGAATACTATAATGAAATACATACTCAATGGCCCTCATGCTCTTCATGTGATTCATACAGTGACACACAACAACATAAAGACTTGTATCTCAAATAAAGTGAAACACCTTCTATATGCAACTTGGGAGACATGAAGTCCTATGGGTGTGTCAGAGAAAGTCACATGCCCCTAGGCACACCAAATTGATCTCGTGATATCCTCTGGGTCTACCACCCGAGCCCTCCGATGACCTTCAGATACCTAACCAGACTCATATAACAACATCCACCTGTATTGTCCAACTATATCTGTTACATCTTTGTATGAACGAAATCTTGTGTGATTCCCTCTAGACTGACTAGGTGAGACCTGTGATGCCCTCCAGACATGATGGAGAAGCCTTTTAATGAACTCTAGGGATGTTATCTATGACACATGACATCCTACAGAACATGTCACAATGACTCTTGTGACGACCTCCAACACGTTTCAAGATAGTTCATGTGATTATTTCCTAGACAAGCCTACCAGATCATGGGATGGCTAACAGCATAATCTTATTAGGTCTTGTGATGTCCCCCAGACCATTCAACTATGTCATACAACAGCCTATAGACATGTAGGTAGTTCCAAAAGGGAATCCTCTGTGTGTAAGACACAATATAAAGGAAACTATGATGGATCTAATTCCTATCATATTTAGGATACATATCTTGCCTCTTGATGTTTTGAGATGCCTGATGATTATCTATGGAAATTTCAGTATCCCTGGACTTATCCAATGTAATGAAATTGATCACATGCTAATCCTTTTTTCTCATAATGAGCATAACTCAAGTGATCTTAGAGAGTTTCATTGATCATGAAAATTTTACTATACATCATTGGGTTATAAAGGAAAACTCACTGCATAATCTCTAACTACTGATATCATATATATTTTCACTTATTAATTGGTAGTTCGTATTGGTGAACCCATAGAATTATTGAATCCTAGAGGGTGGTTGTAATTTCTCTAAGCATGATCATCTGCCTTAGTCTATCACCAGTATAAGGGATAAATGAACTATGAGAACCCATATTCCTTCCATAACTGGGAAATGTAGGATGCCTTTTCATGGTCTGATATCTAAAAAAACATTATAAGTATTTTCCCAATATATAAGTCCCATATATATACCCCAAAAGACTGATCATCATTCCCCCCATGTTTCTCACATCAGGAATAGATTATGTGGGCTTAGGGGGGATATCGTGAACATTTTATTGGACATCATGAATATCCACTCACCTGGGTGATCCTCATATGAAATCCCTGATGAGTAGTATGGTAGGAACAACCCATATATAAGGGCACATACCTTGGGTCTATTCTGAAGGGAGTAAGGTAACTATGATGACTTTGATTCCTTCTATATTCAGGATACAGAAGTCACCTCTCCTTGAAGTTATAGCTCCATATTAATCATCATAGGAAATCATAACATTTAATCACCCCATCTAGAGAAATGAGATTTATTACTTTCTACCCCTTTTTTAATAATGAGAGTGTCTCACATGATCTTAGGTAGTTTCAATAATCATAACATCTGTGCTATAGACCTACATAATGGTATGGGGAGCCTCAGTGTGTAAGCCCTAATAAATTGAACTAAGATGACTCTAATTACTTCCACAACTAGGATGCTTAGGAAATCACCCTAAGACCCGATCTCACACATCTAGTGTCTCAATACCGACACATATGTCCTCTTCACATGACACTGAAACACATGATATTAACAAACTAAATGGGTTTGGATCCCTATAATAACCATGATATGTATGATTCCTCGTAATTTCTCAACCCCTCCTCAAAAATATTAACTTCCTCCTCATGTAGAATCACATTATAAAGCATTTTGTTATATGGAATCAACAAATAAAGTGTCTATTCACCGTTAATTAGGATAATGGATGAAGAACCTCGAATACATATAGATGGATTCATTAATGATACCACACTGCACTAAGTTCATCAATGAGACTTGATTTCTTTGTTTAATGTGAGAATTAACTATAGAACAATTTTTTTAAGGTAACCATTATTATATCGAGATTAAGAAGAGATTCACGAACATATATTAAATCCATAAGAGAGTCCCAAATATAGAACCAATTCCCCACAAATGGGATGATGAGTCTGACCACCCATCATCTTGACCAATGCATGTCCGCAAGAGTAGAAAGGCTTGAAATCCTAGATGACTTCTGGCCTTTGAAATACAGTTATGTACCCAAAAATAGATGGGGGAACCATTGGGTGTTTATGGGAAAAGTGGAAATGGTAACCCAAGAAAAATAACCCATTCCATGCCTCAAACACCCGACAAAACAAAAATGGTAAAACCAATATGAATCTATCAAATGAAAAAATTATTTGTTATTATCCGTGTCTAGTTCATTTCCTGTTATATGTGAAGTGAATGGTAAAGGTGATGTGAATCTCTGTGATAAAAGATACATTGTGTTATAATGTGTCATGACTCTTTGTTTTTTAAACCCTATAAAATCAAAGTAGTAAGGCCGGTGTCATCTTATAAATGATCCTATGTAACAGAGGATCTCATAAAATAATCCCATCCTCATTTTGGTACGTCCAAATGAGTAGAATGTCCAAACCATGTAATATAAGTGCAATCATGTTAAACATTAATATATTATTAAGTGAATTATGCCTATGAAATTTCAATATTTGTTAACCTTGTTCCTTGTTGTATGAGTGAATGTTGATATTTACAACATCCCGATTCGAGACCATGACTTCATCATCCCACATTCACTCTAGAAAATCATTCATGACTTCAACCTCTATAGGCACCCAATATAATCACACCTTCTTGAAAAATCTAATGATTGGTAGGAAATATGATGGTTTGGGATGACATGGTACAATACCGACCATGGATGCTATATTTGAAGTTCTCCGAGCATGATGACTGGATAATCTGTGACACCTGGGAAAGTCAGTTGATATGTCAATGGATCTTGTTGCCACAACTGACATCTGGGGGATCTTATCCCTATGGAATGAAAATCTCCATCTTCCATATATAATGAAGGTGGACCAAAAGGCCAAATATTAGTCACTTTTGGTTTAGGTGCCACCATGGAGGATACTTGTTAACCTTCTTCACCAACATCATCCGACTGGTACCCATATGTAGCCTACTGAGGGTACCATTCGACACATAGACAATTATAATGCCCTTGTATTGGTTAAAAGGAAGAATCATTTTATGATGAAGGTGATAGATACTCAATAGAGGGATAATTTTCCCACTCCTAAAAAAAATGCATGCTTGAATAATCAGGAAGGGACTAGAAAGAAGGCTCGAATTTCTACTCATTGGGAACAACTCTGTGGAAATATTCCCACATCAAGAGTTAGGGAGGTTCATATCCCTACTCAAGTGCCCAAATCCCATAAGAATATTCTGGTGAAATTATGATAATGTAAATTATAACATATCCCTATTTTAATTGAATATTTATCCCATTCTATCATGGTGGAAAAAATGTGTAGGAAGATATTCCTATACACACTTTGTTAAAATGACAATATAGTTTAGAAACAGTTGATTAACTCTACTAAAATATTATGGTTCTATTGAAAATGAAGGGATGTGCGCATACTCATATCCCTACAGGCAGGATAACTCAACACTCTGATCATCATGAACTAGTGGTTGTACTAGAGGAATCACACATCCTTTACCACGTTCGGGAGGATTATTAGAATAATACAATGAAGGGAGCAGCATAAAATTGGGCTCATATTCTCATTCAAACTGGGGATCATAAGGTGATATTGAAATATTCCTCAAAATATAGGCACAGGTTAATAAAATATTTTAGTGGCATATTCTAAATGCCCATGATTGGTCTCATATCCCAATTCTGGTTGGGGCTTACCATGTGATAGGGAACATGCCTCAGGGGAGGCTCATATTCATATCAAATATGTCGAGTAGCATACTCTGAACGCCTATGATCAGGCTCATATCCCCATTATAGAAATATCTAACCAAATGAGAATGGAATAAGCCTTCATATATGAACACATTCCTATTAGTGAATCTACCTGATAGATTATGATGTATTACATAATCCATGTGCATATCCATACTTCTTCCAATGAAATATTGTTCTAGCATCATTCCAAGGCAACACAGGGGGGTCTCTTATCCCTTCTCAAATATCTAATGTACATCGTCATATCCTAATGGGGAATGCATATTCGGAGAAGACTCATATTCATGACCCAACTAGGGGACACCATGTGAGAGAGTAAAACCCCTCACGAAAGACTCATATTCCTTGAAAAAGTTTCAAGCAGTATATTCTAAAGGTACCAGACCAAGCACATATTCGTGTCCTGACAGAGACTCACCATGTGAGACTAGTACACTCCTCGAGACAGGCTCACATTCTTTCAATAATGAGAAGGTTCATTAACATATTCTGACATCTTCTCAGTATTTATCACCTACTACTACTGTACCAGAAGATTATATACAAGTGTTGGGAATGGTCGCATAATAGGCTCAAATCAATGCACAATTATAAGAGGCTGATCAGTATGTTTCAACCCTGATGAAGAACATAGCCCACACTCCTAATATACTCAATTCCAGCATCCTTGAGGTTGTTTGAGATTCATTTTCAATACCACAAGGGTGTGTTGACTCTTCTATCCAAACATAAGTAGAAGATGTTCATTATTACAATATTCCTTCTTATGGTAGTGTGAAGATGGATCACATGGACTTTACTCTTAATATCCACCATGGTCAACCTCCCCATAATGATATCTCCCATGGACAAGGAAATCTTTCAATTATGAAGACATATCTGTATAGAGAGATGATCCAAACTTCAACACATTTGCATATAATGGTTCTCAAATCATTAGAGTCAACATTATGTTCTTCCCCATAAACTTCCAGTAGCACCCCATTCAAATCCACAAGAAACCATTAGATCCATCTTCTATGGTCTTTCTATATGGAGTCATATAATTTTGATGATGAGGAGGCCGACATTGACCTTTGTAGATAGTTTTCTAGAAAAAACATCCCCATCATGTTTTTTCACCTCACTACTTCTTGGTATGAGATATCAGATGAGTTGGAGAAGGAGTTCATTACTTACATAAGACAAAATATTTGGCTTACTAATCATTGATTGAAGGCTTGGAATCTCCCTTATCCACAATATTAGTGTAACCTTCATACAATAAATATACTATATTTTCATCTAGACCTAGATACTTTCTCCATGGTCAGGGATCCAAAACCAAAATATCATAAAGTATATCTATAACATGACTGCCACTATTGCATCTCAACTCTTTAGAAGATGTTCTCTAAATTCAAATCCTGAATCAATATTCGAGGATGGGAACATTATGGAGGGTTACACATTTTTGTACCCATATAACCACAATACCCCTCTGATACCTCATCCTACAATGTTATAGAGTTTTAAGAGATTAAGGGACTGGGAAATGCTCGATCCAGTTGGTCACTGTAATAGAATTCCCTTGAATAAACATTTCCTAGAAAACACTAATTGGGATAGTTGATGGAAAAAATGATTTTACACAAGGCCCCTTAAAAAATAGGAGGAAATTATAAAAACAGAGACTGCAGTTTCTATCACCTAGAAAACTTCCCTTAAAAAATGGTTCTCACCATGGGCTATCATCACACCCAGCTCTTATGCGAGCATAGTCATGATGATTCACATAGACCATAGTAGAATATGACATGGTAGCCATCTAGAAGTGGACTCAGACCCCTGGTCTATGATAATATCTACCACCGCCTCCACCCCTTGGATCATCAATTCTCTAAGGGATTTGGGACACACCCTCAGTAGCCGAAGGTGAACCCCAAGACACTGGGTGGAGAATTTTATATCTTAATCACCATCACTAGGATCATCATACCCTGATAGGACACTAGAGACATCAATGGGGATTCCAGATCACTCCCACCCTACAAGGACGGGGGGGGGGGATTCATTTCTTTAGGTCCATATTTGGAATCATCATGTCCCTGACTATAGTCATTGTATCCTCAACAACTGGATCAATGCAATCTAATTTCATCGCTAAATGACCCCCACCCAAGATCGTTGGGGGAATTTTTATCATCCTCACCACATAGGGAATACATATTATTCATTTTTGGATGAATCAATCAGTAGTCAAAATTCTACTAGCTCCTCCTACCATAAGAACAACTCTTATAAGTTGGGGCACATTTGACAAACAAAAACGTAAGCTCCCACGATGAAATTTTTCATAGACAAAAAATGTAGGAACATACATCGAAGGGAATAAGACCTCTAAGGGGTCAAAATCCAAATTGGACCAACATGGGGAAGGGTTCAAATAAATACCCTAAAGAAGACAGTGTATAATCATCCTATTTCATTGAATGTAATGGCATAACCACTATTGACAAGTATGCCTCTGAAAAAATTGTCACTATGAGCATGGATGATATTAATCAAGATGCTTGTGAATAAGGTCGTGACATAGAAAAAAAGACTTGAGAGGAGGGTGAAAATGGTGCACCAAATGAGATTCACGCATTACGAACAAAATAAGGCTCCAGATTATGGAACATATGAATATTGAGATACCACGTACACAATATAATATCACCAAGGTGAAGGGTATGACCACATCCTCATCACCTACCTGATGAAATGGGATTCATTCCTCAAAGGAATGATTTTCACAGTGTGAGAGGGAAATAAAAACTCTCTGAAAACATAATGAGGAGTTGCAGAGAGGCAATATGCCCATTGGGTTTAGTCTTCATGAGAAGGAATGTGTTCTCCCTCCCATAGTTGATCCATCCGTAAGAGCGGTATCTGAGCCACAATTTGTCTCTAGGACTAGATATCTCATCCACATACATGAGAAAGTAAAAAATGATTGTGACTTCCCTCTTTTGTAATAATAGCCTCTACCATGTCAGAACAACTATTCAATCATAGTATGAATAGAAAATCAACAAGAGATAAAATTGGGGCCACCTCGTCAACCCCCACAACCTCCCTATAAATGGGATATGGCATAATAAATGGTTCCCTCATAGCTCCTTAACATCACTGAGTCCCTGGATACTCGAATGGAAGACAATGAAGGGCGATGGGCACCTGTGTATCCAGAAAGGAATCCACATCATGTTTGGGTGCATTAAACATTTCCTATAAAAAATTTCATCAATCCTACCACCACTAAATTTGATGGAATTAGTGACTTAGAAATACTTCTCACACACTTCGTATCCCGATGTGGACAGATGATGGGCCCTCTAGATCAACATGAGTTATTAAAGGTGAGGTGTTTTGTACATACTCTAATAGGGATATCCTTTGTTTTGGTATAATAGTTTTCTAATAGGATCCTTTTCATGATGGGAACACCTTTTTCGTCAATTCCATTTTCAATTCAATTCTACACTGAGAAAGATGGTGGTCATTGACTAAAAAATTGCAAACAATGTGAGAATGAGAGGATGTCTGACTTCATAGGATGTTGGAAGGATTTTCCTACTCACTCAGCATCCCTATATTTAAAGAGAATCTATGGGAGCTCTATGATGACAATATCATGGGTGAGTTATAGATTCATCTGATTCTAATGAAATATCTAGGTGGACTCCATGATTTTTCTGAAATAGCCCAACATTTAGAAGATTCCATCCTGGGGACCTGATTGAAAATTAAACTCCTTCCTAAAGCATGTGGAAAAAGGATAGCCCTATCAGAAGCTATATCTATCACTCTTAATCTGGTAGTGGTTCCTTTCTAAATACCTATGTAGGACCCAAACTTCCCAACACCCCCTATCGAGTGGTGATAACCATAGAATTGTTTTTTACCAGAAACATAGAGAAATGAATGATTCTCTAGATTTGAGGAATGGATGAACAAAGTATACTTCTTTAGAAATGAACAAGTCCCTAGTTATTTCTTGACATCCATGGATAATAACTTTCTCACACTCCTGTAACCTAGGAGGCATGAGAAAATCAACCTCACCCAACATCCTGATTAATTCCCTTTCCAAAGATAGTTGGGTAATAATATCATGAACTGTTTCATCTTCAAAGAAATATTTTAAGGCATGGTTGAATCCAGACATGTGAGGTTATATAACTCCCCAAATGAGGTAGATTACATTACCATGATTCAACTATAATAAGTGAGTTGTTGGTAAAATTTCTCAAAAATACATGCAACATTTTTTTAGAAACTAGAGGACACAAAAGACAGTTGATCGAGGCCATGCCACTTTGAAATCATACTTTCACAAACCCAAAATAGTTCCACCACAAAAGAAGGAGACCCTAAATGTGCCTCTAGAAGGAGGTAGTTACCACTAAAAGTATTAATATATAGAATAGTAAGAGTCATATTATCCTATAACGTGAGTATTAACACTCGCTGACATCTTCCCCGTACCATCTAAGGTATGGGAACTACCCCACCAAAAAGCACCATCATCAGAAGAAGAACACATATTTGGTTCTTTCAACATGATACGCTTGTCAGACCCCTTCTTGGAGTTTTAGTTTTTCCCAGAGCATGAATTTATAACATAAAACCAAGGAACGGGAGGCTGAATACGCCATAGATGAGGATGTAGTGGACAATACAGACATCGCCCGAACCAATGTTCTGATCAAGTCCCAATAAAAAATTCATATATAACTGAGACTCATGAGAAAATGCTCCAAGATTCCCAAAAAATGTTTGGAGGCTTCCCAAAACCATTTATCTTCTATCCTCACCCATTTTTATTGCATGAATTCTTAGTGGGGGGGTGAAATCTAGTCAACCTAAGAAACGGGTAATTTTGACATGACATGTTCAATTGGAAGCAGATAATCTCTCATCCTTTGCATAACCACCATGTTTGTCCATCCAAAATGCCTCGACAACTCTTCCAAATGACTATAAAAAAAACCAAATCTGGATGCGCCTACCACTAGCCCAAAAATAAGATTTCATGAAATAGCCGAAAGTAGTCCCATCCAAGCTCTCAGTCATCATTACACTCCATCTTTCAAAATAACTCTAGGATGCACTTGTTGAATCCCTTAGGAGCTCACAATAGTTTGAGAAAGAAAAATATGCTACTGAGGTTCATCACGTTGAGACCATAGAATCATAAAGTCATGTCACCATCTTATTCAATGATCAACATTAGGAAGAGTCCCTTAAAAGACACATCCAACCCTTATAATTCTCAAGAAGACTCAACAATATCAATTTCCAAAGGTCCCTAACTGATAACAATTCTAGGATTAATGTTATCCCAGTCTGAACCATAAAATTCATGGGATATGGATAAGAGGATTTGTCTCCAACTAAAATAACCATCCAAGGTTATGATAAGAATGATAAAATGACTCTCGGGAAAATCAATCTTGAGGAATAATTTGGGGATATCACGTTAGACTCTGAGTTTATGGTAATCCAGCCAGATACCATGTATAACATCTTGCTTGAAAGGCCCAGGCTCCAGAGCCACCTAGAAAGACCTTAGTCATTCCTCCAATATTTGAAATATCCTATTAATGGTAAAGTCAAAATACTACATGGTTTTAGTTATACCATTATGACTTCTGAGGCCACATATACTGAAGTAGAATTCTATAAAAAGGGAGAAAAATAATAAATGGTTGATGTTGATAAATTTTTTTTCACTCATAATGGCTTGAGAAAACCCTTATGAAACCCTGGAGTATGATTTACAGTGACTATGTGCTACACATAATCTAGGTGGGGTCAAAGATTTAATCCCGGAGGTCAAATCCCATTTTTTCACTTATGAAAACACTAAAGACTATCTGCATGGACATATGTTTATAACAACTTCATCAGTAGGGGATGATAATGTCTCTTATCATGGCATCTTTTACCATGATGATGATAGTAAATCCCCCAGAATTATATCTCTATGTAAAAATCCCTCAATTGGATCAGTGATGGAAGAAGATGTGGTTGAACTCAGGAACTCCCCTCTAGCATTCGAGGAAGGTGTCTCCACCAACATACATGAACTTTGGTAGATAAATCTTGGAACAGAGGAAGACCAGCAACCTAGACTAACTATTTTGTCAATACCCATTGAATATAATTATATGTGCGTCAAAATTTTAAATTATCACCAATATGTGTTCACATATGACTACAAAGAAATTCCTGGACTAAATCCAGATCTCCCTACCCACAATCTCGGACTACCAAATGAGCATCAAGGCTTCAGGTTGGAATTTAGGAGGATGAACCCCTCTCATGAAACCAATATTGAGGTAGATGTTGACAAGTTGATAGAATCCAAATATTTTTGATATGTGAAATACCTGATATGGAATTCCAAAATCACCTCTGTTAAGAAGAACAATGGGAAGATTGGGGCCTTCATTAATTTTAGGGACCTTAATTGGAATTTCCCAAATAATGATCTACTATTTCCGATCACAGAACACAGAATCGATACAATAACTAGATTCCTAGACCATTCATTCATGGATGGATACATGGGTTACAACTAGATAAATATGGACCATTAAGATCAACAATCCACTAACTTCAGAGCACCTTAGGGGATTTTTTTTATCAAGACACTCTTGTTTGTTTTTAGGAATTTTGGCACCAGATATCAATGCTCCATGCATCATATCATTAATACATTCTTATGATGGATAACTGAATGTCATTTCGATGACCCGGTGGATAAATCTCAATAGTTGTGTGATCACTTCATGGAAAAACAATCAATTTTTTACAATCATTGAAAGCACAACCACAAGATGAATAATTTAAAATTCACTTTCAATGTAACTTAATTGAAATTCCTTGGTTGTATGTTATGCCACTATGGTATTGATGTTGACCAACATAAGGCTAGTGTTATCTTAGAATTTTCACCCCCCAAAAATCTCAGATAATTGAGGGGACTCAAAGGTAACCTTTTTTATATTTGGAGGTTCATTTCCAAATTATCTGGAAAATCTATTTCCTTTATTAGTATAATGAATAAGAGAATAAACCAATAATGGGACAATAATTTCCAAAAAAAATTAATGTATCATGATGTACCTGCTATACCCACTAGTTCTAGTGCCTCTAGTTGAAGGGAAGCCACTCATCTTATATGTGTCCACCATGGAAGGATCACTCGGTGCCTTCCTCACACAAATAAATGATACTGGGGAAAATACTAGTCTCTATTACCTCATCCAGACAATGCTATGTACTGATACTGGATACTATAATGTTGAGAATAACTTCATTTAACTAATCATCATAGTTCAAAAACCAAGGAAATACTTATAGAACCACGAAGTCCAATTGTCCCCTCACGTTGATCCTCTCAAGTATATCCTTGGTCATCTGATACTAACTGGGCACTTGTCCCGATGAGAGGTCATTCTTTTGCAATACGAAATTCATTTGTTTGCACAAAATTTACATAAAGGAAAAGACCTAGATGATTTCATTATATCACATAATACCATGAGAAATATATCATAGGATGTAGAGCTTCCATATGAAGAGGTATTCTATTCCCATGACACCCCTCAAACACGAGAGATTTATTTTGATGGTTCCTCACAAAGTCCAATAAAAAATAGATGAAAAAAATGAATCTCAACTAGGTTGTCATGGGGATTTTATTTGTCTCTCCTGAAAAAGAAATTTTATCCTAATATTTCTCACTATCTGAAGGTTTCAAAAATTATGAGGTAGAATACCAATCCCTCGTCACTAGCTTTGAATTTTCCCTGAAGCTGGAAATAATATACCTTACCTTCATAGGGGATTCTAAGTTAGTGATAATTTAGGTTAGTGGTCAATATTCCATAAATAAGGTAGAATTTTTCTATATCATAATATAAATTTGGGGAATACTAGTAGAATTACCTTTTAGCCTATAGTGTTTTAGGTTCCCCGATCATAGAATGCTCGCACTGACTCATTAGCCAACATAGCCACTGTCCTAGCTGATCATGATTAGGAAGAAACATCCTTCCAAATTATAGATTGGATAATGGTCTTAGAAATCATCATCTATCATATGGAAGAGATCAATTAGGTTAACACTACCCTTGATTGTGATTCAGTAATTGAAACCCTTGTATGGATGGAGCCCGTAATTAGTTATCTATATGATGGTACTCTCTCAAAGGATAGAGCTGGAATGGAACAAATTCAGTATCGTGCAATGAACATTACTCTATATAATGGACTGAATGAGAAAAAAACCCTCTATAAACATGTATTCGATGGGATACTACTCAGATTCATATAAGACTAAGAGATTCTTGCTCTCATGGGATAATTACTTGCTGGCACTTGTGGAACCCATCAATCTATGAACATGATCTCCCACTAGATCTAGAAGTTTAGGTATTACTAGAAAAACATGATACATGAATGCATATAATTAACTATGAAATGTATTGAATAGAAAACCCTTGAAAACACCATCCATCACCCTCTATAAGTTCTACAAACAGCTACATTTACCTAAATATTTTCCATTTGAGGGATGGATGTCAGTGGGCCATATCCTCTAGCCACAGCTAAGCAGTTCATGATTATACTTATTGCTACCGACATATTTTACAAATAGAATGAGGAAATATCCCTCAAGGAGGACATGATGAAGAATATAATCAACATCATGAACTCCCATATCATCACCAGGTTTAGATTCCCTCACCCAATATTGACGGTAACGACACCAAATTCTATTCCATAGAATTTAAGAAGTTGTACCAAGAGTACAATATCGAGTCCAATCACTAATATCTCTATCATGAATTATCAAGTGGATTTATTGAGGCCTTTAAAAAGAACCTATTGAATATACTCCAGAAGATGTAAAAATGGTACATAATTCTTAGCTGGACAAACTCCTATAGGATTTATGGGCCAACTGTACCACCATGCATACTACTACACAAGAAACCCCATACTAACTAGCGTACAAGACTGAGGTAGTGTTACCCATAGATGTCCAACCACCATTACTCCCAATTTCCATTTGAAAAAAACATTTAGATGATGAACAATCACCAAAGAAATAGGATGAATTGGAATTTCTTGATGATAAATGGTTGCACACACTGCACAATCTATAAATTCATCAAAGCTGGATAGCGTGAGCCTTTAACAGAAAGATTCACCTCCATTCATTCCTTCTAGGGGAACTAATGTTTTTCCTTAGAAACCAAATGATACTAGGAAAAAATCTCGCAATGCTAGAACTAAGAAGAGAGGGACCTTACATCATACATAAGGTCAACCACAATAGGGATTTCTCATTTGAGATCACGAATGTGGATCATGTCACACCTCCCACCAATTTGAGGCTTCTCAAGAAATAATTTTCATAAGTTGTCAACATGGGAATCCACATTAGAGTATGTCTTTCAATTCTTCATGACACATAAAGTTAACTTTTTTAGATTTCATATGTGATGTAAGAAGCTAAACATAACAGTTTCCTAAGAATTACACATGGATTGATTCCTATCATCATAGAATACATAGTGATTCTAGAAAATATATTCTTGGACCCAGCCATGGGATTATTTTCCTTTCATAATGGGTGATCCAATGTCTTTACTGCAAGACATAAAACTGCATGGATCTATGATATCCATATCCATTGACATTTATTATCCTAAATCCTTACCACATGATGTTAAAATACATGGTTATTTTATAAATATGTATTTTTTTATCCCCATTTTGGATGAGACACATTGGGATGACCTGATACTATATCTCAGTCTAGCCACTACATGATATGAAATATCCTCATTTTACCCCATTCTGTCTCTACCGGGTAGGAAAACCCATGTATTTCATTGTTTCTCACACCAAGAACAACACACATGAGCTTAGGAATTTTGGTAGGGGAATACCGTCAAAATAATGGCATAAAGGTAAACAATAAATCAATGATGAGTCCTCACCCCATGATGTTAAACTGGACGGTCAATTTTCTTACAACATTACATTAAAATGAAGAGTCGATGTCCATACTGGATGATGTTAAACTAATACAATTTTCCAAGAAATATGTTTGGTTTTATTCTCATTATCACGAGATAAATGGTGACTTCAAGACTTTCCATATTGGGACCAATCACAATATTCCCATCAATTTCCATCATTCCTCCGTCATCCTCACAGCATGAAAATAAACTACACGTGATTTTAAGAACTATGTGTGGTTTGATTCTCATCATCATGAGATATGAAGTGACTCATGTACTTCCATTTATGGTCCAACTGCTACATTTCAATTTATTTATGTCTGTTCATCCTCATCATCACTGCATAAAGATAAACTACATTGATCATTAGGAACTACATGTAGCATTATTACTATCATTATAATATACATAGTTATTCTGGGATTTCCAATCCTAGGTATAGCTGTAATGGTGACTGTAAATAATGCCCACCTCTATATATGCGTTAGACTGGAGTAGATTATTTCCATTTTTTGAACTACGTGTTACTTAATTCCATAACTTTTTTGATATGTACTGATTCCTGACTTTTTATCTTCAATCCCATTCACCAAAAATAAATATAAAGGTTTCCCCCTCATTGTATATGGGTAAGACCGATACAGGAAACTTCACTCAGAACTATGTGTGACTTTATTGTTATTCTAATGAGATATATAGTGATTCCCATGTATCCATATTTGGGTGAGACTGTGACATTTTCACATTATAACATCAATTACCATGTCCTAAGTGCATGCCATTAAACTGCATGGAAGTACCTTCTTACCACATAATGTTAAACTGCATGGAACTATGTCCTCACCACATGACATTAAACTGCATGGAAGTATGCCCTTACTACATGATGTTAAACTACATGAAAGTACTTCGTGTAAGCATGATGTGAAATTTCATGGAAGTATGTCATTACAATATGACATTAAATGTCATATAGTCATGTATTTCCTCACTACATGAAATTAAACATGGGAAAACATCACCCATTTTTCTTTCCTTATTAGAGTACCCGGACAGTCTAACCTCAGCCGACCAAAATATGGTGTTCTTCCATTATATTTTAACTCACCTCAATCCATAATCCATACATTACTCCATTGGTGTCTCATATCTTCTCATTCTTCCATGGCCCCTAGAAAGGATATATATATTTAAGGACCCTTCTTATGACCACTAATGTATGCCTATGGATCCTTCATATCCGCCTATGTCTTTCAATAGAATGTATCACTCTAAAAAAGTACCTTCCAATACTTGTGATCCCCGACATCACAATTATAGAACTCAACACCTTATAGTGTCTAAATTAATCTTGTTATGTCTTTAGCATATAATTACACATGATCCTTGAACCTCGATCCATGATTTACAACATTTCTATCTCTCGCTCATAAGGATGTTAATGTTCACTTGAACCTACGTATCATAACTAGGATCTTATGTAACATATCCCATAATAGTTCCATCTGATTAATTACCCTAAAATTACTATGTTATGGTCAATTCAATACGACCTTAAACCATAGCCAATAATGTTCTAAATTACAATACCTTAAAACACATTCAAGAGAGACACATAATACGTCATGTCAAAAACCCATAAAGTGAGACCTATGAAAAAGATGACTATCAACACATTAATCACCTCATTCACAATGTTTATGAAAAAATTAGGGGCCAAACATATAGAGAATAAATATCATTTGTTATACTCTATAACCCTAGTAAATACGATATATGATTGTTGGAACCCCTGGTCTTGAAAGAAGTTATAATAATGGGTTTTCACCTCTCCTCTCCATGATAATATGTTTGTAAGGTATTGGAACAACGTTTAAGGTACTCACACCCTCCTTGTATTTTACGCTTCACAGATCACACTTCATGCATTGGGGTGACTTAGATCATTGAAGCCTTCCATGGACCTTGGAAATGATATCCATCTTCAGGGACTCTTTTCTTGACTATGAATACATCCCCACAACTCTATTATATACCCCTATGTTCATCAGCCGAATGTATTACTTTGAATAAGTACATTTTGATCCTTATCATCCCTCACATCATTGCAACATCACTCAACACCTTTGTGTGTCTTAACCACTCCCTATATCCCACATAATCCTCATAACTTGAGAACTCAAGGCCATGATTTTAAATCATTCCACCAAACTATCCATGATGATTTGATATCCTCTACGTTACACCACCATGTTCTAGACCATTTCTTCAGGACGGACTATGATAATTACCAAGCTTTAGATAGCCTACCCCATATAATTCAAAACCACATGGCATGGGGCTTGATCTTCGAGATTTAAGAGAAAATTTCCCTAGGGTTCTATAGCTCATCATGGATAGCCTTTTTTCCATATCCAACATCATTATATGGATGTTTGTGTCTCCAAAAACCTCTCATGGCCCACCAAAGAGAGGTGGAGATCATCTTTTTCTGGGCATGCTACCGACACATAGGGGAATTTACTTGCAATCTAAAGGCATATTATCCTTTACCGAAAGTATCCTTAATACTTGTGATCCCTAAAAACACTGAGGAAGAACATAGAGTCTAATAATATCATGATACATACCCATCATGTCTTCAACATCTCATATTCATGGACTCGGTCTTTCAGGTTATGATTTACATCACCCATATTCCAACTATCCAAGAGGTTCTGGATTCCCAAATATTTCTCCCTTAACCTATATCAACTTAGTGAATCTTCTGTAACCTTGAGAAAGGGTACTCGACTTCAAATAACTTTTCATTTGACTATGAAGGCAAGAATATGGCTCCTGTATGTGAGCATATGGTCTTCATCCAAATGTGTCACTCTGAAAAAGGGACTTCTAGTCCTTGTGAGCCACAGCAACACCAAAGAGAAAACCCATCACCTCAATGTGTTTTAGCTCATTCCTAGTATATATGCATCATATCTCATAATCTGATATCAGGTTCCAGCTAGAAGACCTTAAACTATAGAGATATCACGTCTGACCTAGAAGAACTTAAACTAAATAAATATTAGGTATATGTTAAAAGATCTTATTCCAAATAAATATCAGGTCCATGTTAAAAAAAATTAACTAATGTGATATCATGTAAGATCTAAAATACCTTAAAATAATGAAATAGAATTTCTGAGAAAAAATACATTAAACTAATGTGATACTAGGTCCGAGATAAAAGACTATAATCAAAAGAGATATCAAGTTCAAGCTAAAAGACATTAATCTAAACCAATATCTGGTATGTGATAAAAGTCCTTAATATAAATCAATATCTGGTCTGATAAAAAATAACTTAAACAAAAGTGATATAATGTCCGAGCTGAAAAACCTTAAACTAAAGAGATAACTGCTCTAAGATAAACGACCATAAAGTAATGTGATATCAGTTTTACGCTAAAATAACTTAAACAAAAGTAATATCTATTCTAATCTAAAATACCTTAAATAGAAGAGATATCATGTCATGGATAAAAGGCCTTAAACTAAATAATTATTAGGTCTGAGCTAAAATAACCTAAACTAAATAAATATTGTGTCCAAGCTAAATGACCATAAACTAATTCACAGTTAAACCTCCAAAGACTTGGGAAGAAATTAGTTTTCCATAGAATCAATTATGTTTCCCAACATACCTCACTAATAATGGTGGAAATTTTGGTCACCGACCAAATAAGAAGAAAAAAATCACTAAAGAATAAATACTAGAATGTCGGTATCACCTTCCCAACTAGAGAAAAGGAACCAATACTTCCAGAGAGCATGAATCTCTAAGGGACTCATGATGGAATGTCAATTTCAAGGTCACTTGAAGACTCCATGAGTAATTCATAACATGTGTTGAATCACACAAAGACTCTATAAATAAACATTCCTTCTCTTATGATAGCTATCCAGGTAACTGATGGCCATGTGATGACAACATAGTGATCTCCACTATGTCGCTTGGTTGTTTATTAGAAAGTGATTGAGAAACTATTATAGATTCATCTAGATATAATGAAGAACAATATCCAAACATAGAAACACCCAATGGTCATAAATATCATGAACCATATCATCATTTGAATGGATACAACTACTTAATGATATCCAAGAAAACTCAAAATACACCTGAACATTTGTTAAATAAAAAAAGGAGATAAAGGTAAGTAGTTGAGAGGTACACGTGGTCACCGAAAGAAATTCGGTGTGACACCAACGATCCACATGATGTCACAAGTCCTAGTGAAGTGTTTACCCCATATCATAAAGTCCCTTTTACTTTTCATATGCAACGTACGAATGTCTTTCTTTATTTGTAGGTGACGCTGTGCCCTCCTTCCACCCCCTATGGATGAAAAAATATATATTCCTATAAGAAATCTCACATACCCCATACGACCCATATTGGTCACACGAGGAATCACTGGAAAATCATGTATATTTCTTTGACATTACTCATGAAAATTCACATTACTCATGAACCATTGTAAAATCAAACAATGAGGATAATTGGGAGGAGCTGAGAGGTGATCTCCATATCTTAAGGATATATGGGGCACCCTTGGGTATACAATAATACATCAAAAGACATCAGATAAGTTTCCAACTAATCTTGATAAATACCTATGGCTTTTCAGTCATTCTATATGGTGTTCCTTGGGTATGTCAAAAAAATATTTCAATTTCAATTATGTTCTCTATGTAAAAACATATGGATTTTCCAGGAAATGCTCCCTCACCCCCACATGACACATATTAGTCACATTCCACATCACCAAAAAAATATAGTAATTATCTCTAAACTTTCTTATGAAATCTCTCATGACTCCCAAAAATTATCACATTAAGAAAAGAAAATAAATGTGGTAAGAGAAGGAAGCTACCTGGGTTCACTGAAAGACATGCGATGTGCCCAAGAATTCCACACAATGATCTCATGAGACCCTAGGAATATCATCATTGTCTCACCGAAATCCCTGGAAAATTAATCAAACATCTCATGAATTCCATTCAATATACACCCTGGATCTAATGAACGCCCTTGGTCATTTCTATGGGACAAGATAAAAATTCCTTTTACATGCCTAGATGATCAAACAAGTCATAATTAATCAGAAATGATCCAATAATGTATGTTTTTAAATAAGATAATTGCGACCATTAAAAATCACGTGACACACTCGTAATGACCCATTACAGACACTCGAAAAATCGTGTTCCCATGCCACTTTTCCATCTCCATCGTGGTTCTGTGCCAAATACGCCTCACAAATCGATAGAAAATCTAGGGTGGCGAGGCCTATAAATTCCTCACCCCAACATGAAAAATGCACAACAAACTACACAAAGGAAAATATTTAGCGCTAAATTACCAAGCATCAAAGAAGACTTCTCGGTGAAACAAATGATGAGATCGGGCAGCTTTCTATTAGGTAACACAAAAGAATCTAGCCTGAGTGATCATGTTCCACTCATAAGGTAATTCACACGATCGTTCATATATCATGAGAAGTGCTAGTGGAAAGGCATGAAAAGAACATACCACAGGTCTACTAGATCACGTGAGAAATAAAATAAAATGATATTGAACAAACCTAAGGAATTCACCATTCAAGGGCTAAAACCAAGACCATAGGTGGAATACCAGAACAAAATAGACGCTCAATGTCCCTGATGTGCTTCGTGTGAGTTATACAAGGAAACATGTAATCAACATGACTTATTGCATAAATATCGTGACATTCCGTTATCATGTTGTGTCGGACATGAAAATTCCACAAGATATGTCATATTAAGTCACATGGTCCCCCTATATGCACCACCATGGTCTCTTGAAACCCTATGGGTCTACCAGCCGATCCTTGCGAGGGCTTTCGGATACATCTCCTAACACATATAACAACATTTACACATATCAATCATGTCACGATGATGCTCTTGGGCATAAAAAACATGCTCATGTGATTCCCTCTGGGAAAGCCAGTTGAGATCAACAATTCCCTCTAGACATGACAGTCAAGTCCCGCAATGACCTCCTGTGATATTAGAAAATGAACAAGACAAATTTCAGACCATGTCACAGTGACCCTTGTGACATCCCATATCTCTCAATATAGGTCTTGCAATTAATTCTAGTACTAGGCAACTAGGTCATGCAATGGATTATAGGAAAATCCAACCAGGTCATGTGATGTCCCCCAGACAAGTCAATTGGGTCATGAAAAACCCTATAAACCAATAGGTCGGTCCATAAGGGAAAACTCTATGTGTAATACCTAGGGTCCATGGAACTATGGAGACTCGGATTCTTTCTTTATTCAGGATCTATAGGCCGCCTATTTAGGTTCAAGATCCATTATTTTTATCCACAGTGATCCCAATATCCAAGGCCTTATCCAAATCAATGAAATTTATTAATTACTAACCCTTTTTTCCCACAATTATTTTAGGTCACATGAGATTAGGGGTTTTCAAAAATCATGGAATATTCACTATACACCCTAGGGTTACAATGGAAGGCTCAGGGCATAATCCTAAACTACTAATATCATGTAGCTTGTCACTAAAAAATATGGAATCCATCTCAAGGAACCACTAGAATTCCTGAAACCTTGAAATCGATCATACTTTCCCTAGGCGTGATCATCCACCTTAGCCTATCTACAAGATATGGGATAAATAAATAAAGAAAACTCTCATTCCCACCATAATCGAGATATGGAGGATGCCTTTTAAAGGCTCTAGATCTTTTACAAACATCTCAAAGATTGTCCTAGCATAAAATTCCAATATATATATTTCATGAGACTGGTCATATGATCCCCCTTGTTTCTCACATCAAGAATGGCTCATGTGGGATTAAGGGGATGCACTGAACATCTCATTGGATTCCACGGGTCTCCACTCACTAGGGAAATCACATTATGAATGACTTGATGAGTGGTACAGTATGAAAACGCCTTTTATAGGGAATTATACCTTGGTTCCAGTCCTGAGGGAGTTAAGGAACTACGATTGCTCTGATTCCTACCATATTTAGGATACGTAGCCCACCTCTCTTTGATATTCAAGCTCCATATCAGTCATCTAGGGAAATCCCAGCATCTAAGCCACCTGTCCAGAGTAATGACATTGATGAATATTATCATTTTTTTCAAAAAAGTGTATGGATCACATGGAATTATAGAGTTTCAATAATCCTAACATCTACACTATAGAGAAGAATAATGGTATGGAAAGCCTAAGTGTGTTAGACACAATAAATTTAACTATGATGAACCTGATTCCTTCTATAACTAGGATACTTTTAACGTCACCCTAAGACTAGATCCCACACATCTTGTATTTTTGTACCTTTACATACATCCTCTCTACATGACACTAAACTACACAGGATTAATGAACTATGTAGGTTTTGATTCCTTCATTTACCAGGATATGCAGGATATCCCATAATTTCTCAATCCCCTCCTGGGAATATTAACTGCCTCCTCGCATGGAAACACATTAAAAAGAAATTTTTTATATAAATTATGAACATAAATCAGCTATTCAATATCAAGATAATGGATAAATAACCTCAAATACATATATATAGATTCATTTATGAGACCATGATTCCCTCAGTTCATCAATGAGACTTCCTTTCATTTCTTCACATAAGAATTTGTAAATGAAATGTTTTTCAGGGTAACCGGTTTTGTATCAGGATTAGGAAGAGATTCAAGAAAATATCTTAAATGTATTAGAGAGTCTTAGAGTATGTAAAAATTCCCCACATAAGGGTTCGATGAGAATGACCTCCCATCATCTCAGCCAATGCGAGTCCCCAAGATTCGATGGGGCTGAAAACCCAAATGACCACCACCCTTTGGAAGATAGGTTTATACCATTCTATAGATAGGGATAGCATTGGTAGTTTCTAGGAAAAGAGTTGATGATAATCCAGTGATAAGAACCCATTCCATGCCTCAATAACCCAATGAAATATTATTATCTTTAATCGCATCTGCATGGTGCGAGGAATCCTCACCCTTCCTTGTTTCTCACACTAATAATAGCTCATGTGAATATATGAATTTTAATAAGGGATTATCCAAATATGTAAGGAATAATTTATCATTATCGGTTCATCATGGTCTCTAATGTAATATTATAAAAGGCATACCATGAGTTCTCACCCAGTTATGTTATTCTGGATGGTTAATGCACCTTTTCACAACATAATGTTGCACATTCCTATAGTCCTCACCCAGGAGGACCACTATTGTTAGTGTTGGTATCCCACCATACTTCCATTCATGAACTATGGGTGACATCATTTCTGAGATCACATGAAATGTAGTGACACCATAACTTCTGTCCTTTGGTATAGCCTCATTTAATATTCCTGAAAATACCCCCTCCCTGAATAAAAGACATGCTTTCCGAAGAAGATCCAACTTCCAGAGCTATATGTGGCTTGATTTCAATTATTTTGATATATGTAGTGATGCCCATATCTCCAATCCTAGTCCCAACCACAACAACCAAAAAAAATACACCCCTAACTGCAAAGGTGAAATGTCATATGATCTTGTTTATTCCCATGTATGAGTCAGATCTATGTGGAACCTTGTTGTTCATGTAATATATCTTGTACAATTTTTCTTGTTTGTTCCCATTTCCTTAAAGCATTATGAAAACTGTACAAAAAATCTCTCAGTTACATGGAATTAATACTTCATAAAGAATATGTAATTACTACATGATGTTAAACTGTACAGAAAATTCTGTTACCTCATGATGTTAAACATTACATAAGCAAGTACGTCTCCAATACACAATGTTAAACTATGCAGAACATCAGCTACTATTATCTCTTATCAAAGGGACACAAGAACCTAACCCCTTTCAACCAGTGTATAGATTTCATCTTCCATATTTTATGCAACTCAATCCATATACCACACTTCATGTCTTTAGTACCCCAAGTTTCTATAAATAATCCATGTACCTTTGAAAGGTAAATGGATCTCTCATTTCATCAATTATATTTATGTAAAAGGTATTAGACCCACCAACTAGAGACATATTTTCTCCATAAGGATGGATTTATAATCCCCATGATCCTGGAATCACTATGGTAGAACTCAGCACCAAAGGGTGTTCAACGTCATCCCTAACTTGATTGCCTCATATCATTACTCCTGACCTAAAAACTCTGAGCTGCGATTGAAAAAAGTTTCATCTCCTGATCAAATGGATATTGGAATGATATTGACCTTGGGTGTCCTACTTAGTCACTTGTGTAACATAACCCATATCATGTCCATGTGTGTCATGAACTTAAACTACCAACACTTTAGACAATGATGTATGACATTAAACTCTAGAATATTATTTACCAATTCAAAAGACCATAAAATGTTATAGAAATAATTATAAAACACATTAGTTTGAAAACCTATTAAGACTGGTTTGATAAAATTTCTAGTATTTTCCACTAAACACTTCATCTTCAAATTCTATGAAAACATTAGGCCATGAATAAGGGATAAATCTAATAAGGACCAACTTATAGCTCTAATAAATTCATTATATGGTCATCAAACCCCTATTACATGAAATAAATGCATTAATTTCTTTTTACATATTTTTATCTTGAGAATGTGTTTATTATGCAGTGACACAACTCTTAGGGCACTCGAACCCTTCTTGAATTTTAAATATTCAATAAATTTCTCTTCAGGATATGTGTTCATTGGGTCATCAAAAACCATTCAAGACCATTATAAAGAAAAATATACCTCTTGGTTAGGACATGATATTAATGCAGAAGGCCTTAGAACCACCAACAAGAGACATAATTTCCCAATATAGAGGGATTTCCAATTCTTAGGAGCCCAACATCACTGTGGTAGAACCCAACACCTGAGGGTGGTATTGGTCATTCATAGCATAATTTTCTAATACATTCCCAATGACTTAAGAACTTTGGACCATTAATTAAAACTCTCTTAACTATACTATTCAAGAAGATTCAACATCCACTATTTTACATCATCACATTTTTTACCCATTCTCAATCCCAAAATGTGACACTCTATTCCCAATACTTTGATGGCCCACTCATAACAAATTGAAACTACAAGCTGTAGCACTATAAAATCACATTAAGAGATAAACCTCTCTAGGATACAAGATTCCTTCTTAGATAGATTTTCTTTTATTCCCATCTTCAGTGGTTAGATGATTGCATCATAAAAATATTCTGTGGACCTCATAAAAATATTGGGGATCAACTCTAACGGGCCATACATGTAAGCCCTATAGACTCATGAATAAGGTATTTCACCAACCAATTAGAGGAAAATACATTTTATATGGAAGAAATATAATTCCCATGATTCATAGAAACAACTTAGCCAAACCATGCACCTTTGGGTGTTACATGTCATCCCCAACATGCATGTCCTATCCCATATTCACTAACTCAAATTTTTGTTTATGACTTATATCACCCATACTCTAACAATCCATGTAGACCTCGCATCCATAGTATTTCACCATAAAAAAATATTCCCCCCATAAATCATTAATGTCCCTTGGAAAAGGGTGGATACACATTTGGTTATCCATATTAAAGATGTGTAAGAGATTTGACATACCAACTTGAAGAATATTGTCCTTTTAATAAAGGAACTCAAATCATTAGGATCCTTGGAAACACTACAGTAGAACCCAAAACCTTATGGCATTTTGTTTCATCCCTTGAATGTATTACCTATTCCATTTTTATCAATCATGTCCTGTTAGTAAGACTTTAAAGTGCATTTCTTGTGAAGGTACAAGCTATAAGACAATAAACAAAAACACCCCAAAGGTCCAAGGTATAGGACCTTAATGAAAAACACATTAATGTTCGAAGATAGAAGTCCTTAAAATATATCACATCAAAGAACCAAGATAGAATAACCTAAACTATTTTACAATATAGGTCCATGATAGATGACCATAAATGACATCACATTCAAGATCCAAGATAAAAGTCCATAAACTATAGTACTGTGAAGGTATGAGATAAAAGACTGTAAACTACAGAAAAATGAAGGCCTAGTTTACAAGACTAGAAATCAACCAACCAAAATAGAAATAATTATCGATAGGTTGAAAACCCAATTAGGGAATCCTAAAACAAATTTGTTCTTGGATCGCTATACATGTACTTTTTTGGTCCATTTATTATAGAGTATCAATAAAAAGGAATATGCACAATTCATATTAGGTAAAAACCTCATAAGAAGGGTAATTGAGAAAAATCCAAGTCCATTCCTGCTAATTCTTCCTCTATGTAAAGGTTAGAAAAACTGAAGGAAAAATAGGTAAACTGATGCATAGCTTCTAGGGACCACCATATGGACCCAGAAAAAATCATTATGTGCCCACTTTGTCCCTGAGCGTAGGCATAAAATTATAGAATTATACCTTTAGGAAGATTACTATACCCAAATTATCTATGTGAATTAGATGGTCTCGCTACAACTAGAATATCTGAATTAATGAGGAATTTCACGTCGATGGGAATTCATGAAAATTTCTTTACAAGAAGCTTATTGTAATTTAAGCACTCAAATCATACTGATATGTATCTATTTGTTATTATAGGTAAAGAATGGATATTTTGGATGTTCCAAGAAATATCTCCATCAGATCATAAATCTATACCTGGGATTTCACCACAAAATAGTTACATTCTTCTACCTACATATGACATAGATCTGGTTAAGGAAATTTATTATAGTTTTCTTTATATATGAAAAAATTCTACCTATTCATGAGATTGATCTAAAAATCAATATATTTCAAAACTACATATAGAATGATTCCCATTCTAATCCGTTACATAGAAACATCCAAGTACCATACATCAGATTCTACCATAGGTTTCTTTTCATCCAATTCCTATCCCATTTTGGAAATTATTTATATTCGAATTTAACGGTATCGAATCACCAAGACAATGACACTTCATTTCTTGGATTGAGTTAAGTAATCATGGTCATAAGTGTCCTATTGATGGTACCTCAAATTCATACGTGACTTTCTTAGGATAGATCATCCCTAGAATCTCAATTACAAAGATCATATGATAGTATGATAGGTTAAAATGTGATCAATTTTTTCCTCCAAATTAGATTCATTTCTAATGGAATGATTCTCACTATAAGGGGGAATTTTGTTTTCACCCTTAATTATATATCTTACACTTTTCCATTGATGATTTAATATGTTTGATAAACTATGTGGAAATACATATATGTATCACATAGAGTCCTTAAGGAATGGTCTTGGTCATGGATATGAAGGGAATATAAATAAGGCACTTATTTCACTCATATTATAATTTTATTCTAAGTATTTTTGAGTATTACACATGACTTTAAAAAAATGTACATACTACTATGTTGCCAAGTTAAGGCTCAACCATAGTAACTTGTAAGACCATGGTGGACCACACCCAATTGGATCTATCCTAGGCCAACCACAGTATGCTAGTAGGTATCATATTGTTGGAAAAATAGGTGGTCCTATTATTAGGGCCCGTGGTTCTCGAGACTGAATCCACACATACTGTGGGATGATAATCTATAAGGATAATGTCGTTGTGGCAGTGTGTGGGAGTGGTATGAATACTGAACCCCATTTTATTATCTATGGAATGACAAAAACTGAATGTCTTATAAAGCAAAAGGACATGAAATGATCATTTCTACTTCTAAAATAATTTTAAGAGGATATTGTTCATGTGTATTAAAAAAATAATGGTTATAAGAATGGTTGTCTGATCTTACAACCTAGGGATCCTAGCCATATGTAAAATCCCCTGAATAAAATGTTCATAATTAAATATATCTTATGAAATTTAAATTAAAAATAATCTTCTGAAGTGTGATACCTTCATCGTCAACCTCCCAATCATCTGCCGCTCTCCCATGCCATTGGTTCGACATAGCGAAAAAACTAGATGTCACTCGCATGACCACATGGAAA
Organism: Viscum album; assembly: GCA_963277665.1. Classification (NCBI taxonomy): domain Eukaryota; kingdom Viridiplantae; phylum Streptophyta; class Magnoliopsida; order Santalales; family Viscaceae; genus Viscum; species Viscum album. The sequence continues at coordinate 1,593,653,404 of OY728126.1, forward strand.
TCACCATATAAAGCCATATATACCAAAAAACCCCAAGACAACTAGCATGGATGTACCTACAAAAAAAATTATATAAGATATTTCACATGAATAACATCATCAAAACCATTCTCAAGATCATGCACTAAAGTGTGATGACATCACATTGTCATTTTTTTATCACAGAATCGATGTTAATTCAATAACTGATGTCATCTCAAGAAGTTTATGACCATGATAAACTTCATCCTTATAAATCATTTTCATATAAACTAATTTTAAATAAAAATTAGGTGTCATTTGACCTCCCATAATGAAATCAAGGAATCACAAGATCAAGGATGCGATCATGAGATGAACAAACATTCCTTCCCATGATCAAATTATTTCGATCCCATGATGTTAATAGTACCCTAGATGGTGAGCGTAGATTCCTCCACATGAACATTAGATCCATCCTTAGCTGACATAATTCTATAAATACATGTAACCCTTATAATAAAGAAACATTTGAGGAGAATAAGGGGAGTAGTGTAAAAACATGTTTTACCAGTGATCATCCTCAGAGAACCTCCTCATTTGATTGTAAAAACTTGATTTATGATCATAATTAAAATTAGGTTATCCCATACACAATTGTGTGTCATAAGACACTTGGTTCATTTTTTGTGTTCACACGATCATGTGATACCCTTTTCATTTCACAACCTCCCCAATATTAACCTTCTTCTATGTAGAATGACTTGGTGTGCACTCCCTACACTCATTCACAAGACCTCCTATGGGAAATTCACTCATACCACATGATTCCATGAGTGATATAACCTCATGTGAGGTGATAATGAAGTCTTTATGGATTCTTGGGACGTTGATTTTAGTGAATGTGGGCATGTACCAGTGGACATTTCAGTCTTTGATCTTGAAAATTCCATGAGCCATCAATCTGGCATGGATAACATGAAACCGTGAACATTGCTATCTTGGATTGAATCCCACCCCACCCCTAGAGTCCATGCAATTGTTGTAGGGACCATCGTAAGATCTCTTTGAAGGAATTCCAAATGATCCTTCATTTATCGTGATACTTTCATGCGATATAGGCCACATTGATAGACAACATCCTCAGGAATCCCCCCTCAATGAAAGGAAAAAAATAAGAATGTATGAATCACATGTCATACACCATCCCCATGAAATGTAAACCATCATACATACATAGAGATTAATTGATAGAAAAAAATTTCATGACTACAAATACTTACAAAATCCCTCTTTAAGGTCATTCAAATTTCATGAAGGATTATGCTTCATGAAACTCCATCATGAAATCATTTCCCCTCTTGTACATGGAATTGAACCATATGAGAAATCATTGGAAGACCCTTACATAACAATGAAAACCTTGTCCTAGGAAAATGGTTGTTTATATAGACTTAAGGAATGATATCTTTGGACATGCACATGTGCCATTCAGAAAATCACATGATAATAAATAGGTTCACGATATTCTTCAACACAACTCTTTTATGATAATACATTTTCAAGGCCCCCAATGGTCTCATGATGCCTTTATGAAGACCCATGAAAAAACTTTAATCACTAGATAGTCTATTTAAAAGCCTATTTTATCAAATAATGGTTTGAAGAGAGTCCAAATTGATTACAAAACATCTTTATGACATGAATGTATTATAAAAAGGTAGGATCTAGTCTGATGACTGGTTAGGACATTCATGCAATTGAGTATGATCATTTTTTATTTGATCATGTGTAGGACCCCAAACATGTTATCCTCACACATGAGAATACATCGAAGAAATGTCAATTGATCAGGTAGGGCCCCTTGGATGTGTCTTCTAGATTAGACTAACACCCCAAACATATTGAGCATACAATTTAGGAACTTCTAGAAAAACATCCATGTTATGTCAGAGAAATCCCTATGCAGCATGTCATCTTTATCCAGAAGTCCCACTTAGACTCAGGCTATGTGAACCACGGATAGAACCTTTATCCACATAACCCTTTTATAAAATATTTGTCCTTTATGAGCTAGGTTTATGCACTCATGTGACCCTATTGTTGTCGTTCCCTTGGAAAGATCTTTTATGGTTGTCAACTGTCTTTATCCATCAAATGATAAATGGATGAGTATAAGAAAAGGATACCTCAGTTTTTCATCCTTAATCAATAGGGAAGAATCCTTGCGTAATCCCCAAAAATTATTAATAGCTATGGGATAATAATAATATCTGTGAGCATGATCACCTAACTTAACCCATCATTGGGTTCTGGATCCAATGATCTACGAGAACTCTAATTCCTGCAAAAATGTTTATACATAGGATGCCTCGATATGACCCAAAATCAAATGGGCATTCACTTTAGTGTAAGTCCCTTAATATCCAAAATATTTCAGACATAGGGGACTAATTTCTCCCATAAGTCTACCAACTTTCAACATACATTAATGAATGAGAAGTGGAATAATACATGAGTATCATTTTATGTATTAGTCCCTATCATTCAATCAAATATCTAAAAACCATTAGTGGGTTTGGGATAAAATAAACTAAAATGAATTTTATTTCATATATAAAATAGGATATGTAGGACACCTTCCATTGTTTTGATCTCTATATCATATCCTCTATGGGATGGGTAATCATACCTCTCAAAGGAAAATATTAATGTGTGTGCCCCACATATATATGATCTTATATAATGTTTCTAATATTTATTAATCTACTATTACTCACACTGAGCATGATTCATGTGGGATTAGATTCTAGGAATTACTTTACCTATAACATTAATAGAATTACCCAGTGTGGGGTAGCCATTTGGATGTAAGTCTGATTACATTTCATCTCTGCCCAAAGGGCCATACTCCTGGAGAAGCAGTCTAGGGTAGTCAAATATGTATAAGACCCTCTAAAAATCACTATTTTCATATCCCTCATAACGCATAAACCCCTTATAATAACTTTATACACTCTAATTCCTTTCTCAAATAGGATGCGTTGGATGATTTACCGTGGCTTGATGCTGATATTTATGTCCTTACTGGTTGATGTTAAATTGCATGGATGGGTCTAATCACATGATAATAATATATTTCAAATGACCTATATGGGTTTGAATTCATGTTTTAACATGATATGTAGGATTCTTCATAGAGGATCAATCCCATCTCTAAGACCCCAACTGCCTCCTTGGACAACAATAAACTCCATAGTACCTGAGCAAGGCCATAACATAAAGCGTCATAAATAAATAAGAGATTGATATAGAACATGTGATATTCCTGATGTAGTACCTATTAATACATATTCATAATCAAGTCACTAACACAGGGGTAACCAATCCTGGATTGGGGTTTGGGAAGGATTTCAAAAAAATATTATAAACTTTTAAAAGAGTCCTCGGGTAGGAAAATTTCCACATGAAAGTGTGTGATAAGCCTGAAATCCCACCCACTCAACCAATGTGAGTTCCTAAGGGTTTTTGGGTTTGAAACTACAAAGAATCATATTTTGTTATAATGTATGTATGTACTTATTTGTGGCTTTGGAACCATTGGAGGTTTATAGAAAAGGCTAAATAAATGGTGAATCCCAATGTGAGTGATTTATCAAGCCACTAACCCTCCCCCCCCCCCCCACAATCAAACCATCAGGATAAATCCCATCCACATCTCATTTAATATAAATAATCATAATTAAAAAAATTCACTTCTAATTATTAAATATTATTAAATTAATAAAAAATATATTTACACTCATTTAATTTGTAATTGATACGAGATAATATTAATGACATATAATGTTTAAAAATCTATTATTCTATAAAACCAATTTTCTATACATACATATATATATATTATTATGTTTAAAGTTTAATTTAAAATATTTATAAATTAATTTATATTAAAGGGAGTTTAATTTTTTAATCATTATGACTAAATTAGGTTAATAATTATTATTCAATTTTGGTTATGAAAAGATGTTACCAAGGTAAACATTGAGTTTCCATAGTGAAGGAAAATTAAGGTAAAACATGTGAAACTAAACGATAAAAACATAAAATATCATATAATCATATATAAATATTGTGTGTATGAAAGGATTCCCAAGCTATCAAAAACATTTTTCCAATTTTTATTGACATAAATTTTATAATTAAAAACTTACAGCAAATGAAATGAATATTTTCTGAGATACCACCCAAAAACATATAAAAGGAACCATTATGTATCCCATACAAACATATTAAACCATTTTTCATGTCATGAATAAATTACCATTCTTACCCTCCCATATATTTTTCTATAGGTTTGGTTGCTTCTGATTCTATAAGGGAATCCTAAATTATTTATTCGGAATGATCCCACATTGAGGAGTGAAATCACGAAATATCTATGGTATTCAATATATTCTTGAATTACCTACACATATAATCTCTTTATAAATATCTTTATTTGGGGAGTTATTTTATAATAACATCATTATTATTTTTTAATATGATTATAGTATTATATAACTATAAAATTTTAGTCATTCATTAGCATAACATGTTCTTTATTATGTATAGTTTAACCACCAATATGAACAATGATATACCAACATCCATATTTCATCCATGTATAATTATCAATAAAATTATAATAATAATATATGATTAAAATAAGAAATAAAATTCAGGAATATATTTCTTTAAGGATGAATGATCGTTAAAAAGTAATTTGTGGATGTTGGTAAATTACATAAAATAGCTACGCAATAGATTCCATTATCACTACCCGTACACATAAACTCTATCAAATGAGCGTCAGACTACATAAATTATTGAAAAAACTTATTAAACTACCTTTAATATATTTTTAACTATGAATAGGGTATCAAATAATGGGGTTTGAAACCACCATTAAGAAATATATTTGAAATAAACAATATTAAAAATTTCTATGGAAGAAAATGACCAACCAGAAATTAATATATGAATAATTACTGATCAAAATTGAATTTTATTAAACGATTATATAAAAATAAATTTATAAAAAAATTATTAATATGATCTTTTTATTATATAGTAGGTTAGTGTGCATTTGTGGAAATCTAGATTAAAGGTAAGGGCTTAATTTCCAGTCAACTGTAAATTAAATATTGATTATTTTTAAATTCCCATTTGAAGAAAATGGTTTTAATTTATCTATTAAAAACATATATGTTCTTCTATTTTTGTTATTTCTTGGATTTACATGTATCCTTACTATTTAATCTACCTTTGGGTCAAAATTAAACTGAATATAAATTTGTAAGTATATCATAAATTATCCCTTTTCTTACATGGGAATCATTATCTTAAATAATAATATTCATTATATTCTTTCATTGGTTAACTCATTAATAATTATATTATATTTTATGTTATTTATCAATATATACTTAATTATTATAAAATAAATATTCTTTTTACCATTTCTGGTTACATTTTTCTATAAAACTTTTATAATGTTTACAAAGTTTGAAAAAAAAACTTATTTTCAAATACTGACTGCATGACTTCATTTTCTTAATTTTATAAATAATTTTCATAATGAATATTTCACTCCATGTTATCATATTTGTTTCCAAATTAATATTTACTCTATTTTTTACATTTTTTTTAATTTAATATAAATGTTATGAAAAGAAAAATGTATTTATTCTAATTTTTTAACATAATTTTATAGTTCTGAAATAAAAAGGGAATTTAATTTATGTTAACAACTATTTACACTTCTTGTACATCACTACTTTTTCTCTCTAATGATAACTTATTTCTATAGATAGATTATGATCATGTTTTGTTATTGTTTTCCTGATACCCATTTAATTTTTTCATGTTAATTGATCTATGATAGAAGTATGAATGATTTCTTGGTCATGATGTACCAATATATATGTTTTCTCATAATGTAATGGGTGGATAGATTATAGATATACAATGCATTTGGTAATGATTTTTTATCATGAGATCAGGATAGGGAAAGTGTTGTTATCGCATGCATAGAATACCACTATCACACCCATGATTTAATTTTGAGGTATTTGTTTCATTTTTTAGGAATATTTCCCTTTGGGTTTCCCTTGTCTTGTTTTTGGAGAAAATAGAAATTTTTTATTAATAGTAGGTAGTGTATGATTGGTGAACATTTTGGAAAACCATGCACCCTTATGCAGGCAACCATACAGCTAAGTTCCATTTTTGGATTGTGGTTAGCCACATAGTTAGAGAATGGTTTGTAAACCATGTGAGCATACCATGAGAAATGATCCTCTTTGAAAGTTTGAGGTGCATGGCCTTTTCATGTTTTGGAAAACCATGTGACTTGTTCGGGTTGTTTAAAATTGTATTTTTTCAATTTTTCCCCATTAATTTTTAACCCTAAACAGCCAAAATCCTCCCCACTCGGGCTTCTTCACCCTTGGTACGTCTCCCTCCCTTGTATCCCTGGATCTCGATTTTATTGGAGGATTTAGTGTGATTTCTTCAATATTATTCATGTAAGTTCCATTTCTCCTTGGGATTTCGTACATTCTCTGGTTTCTTCTTCCTATCTATTGGGATTTCTTATTTCTAACTAGTAAAGTGTAATTATTATGGTTGGATCTTATTCAATAGGGTTCAATATTATTGTTTGTGGTATGATCATTCCTTTATAGGCTCCATTGTTGGTGAAATTTTGGTTTAGTATATATTTACAGAAGTTTCTTCACATGAGGTAGGTGGTTCTATGCTTTATATTTATTTTCTAATTTTAATGTTATTTTTTTTCTTAATTGTGATGTTTAATAGAATATTCATGGGTTGTAAATTTTGTTTTAAAAAAGATTTGAAATGTGTATGGATTGAAAAGTAGTTTTCCAAAGAAAATGGTTTGTGTTTCATTAGTGAACCCATGTTGTATTCTTTGATTGTGTTTTATATGTTTGGAATGTAGTTTAATAAACTATATAAGAGGTCAAGAGAATGATTCTTGATTTTTTGGGTGTGCATTTGAATTTTAAATATGTTTTCCTTTTTGAGAAATAGTGGTTTTATTAGTTTATTCACATTTCTTGTGTGTGCATGTGAATGTGGTGTTAATTATATGGCATGGGAATTGTAATTGATCACAAATACAAATCATATGTATCATTGTGGGTGGAATTGTACTAGTATTCTATATAAATTAGAAGTGGATTTTTCTGGATTCATCTTGCTGGATTGAAGATTACAACACTAACTAAATCATGATGTTGATTGGAGACCACTACGCCCTTGGGATATTCCCTTCTAGCCAACTTTTTATGATAATTCTTTTGGATGTGGATTATATTCCACATTTCACTGAGATATGAGGTTCATAGTTCCCCATTTTATCTAGTTCCTATGTGGTTTTTCTATGACTTAGTGCTAATTTATGATATCATAGTTACCATCAGCATACATTTCACTTATTGGTTATGTCAAGAAAAAAGCATGACCTCCATTGAAATGTTTTCTTTTAAAATATCTTCTAAACAATTGTTAGTATTATTTCATTTATAAAACATTATTATTAATTTGTATTGTAATTTTTTTTGGAATGGAATTTAATTTTTTGGGTGGAAACATATTAGGATTTGGCTCACATCCTACAAACACCGTTGGGTGTATGCAGACCTTATTATGTTTGTCTGATGTAAAGGTAAGGTATTGCTTGGAGATAGTGGTTTTGGTTGATAGTGGTCCTTAATCATGAATATGTTTTTGGTGGTGGTGTCTTGAGGTTAATTTCCATCATGTCAGATGTTTTTTTGGGATTGTTTGTTGTTTCTATTTTTTAATACCTTCGGGTCTGGTTTAATGTTGTATGAATTGGATCTAAAAGTATTTGTACTATGTTTTTTATAATTATTCATCATTTTAATGTTTATTTTTATGGGATGTTTATAGTTATGTAAATGGGTGAAATCATTCCCATGATATATTTTTGATTACCCAAAATAAGTTTCAAGACCATGGGGATTAGGAATTCCCTTTGATCAATGCCATATATTTGGTCAGTTGTCAAGCTAGATGGCACTCCGTCTTGGTTCATGAAAAAATGGTATTATAATAAGTCACACTCTTTTTGTTCATGTTATTTATATATGAGTCTAGATAGACAGTAGCTAGGAGTATCAAGGCATAAGGTTCAAGTTGTGAGTAGGGTGCCCGGCCCGCACACCTCGTGACAGATCTTGAGTCACCATGGGTTGTTGGGAATTTATTTGACTTCTTCCCTTGGTACGATGTACAGGCTGCATACTGTATATGGAAATTTGGTGGGGGTGAAGTTTTTTTTTGTTTTATCTTGATATTTGGATGGATTTTGGTTATGTTTTCTCCTTTGGACATTCTTGGTATTTTTCATTTGTCTAATTTATTTTCCTAGTTTACTTATGAAGTAAGATATGGAGTCTTCTATTAATTTCACACTGGTAGAAAACCTGATATCACTTCCCTCGTATTACAAGGAATCCAATGAGGTTGGTGAATTATATTTACAAGTTGATTATTTGGAATAAAATGGATTCATTCACCCGAGTGGATCACCTTGGGATTCCCATAGTTTATTTTGCAAAGAAGGTTGATGGATCTCTCCGGTTACGGATTGATTACCCAATGTAAAATAGGGTGGCCATCATAAACAAGTACCATTTTCCCCATATTAATGAAATTTTCAATCCTCTAATGGGTGTTCGATGGTTTTCCAAGAATTACATGTGTTCCAGTTACCACTATGCTAATGTTAAGGAGGTGGATGTTCTGGAAACATCCATCCAAAGTTGGTATGAACATTTATAGTATTTGTTCAAGCATTTTGGGGTGATTAATTCTCTATAAGTATTCATTGAACTGAAAAATAGTGTGTTCCACTAGTACCATGATTCCTTTTTTGTGGTAATCATGGAATAATTCTAAGCCTATTCATGGAATGAGGAAAAGCATGAGTAGCATTTGATAATTGTGTTTGGAACCCTTTTGGATCATTGTATTTATTCTATGTTCTCTAAATACACTTTGAAGATTAAAGAGGAGAAGTTTCTAGGACACGGGATCTCAGAACAAGGGGTTACAATTGACTCGAATAAGATCAATGCAGCAATGTCATAGGAATATCGAAAAAATGTTTTTGATATCAGATGTATTATAGGACACAAAACATATTAAAAGCGATTTCTTCTGGACTTCTCTTGGATTTTGTCATTTATGAATATCCTCACCTACTAAGGGGTGAAGTTTTAACTGACCATAGAGTTCCAAGAATCCTCGTAGGAGATTAATAGGGGATTGACTGTTGGTCATGTGTTGATATTTCTAGAATCTAAGAAGGTCTATGTGGTTTATTTTGAAGCTTCATGTATGGGTCTCAGTTGCGTGCATATTTAGAAAGACTATGTGGTGGAGTATGGATCTCTCCAACTCTATAATAATAAAATGATCTTCCAAACCCATGAATTTTAGTTATATGAACTGATTCATAACTTTAAGACATAAGGCCATTTTTCTTTTAGGGAGAATTTTTTATTTTATTCAGATAAAAAATTATTGGCCTATATTTTCTCTTAGAAATATTTGAATTTGAGGTGGTGATTTTGGGTTGAGTACCTTTAGGGGTTCGACCTTGATATTTTCTATACCTCGAGAAAATGTATTTTGTGGCTAATGATTTTAGCAGAAAAGTGGTAGTGAATGCATTTGAAGATTATTGTACAGTGATGAGGGGATGTTGATGAGGATATTTAATCATATGAACATAGAGACTATGGACCACAATATAGTTTTGTTATTGGAAAGTATGTAGTTAAATCCTTATCTTATATATCTCATTTAGTTGGAGTTACCTAGTGATGACTTGTGCTAACACTCTAATTAGTTTCTTCATTACGGGGAGACAACTTGTGTGTTTCCATTGTATCATGAGGATGTTTTGTGCTTTAAGCTTCACTTTGTGGTGCCAATATCTATGAGAAAGGATGAATTCTAGGATTTCCACTTGTCTTAGTGGGTTTTTCATCCTTGTGATACCAAGATGTACTATGTTTTGTGTCGACATATCTGGTGGTTAGGTATAATGTAGAATGTGGTTGACTTGGTATTGTGGTGTTTTACATATCACGAGGTTAAATCAGAGAACTATAGGTCATCAATTTTTCTTCATCCCATACCAATTCCTAAATGAAAGTAGGATGATATCTCGATGGTATTTATTATTATATTTCCTAATACACCTCTCCGAAATAATTCCATTTCGGTGTTGATTATCTGTTTTACCAAATCTCCCCATTTCATTTTGACCAGAGATTCAAAAAAGGTGGATGAGTTGGGATAGATATATGTTTAGAAGGTTGTAACGATTGATGATGTGCCATCAAAAATCATATCTTATAGGGACCCCTAGTTTTACCTATTGATTTGGGGAAGGATATCAAATGGTGTTTAGGTTGCAGATCAAATTGGGAAAGGAAAACCATCCTCAAATGGATAGTTAGAAAGAATAGAAAAATTATATTTTGGAATTCTTTTCCGAGTAATTTATGTTGATTTTCATTAGTTTATTGGATAATAATTTGGGATTGGTTGAGTTTACATATAATAATAGTTACCAAACATCAATTTTAATGGATCCTCCTTAGGTGTTTTATGGTCGGCAATGTTGGCTTCCTTTGTGTTGGGATGAGGTCAGTGAGACATCATTTTTGGGAGTGAGCCTTGTGAAATAGACTTCTAATAATGTTTAATTGATCAGGAATCATTATTTGATAGCATATATTCTCTACAAATCTAATGAAAATCATAGGTATAGATCACTGGTGTTTTCTATGGGTGAATGGGAGTTTTTAAATGTGGCACCTCATTTGGGTCATTGTCCCTAGGATAAAAAAGAGAATCTAACACCATGGTATTTCAGAAAATTTGAGATCACCGTGCAAGATGGTAGGGTGGCATAAATGTTATCTTTTCCTTCATAGTTGATGTCAATTCATGATGTGTTTTATGTTTTCAGCTGAAAAATTATAATCCAAATCCTTCTAATTTTATGAATTGGGAAGATTTGTAAATAGATCCCGATTTGTTAGTGTTTGACCAGCTAGTGTGGATTGTATATTTTCATGATACAGTGAATCATGGGAATTCTATTATGTTGTTCTTAATCCTCGGGAATCTTTATAATGATAAGCATGATACAAGGGAGTGAAAGTTGTGGGTTGGCCAATAGTACACATTTAAACTCTTTGATCATGTATCATGTTGAATTATTGGTGGTGGAATGTTGTCATGGTGGGGAGAAATATCACACTCATGATTTTATTTTAATTTATTTCCAATATAGATTTTCTATACCATTATTCTTGTTGGTTTTCTCGTGTGTTTTTATAGAGAAATTGAAATCCTGGGTTAATATCATTTGGTACACAGTTTTCACATTGATTGAAAAAATGTGCACCCATTCATAGGTAACTATGTGGCCATGTGTAATTTTTGGATAGTGAATAAAAGTGGAGGCTACTCCTCTTGGAAAGTGAGGGGTGCACAGTTTCTAATGGGTTTGTCAATCCAAGATAAAAAACTGTGCAGGTAAATCTTGCATCTTTTCTAGGTTATTAAACATTTTATTTTTACAATTTACCCCCTTCAATTTTTAATTGGAAACACCCCTTAATCCTCCCCACTATTTATTTGTCCCTATATTTCCCTCCCCCCTCCCTTGGATCCCTTGGATCTATATTTTATTAGTGTATTTGGTGTGGTCTCTTCATGATTCTTCATCTAAGTTCCCTTTCTCCTTAGTTTATCCCTCAATATAGGGTTCCTTAGACCAATTTATTGAGGCTTTTTATTTCCAGTATCTAGAATGGAATTTTTAGGGTTGTATCTTATCCTTTAAAGTTAAATGGTTATTTTTGTGGCCTAATATATCCTTCATAGTGTCCCTTGTTTGTGTGGTTGTGTCTTATTACTGATTTCTAGATGATTATTCAATTAAGGTAGGTGGTCCCATTATTAAACATTATTTAGTGAACATAATATACATTCCTTGATTATTTATTATGTTCTATGGAATATTGTTCTAGTTAGAAATGACTTTAAATTCATTTAAGGTGTGTATGGTTTGGAAAATTGGTTTTTAAAGGAAATGGGTTGTGTTTATAATGGGAACCCATGGTGTATTCCTTGAATGTATTTTATAAATAATTCAATTGTTTTAAAAATAGGTGTAAGAGGTGTGAAGCATGATTTATAATTGGTTTGGTGTGCATGTGAATATAAATTATGTTTTTATCATGATAAATGGTGGTTTTATTTATGCATTCACATTTCTTGTGTGTGTGTGTGTGTGAATGTGGTATTACATATATGGCATGAGAAATTGGAATTCAACAGAAAGGGCAATCCTATGAATTGTTGTGGGAGGTCTTAGCCTTGTATGATAGTTGCCTCAGATGTGGATTATCCTAGATTCATATATTCTGATTAAATATTACTACATTAACTAAATCATAATGATTATTAGAGACCACTAGACTATTGGGATGTTCTCTCATAGTGGCTTGGGCCTGAGAACGCTATTGGCTGTGGATTTTATACCATGTTTCACGGAGATATGAGTCTCATAGTATCTCAATTTAGCCACTTCATATGGGGGTTTCCCATTAATTAGTGATCATTTGATATATAATAATTATGTTAGGCATACGATGCAATTGTTGGTTCTTTCAAAAAGAAAGAATATTCTCCTTTGAAATGTTTTTGTTTTAAAATGTTTTCCACAAAAATATAACTATTCATTCTATAAAAAAAAATCAAGTTAATTTTTCTTATAATTTTTTTGACATGGAATCTATTTTGTTGGTATTAATCCTACAGGGATTTGGATCACACACTAAATACACATTTGCGTGTATTTAGACCTCATTATGTTTGACTCATGTAAAAGAAAGGTATTTCTTGGAGATAGTAGTTCGGGCTACTAGTGTTCTTCCTCGTCCAGGTGTTGGTGGTGGTGGTGGCTTGATGGTGACATACCTCAGGAACACATGGTGGTTTTGAGATAGCTTGTTGTTTATATTTTATTGTAGTATTTTTGGGTCTTGGTTTATGTTTTAGTCATTTAATCTAAAAATTATTCAAATATGTTCTATTATGATTTTTTAGCCGTGTGATTTTTAGTTTTGTGGGTTATTTTGGGTTATGTAAATTGGTGAAATCATTCCCATGATGAATTCTTGATTCCTGAGGACTGGTTTCTAGTATATGGGGATTTGGAATGCCCTTCGGGCCATGCCATTGACTAGGTCATGTTTTGGGCTAGATGGAACTCCATCTTGGTTTGTGATAGCCCCAATCTTTACCGTCGAGCTTGAGGTAGAGATCCACATGAACAAATGCACATTTACCCTTGTACAAGTGGCTATCAACTAGTGGTGGGGTATAAAATACCATGGGGATAATATAACCTCAAAAAACATGGTTTTCACAGGATTAAAAATGATAAATTTAGTCCAAAAAACACAGCCTATGATAACCTAATCATATGCAATGGAAGATTCCATTACCATTCAAAAAATACAATCAAAATAACCCCTACTGTGGTAGCTTATAAAGTAGAACTGAATGTGTAAAATAATAGACAAATAAATTTGTTATTAAATCTATCCAGAATCTGTATTGGGACTATTCTCATCTCCCAGTTATATGCTTCTATGCTATATGCAGGAGGGACCTAGAACTTTATCATATCCTAATTCATATAATATTCACATACACCATGATGCATCTAAATTGTGTGAGTATAAATCAGTATGAAACAAATAATGTTCCCTTAATGATAGTTCACATGTATTTAAAAGTGTACGAAATGGGATGAAGCAAATAAATTTTCTATAAAAAACCAGATATGTATCAAGGGATCATACTGTAACCAAAACTCCCCAAACCTTGACCATACCTACAATAAATCTATTAAAAATCATGGGTTTACTATAAGATTATCCCACTTGAAGATGATGAAGAATATGGAAAATGATTATTGGATCGAACCATAAGTCCATCATATCCCATATTGATCATAGGTCAGGCCACAATAGCATCTGATCCGTCTATCTTTGGATTTCAATAAGGATATCATACTCTTAAACTATCTAATGTCGAGAAAAAAGTACATGATTACCCTACCAAATGTCTCAATCCATCATCATCGTTATTTCATATCACACATACTCACTCTCTAATGGGTAACGAAGAACAATGGTCAACCTATCATTAACTATATTAAATAAACTCCATAGGAAACATAATTAAAAATAAATTAATTGTTACCCATAAGAAAGACATATCATATTAAACATGAAATATAATAAATAAGGGGTCTCTATACAACGAAATTAAATAGAAATCAAGGATGAAATTATAAATAAAGTCTTGACATGGTAAATACTACCTACCTTTTGTGCATTGATAAAACGTCCATGGATCTACATAAAAACATCTCGAATCACACCCAGGTAACAACACTGGCCTAAATAAGATAAAATCTATAAATATTAAAATTATAGGATATGTATTCTAAACTTTGATCAATCAAAGGTATGGAATTTAAACTACCTTATGAGAAAGGATCTACCATCAATTATAGATCTATGTTCAATAAAGAGATTCTACCAAAATTCTTGATCTAATGACGATATACAAATATATCAATAATTATCCCTTATAACTATAAGAATATCCATATATATACAAATCATGAAATATATCTATGATCAAATAAAATGAAAATGGATGAGTTAAGAAAACAAAGGAGAGATATAACCACAAATGATGTCCTAGATTGATATAAAACTCAATATTCCAAGAGGAACGGAAAGGGATTACTAGATAACATTAATAGATTTTTCCATTGTATTTTTTCATATTATAGTATGAATTATGAATAAATTATATAAATAATCATAGTAGTTATAAATTATGAAGACACCATTAATAGTGACTATTTCTAGGAACCTCTAGTAGGATGATAACATGATAAATTAAATGAATGATTCATTTTCCACTAGCTATATGATGTCTTCCTAGTAGAAGGATAATGGGGTTTTCATATCTATAGACACTCTCTTAGTACCACTGGCTGGATGATGGACCTCCACTTCCCATCTCATGGTCTTGTTTTATCCACCAAGTAACTATTGAGACTCCATTCCAAAATAAATCATCCCAATAATAATTTCTCTACATCACATACCTTAAAGGTAATTTATTTTGGAAAAAAAATACCTTTAAAAATGAAGATGTCACAATTCCCCCACTAATGACTTCTTATACCAGAGATGTTACATTGGTGTTTTTGATAAAAACCTATATATCATTATGCTAAACATTAGCCTAATTCTACCAAGTCTCCTCTAGAATTCAACCATGCTGAAAAAGGACTCCAACTTGTGGAAATATATTCCGCAAAAAATTCTTCCTCACACTATCCTATAAATCGCACCAATAACACCATAAAAGGGGCCAAGGTTCCAACTCAACATCCTCACAATCAACCAAATGAAAATTATTGGGAATGTACCTATGAAATTTGGAATAATATAATATTTCATGAATTCCTTGGAACTATGTAGGAATATCTAAATGGTTTGATACTATCCCAATACATTTTGTTATCTTGAACGGTCAAAATAATCTTGGTGATAGAGTACCTCTTTTCTATAATATTTAATGTCCTTGTAGAGGCGTTTCCCACAGTAATACTCATTAAACCATTGTGAAGTCCAAGGACCCCCTCCTTCAATCAATAATATAATAATTACTAATTTGAGTGGTGAAAAAACACTTCTAGATCAATTTTACTCTATCCAACGATTCTTTCAGGAAGGTTATCACAACAACTTCAACCTCTCCCACTTCATCTCCACATAACAATGAGTGAAATGGTCATCCATAGAGATCCTTGAAATGTTACATATGAATTGACGCATGGAAAATGTTATTTATTGAAAAATCAACCAAATCCTTGTGATCAATTGAAGATCTACCTAAATCCAATATTCAAACTCACAACATATTATCTAAAATCTATATTTTCCCCTCAAACATTACATCATTCTGAATATGATACATAATATATAACTTCAAATGGCTAAAAAGCCTTCTATAAACCATTCTAGAACTATGATGTGAAACACACATCACTATCAAATAAAATACTCATTCAGGATCAAAATAGACATATGATTTCCTTTAAATAAATTTCACCTAATTCATGTTCTAAAATGGTCTCTTGAATCTGTAAGAAATAAACCACTTTTTTGGTCAATCGATTATCATCAAAGCAGTATCATAACCCCTAATACTCTTGGGAATAACCACTATAAATTCCATCAACACGTCAATCCACTTACACATAGGTAATATATGTTTTAATGTGAACCACATGAATGATGATGATAGGCATTTAACCCCTAGAATGTATGCAATCGTGATATGACACTAGTAACATCTCCCTTTATACATGAAAAAAACTAGCATCAGATATTTTGGAATATATTCATTGAACCAAGTTGATCTTCCCACATAGATTCATTAAAGTCACTCATCAGATCTTCCCTAAAGGAAGATTTAATAACTACACTCCCATGGACATAAGTCACAACATCGTCATCCATGGTCTATGTTGGATCTAGATCATCTCTTTCTAAGAATTCCTACATCACCAAACATCCATGATATGACTCTTGACTCCCATTAACATGGTTCACTAGTGATTAAAATATTACTAAAGTTGTGCCTGGAATCATTCCATGATCCTCCAATGCACCCAGTAACCACCCATACTATAGGCTTATCAAATTCCAATCCTATTAAGATCACTCCATAAGATCATGCATTGCCAGAATCTTAATACTAAGAGAATATAAAACATTATTACCCTTCCATGGGGCACATTCCATCTCAACATATAATATAAATAGATAATCCACCCACAAACTAAACCTAAAATTGATAACCTCCCTAGAGAAGATATATGATAGGCTATTGTGGTCAACATATATGATAAAACATCCATAATATAGACATTCATACCAATAAATAATGGAATAAAGCATAGATTTTAACTCTATGTCAGGTGTCAGATAGTCATTATCATGGGTTGTTGTTGGAACGAACCATAAGAGAATACCTAATCTCTTTGTATCAGTAAAACTCTCAGTCCACAAGTAATCAATTTTAGTAATTGAGTATATGATCCTTGGATTTGGAAGAGACAATATTAGAGTTATCATCTCTCTCCACATTATCTAAATAAAAATAGTAATTGTAATGGTTAATAAAATTAAATATTCAAAAAAATATGTCATTGGTTTCACAAAAGTAGAGATGTATTGGATGACGCATCGATATTAACCTATAATATTAAAGGAACTCTTAATCTCATAGGCATTCCTAAAATGTGATCAGGTAATAATAGATTCAACATTATCTGAGTCTAGTAAACTCCCTTCCTAAATAATGAAAATTTTTAAGGATACACTACTCCCGAATCTGAAGTGACACTTAAAAAATATCGGCATAATGTTGATGCACTCAATGTGTGCTCAAAACAATCACAATGTTCATAGCATGTGTATCCGATTTCAGGGAATAAATACGAATAATATCCGTGAATAGTATACCAAAAAAATATGTCATGGTAAAATCCAATTCATGAGGTCCATCAACATCACTGAAAAAGATTCCATCCCAAAAGAAATTAAAAGATACACATATAGTCTATACGTACTCTAAAATGGTGTCTTTGGAATTACCTCATCTATAACCCACATTTGATGGTATCCGAAGTGAGGATTAATCATGAAAACCCATCATAATCCCCATAAAATATCAAATTGAAGATAAAAATTGAGAAAAAGAGTAACGTTTCTTCATAGTTAACTAGTTTATATTTTTATAATCTATTCGGGGCTATTGAAAAATATTATCCTTTTTTAAAAAAAAAACATCATAGAACCCCAAGGATATGTGCCAGGTCAGTTAAATCACTTTACCTCTAAGTCTTATAATGAAAGATTTGAATCCATCAAAATGATTATTTCTATATGATCCAATGGAATTGATATTTTTTTCCACAAATAGTCTTAATCTCACACTCAATTCCATTATCCAGAGGAAGACCTAAGAAATCATCTCAAAAAACAAAATGATAATGATTTTCTATTAGAGGAATGTAGGGGGACATATATTAATTATTTTAGAAGATATAATCCTACATATACTAATATGATCAATTCAATATAAATTATGTCCAACCCCATTCTTAAAATGCTATGATCCCTCTCAACATTCCACACATACCTCTCCCTCTAGGTGTAATGAAATATATTTTTTATTATAATAATAAATATAATAATGATAAATGGACAACCAACCCAACAAACATATCACATTGAAATAGGTCATCTACAAGATCATATAGTTCTATATATATCCATTGATGGAAGAAAATTCAAGACATCACTGAAGGTGGTCCACTTTCCTTCCCAATGGTGTTTCAAAATAGAGTAACTTAGTAGATAACATGAGTAGTATATCTATAAAAAATAATGCTAATGAAGATATAATGAAATTTCAAGAACATGCATCCAAATAACTATGGATATTGTATAGGTAATCAAAATCATACATGTAATAGTCGAGGGTCCCCCATCACTATTGGCTAAAATTTCATCTCTCATATAGAGTCATCAAGTTTTCTAAGCATGACTGGATTATTTCATTAACATTTTTTTTCTGATTCATCTAATTTTGATTACCCCAAAAATATCCATGGTTGATAGACACATCTCCCATTAACCCCTATAAGATAGTGCGCACATCCCCATTAGAATGAAACAATTGATGGTGCTCCGTCATGGTACACCTATTGAACATGATATGCATCCTTCTCAAAAATATGTGATAATTCCCACCTTATTCGTAGTTGAAACACTAGGGCCTACCCTTATGAGTGAGGTGGATAAAAAATATCTACTACACTACCCTGACGATTGACACTATTTTATGAAATCATCATTCCATTTCTTTCTTACCAAGAGAGGCATTCACCATAGCATCATTTGATCTGCTGGCTAGTCAACCAAAAGAAGGAAGGGGACATGAAACTCTATCATATTTCAGAACCTTCTCAATGGTCAGTGAATTCTGAATAACATATGAATAATTATTTAGGTCAAATAACTTAAAATTAAGTCTAATATCTAAAATAGTGTCATTATTTATCCTCCTAATTTTATTTGGTTCATTCTTATTTTTAAGTGAAGTAAAAATTAGTAATTTCATACCATGACCAGCCTATGCCATTGAAATTTGTTTTTTTATTCATATAATTTTTAGTACCCCAAAAATATCCATGGGTGATAGATACATCTTCAATTCATCCCTATAAGAGGCTACACACATCTCCCTAATAAAAAACCATTGACGTTCTTCCTTCTTGGAACAACTGCGGATCTTGTTATGCAACATTCTCAAAATATTTTGATTATTCCACCCATATCCATTGTTGAAACATGTCGGACTTTCTCTTCCAATGATGATGGATAAAAAATATCTAATACAATACCTCAATAATAAACTATGTTATATGAAATCATATTTATACTTATTTCTACCAAGTCTGTTATTCCCTATACCATCATATGGTCTGCCATCAAGTCCACTAAAAGGATAAAGGAGACTTGAAACTCAATCATCTTGCAGACCCTCCACAATGGTTAGTGACTTTTGAAGAACCTGTGCATAATATTTTAGTCAAATCCCTTAACATGATGTATAATATCTAGAATAGGGTCATTATTAAGCCTCATACACTTAGATGATTCTTTCCTACTTGTATGTGGAAAAAAACATAGTAAATTTAGAAAGATATCTAAGTATATGAGAACTAACATCATCCCCTTGTGAAGATGTATAGACTCCTAATAATGGTCATTATTTATCAAATTAGGAAATAATTCATTGAAGAAATTACCCTTGAAGTCCTACCTATTAAGAAACTCGTGCCTACTTAACCATACCGTGAAAAATTACCACCTTATAAAATTTCAATGAATCATAAATGATGCAGAAGTAATTATTAAATACCTATGAGTTTCCACCAACTCAATAATTCCCTCATTAAATTCAATCCATTACTTAGTATCCTCAGGTCTATCATTTCCCTGGAATGATAGAATATGTTGATGTTTAAATTCTTAGGCATAGTCCACTGTCATCTTATATATCCCTTCAACCTGTGAAAACATGATTTGTAAGAATCTTTAATGGGGTAGGTTCACCACCTGAACTACGAAATCATGTGTCAGAGATTGCTAAGGAAAATCCTTATTCACCACCATTGGTGAAACATTCATGTCATCCCGAGCTAGAGAAATCCATCATCTCTATGGAGACATCCTGCTGAAATACAAAAATGAATGTTTTGAATTAATATCACACCATTATTTTTTAATAAAAACATAGATGATATAAGGAATATATAAGGGATATCCTATTGAAAGACCTTTCTTAAGAGATATGAAAACATAATTTATAACTCTCCAAGTTCTACAGAAGGTTCAAGCCAAGCCCTCCACGCATTCACATTAGTCATAATCATATTTTTGAAAAATAAAACATCATCTTAAAGTTCAACTAACTAATGAAAAGAAAATATATATCAATATTTAAGACCACAAATATATCACTCATCATTGAATTCAAGTCTATCCCAAATAGATAACACAAAACATGGAATTTAATTAAGGAACTTCTATATAGAAAACATCTATAATATATTTGAATCATGTTCTTGTATGCCTTCAAATTATATAAGAACAAACCTAAATCCCATAAAACTTTAACATTAATCCCATCAATGTTAACTCATTGGTCTGTTAGGCTGAAGCATGCTAGGAACACATCAAATTAGCTTACAATGTTCAAAATATCTTATTTCCCTAATTAAGAAAACCTAAAATAAAAGATAGAGGTGAAACTTGGGAATATGATACCATTTTAATTCCCAATCCATACCACTAGGCTTGAGCTAGTGGTCAAGATAAAATCATTCATATCTATGTATATTCATGATGTTTTCAAATAGTGGAGAGGATAAAAATTACCATTGAGAGACTACACCTTTTATAAACGTGGATATGGTAGGATAATACAACATAAATAAAAACCAAACAACATATAGTAAGATAAAATAAATAGATTCTACGATTTATTCCATGTCAAGTCAAATATTATAAAAATATAACCCCAAAAGATGAATATTACCTAAATATCAGGTGATTCTTTTGGCCATTATTCCTAGAAACCATATTAGTTTAGGCTATTTGGTTTTCATTCCCCTTATTATTGTTTTGATCCATCTTCACCATTACAATATGTCGCATGTGCTCCCCACTAAAGGTCAACCATTGCTAAAGGTCCACATATCATCACCTATATAATAAAAACACCAAAGGATACCCAATTAATAAAAAATGAAATACATCACATAAAAATAACCAAGAATGTTGAGTAAGTTATCAACTCAATCATTGGTCCCTATACCATTAATATAGAAACCAAGCATGAAAAAATTATAAATAAATTCCGAATATGGTAAGGACTTCTTACTTTCAATCCATCTAATATAACTCTAAGGTTTTACCTAGAATAAATAATTTTCATAAGAATTGGACCTATAAGATTTAGATTCTATAAAATTATTAGGCTTATATATCAAATTTAAACCAACATACTAGAAGGATCATCCATCAATGAAAGGTCTATTATCGATGAAGGAGATGAAAAATGATTGCTTAATCCAATACTAATCTATAAAAAAATCATGAAACCACCATATTATCTAGTAGGATATTCATACATATATACAACATGACTTATATCAATGATCAATTACAAATAATTATAGATAATTTGGGAAATAAAGGATGGATTTATCCTCAAATGATTCTCATGATTAATGTAGACATTGATATTCATATAGGAGAGGTAGATTATGTTAAAAAAGTCATCAGAGATATCTAAATTGGGTTATATTTGAAATAGGTTAATAAAAAAGGTTGAAATAAATAAATTATCAGAATTGAAAAAAAAAATTGAATACCCACTAATGATGATGGTTTTAGGGAACAATTGTTTGGCTAGTGGGTTTTACATTTTCAACAGACCCGCTGCCAACAACACTAATGAGTCAGCAGAGACATACCGATTAATCAGTGGTCTTATTTAATCTATAGTGAAGTCTATAATCATCCATATGATATTCAATAATCACAAGACCTCTGTATCCAAATGTTCAACCAAAAATTTATTGCAAATTGATAAAAATATTCCATGAGAAATGATAACATAAAAAGTCCTAAAAGGTTATGGGATAGGGGTGGTTAACCGAATACTACATGGTTATGAGTAGGTTTTTATCCAACCCTATTATCATTTTAATTTATTGGTCACTTTCCATGATAAATTGTAGGATTTATAATAAAGTGTTTTGGAAAAAAATTTATTCCTATGTTATATTTTTTGTATATCATGACAAATGTATCAATTTTTCATACTATTGTTACTCATATATCATGTTACACTAAATCCTTATCCCATGACTCAGGATTTTCAATATATGTTTTGTGATATATTATTCTCTAACATTATGTCCATTTATCATTGATTTAATTCACATACCCACATTTTCATCATATGTTCGCCTATGATCTTTGATTGACATCTCTTATATTTAACCATAATGATTATATGATCAAAACAGTTCTCATGTTTCAATTCCCCATGTTGTGAAGAAGAGTATTATGTATGATGTCTCAAAAATAGAATAACGTGTAAATAATATCTTTTAAAGATGATATAATTTTTTATAATAATTTGTTTTTATGTAATATCCAAATACAATAAAGGATTGGGAAATGTGGTGTAAATTACTATTATATGTAATGAAAATTAATTTAAAATGATTTAATATTTATGCATTTCATGCTTGTGTTTCTACAGTTAGTAATAGAATAGATTTTACTTATTATTTGGTATTCGGTTTTAAAAATAATAGTATATAACTTTAAATAATTTGTTATGAAGAAAAATTGATCTAGGAAGAACAAAAAATTTCATAGGTAGAATTGAATAATTATTAATTTAATACATCCCATGATTGGTTATCCTTATCATATTTTTTCTTACCCTAATTTTTATAGTCTACTATACCCATTATTGGTTTTAGTACATGGTAAGAACTTTAAGGAATAAAGTTAACAATTAATTTGATGGATAATGTAATGACTATCCCAATGAGTAACAAAATTGGATAGAAATTGGAGTATAAAATCTCATGGAAATGATTACCCAAGTTTCTCAAGCTATGAAAAATAACATGACTCAAGATGAACTACTAAACAACCTAAGGTATGAATAACTCTCTATTGAATCATTCATGTAGAAACAATCACCATACTCCAGTGGAACTTCTAAAATGTTTATTTTTCCAAAAATAACATTCCAGTGTGGAGAGATTAAAAAGGTTTTCTTAGTTATTTTTCATTTGAAATTCGAAATTTCTCATTGCTGGACTCTCATTAAGAGTATGACATAAAATGAATAAGTTGAATCTATATAATGGTTATGAATAAATAAAATATTTTTCCCAAAAAAAAATTCCAGAACACATTACATAAAAATATATAGGTAATTAATATATTTTACACAAAAGGAGTATGAATCCATTGGTACTTTTTATGAAAAAATCATAGTACATGAAAAGCATGCCTTTAGTTGTAACACTAAACTAAAAGAAAAATATATCATTTTATTAGTTTCTTAAAACTAATTCCAAAATAAATTATCTTTATGTGACATCTATAACAATTATTAAATTATTTTATGTGATTTAAAATTAGAAATACATATTGTTGAAGCTCATTATTCCTATAGTTTTTGGGGAAAAGTAGTGAAAATTGATATTGTGGGAAACTAAAATGAAAAAACCCTTTAGGAAAATAAAGTTATTCTTTATATGAGAAAAAATATGAAAATAATAATTGAAAAATATTATTAAAGGAATAGGTAAATCCATCAATTTTGGATGATGGTACTATCATCGACATGGATGATGATGAGATATCAAGAGAGTAACAAATGAAACAGACAGAGGGAGATATCAGTCAGCTGAACTACCCTCACTCTAATGATTTAATTGTAATGTTCATGAAATTACACCCAAAAGTATACCAAACCCAGGGTTAATAAAAAAATTAAACATCAATAAGCTCTAATTTATATAGATAAAGAGAAAGTGTATGTAATTATAATGGATAATGTGGTACATGAAGATGAAGTGGTGAAATATACACTAATCACCCACACATGAACTATAAATGTATTTTTTTATACCCACTCTTTTATATATATTAAATTTTATGTAGAAATTATATCACCACCACAATGGGTTGCTATTAAAAAATTAGTGAAAACTTCTGGAGGTTGTATGATTGCGGCGAATGTCCACAAGTCATTTCTAAAAAATGTTTTTTGAAATGTGGCTCCTAAAAATATTATTATTTTCTATTTTAGTGGAATTTGAGGCGATTTTAGAAATTCATTGGCTCTATTTACATAGATCCCATATTCATTTATGGTATATTAGAGTGACATTGTATATGTCAAATTATCCTATTATCATATATTTATGCAAGGATGACCAAAAACTCTTTATGGAAATTTCTTTTAATATATGGTTTTGAATACCCAATAATGTTGTTTATTTAGAATAAATTTTTGGGAGAATAATTGAATGGTGGATATTTCATTTTTTGAATTAATACTTTAAGACTTTTGAATTTTTTTGGGCCTTCCGTTAAATAATGAGGTTGGGTTTTCTATAAATCTCATACTACATGATTTTTTATTTTATAGAATTTTTATAGAATAACATAAATTTAATTTATTGAAATACTACGACACATAAAAAAAAGATTGGGATATTAACTCATCCAAAATGAAATGGTGATAGTTTATGCCTCCCAAATATTAGATATTCC
Source organism: Viscum album (assembly GCA_963277665.1). NCBI lineage: Eukaryota > Viridiplantae > Streptophyta > Magnoliopsida > Santalales > Viscaceae > Viscum > Viscum album. Next base: position 1,593,678,531 of record OY728126.1, read on the forward strand.
AAATAAAGACTACATAATGCATGATTTTGAGTTAAAAAAGGAAATATTTTCAAATAAGATATATAATAATTATCTCTATTGTGAATATATTAATATATATACCACCAAGAATAGATTAATTTATATGTTCACAAACTATGATTTAAAAATGTCCCAAAGGAGTAGGTTTGAGTTGATCAAGTACATTGATTGTTCAATAAACAACCTCCAAGAAGGAAAGGAAAGTTGATGATTCTAGGAGTAGGATGGATCATACTAATTTTTCAATTATTAGGATTTAAAGAACCCAATCCTAATTGGTATTCAATGGAATGAGATTTAAAATATAATGTAAGGGGAGAAGTCCAAGATTGGGTAAATTATTTCCCAATAATTTATTCATGTAATGATCTCGAAGGATATTGGGTAATTTAAGAAGGTGGGTAATATTTTAGAGTTGATGTTTGTTAATTATTTATTTATATGATTTTTTAAATGAATATATGTTATAAAAATACTATAATTAATGGAGTTTTTGGATGATGAAAATAGTTCAGAACAATCGAACCATCCTTAGACAACAATAATGTATAAATATTTGAATAATTATTTATTATGGGATATTATAAAGAGGGATATTTTAAGGTATATGATTTGGTTATTTTTATTCCCACAATTTAATGATGAATTTTATAAATCAAATGGGATAATGAAACTAAAACCTATATAATTATTAAAATGTGAGACCATCACAAAGTATTTCATCATAAGGATTCCCAATAGTTCTAATGGTTATAATTCCATTTGGAATATGGTTGATCCTTACCCTAAATATTAACCTTTATGTACTAATTAAGAATATTCCTCACTCAATTCACATTCCAATATGTATATATATAAAGTGTTAATGATTCATCGAGTGCAACCATAAATTTTATATTATTGAGATATTAGTTTTAGCTCAATTTTCTTGAGAAGTATTTAAAAGAACAATATATAGAGATCATCTTCAATACTATTTACCATAATTTATGAAATGACTCAAATTATTAATGTATTATTATTTTTAGATATCGTGTGGATTTTTTTCGAGACCATGCACTGAGATGGATTATAATTATAAGGCATGGTGTGCCTAGAATAAATGTTTGATATAAATTAAATAGCACACACATGTGGGTTTCTTGAAAAAGTGGAATAAATTCTTAACGGGTGTCCTAGATATGAATTATAAGGGAATAATTATGTTCAAAAATAAAGTTTTAACCTAGTAATTACAAAATCTTAAGTGGTATGGGGATTTTGTATAAAATTCTTTGTATCCATAAAATAAATAAAATAAAGAATTAAATTATTTAATTTTTATTCCATTGAGGTTGATACTGATATCTATTTATTTATACCACTATTATGGAATTAAATGGTTAGCTATATAACCTTGGATCTATTAGAGAACCCTTGGAAAGATAATTGGATGATCTTTCTGAGAAGGACTTAAATCAAATTATGAATCAACAATCGATGTCTAACATAATCCTAGGATATCAATACTGAAAATGATGCCACTTTGATCTTTATCAGTGATTGATCCAAGTCAAGGTAGGATGGTATTCCAAGTAGATTCATTCTTTGTCATAAATTAATTTTATGATCACAAATTAATTAACCAAGAGTTTTATCTATAGTTCTGTCATCTCGCTATGTGGGATTATTTGAAGGGATTTATTTTGTGTGTTTCTCTTGATTTTTATTGATTCCTGACTTGTCCTCATAATGGAGATGGATAGAGGCCAAAAAAATTTAGATGAGGTTTATTCCTCCTGTTTTTTTTTATTTTCATATAAACTATATTTCTTAACTCATCATAGATGTTCCCTATTGACAGGTTGTTCATCATCCACTACCAAATAAATTGTTGTGAAACAATTTCTTGGTGCAATGATTTGATATTTTAGATCTAGGACTAGTAAAACATGAAAATGGAGTGATGACATAAGAGGTGGAAGATAAAATGGTTTTTGATACCTAATCTCATGTTTCTAGGCTAGTAGTGAAGAGTAGAGAATGAGGATAATTTCTGAATGAATTGAAGGGGACAGAATCTAGAAAACAAAAATTAGGAGGGTTTTTCTGGAATATTCCCTTGATTTCATGAAAGAATGAGGTAGGGTTTCTAGGTTGTAGTGGAATGAGCATGTGTGGAAGGAATAATGAGGGTTTCTAGAAAAACCCAATCCCCAAGTCGTGTAATTAGAGATTACATGACATGTGGGTCCCTCATATTGACTATTTGGGTTTCATTTGAAAGTAAATGATCACATGTCTTGTGACCCAGTCACACAGTGTATGAACTCTCTCTGGTGGCTCAAAATGTACTTCATAGGGTAAATAGACGTGTAATAGAGTACACTGGCACAATCATAGTATGTACTCCCACACAGACATGTCCAGGAAAAATGTATGTGGTCTAAGATATGTATCAATATATAGTAATAAGGACAGAGGAATCAACACAACATGTACTTCTAAACTAACACAAACCTGTGCCATTTTACATAGGTAGAACTCAAGATTGATTTGAAATTGTGTGTAACCCTACTACTCATTGTGTACTCATTAAAAGTTTTCATAATGACTTTTTCCACTATATCAAAGACATGTTTCATTATGGTCTATGCCCCATATCCATTACTTGAGGGTTAGTATGGAATCACCTCCTACTACTTGGATAGTAATCACTTTTAGCAGGAATTATGGGATAGTGTTGTTTGAATCATTATGTGGGGACCGAAGTGAGATCATATATTCATCTTTGTTCCCTAGGTGGAGTTATTTGTGTCATCATAACCAACACTACATGGATTCTAATCCTTTAATAAGTGGGTTAATATAGATTGAGTTATCGATATACCCATAGACTTGGTATTCATCCTAATTTATGCATTATATCTATTTGTTGTTCAGTATGTACTTCCAAGGGTGATACCCGACAAGCACTTACTCTTGGATGGACATCACCAGTGCTATAAGACTCATGGAGTGTGTTCTCCAAGACAATAATAATATGGAACCATTGATCTTGGATCCTAGGATGTAATTAATGTTATGGATTTCCTTTAGATTATATTCATCTGATGAGTATGATTAGATTTTCTAGATATATTTTTTATAGAAATATATCTATATTGAGTTGACTATATACTGTTGTTGTATGATTTACCATTTTGGGGTGTCCTCCATGGTATTGTAGTACTCAAACTTTCATGATCTATTCCCATATGTTCCGTCTATTGAGAAGCTGATAGACCTTTTGAAAAATTCATATATGGAACACAACCATATGGTACTTAGTGAAATTTGTCAGAATGAGATATGTTCTGGAATTATCTTGATAGAAGTACCCAATTCACTTTTATGTTGGACTTATTTTCATATTATAATTGGAGGTAATATATTTGTACCTATTTAGTGTCCTTAATTCTTGTCGTAAAGTGGTTGGGGGATTTAGATGTATTAAAGAATGTTTGTTCAATTGTTTTTACATTTTATCAATGTATGGGATTGGAGATGTGTGCATGTATACTGGTACATAGTCTATGGATTTCCATGTTAGTGGTATACCTACCCGGCACCAGTCTCCATACCCAGTACTATTAGTGGAAGACATGGGGAATTAAGGAATGGTCCCCATTGTGTTGGATCGTGATAGATTTGTATCAGTGCATTCACTTCTACCTTAGGATCAGAGTCTATGAAATTGTTTTAGAGAAATAGTGTTATATTTTTAGAGTAATTATTTAGGATAGGGACTCCAATATTGGGGAGAGGTCGATTTGTCCATACACCAAGACCCTATTCACCTACTTTTCATCTCAGTACATGAGAACACTAGTTGCAGGGATAACAATTGTAAATGCATCATATTGAAATGGGATGTAGTTTCCATGTCATTATTGAGTAATCTCTCAGGATATACTCATTTATTATGGTAAAACTTGACTACATTTGGGATGCCTCCATGATGTAATCCAACTAGTATCCTAAATCAGGATCACAAAGATGATTCCCTCATTAGAGATTCTTTAATACATGGACCAGTTGTAGAATAGCTACCTCTAGCTAATCCACCAATTACACCAGTTACTATATAGTAGTATATCTTAACCACAATACTTGTGGATGAGGTGCATAGGTTGGGAAAACTTCATGATTATCAGTGATAGAGACCATTAATGTTATGAGGTAAGACCAGACCATATGTGACTAAGGACTAGCTTGAGGTAGTGACTCAATTATTATGTTTGTTCAGGACACCTGTCATTCTGATGGTGGTCATGCAGATGTGTCTTCTCCATGGATCAGTAGGAATATGTTGGGGGTTAGTAACAAAGTATTATCATAATAATACTGTATATTGGTATCTATTTCAGTGCTATTTCATATAGGGGATCTCTCCCACTACACTAAGGCCTATACGTATCCTGGAGCTTCTGTAGATCTAGTAGGGTATCATGAAAGTTGATGAGTATTTATTGAGTTTTACCAACCTCTACAGGTACTGGATCAACCTAGCTCAAAAAAAGATAATCAAGGTTCCAACCTTCAAGAGAAAGATACTTAGGAAAGCATTAGATTATTTTATGACTCTATGATAAACTACATATGATGGAGTTATAGAGAGTGAATTGGTGGTAGCGAGATTATTGGATGAGAAGACACGGCCAGTGGTTTCTGGTAGTGGGAATGAAGGAGCAGAGACCTCGGCATCAGGTATCCAACATTAGTCTTAGGGACCTAGAAAAGATATAAGATTCATTAGGATTTCCTCGTATAAATAATATTCATTTCATGGATCATAGGATAGGTCTTGTAATCTCAGTGGGAGGAAGTGCTACTCATGTGACGATAGAGGACATCTTGTTTGAGATTGTCTAACTCACTGTACTTCTAGAAACAAGATTGAGGATGGACTACTGAGGATGAGGTAACAGTAGGATTAAGGAAATTTCGCAGGGATTAGGGTGTGTAAGAGGAGCTGGGAGAGAAGTTAGAGGTGGTATATGCTTTGACTTGTTACCATAACTATCCCAGGTGGTCCACACCATGCTCAAGGAGATTAATGAAAAGGGTTGGGATAGTTGTAGATGGTGGAATTTTATACCATAGAGGCTCCATGAATTATTTAAGGTATGATATCTTTCTTTTCTACCAAATATGTATTATTCATAGGGACATGTTCTATTGATTCCTTTTTTACATATAATTTTTTTGAGACTTATAGATTCGGATTGAGTGGTTTCCTCGACTGTTGTGCTTGGAGACTCCCACTGAATATGAATAATCTATCACCCACTTCTACTAAAAGTGTGAACTGACTCTTGGTGGAGAGTTTTTTTGCGATCTCTTTATTTCATTGATGGGGTCTTATGGTTTCATCATAGGTATGAACTTCTTATCTACAGTTAATGACTTCATTAGTTGTTTTTGGTAGAGGATGTTGTGTATCCACTATCATGGAACTAAGATCTCCTTTGATAGTAAAAAAGAAACCTAGGAAGCACTACTTGGACTCATGTATTGGATGGTGTAGTTGATTACTCCTCAGTTGGTTAGAATCACCCTTGGTGTAGTAGATGTTTGGAGTTTTTGGTTTCCTACAGTGTTGGTAGAGTATTACGATGTCTTCACTGAGGATGTTCTAGGTCTACCACCATATTGAGAGATATACTTTTACATTGATATACACCCCAATAAGATAAAAATATCTTTTCTAGCATATTTGATGGATTTTTTAGATCTTCATGAGCTATGGATATAGTTGGAGGACCTGTAGAAGAAGGTATTTTTTCAGATCCTATGGTTCTACCTGGGAAAACCTACTTTTATTCATCAAGAAGGAGAACTGGATCATGAGGCTTTGTCTGGACTACCAGTTCTTGAACATTGTGACTTTGGAGAACAAGTATCCACTACCAAGGATCAATTACCTATTTTTCTAGTTCACATGGCCACGATGGTTCTCAATGTTTGACCTCAGATTAGGCAACCCATAGTTGTGATTAATAGATGAGGATATACTAGAAAAAACATTCAGATGTTACTACATTGATTATGAGTACTTTTTGATGCCCTTTCTCAGGAAGAACGCCCAGGTAGTGATCATGGTACCCATAGACATGATATTTCTTCTTTTTTAGACTGATTCCTTGTAGTATTCATCGATGATATCCTAGTATACTTGACGTACGATGAGGAGAGTCCAGGATACATAATTATAGTGATGGATGTAATCTAAGAGAACCATATTTATTGGATTCTCATTTTGTTTATGTTATGGATTTAAGTGGTCCAATTTTGAGGACACATTACTTTAGTTGGTGGAGTGGCATACTGTCAGGCATGTTCATGGTGGAATTAGATTGGGATCCACCCAAGAGAATGACTGAGGTGTAGATACTCCAGGGGTTGGAAGCCCATTACTTGAGATTCAAACACACTTTATCTTCTCTATCATCTCCCAAAACATATTTGACTCGAATGGGGTAGCCATTCTTAGGGACATAGAGGTTCAAATAGTATTTTTATATAGTGGTAAGTAGTCATTACCTATGTTTAACATTATTTTAGACCACATGTGATGAACAATGAGAGTCATGATCTTCAGTTTTCAGTGGTATTCTTAACACTATAGATGTTTTGACACTAGATGATGTATGGTATATTTATTATCTATTCTAATCAAATGAGTCTCATTTATATAATCTCTCAAAATAATATTATCACGAGATTGATGATATGGGTAGAGTTACTATATTATAGTGGCTTTGAGATTGTCCATACTCTTGGGAAGGGGAACATAGTAGTAAATGCTCTTAGCATGGGATATTGTTCACAATTGTAGAATGAGAAATCAAAGAAGTTGGCCTCATAACATTTATCCTTTGTAAATTGATATAGAGAACTTGACATCCAGTTGATGTTTGTCACCCATACACTCATAATGTGAGTTAGGGAGTATCAATATTGGGATTCCAACTATGGGAACCTATATACTCAGATATCTAGTGGATATACTCATGATGGATTTTCTAAGAGTGGGGATGCTGATTTTTAGAAATCATAATGGTAATAGTGACATTACATGATTAGGATATATGATATTCTCATAGATCTCCTTTGGTGTTACTCCCGCTTAATTTTTCTTGCATCTCATATCCTATTGTGTCCTCTCATTTTGAACTCTCCTCTCTCAGAGTTCCCTCATCGGAGTAGTGTTTTCTTCGGTTCATCATGCAGTGACCTCAAGGACAGATATGGTGCACGGGGATTTTTGATTTGGCATCAGAACTATCACTATTTTTCATTCTCTCCTAGAAAATCCATTTTGTACCTGGGGATCTTTCACCGATTTCTCTGGTTCATTTTTTTGGGTATTGTTTCACTTGTTCTAATTCGATTTCCTTTCCTTGATGTAGGAGATGGCGGTTTTTCTTTTACTATGGAGGGGTTGTGGTCTGGTGAATGCATTTGCTCGAAGGTGAAGTTGTCGAAAATGATGATGGTTTCTAATTTCTCTCTGGTTTTTGAAGGATAATTGGGTTTTAAAAATGGTTTCTAATTCTCATTTTATTGGTCTCCTAGAGTTCTTCTCCTGGAGTAAGCCCTGAAGGCAGGGTTTGATTTTCATGGATGTGATTTCATCTCGCTGTTGATGGCTTTTTCTGCTCAATATTTAGATATGGCTTCTGGTTTCTATCAATATTCTCCCATTAAAATTTGAAAGGTGGCTATCTAGGAGTTTTGGGATGTGAGTTTGAGCATTCGATATATTTTCAGGAGGTGATTTTCTATGGTGACTTCATCTCTTTCCTTGGTATCTTGAAGGCTTGATCTGCATGATGGATTGTGGAGAAGCTTATATTCATGGTTTTGATGGATGTGGTGACCTATTTTGATCTTCTATAGTGGTGGTGGTGCTATCTCCCTTGATGATGTTAATCTATTTGATATTTTTGATGATATGTAGTGTCCAGCTTTGTGTTTTTTTTACGACAATTATGGTGATTTTAGGATGAAGAAGTTGGACTCTGGTAGTCTCCTCATCGGTGATCTGGTGTGAAAATGGGCCAAGGATGTCGCCCGAGGTGCAAACTAATATTGGTATCTTAAATTTTAAATTTCTAAATGTGTAATTTGATTATTGAATCGAGTTTTTTTAGGGATGGATCTATAGAAATTTATGGTTTTGTAGGTTCCCACCTGACTAGAAAGTGGATTTCCAAAATATTAAAAAATATAAATTGAGGGAAGGGTAATCACCAAGATCCAGTGGGTTTATCTCAACCTATTGATGTGATATAGTGGATGTGGGATGGTATTTACATGGAATTCATGATAGTATTACCACATATATTTACGAGACATGATGAAATTTGGAGGATCATAGATCGACTCACCACGAAGGCTCATTTATTATCTTTTTGAGAGAAGAGTTTTGTAGAAATATTAGGGTGTCTCTATGTGAATTAGATAGTCTAACTCCATTGAGATCCATCAGTGATCATTTATGACCATGATGCTTGCTTCACATCTCAGTTATGGATGAGATGGTAGGTGGTGTTTGGGACTCAGTTATGATTGAGCACAACGTTTCATCCCCAAACTATTGTCCCTAAAGGGTAGACCATTAATTTCATGGAGGACATGTTATGAGCTTTCATGTTTGAGTTCATACATATTTGGGAGGATCACCTACCACTGGTGAAGTTTTTGCAAAACAAAAATCACCATTCCATCATCAGCACAGAACCATTCATGGATTTTGAAGGGAGACCCTGAATGTCACGACATTGTTTGATTGACCATGGAGAGTCAGTCCTTATGGACCCAAAGTTGGTGCGAGTATCTACAAAAAGGTACAGATCATGTAAAAGCAGATGAAAACTGCAAAGAGCTATCATATTTTTTATGGGGATAGAAATAATAGGCCACTTGAGTTCATGGAGGGGGTTGATGTATTTATATGGGTTGCACCTCGATGTGGATTATGATGATTTTTCTAGGGTGACAAGCTAACTACGAGATTCATTATCCTATTAAAGATACTGCATGGAGTTGGTGAGGTGGAATAACACTTATACCTGCCACCGTAGTTAGATAGTGTAAAAAATGTTAAACATGTGTTGCAGTTGAGGAGATACGTTCATGACCCATCATACATTATCAATTATGGAGAGATGGACATGTAAGGTCAAGATACAATTTATGAGTACCTAGTAGTTATTCAAGATCATATTGAGAGGATCCTTCATTACTGAGTGATTCTTTAGTATGTGTCTGATGTCATCACAAGATTCTCTATGAGAGAAAATTACAGTGAGGGGCTCAAATATCTTCTCAATACCTAAATCTCATTGTGTAAACCATGTTTTGGAATTTTGGGACGTAAATCCCCAAGATGGGGAAAATGTAATGAATATTATTTTCCATGAATTACTTTTTTGGTTATTGTGTGGAATACTTTTGAGACCAGGAACTAATAAGGAATGAAATTCCGAGTCCTGATGTACTCAGAAGAAATGTTTGAAATATATTAAATAGAAAGTGTTCACCATTTTTTAGAAAATGTTGAATATATTCTTAATTGGGCCCTAGATAATAAATCTAAGGTCACCATCGATTTCATAATGTGGGGTTTACCTTAGGAGGAACATAACCTTTTTCGGTGTGAGGAATTTGTAGAGAAGTCATCACCAAAGAAAAATAAATAAAAAACGTATCAAATTAAATTATTTTTATTTAATTGAAATAGGGTTTGATGTGTATTTATGTAGACTATTGTGAAGGAATACTTGGTTTAACGCATATCCTTGGAACAATTCAAGAACCCTTTAAGATAATGTTGGAGTATCTCTCATAGATTAACCTCCACCAGATCATGGATCATAGATCTATATGAAAAGGAATCTAATGATCTCTACAATGATAGTGATATCACTTAATTATTCATAATTGATCGATCCTAATAAAGTTATGATGTTTTTAATATTGGATTATTTCTCCATTCTTAATTACTCGGATGAATGTGAATCAATCAAAAAACATATTGATTTTTGCTTCAGCAATCTTTTGGGATGTGTTTATTTGAGGGGATTTATTTTGGTAGATTGGATGGATTTTTTTTATTCCTCATTTTAAAATATAATGGAGATGGATTGAATCCAATTAGATCAATGGTAGAGGTATTTTTTCCCATGTTTGTGGCTGTGAATTTCTCTCGTATTTCATTTTCCATCACACACATTCTTCATTAACCTATGGTTTGTAATCTACTTATAAATCAATTGTTACACACTTATTTCTTGGAACCATGATTCAATATTATAGATCTGGGTTCATCACAACGTGAATTTCATGTTAAGATGAAATATTTGGAGGATTGATTGGTTTTGGTTACCTAATTTCTTATTCTTTAGTTCATAATTAAGAACAAAGAATGAGGATGATTTTCAAAATGAATCAAAGGGGATGGAATTTGTAAAATATACCTTCCGACATTTTTCCCAAAGAGATCTATTATTTCTTGAAATAACAAGGTGGGATTTCTTGGTATAGGTGGCATGGGTGATCCGGGAAGGAATAGTAAGTGTTCTTGAAATACCCGATCCACACATCGTGTGGGTCCCTACAAGAGACAACTGCAGTTTTTGAATAAAGATAAGAATCAAACGATGTATGGCCATGTCACATGGAGTGGAATGTCTCCCTAGTGTAGTGGAATATTCTTATAAGGGTACATGAACATGGCAATGGGCACACCATGTAATTCGATATCGAAAATTCTTGGCAAAAATTTACATAAGATAATCCATGTACTGGTACATGGGAATAAGTATATTCACATCAGTATGCCTTGTAGTTCTATACAGACATGGAAACGAGCTATTTTATACAGGTAAGACCCAAGGTTTAATGGACATGGAGTGTAACCCTACTACATGTCTTGTATTCCCTAAAAGTTTAACGCCCCAACTGCAGTTACCCAGAGTTGGTGCATTATTACATAACATTGGTATGATCACAAAGGATCAAGTCTCAAAAGACCGATTTGTTTATTAGTCTTGGAAATACTAGATATATTCATAAGTCTTACATTACATCATAAGATAAAAAAACTACAACAACATCTTGTCTTCATATCCACTCATACTACCCCTGCAGGTCAATCATAAATTACTTCTTCACATCCAGGGAAAAATAAGACATTGAAAGGGGTGAGCTCAGATGCTCAGTAAGGATAACAATATACCAAAAGCCTTCATAGATAAGCATAAACACTTAAGGCAATGTAAAACTAAAACAAAAGCCTTTTAAACTTGAACTTCAGCATAATATGGAAAAGATTAAATGAAATAATTCCATTTATTTATTCAAATCGATATTCTACTAGTCGAATAATCACATGAAAATATCAATAACCACTTTCATAATGATGGAATACATAATGCCAGACTATCATAACCACGTAGCCAGGGCCTCGTGCCAAGACTACAAATAAGATTTTGTGAAGGCCTCGTGCCAAGAAAATAGTTTGTCTCATGAGACCGACCGATGCATCGGGGAGCTATAGCGGGCTCCACCCGTCACTTACTAAGTCCAATGCATTCCTCATATGAACAAGTTTAAACATAACATAAACATTGTTATTAAAACTAGCATACGAAATGTAAATACATTAACCACAAACCATGAATGGTATAAAAATAGCACATCCACAGTCAAACATAACTCATTCGATACAATATAGAAGATTTTATTGTATCAGATTAACCTCAATCAAAAATAATGAAGGATATTGACATATATTAAAATAATCATCCAATTATTGAGAGAAATATCCCACTTTTTATTGAAAACATTTAAAATTCACACTATTTGTCAAGAAGACATTTAAAATAGATTTTTGAATCAAAGTGTCTCATACCACTTTGAATCTTTTAAAAGGAATTTTTATTTGAAAACTTTAATGTCCATATAAATAAATCCTTAAAACCATTTTTAAAACATGGACATTAATGACAAAGATTTAGAATAATAAATCTTTAAAACATTTTAAAATGATATTTTAGTTAGAGTTCCTAACCAAAAGAGAGGCACTTGAATACAAATAATTTAGGTAATATTTTTTTTAATATAATGAGAATATAGGGATTCATGATATACTATGTCAAAGTACATTATATACACCATATTAATGTGATTTTGTGTATAACAATAAAGGAGTCTCAATGGAATGTAAATTGAGATGAAATCTCTCATAAAGGCCACATCCTTAGGTTAAGGATAATTCAAAGACATAATTATCTATTAAAAATATAAATACACTCAATATTATTGGATATTCAGCGTAAAACAATCAAAGGACATTCACACATATTTTTGTAAAAACAACACCAATGAATTGGATGTTTAACTCAACAAATCGAGATTGAGTATAAATTACTCTTATCAAGTTCATATCGATGACTTGAGAATTTATAAATGGAGTGATTATGTGTATCAAAATTATATCCACAGAAGGGGGAGTGTAAATTATGACATAATCAAATGAATAGATATTACACACATAATCTTGGAGTAAAATAATCAATGAAGTATGCGTAAAGCTGAATGAGTGGAAATTGAAATTTCAAATTCCCTTACGGATTTGGTAACTTACAAAACATACACCCATTAAAGAAGCATCATAAAATTATGATGTAAATATCCATAAATTAAAGTATATTACACAATGAATACAATCATGGGCAGTACATACACCACATGCAATAAATAAGTGGTGAACAATGGAAATCTCACGAAATTAAAAGTGAGATAAGAAACCCCTTACTTTGTAATTTTTCCTTGGTCAACGGTGTGTTAACCTCCTGTATAATGGTGAAATAATTGTTATTGAATTATACAAGAATCATTTACATTAATATGATATCATATATGATCTTTTAACATTGATTTGTCAATAATATCTTAGTTTTATCGTCATTTCGGGTGTCAACTTACTCATTTTCCTTTATATTATTTGTAACGTAAGTCATGTTTGTTATGGATAGGTCATATATTATTCATATATATAATTATACCAATTCATTAAACATTATTTTTAATCATTAAATGAGAATTAGACTCAAATGGATATGATGGGGAATGAATCTCATCGTGTTCGTGGAGACGGTAGTCCGTACGTACGCTCGAGCGACAATATCATTCTTTTTATATTAAAATAATGTATAATTGGATGGTATATCATATATATAGAATAATTATAATGTTTTATTTATTATTTACACTAATTATACATCATTATTATACCCATATAAATAATAATATATTGAATAACAATTACACCACAACATGGAGATGGTAGGCCGTACGTACGCACGTATGGTGACATGTCATTCAAGGGATGGATAGAATAATGAATTTGATTGTTCCATATTTAAAATAACATCACATTATATAGAAGATACTGGAGTTATTATTTTATAATAGGAATAACAAATAAAGAAGAAGATGAAGAAAAAAAGGAACTTGAAAGAGGATGGTGAAAACATTACCTCTTCTTCGGGTTCTTCCTTTTGATTTGATCAAAAGGGATCCTTAGGTTGGATTTCTGATCAAAATAAGGCCTCTAGGTTTAATTGAGGTAATTTTAGAGAGTATTTGGGCAGGGTTTGGCCGAGCCAAAATGCTTTGAATGTGTGAATTATTGATAAGGGGGAGTACCCTTTTATAAGAGGGGTGAGGGGCACCTTTGGAAAAGCTAGATATATTATTTTATAATAAATTCATATTCGGTTTCTAATGGATCCAAAGTAGATTATTTAAAGGTTAATGAGGGTATAGGTCTAAAAACAGTCAAATAATAGGTTTTATACAGGTTTGGGTCACTATATTAACCTTATCCTTTAGTTTTAACTCTTAGTTAATTTGTTTAACATTTACCATATCACTTTGTATTTTTATATTATATAGTTAATAAACTTACTATATACATCCAAGAGACCCACAAGTGGTCCATTAATGATACAAATATCATTATATAAGTCTCTTGGATGAACCCTATATTTTTAGGAATAGAATATGAATTAATAATATAATATTTTTTTAAAAACACTTTTATGTCAATTTTGACACTATTTGGAATTTTATTTTTGTGAAAATCATAACAGAATGATTAATTCTAATAAAGTTAATTAAATTAATCCTAACACATAATATTATTCTAAAAAATTAGTTTAATTCATAAAAGTCTCAAAATACATTTATTTGGATATTTAAAATATCAATTAGTTTAATATTTCATTAATTCAGTAATTACGACATCAATATTGTGTCATACATAAATTAAATTATTTAATGACTAAAAATTATAAATAAAATACCATTATGTTGGAAATTTATTTATCATTCTAATTAATATTAACAATCGAATTTATCTTATGTATAACCCTATATTAAAAATGTTTTAGTAATCAATCTTTGATTTTAACTCTTTTAACTCTTCTTTGAATTAAAAAATAATAAATGTCCTAAACTAATCCATGTGGCCCTAAATGATTATATTTTATTCTTAAGGTTTCATTTGGTATAAACAAACTTGTCCAATAGAATTAGGACATGTGTTAGGGTAATATTAATATCATTTTTACCCTTAATTACCCTATTTACTTTTAACCGTGGTAAATAAAAGTAAAACGTTACTATTCACCAAAAATTATTTTTATCTTATTGAACCACATTTTACTCCTTTATATTAACCGTGTCTCTTAGATTTTATAAATTCCACTCACAGAAGGGGTAAAATTAAGTTTTATGTAAATTTCCAAATTCTCCTAGGAGGTGGGTAAAAGACGGTGAAAAATTCAATAAAATTTTTATATATCTAAAATTATTCTAAAATAACATCAATGAATTAAATTGAACTTATATAGGTACTATATATCTATTTTTACCTTAATTAAATTTAAATAAAATAAATAATTATTTAAATAAAAATTCAGTTTTAAACTATAACTCAGTATTTTTCACTATTCACCAAAAATTGAAAGTTTTCAGAAAAATACCAAATATTCGGCCTAATATATATTTGATATTATGAATTCCAAAATGATGTATATTTTACCAAATTCAAAACATATAAGTTGTATTAATTAATTTAAAAATTAATTCTCGTTGTCAAAACAAGTAGGATGTTTTTAAGAAATAATAACTATCAAAAGATTGACGCTTGTTTATGTTTGGTTTAAATGTGAAATTACGTCTAATGAACAGTATTGTATTAAATGGTAAAAATATATTCTAAATATAGTTTAAAACCACTCAAATTAATAATTTATCACTATTAATTATTTTGATTAAAAAATTTGTTTTTAATTAAAATTTAGTAATTTTCACTATTCATCAAAATATTAAGTTTTCTGAAAAGTACCGAAATTTCACCCTAAACTAATTTCGATATTATGAATCCAAAAATTAAGTCTATTTTGAATGATAAAATTTATAAAATTTCAAAAAGTATGTATTACTATTCATAATGTCTAGTTTGATTGGTTGTGGTGTGTTAGAATCTCAAAGTTGCGTACAATGCAAGCCATTGCATTATTCAGAGGGAAACGTACTGTGGAAGCTTGGGGTGTTACATTATCCCCTCCTTCAATAAATTGCATCCTCAAAATTCTTTAAAATTGGGCTTGAGAATATAATGGAAAGTCCCACATCAGAATAAGATTCAATAAAACTATCACATTAAATGAAAGAAAGAGAGGTATAAAGGTCACCCAAGATAACCCATACTAGGATTCCATGTAGAAAAACATGGATATGGATGATAAACTAAGTGTAAAGTTCTGATGGAGAGGGATAGAACACATGATCAGGATAAAGTTAACAACTAGAAAACCACAAACTTGTGTTGGGACAGATGGTCATTAGTCTCCCAGTAGGAAAAGTAAACAGACAACATTTTTTGTTTTAAGTTACATTACATAAGGATGATGAATTAATTTATGATATTGACTAAGAACATAAAGAGATATACTTAATTTTTAGGTACAGTTTCATTATTTATTAAATTTCTTCCACTAACTCATTTTTTTAACAATGAGTATTCAAGAATACTTGGTCACACTGGAAGAGATATAATAAACTTCTATAGAATAACATGATCCACGTAGGATAAATTATATATTTACCTTGTCTTTAGAGATTAATAAAAACCAAAACGGTTAGTATAAGATCTGATGAACCCCCAAATTGATATTCCATTAGAGAAAAAAAACACTAATCTTAATTTCTAAAATTAAACCAACAATACCTCAAAGTTAAATAAATACCATTAAATAATCAATTGTCCTTAAAATCCTTCAATATAATCCAAACTAATATTGAAACCCAAAACATATAGGAATTTGGTTATGTAATCTTCCATGTTAAATTGCATCTCCAAATGACATCTACTACTCTTAAAGTCACATACTTAAAAGTAATTAACCTAATTACATATTCTTTATTATAGGTTAATCATTTCCATAAATAACCCAAATCACTATAAATCCATAATAAAAACATAGATAAAAATCCACCATTACTCCTCAAATGAAATCCCATAGTATTCTATTTTCCGTGGGCATATAGTGTTCCCATCAAAGTGAACATCTTCCAAAATAACATTTATCACTTAATCACCAAATAATTTTCCTATACTAAGGTTATTCATTTGATAAGACATAATATCCCAAATCAACATATTATTGATCAATAAAATCATTTAACTAAAATAATACTCGCACTAACCAAGGACTTCACATAGTCCAGTAGTAGGCGATAAATCCCAATCGCACTTTGGTTGTGGGTTCTATTCCAACAGCTTTGTCCGACGTGATGGGTTGTCACACGGTCTGCATGTTGTCCCTTTTCAAAAACTATATTTTATAACATTACCAAAATGAGGTAAATTACTCAAAATAACCATAGCATAAATTAACCACAAATTTTATCTCATACCTTTCATTTTCACCCCAAAATAACTTGTAATTTCTTCAAACCCAATGACCATATAAAACCAAATGGTTATTTATAACTATATCCACAAGAGAAAAGATAATTCTTCCTCAAATATCATTCTCACATGGAAAACTGCAGGGTTACAAATACAAGAAAAAATTCTTCCAAAGTAATCACATCAATAAAGAGCACTAACACTTTTAAACATTTCATCATCCATTTATTTCCACATAGGTTCTTCATCATATGTTCATCGGGTTCCCACATTGCCTCTTCCATCTTATGATTTCTCCATAGAACTTTTTACAGACGATTCATCCAGTTTATCAACACTTGATCTTTGGTATGAAGAATTATAATAGTCTCTTCACAATAAGATAGATTGGTTTCCAGTTCTAATTCTTCATATGTGAGTAAATGCGTTGGGCCAGTCATGTATTTTGTCACTAGTGATATGTGGAACACATCATGAAATCTAGAGATACTAGGTGGAATTTCATTTTAGTAGAATGTGTTCATGTGTCACAATGGTACCTCGGGAATTTTTCAAAATCATATACTTCCTTTACCCAAAAACTTCTCATCCATCTTGTATTATATCGATGGAAGCATCGATGCATCATAAAAAATAGGTATTTCTTATATATAATTTTGATACATTGTCTTTAACATGTTTTTTAGAAAAATTCTTATTATTTCATTTTCAAAAATTTCAAAATAAGGTTTTGGTAAATTAGTTTTTGTATATCCAAAAATACATAAATATATAATTTGATACATATAAGCTGCTCTAAGGTCTCCCTCTTCTGAAGCATCTAGAAAATCATTTAGTGCGTCATAATTTTGAGATAAAGTGAAGAATTAGAAAAGACCCTGATGGTACTTCCCATGCTTAGCATGGTAAGAATGTTGAGAGTGCAATATTATCCCATAGTCGGTACTTGATCCTTGAAAGAATGCTGCAATTATAGAGATATTGGATGTCTCATTTTCATGTAACTTGGACATTTGAAAAAGTTTCAACATCATCTGGGCATGACTTTTGGATAATAATTGTATATAGTTCTTCAGGAAGAGAGAGAAGAGTTGTTCGTGATCTTGCTTGCTCCATGTCTTAACTAACAAAAATAAAATACAATTAGGTTCTTTTAATACTAATCTAATGAGAATGTAAAAAAATTAGACATAATAGGATAATATTTTAATTGAAAAATATATCCTAACTTGGGGTACCCTATATTAAAATCTAGGTTATCCACTCTCTATTTCTCGACATATATTCTTAGGGGAATTTTTATATTCCCTTTATAATGTTTTATACTAATATTTTGAATTTACCCAAGCATATCTCATGGGAGTGTAGTAGCCAAGAGTGTAGTAAGGCCCGTTGCTGTGTACCATTTCTCGTTCGAGTCTAGCTCAAAGGGGTGTTTTCATGTTTTACCCCTAGGTACATCTATGCCAGATCCGCCTCTACCTGCTCATATCCAGACAGGGATGTATTTCTCGGGTAACCCACCAAATATCTACAATACCGAAATTCTAGTATGTTCTTCTATACTAATCCTCAAATCCTATCTTATGGCTATGTGATCTAATCAGAGTTTATCTAAATCTAGATTCCAGGGTTTGTACCAAACTTCCTCTGATACCAACTGTAACTCCCCAACCCCAGTTACCCAGAATCAGTGCATTATTACATAACATTGGTATGATCAAAAAGGATCATGTCTCGAAATACCGATTAGTTTATTAGTCTTGGAAACACTAGAAATTTTCATAAGTCTTACATTACATCATAAGATAAAAAAAATACAACAAAATCTTGTCTTCATATCCCCTCATACTACCCCTGCAGGTCATTCATAAATTACTTCTTCACATCCTGGAAAAAATAAGACATTGAAAGGGGTGATCTCAGATGCTCAGTAAGGATAACAATATAGCAAAATCTTTCATGGATAAGCATAAACACTTAAGGAAATGTATAACTAAAACAAAATCCTTTTAAACTTGAACTTCAGCATAATATGGCAAAGATAAAATGAAATAATGCCTTTTAATTATTCCCATGTATATTCTACTAGTCGAATAATCACATGAAAATATCAATAACCACTATCATAATGACGGAATGCCTAATGCCAGACTATCATAACCACATAGCCAAAGCCTCGTGCCAAGACTACAAATAAGATTTTGTCAAGGCCTCATGCCAAGAGACCAGTTTGTCTCATGAGACCTACCGATGCATCGGGGAGCTATAGTGGTCTCCACCCGTCACTTACTAAGTCTAATGCATTCCTCATATGAACAGGTTTAAGCATAACATAAACATTCGTATTAAAACTAGCATACGAAATGTCAATACTTTAACCAAAAACCAGGAATGGTATAAAAATAGCACATCCACAGTCAAACATAACTCATTCTATACAATATGGAAGATTGTATTGTATCAGATTAACCTCAATCGACAATTATGAAGGATATTGACATAGATTAAAATAATCATCCAATTATTGAGAGAAATATCCCACTTTTTCTTGAAAACATTTAAACGTCACACTATTTATCAAGAAGACATTTAAAATAGATTTTTGAATCAAAGTGTCCCATACCAATTTGAAACTTTAAAAAGGAATTTTGATTTGAAAACTTTAATGTCCATATAAATAAATCCTTAAAACCATTTTTAAAACATGGACATTAATGACAAATATTTAGAATAATAAATCTTTAAAACATTTTAAAATGATATTTTAGTTAGAGTTCATAACCAAAAGAGAGACACTTGAATACAAATAATTGAGGTAATAAAAACATTGCAACATCATGAGAATATAGAGATTCATGATATACTATTTCAAAGTAGATCATATACACCATATTAAAGTGATTTGGTGTATAACAATAACAGAGTCTCAATGGAATGTAAATTGAGATGAAATCTCTCATAAAGGCCATATCCTTAGGTTAATGATAAATCAACAACATAATTATGTGTGAAAAATATAAATACACTCAATAATATTGTATATTCAGAGTAAAACAATCAAAGGACATTTAAACATATTCTTTTAAAAACAACACCAATTAATTTAATGTTTAACTCAAAAAATCGAGATTGAGTATAAATTACTCTTATCAAGTTCATACCGATGACTTGAGAATTTATCAACGGAGTGATTTTGTGTATCAAATGTATATCCACAGAATGGGGAGTGTAAATTATCATAATCAAATGAATAGTGATTCCATACATAATCTTGGAGTAAAATAATCAATGAAGTATGCGTAAAGTTGAATGAGTGGAAAGTGAAATTTCAAATTCCCTTATCGATTTGGTAACATACAAAACATACACCCATGAAAGAATGATAATACAATGATGATGTAAATATCCATTAATTAAAGTATATTACACAATGAATACAATCATGGGCAGTACACACACCACATGCAATAAATAAGTGGTGAACAATGGAAATCTCACAGAATTAAAAGTGAGATAAGAAACCCCTTACATTGTACTTTTTCCTCGGTCGACGGTAGGTTAAACACCTGTATAATGGTGAAATAATTGTTATTGAATTATACATGAATAATTTACATTAATATTATATCATATATGATCTTTTAACATGGATTTGTTAATAATATCTTACTATTATCATCATTTCGGGTGTTAACTTACTCATTTTACTTTATATTATTTGTTTTGTAAGCTTTGTTTGTTATGGATAGGTCATATCTTATTCATATAAAGAATGATATCAATTCCTTAAAAATTATTTTTAATCATTAAATGAGAATTAGAATCAAATTGATATGATGGGGAATGAATCTCATCGCGTTCGTGGAGACTGTAGTCCGTACGTACGCTCGAGCGAAAATATCAATCCTTTCTTATTAAAATAATATATAATTGGATGTTATATAATATATATAAAATAATTATAATGTCATATTTATTATTTACATGAATTATAAATCATTATTATACCCATCTAAATAATAATATAATGAATAACAATTACACCACAACGTGGAGACGGTAGGTTGTACGTACGCATGTATGGTGACATGTCATTCAAGGGATGGATAGAATAATGAATTTGTTTGTTACATATTTATAATAACATCACAATATATATAAGATACTGGATTTATTATTCTAGAGTAGGAATAACAAATAAAGAAGAATTTGAAGAAGAAAGGAACTTGAAAGAGAGTAGTGAAAACATTACCTCTTCTTCGGGTTATTCCTTTTGATTTGATCAAAAGTGCTCCTTAGGGTGGCTTTCTAATCAAACTATGTCTTCTATGTTGAATTGAGGGAAGTTTAGAGAGTATATGGTCAGGTTTTGGACGATCCAAAAGGCTTTGAATGTGTGAATTAGTGATAAGGGTGAGTGCCCTTTTATAAGTGGGGTGAGGGAACCTTTGGAAAAGGTAGAAATATTATTTTATAATAAATTCATATTCTGTTTTTAATGGATGAAAAGTGGATTATTTAAAGGTTAATGTGGGGATAGGTCTAAAACCACTCAACCAATATGTTTTAGACAGGTTTGGGTCACTATATTAACCTTATCTTTTAGTTTTAACTCTTAGTTAATTAGTTTAACATTTAACATGTCACTTTTTATTTTTATATTATATAGTAAACAAACTTACTATATACATCCAAGAGACCCCCCAAGTTGTCCATTAATGATAAACCTATCATGATATAAGTCTCATGGCTGAAACTTATATTTTTAGGAATAGAATATGAATTAATAATATAATATTTGTTTTCAAAACACTTTTATGTCAACTTTGACACTATTTGGAATTTGATTTTTTTGAAAATCATAACAGCATGATTACTTCGAAAAAACTTAATTAAATAAATCCTAACATGTCATATTATCCTAAAAAATTATTTTAATTCATAAAAGTCTAAAATTACATTTATTTGGTTATTTAAAATATCAATTAGTTTAATATTTCATTAATTCGGTAATTACTGCATCACCATTGCGTCATACATAAATTAAATTATATAATGTCTAAAAATTATAAATAAAATACCACTATGTATAATATTCTGTTATATTTATAATGAATATTTAAAATCTAATTTATCTTATGTATAACCCTATATTAAATTTTTTTTAGTATTTAAACTTTCATTTTAACTAAAAACATTGATTTTAACTCATTTAACTCTTCTTTGAATTAAATAATAATAAATTCCCTAAACTAATCCAAGTGGACATAAATGATAATATTTTATTCCTAAGGTTGTTTTTGGTAGAGATAAACTTGTCTAATAGAATTAGGACATATGTTAGGGTAATATTAATATCATTTTAACCCTTAATTACCCTATTTACTTTAAACCGTGGTAAATAAAAGTAAACTGTTACTATTCACCAAAAATTATTTTTATCTTATTGAACCAAATTTTACTCATTTATATTAACCATGTCTCCCAGATTTTAGAAATTCCACTCACAGAAGTGGTAAAATTATGTTTTATGTAAATTTCTAAATTCTCTTAGGAGGTGGGTAAAAGACGATGAAAAATTCAATAAATTTTTTATATATCTAAAATTATTCTAAGATAACTTCAATTAATTACATTTAACTTATATAGGTACTATATATATATTTTTACATTAATTAAAATAAATAAAATAAATAATTATATAAATAAAAATTCGATTTTAAACTATAACTCAGTATTATTCACTATTCATCAAAAATTGAATGTTTTTGAGAAAAATAAAAAATATTCAGCCTAAGATATGTTTGATATTTTGAATTAAAAAATGATGTCTATTTTACCAAATTCAAAACATATAAGTTGCATTAATTAATTTAAAAATTAATTCCCCCTGTCAAAACAAATAGCGTGTTTTTATGAAATAATAACTATCAAAAGATTGACACTTGTTTGTGTCTGGTTTAAATGTGAAATTACGTCCAATGTCCAACATTGTATTAAATGGTAAAAATATATTCTAAATATACTTTTAGACCACTCAAATTAATAAATTATCACTATTAAATTTTTTGATTAAAAAATTTATTTTTAATTAAAATTTATTAATGTTCACTATTAATCAAAATATGAAAGTTTTCCGAAAAGTACCAAAATTTCACCCTAAGCTAATTTCGATATTAAGAATCAAAAAATGAAGTCCATTTTGAAAGATAAAATTTATAAATTTTCAAAAATTTGGTATTACTATTCTTAACGGCTAGTTTGATTGGTTGTGGTGTGTTAGAATCTCGAAGTTACGTACAATGCAAGCCATTGCATTTTTCAAAGGGAAACGTACTGTGAAATCTTGGGGTGTTAAAAAACTTTTTCTTGAAGTACTTTTCCTATGAATCATGGAAAAGTTTGAATTCGTTGCATTATCTATATACATTCATCGAGGGATGGAATAGAATCACCTCATACACATAGGATAACGATCCCTTTCTGTAGTACTTCTTTGATATAGTTGTTGGAATCGATCTGTGAGGCCTGGATTGAGATCCAATTTTCATATTTGTTCCCTTGGTTGAAATCATGGTATAATCAAGACTAAAAATATGATTGCATATATCCACTACTTAGAAGGATAATCTATATTGAGTTGTTGTTATACCCCCACAAACTTGGGAGAGATCCTCATTTGTGCATATTATCTCTCCAGATATTTAATGTGAACTTTGTTTGGAGATACCCAATGAGAAATACCTCTTATATAGAAATCATCAGTGTTATTAGACTCATGGAGTGTGCAATTTTGGAAGAGGGTTATGTGGAACCTTCATGTTGGGATCCTAGGCAAACATTACAGTTGTGACATACCTATAAAATATGTCCCTTTTTTGACTATATCTAGATATTCTTGTTATATGTTCTATAGATATACACCTAAGTAGATATTATTGTATTATTTTGTTGTATGAATTGGGGTTTCAGGTTTTCCTACTAGGTATTTTTATACACACCCCTGAATAGGATTTTCCACACGTGTTGTGTCTTATTCATATGATTGATCTTTTGATAGATTCCAAGATAGACAAAGACAAGATTGTTCTTAGTGAGACTGGATATACCATGGTGTTTTCCTACAGTATCATGACAGTAGTCCCTATTTTAAATTCTAGTTGGACTTTTTTTCAGACACTTTGTGGGGGGATTGTATTGGGAATTGTTTATTATCCATTATTCATGTTGCACTCTGGTGGTGGGATTTGATATATATATGCATGGTTGTTCATTTGTCTTTACATTTCATAATTTTATTGGAATCGAGATGCGTGCATTTGTAAAATTATTTAGACTATTCCCTCCCCTATTAGTGATAATCCATCTCAGTTATAGCCACAATCTCCAAGCCTATAAGAGGAAAGTTTGGGGAGTCATGCTATAGGTCCCATTGGGATGGGTCTTGAAAATCAGACTAATAATAAATCGAAATGGACCATAAAAAAACATGATGATTTTCTAATATTATATTCTATATAATTCATTTGAGTTAGGGATAAACACACCATGGTCAATTTTTATTATAATTTTTTTAAATATATAATTCGTATGAAACCATATATGGAAATTCATGGGAAGGTTTTTTAGTCTCCAACATCATGGGATGTAGTTGTAGAACTTATGATTCTGGGACCAGATCATTCTGAAGTAAATTTTGAGAATTTTTAATAAATTTAGTGGCATAATAAAACATTATTGGATACATAAAATAAATTTGGTTACAATATTCAATAAAATTTGGATATTGGATTTGGAGACATAGTATTCTTTCAAATATCACCACTAAAATGGGTTGTGAGATTCAAGAAGAAGAGGAAGTCAAAAACAAGATATATTTAACCCATAAAAGTCATTGATATTTTTGGAATAGTAACTTATTGTCTTTCACTTCCATCGAAACTCTCACATATGCATGGTGTGTTCCATGTATATTTTTTTAAGGATCTATATACTTGAACCGTCACATGTACTAAACTTGGAAATAATATAACATGAATGTGAACTCTTTTATAATGATGAATATGTAGAAATATTTGATCATAGAGGTAATTTACTATGAAACATGGCCACTCGCCTAGATAATGTTATCTAGAGAAATCATAAGTTTGATGATGTCTCATGGGAACCTGAATATATAATGTGGAAGAATTATACTAATTTTCTATCAGCAGAGTAATGAAATTTTTAGGGTGGTTTATTTTATGGGTGGTAGAATATGTCACCACATGATTTTATTATGAATTTCCTTTAAATAATATAGTCTTGAATAGTTTGTTTCACAAGAAACATCAATGAATCATGATACATTTTATCAAGAAAAAATATTTCTATTAAATATTAATATTAATAAGTTATTATAATGAAAAATAAAAATCCATTTAGAAAATCACAACTCGAATAAATTCATAGATAATGAAAAGTATAGGAACATTAAATTTTTATAATCATGGCTTTCCATGAAGATTATAACCTATATTAAAACAATGGGAATAAAAAAATTAATAGGAAATATAATAGTGATGTTGAGAGAGATGTAAATGAATAGGATAAATGATTATTGTAATATATGCAAGGATATATATGTATAAAATATGACCATTATATATATAATCATTACAAATATGAAAGTTAGATATGCTACCCTTATAAATATGGTCATTGGTTATATGCTCCTTAGGTATATACAATTGGTAATTCATGTAATTGAAAATAATTAAATTAATAAATAATATTTAATGAAACAAAAAATATAATTTGAAATTAATAAGATTTATTTTCAAAAAAGTTATTTATATATTACATAAAAATAATTATATTAATAATGGAATATCCCTCTACTCTAGGTGCACCATGTTCCATCGGCATTGAGATGATATAAATCACCTGTTTCTATCCAGCAAGACTGATGCCTCCCTCTAGAAATCAACATACTCTCTGTTTTAACTTCATCCTCCATGTGCATCCAACATCATGGATTTTCTACTACAAATATCAGCAGTTAACCTCTTGATGTAGGTCAATATACTCTTCCTAGTTTCATGTACTGAAGTCATCCATATTTTGTGGAGGAGCAAGAACAAATAATGACATGAAAATTTTTCTTTCAACCACAAAGCTGCGCTCACAGAGATTCTGATCGTGACTAAACAGGCTAACTATTATCACAATGCTAACTGTGACACCCCGATCTAGTATTTTATAGTTCTGAGAAAACTACATCTTCCTGGTAATTTTCCTAAAAATTTGTTCACCATGGAGGTCTTCTAGCTTTTTGCATCTATAGGCTGGATCAAATGTAACTTGGGTATTGCCTCTAGAGGAAATCCATGTCATGTTGTCTATGGAATATCCATCAGAGATCACATTGGTGATTTCCTTGTAGGGATGCCTCTTGTGTACATGCCACTGCTCTGAAGGTAAAGATGATGGGTTATATAAAGGTAGTTGAATTTGCTCGTCCAAGAAATTGGAATACAATATTTTTTGAAAGTGACTCACTCAACATTATCCAAGCAGTTAGAATGGGCCAGATTCATCTTGAATGGAAACTCCCAACTAAATGGATAAATTGTCTTGATATTCTGACTTCAGAGAATTATATTATAAGTCACGTCTTTCATGAATCCAACCAACATGTTGATTTACATGCAAAAATTGGAGCCTATGGTGATAAATGCAGTGATTATTATAGCACACCATATATAATGCATCCCATTATTCAAAGATATAAGTGTAAACTTCTCTCTTTCGAATCTTGTAACCCTGTATCTTTTTAATTATTAGAAGACATGCTTATTGATTTTCAAAAACAATTATACTAATAATATTATTAAATATTGGTTATATTTATTTATAAAATTTAAATAATTATTTTATTACAAAGGCTTTGGTAAAATTTAATAAAATTTGAATAAATATTTTTATAGAATGTGGTTCAATTTCTTTATATCAAAAAGATATTTTTCAATGATCTTTTTTATTAATAAATAATTATCATAATCTTAATAAATTAAATATGTCACCATTATGTAAAGAATAGAATTTAATTTAAAAAAAATTACTAATATACTTTTATTTCTTAATTGACATTAAATAAGAATAGTTGAATTTAAAATTTTAAAATCCATCTTTTTAAAAAAAGAGAGATATATATATAATGATTTCAATTAAATTTATAATTTCCTAAATTTAGAAATTTATTTTTATAAAATGACGTCCATGTTTTTAATCAGTTTATAAAAACTATATAAATAGTTCACTTTAACTTTTAGGGGTAAAAAATTTAACTTAGTAAAAATTGTGTTACTACGGTCGAGGTAAAATAATGTAACACTGCATAAAATATGTGAAAAAATAATAATATATCATGAACACATAATTATAAATTTCTTGAATAATGGGATTTAATACCCATCAGTTTTATTTTCCCATTTTATATCCACAATAATTTTAAAATGAAAACCTTACACTTGGGTAAATTAATTTTTGAAGAAATTCCATTCAAAAATCACTTATAAAAGGAGACCTCTTAAACCCATCCAAAACCACTCAAACCATTTTGTTAACTCTTGAATACCTAACAAATATTTCTCCCTAAAATGTTTTTAGACATTTTATATCTTCTAGGTTCAATAAGTAATCCTAAATTCTTCATTTTTATGGAACCCGTGTTAATAAGGGGTGAATTCATTAGGTATATATCTGAGTTATTTTCTATTTTTTTCAATTAACTAATCTTATCCACAAACATTACTAAACTATAATGATTTATTTCGTACAACTTTTTGATTCTATAAAAATGATATTATTATTATATTACTCCATCCTAATAGTCTTTAATTATTATTTCATGTTCTTGTTTAGTTCAGTTGAACCACCTACATGAACGATATGATACCAACATCACCATTTTCACAAAAAATAAGTTCCAATAAATTATTAATAATATTTGAAATTAATGTGTAACATATGTCATGAATTTGGTTCTATTTGGTTTATATTTAAATTAATGATAATTGCAATTAACTTTTGGTTATCAGTAAATTACCAAAAATAGGTTCTTCATTGATTCCATTCTCACGATCCAGACCTACACATTATATAAAATGAGCACATGACTATATTAAAATTGGAAAAAATATTCCAACACCTTAAATAATCAATTAATGATGAACTTTATATCATGTAATGGATATTAACACTACAATTATTAATCCTAGATGGAAGAATCAATATTACAAAAATTTGATGATGAAAATAAATAATAACTGACTAATATATATTTAATTAATAATTAAATTGAATTGGTTAATATGTTGTAAATATAAACAATGTTATAAAAAAATTATGTTTATTCTTTTTGGTATACATATGTTTAATGTTCATTCATGCATATTGGGAGTAAATTAAATTGTTTATGTTTAATCTAATTTTGAAATTGAGATTTTTTTTGTTTTAATTTCCAACTAGGAAAAAGTTTTTATCTTTACAAAACAACATCAATTTTCATCTCATTTGGTTATTTATATGTATAAATGTCTACTTAATGTTTTAATTTTTTTTTAGAATTGGACTATAAATAAATGGTATTTGGAGCTAAACATATGTCTTATTTTTTGTCCAATAATCATTATTTTATCTAAATAGGTTCATTGAATTTTTTATATGAATAAAATTATCTTTAATTATATGATTTAAAAATATGTGTATCAATGTAAATTAATATATTTAAAAATGTAATATTATTTTAATATTTTCTTTAATTTTATTTTCCATGAACTTTGACTCTCTTTTCATAAAACTCTGAAACAAACCTTCCTTTTAAATACTTTTACAAGAATGAATTTTAACACTTTTATAATTATTTATCAAAATAAAGAATCATATATATGTTTCAATGTTTCCCCAATGTAAAATATATTTCCATTATTTTAAGAATTTTTTATTTTTTTAAAAAATTATATATAAACAAATGGATAATTATTCGTTTTTTGGAAGATATTTTCTATTGGTCTTATAAAAGGGGTTTTATTTTGGTCAACATAATATAATAGTTCATAACCATATCCAAGTATATTCTCTAATGATATGTTCCACCTTATTTATCTTTATGTATTGTGAAAACTAATGTTTTTTTGTCATGATACCCATTTCATTTATAGTATTTTATTATGTTTTATGGAATTATTAAGGATTTCATGATCCTGTGGGAATGGTTTTATGGTTTAATATTATTTAATGGGAGTTTTTTAATATCCCACCAATGAATTGTGTAATTTTTTGTATCTCATGGGATAAATATTAAACATGATTAGTTTAAACATGTTAAAAAAGTTATTTAGTCATGTGTGGTTGGACTATGTCTATTTTGTTATTAAGAGGTGTATAGAATAATATATTATAATATGAATATATTTATTACAATCATTAACAAATTTTATAACTTATATGATTATTATTATGACCTTTTCCAATGAAAAATTTATGTTATCATTTCTTATGTCTAAAAAACCATGTTTTTTTGCTCTTACTACTAATGAATCTTGTTATAATAAGATTAATGATATGAGTAAATATTAAAATCTATGTTAAGTTGGGTATGATTATGTAATGTTTTTACTATTCAACATTATTCTATTCTCACAATCACATTCTTATATAAATTTCACTTATAAACATTGATTGATATCATTTATGTTTACCATTATTTAGTGTAAAATCTCACCCTTTCTCATGTTTCCATTTCCCAAATTTTTAAGAATAGTATTATGTATGATGTGTCCAAAATGGTGTTACATGAAAAGATTATTTATTAAAGATGTTAAAAAGGTTTAAAAACATATTTTTAAGTTTATTATTTACAAAGACACTAAACCATGATGTTTTGGGGAGTGAATTATTATGATATGTAATGAATATTAATGTAAAATGATATCATATGTAAATATGTAGTGGAAATGTCAACTCATTATAGGAATCATTCCACTATATGAGGATTGATTTGGTAGTAGTTATAGACATAGAAAATTATTTTCTATACATAAATATATTCTAAATTCTTATTTCATAACTCTATATCATGCTGCATTCCTATGTTATGATTTCATGGTTCATTATTATTAAATCAGGTATCCACACCACCTTTACTGATGTATAATTTTATTCTAAAATCCATATATCATGAGTCAATATTTAAGGTATATGTTATATTGTTTATGATTTTCTAAAATTATGTTTAGGCACATTGATTATTTTCGCATACCCATATGTTCTTCTTATGATCACTTATTATCTCTAATTGTTATTTATTATGTTTATACTCATTGAGCAACTGAGATCACCACATTCTTATATTTCAATACAATATGTACATAATAAGTGTATTATGTATGATGTTTCTAGAAGGTTATGGTGTGAGAATATAATTTGTGGGAGATTATGAATATTTTTTTTCAAAAAAGTTGTCTATTTATCCAATCTAAAAAGAAACTAAACCTATAGGTTTTAGGGTGTGATTTATTATGAGATATGATGAATATTCTTGTAAAATAATCTAATATGTATTTATGATGTGGTTTTGTAATCATATATGGTATCAATGTGGGGTTTAGTTTTTTTATTATGATATGAATAATAATAATATTATATAAACTAAAACAACCTATGTTGAAAAAAATTGGTATAGAGTGAAGTGAGAGGGTATTAAATTTAACTTAATTTGTTATATGTTAAAATGAATGTTACATAGGTCATGGAATGTAAATATTTATTCCTTATTATGGAAATTATTTTTTAATACTATCAAAAACCATTTTGGTGATAATATGGGATTTAGGAAAGAATAATGAAAATATGGTGGTGATTGGTGCACCCCATATTCAAAAAAAACTTATTTGAACCATGTTTTATGAATTCCTTCATTTCATAAAAAGTATCTGAGACAATTAACTCATATCCCAATAAATATATATTGAATTATATTTGGTTTTTTATGTTATTTGGATTTCATCCCTGGTCTATAAGACCTCTTTGATAAAAGTTTTTAGGAATGTGTTTCCTATAAATCTTATTATTCTCTATATAGTTACATTTTATATGATTTTGGTAAGGGATCAACCCTATTTATAGGAAGTCATATTACGTTATGGGTTAAAAAAGGATTTATTATCCATATTTAACCTATTATAATCTATTAGTGAAAGGAAAATTATGGTCTTCCCAAGGAAATTAATTCCATTATATGGGCCATAATAAGAAATCAGGAGTGTTATTTTTCTAAAATGGATGGGGATAATCTAAATATTGATGAGATATCAATAGTAAATTAAAACATTGATGATTTATGTAATATTTTTATATTATTCCCTTGATAATGAGGTTGACTTTTCCAAATAACTCGTACATTGTGATAAACCAATATCGAAGGCTCCATTTAGAATATCCATGATTTAATTAGAATAATTGAATAATTAACTCAATGAGAATATCAATATGGGTTTATACTCTAATGAACACCAGCATGTATTTCACCAATACTATTTGTTAAGAATAATTATGGATTGATGTGTCTCAATATTTATTATCATGAACTCAATAAGATCAATATCAAGGAAAATATCATCTACCATGTTATGATTTTTGTTGTATGAACTTTAAGGGGATCAATACGTATCAATGAATGAAAATTGAACATAATATGAAAAATAATGGGCTAAATGATGGAATATACCAAGAAAATTAATCCATACATGATATAAACAGTATAAAATCATACTGAATCATTTTAGAATTACAAATACCCCCATCATTTATATGGATCTGAGGAATCATTTATTTAGATCTACCTTTATTGATTTGTGTAAATATTTATAGATGGTATTCTAAAATATTCTAAAAACTGAAAAAATAATTAATATCATATAAATATTGTGTTTTAGACCATGATAAAAGAGAAATTATATGTTAAATATAGGAATTTGGAATTTTCTATAGAAAGTATCATTCTTGGATCATATAATTAGTATATTTGGTTTATCTATGGTTCCTTTAAAGATGTATGTGATTTATATATTTCATCAAACAACCATTATAATAGTGATATATAGTTTTTTGGAATATATGGATACTATAAATGTATTTTGAAGAATTTATCATGAACTTCAAATAAACTAACTAAGTTAACTTGGAGGGATTTTATGTTCTTCTATATATATGAATGTGAAAACAACATGGAGGATCTTTAGAGAAGGATGTTTATTGGAAATAAACTAACATTGTCTTGCAATGGATAAGGTTTTGTGATATACAATGATTCCTTCAAGAATCTATTGAAATGTGTTGTCAATGACATAGTTGTATATTGGGCATCATGTTAATTTTAGGCACAAAATAAACATTACGTGATGCATAATTTAAAGTTATATGAAGTAATAGCATCATTAAATATAAGGTGTAATTTTTTATATGCATAAAATTTAGAAATATATATTGATTATTTTACCATAATGTATTTTTAAAAACACAAGGATTTAATTATTCCATAATAGAGATGGATTGAGTATATCATTGAATCTAAAATCTCAATACATTACCACCATGGGAAGGAAAACATGGTCATTGAATCTTTCTATAAGATAATTCAAACTTATCCTCGATAATAATTAATAGAGACCCAACATTCATGGATTTTCAAAGGATAAACATGAAAATCAGAAGGTAAGGGGATAAATTATAAATTTCTAGATGAATGATAAACCATCCATCAATTTAAATATTAAAAAGGTAATGAATTATAATAATGTTCTATAAAAATGGAATGGAATATTCCATAATTAAACCTTGAAATGGGGAAATTAAATTTTTTTTTGAAATTAATGTATCTATTAATTTTCATAATTGATGAAAGGGATATTATATCCAAAAGTTCCAGCGTCAGGTCATCCATCCTTGAGAAAATATTATATAAAAATAGAAAGATAAGAGAAGCATTATAACGGGTTTTTACAAAGTCAGGTGTGTAGAGTACCACACATGTCTGCCTCCACCATAGGAATTAAAAAATATGGAGTTCCATATGACACCCATGGATCATAATTCACTATCAGTTTAAGAAAACATATATATATATAGACACATATAGATCTCAAGAGAAATTTATTGTTAGAAAATTCCATTACAAGATGACATAGTAAATATACGATGCTTGGTATGCCATCACGTTAAGGTAGAATGAAATAATATTGAGGGTATTTTTCATATATCACCCATACCTATATGGAAATGAGAGACCACCACCATGGATTTTATCATTGTTGTTCACAAAATATCTAAAGTTCTTAATGCCATTTTTTATTTAATGGACCATATTATGAAGTAAATTCATTTTATTACTATGGTATAATAATTATCACATGATCAAAATTCTTAATATATATATATATAAGGGAATAGAAAAATCTACAATGACTACCAATCTCAATTATTTTTTATTAAGATCTAAGGAATACAATGAAGTTTTGCACAATTAGTTGACCAAAATTACATATGTTGTTGAGATTTAGTGCTATTTATCAACCGCACATATGACCATTATGAATGAAACATTAAAAATATAGAAGTTAGTATGAGATCATACTTTATGGATATAAATTAGGGTTGAGATCAATGCTTACCATGGTATGGTTATCATATAAAAATATTTTTCATTGAAGAATTAAAATGTAAGTATATGTGTATTTTCATGATAAGTGGTGTAGAACTCCAACATGTTGAGGTTAATTTCGAGAGTTTAAGATTATGAGACCGAATCTTGGTGATGAAATGTTAGATATGATCCAAAAAAATTATCATCTCATTAAAACTAGAGAAATTTGATAAAGGAGATACACTAATAGTAATTATAGAGATTTTGATATTGAATTTGGAGGTAATATATTCTTACAAATATCACAAAATAAAAAAATTATCATATCCATGAAGGGGAATTTGGTCTCCTAATTATTTGACCACATCTAAGTCATCTATAATTTTTGGATAATATACTATAATTTTATATTTTCACAATACCTCTCCCTACTGAACAATGTATTAAATGTATAAATTTTGAAGTATTAAATACCACACCCTTGACCTTTAATTAATTTTGATGTAGTACCAAAAGAACATTATCTCTTTTATGATGTCCATCCATAAGAAATTATGGATCTTAGAGAGAATATACTACACAACAAGACTATTAACTAGTGTGATGTTATCAAGAGAAATCATATGATTGAGGAAGAAACTAGATAACCTGAAGATGTACATATGTGTAATGAAATTTTTTCCGTGAAATTCATTACAGTGTGGTAGAATGTAACACCAAATGATTTTAGTATATAGTTACTCATAACTAAATATTTTTTGATAGCTTATAATACAAGATTCAAAAAAGGTTTATTATTAAATACACTAAGGAATAATATTATTATTTATAATGGAATACATTATATGGAATATAAATGATATATAATTAGAAAAATTATTAATAGAAAGAAATAAAAATTAAAAAAAAATGTTTAATTTATAATCAAAAATATTTTCAATTATTATCACACAACTAATTATTTATATATAATGAATAAAACACTTTTAAAATGGTGTAAATATCATGAAAATGGAATTAAAGAATAAGAAGAATGATTTTAGAGATGTAAGTAAGTCCATAAAATAGAATGTAATATGATCTTTATATATATATATATTTAGATATATATATGATAAAAAAATTATTTCATATATATTCATTGGATATTAAAATATCCAATTAATACAAGAATTTTGTGTAATTTTGAGAAATAAATTAAAAATAATGCAATTCACATATAATAATAGATTTTGGTAAGAAATAAAACTATAAAAATTATTTAAAATGATTTATTATGAAAATAATAATAATAATAATTTATTATTAATTTTATGAGTTTATAAAATTAAAATAATTATTCTATAAAAATTTATTAAGGGAAATTAATTGTTAGAAGATATATAATTATATATGTCTGATTAAAAACATTTCATGTCAAAAGACCTTTGTTCCCAAGAATTTATTTCCCTATATTCTCTGTATATTTTACAATAAATTAATCTAATCCATATTAAAGAGATATTTTAGTTAAACCAATGATTTATATTAATTCAAAAAATAACAACGATATAATTTTTATTACATCATGATGAATAAGTGTAAATTATTTTTAATTCTAAAAAAATATATTTGTCTATTTTCTTAAGAATAATACATTTTCATGTTAAATTTGATTTTATCAAATTTATTTATTGAGGCCAATAAAATTTATTTAATATCCAAAATCAAATTATGAAAATAATTTTATAAATTTTATTTTTATGGCATTAAATTAAGTTACGAAGGTAAAAATTGAGTTTCAACAATAAAATTAAATTGAGGTAAATGGGTCTAACTAATGGGTAATAACCTATAATATCATAAATAATTACCTTTAATTGTTTTTACAATGGAATTATAGAAATAAAATTGTCAAATATCAATTATTTATTCACTTTGGATAGAGTTTAAAAGTTAAAATACATTCCTTTCACATTAAAGAATGTGAATTTTCCAATATTATAATCAAGATTACCAGGAAATGTACCCCTTATCTACCCACCAAAAAATATATTTCATAACTTTTTATATTTAATAACAACCATAATTATTTCCTTAAAAAGGTTACAATCATTTGGTAACATATGGTAATAATAAGCATCCCTAAATCATTCATTTCAAAGAGGCTCTCTAAGATAAGATTCATGTTTTCAACATAAATATTATCCTATAATTAATCAATCTTCATTATGTTAATCATGAGATAGTTCCTAAATATTATACATAATTTAAATATCTCTGTAGTCCTTTTGATTATGTAAATTTTATGTTGTTAATATATAACAACATGTCCTTAAGCATTCAGTTGTTATGGTATGATTTTGTTTGAGTCAGTTTTACCATATACATGAATGATTCAAAAATATTTACATGATGTATGTATAATAAAATGTAAAATTTGTAATAAGTTTAATTAATGAATATATTAAGATATTTTGGTAAATTTTAATTGGAATATATTCATTGTATATTCAGCAATAAATTTGATTATTTTGTAGATTATGTAGTCTTAAAAAAGATATTTTTAAGAATTTAAGGAAAACCATCACCATAAGTTCCCTTAAAATATAATGGGGATAAATAATTATATAAATAATATATTATAAATCTTCATGAATATTATTTAGGTGATGCACCCATGGTCATGGATAAGCGATAGGAACTGCCAAACCAAAGCATGCATATAAAAATAGAATAATTAATAATTATTTTTAAATTATAACAATAGAAAATTATTATATGGTTAGTAAAGAATTATAAATGAATGATACTAAATAAAATAAATATTAATAAAATTATTAAACATATAAATAAAAAAATTATATTGGGAGTTATAGCGCGTCTAACATAGAAATAGTCTGAGGTAACTATTTTTTTCAAATATGACATTGAAAAAACGATTTTTATGAATAAATTTTCATTTGGGGAATTTTTTTTAATTTCACTCTAAATCCACATATTTTTTTTATCACATCTAGTTATTTATTTATATACATATCTTCTAAGTATTTTTTCTTCCATTTATTCTTAATTCACCTTAAATGATTCTTATTAGTAGATTCATCTTTATATAGTCTTCTAAATCTAGAATATTTCTTCTACATGTTTATATTTTTCATATGATATTATGTATTTCATTAAACCTACATTTATGATTTACTAAGGTAATATTCTATTTACATGTACGTTGGTTTTAAATGCATGAACATAATCTTTTTAAATGTTTTCTACAAGATGTAATGTCCCGGTTATGGAAGCCACCTAGAGGCGCCCCGTACCCGGTTGGTCACATGGCCTTAAGCTTATTTCCTCATACGCCAGAGGATGCCGACTAGCAGTGAAGGCCTTGGGTGTGATAGTGGGGAAACTATTCCCTCACTGGCAGAGTACACAACGGAAGAAAACAAAACATGCAATTGCAGAAGCAGTAAATATCCAACAACAATGAACAAGTAAATAGCAGAAGACTAAAACAATAAACCACTAGAGCACACATATATATATAAAATGATACATGATACATATCTAGGAAAACATCCAAAAAGGTCACAATGCTTAAAATACAAACAGTACCAAAACAATTTCAAAACAAAAGATAAATAGCTCCTCAGCATCGCAAGCCTATGCTCGGTCCCTTGCTCTCCTGCTCCAAAGAAATCAAGTACCAGAAGTAAAAGGGTGCTTTCCCTTGTCTATACCTGCAACAACATAGTTTATTTGGGCCCAAAAGCACGACCCAAACAGGGTGTGAGACTAAATACTAGTAGGCAACCACCCGAAGATCTGTGCCTAATAGCCAGTGAGCATATGGCACGTAATAGTACAGTAAGT
The DNA here is from genome assembly GCA_963277665.1 of Viscum album. NCBI lineage: Eukaryota > Viridiplantae > Streptophyta > Magnoliopsida > Santalales > Viscaceae > Viscum > Viscum album. The sequence goes on from OY728126.1 coordinate 1,593,716,105, forward strand.
AGTAAATAGTAACTGTAAACAGCAGGCAGTAATTAGAAAGCAATAACAAGATGATATAAAATAGTAATCAATCCACAGAACAACAAGCAGCAGTGAAGCAAATAGTTATCCACAACAGAAACCCCTCTAGAAAGTACTCACAGCCAACCCCTCTAGTCCTATCCAAGAAGTACCAACAATTATCTGGGAAGTGCACTCAGCCTAACTCCTATGGGTTGGTCGTACAAAATTATAAGACTCTCTGGGGAAGCTTGCTTGGTCAATTCCCCTTATAATCTAGGTTAATCAGGGAATATCTAAGGAAGATCATGCATTCTAACCCTCTAATAGCCCTAAGGTCTAGAAACTCTCTAAGGAAGCTCACTCGGTCAATTCCTCCTATAGTCTCAGGTCTATCACAGAATCTCTGAGGAATATCGCTTGGTCAATTCCTCCTCTAGCCAGGAATGGTTTAAGTAAATTAAAAAATGTAAAGACTCTATGATGAAGCTCACTCGATCTAAAATCTTTTAGTCTATAATATCCAAGACTCTCTGGGATTCTCACTCGGTCTATCCCCTGTAGTCTATAATAACCAAGACTCTCTTTGGAAGCTCACTCGGTCTACCCTCCTGTAGTCTATAATATCCAAGACTCTCTGGGAAGCTCCCTCGGTCCATCCCTTATATTCTATAGCACCATGTTCTAAAATTCCCATGCCAGTCATTGCATAATAATTCTATAAAGACAAATTACACTTATAGAGCTACCTGGCTAACCATTCTACAGAACAACAAGCATGTTAAGAATATCCTTCCATCCTACAGTCACAAGGCATGGAAAACAGGTATAACAACCAAAGGCTAACAAAACCCGAAGTTCATAACAATAACAAGGCATGGGGAAAACATCCAAGCATAGAAATTATCCTCAAACATGATCAAATTACCTCTACATAAGCATATAAGCAAGGCAGGAAAACAACAATAGAAAAACAGTAAACACCCAATACCCTGTTCACAGGTATTGGTTGAAATTTGCACATAAAACTCAAAGACATTGAATGGTAATGCACAAACCACCTTCCAGGACGCTAGAAGATCAATATACTTGAACCAAGAGGCCTGATTCTCTTTAGAACGACATAGATCTATGAAAAAACACAAAATTTTCAACCCAAGATATCTCTAGAAAGAGGAAAAGTCATGGAATGAAACTCTAGAAGAAGGAAGATCTCACCGCTATGGTACCAACGTGATCGATGGTGGTTTATTTGGAAAAAAGATAGAGGCTCGGGGGCTTGGGGGATGTTCATGGCCGTACAGACTCTCTTGGTCGATGAACCTTGAGAAGAAGACAATTCTGTCGATTAGGTGCGACCCTAGTCTATTTAATGAAAAAAAAGCACATGGCGTGTACATATGGAGTACATGGAGTGTACTTGACATTTCCGTACTCCACTTTAAGCAGCCTCCACATCGCCCCTACATACCGTGTGTGTGTCCCAGACACGGCCTCCTACGGAATCAAAGTACACGGCGTGTACTTATAAAGTACACAATGTGTACTTTAGAAATTTCTAGATTTTCCACTTTTTCTCAAAAACGACCAAAAAAGGAAAAACATACCTGAAATGAAAATCCAGGTTCATTAAAACTTTCCCCATTTAAGAAATTTGTCCCCTAATTTCCCTAGCGAGGCGCAAAAGAAGATTCCCCGGACAGATCCAGCCACTACGATCGTACATCGGCCTCACTCTCCCAGGTCTCATCTTGTACTCGCCCGTGCTGCAATAGCACCCGTACCAGAGGAACATACCGACCAAGGAGAACCTTTATACTGCGATCGACAATCTGGATAAGATGCTCCCCAAACGAATCATCCGCTTCGACCTCAACCTCCTCGGGTTGAAAGACATGAGATGGGTCTGAAAAGTAACGTTGGAGCTGAGAGACGTGGAAGAAGTCGTGCATAGCCTGGTACCTCTGAGTTAACTGAAACTGATAAGAAACCAGCCCGACTCTCTCCAAAACCTAAAATGGACTAACGTACCATGATGAAAGATTACCCTGTCTCCGAATCCTTTAGTGTCCCAACCTCGGATCGACACATAAGAAAACCTAATCGCCCACCTCGAACACCAGAGGTCATCTCTGCTGATCAACATAAGATTTCTGTCAAGACTGTGTTGTAGCCATCCTCTTCTGAATCAACTCTATCTGCTCTGAGGTATCCTGAACAAGATGAGGTCCCAGCAAGGCTGCCTCTCCTGCTTCCATCCAACACAATGGTGATCGGCATGGCCTACCGTACAAAGCCTTGTAAGGTTCCATCTTAATAGTCTCTCGAAATCTGTTGTTATAGGAAAACTCCACAAGAGGAATATGTTTTTCCAAATAATCACCAAAAGTCTAGAATGCAAAATCAGAGCATATCCAAAAGCACAATGATCGTACGCTTGGACTGGCCATCTGTCTGGGGATGGTATGTTGTACTCAAAAGTACCTGTGTACCCAAAGCCTTCTGAAGCCCCTGCTAGAACTGAGAAGTAAAACGTGCATCCTTGTCTGAAACAATGGATTGTGGAACTCCATGCAGACGTACAATCTCTCGGATGTACAACCATCCCAGCTCATCAATACTGAAGGTCTCCTTGATCGGCAATAAATGAGAATCCTTCGTAAGCCTATCGAAGACAACCCAAATAGCATCACTCCCTCAAGGCGACCTCGGTAACCTGGTCACGAAGTCCATCGTGACATCATTCCACTTCCACTCGGGAATGGGTAACTACTGTAAAAGCCCATCTGGTTGTCGATGCTCTGCTTTCACCTGCCGACAAGTAGAACATATCATGACGAACCCAGCAACATCTCTCTTCATACCTGGCAACTAGTACTGGTAGTGTAGATCACGATACATCTTGGTGACGCCAGGATGAGCTGCCCAAACTAAGGAATAGAAATCCTGCATCAGCTCCTTGCGTATGTCTATTGGAACCCATACGCATCCCTGGAAACACAAGATCTCATCCTCACCCACTATTCATCTAGGAAGAAGTTCCTCTCCTGACACACTCTCCCACAGGACTAGGCCATCTAAGTCTGATAGCTGCCTCATCCATAACCGATCAAGTCGTGTAGAGGTAACAGTTAAAAAAGATATAAAAGTCTGCCCCTGTTTGTCGTCCACCTCCAAATGTATCTCAGAGAACAGATCCATAAGATGCCACTCACTAGTGGCCTCATGAACTTCTTGAATCTGAGTACTTCTACTCAGTGAATCAGCCACTATGTTTCCCTTTCCTGGCATATAGGCATGCTCAATGTCGATGGAATGAAGATACTCGACCCACCTACGCTATCTCAAATTCATATCATGCAGAGTGAAGATGTAATTGACACTTTTTTGGTCGGTAAACACCACAAAGTGCTCTCCCAAAAGGTAGTGTCTCCAACAGCGTAAGGCATGAATAACACCTGCCCAATCTAGATCATGCATCAAGTAGTTAATCTCGTGTGGTCTCAACTACTGAGACCCGTAAGCAACGGCCCCATCTCCATGCATGAGCACAGCTCCCAGCCCGATACCTGAAGCATTGCAGTAGACTGTATAGCTCTTGCCTGGCACTGGAAAGACTAGTATCAGTACTGATGTCAACCTCTTTTTCAACTCCTGAAAGGCTGAATCACATAAATTTGACCATAAGAACATCGCACACTTCTTGGTCAGACCTGTCAGCGGTTCTACAAGGCATGAAAAGTATTGTATGAAATGCATAGAGTATCCAGCCAGTCCTAGGAAACTTTGCACCTCAAATACATTCTTCGAGTGCTCCAAGGAAACTACAGTGCTCAATTTCTCTGGGTCTACTTATACTCCTGTCTCTGAGGTAACGTGACCGAAGAAGTGAATCAAATCCATTCGAAAGTGGTATTTCGAGAGCTTAACATATAACTGATGCTCTCTTAGTGTACTCAAAATGATCTCATTATGGGTATCATGGTCATGTTGAGTGTGAGAGTACACCAAGATATCATCCTCGAAGACCACCATGAAAGAGTCCAACTATAGATGGAACACTCGGTTCATCGGTGCAATAAACGTTGTTGGTGTATTCATGAGTCTGAATGGCATGACTGTATACTCGTATAGACCATACCTGCTCTTGAAGGTTGTAAGAGGTATATTTGATGGTCTAATGTGCAACTAATGATAACCTAACCTCAAATCAATCTTTGAGAACACCCGAACTCCTCGAAGATGATCAAAGTGGTCATCGATCCTCAGAAAAGGATATCGGTTCCTAACTGTCAACTGGTTCAGTTTCTAATAATCCATGCAAAGCCTAAGGGTGTCGTCTTCCTTCTTTGCAAATAGGACAGGGGAACCCCAAGGAGAAGCATAGGGTCGGATGAAACCCCTTCACTGCAACTCGTCCAACTGCTTCTTGAGCTCTTGCAACTTAGGTGTAGCCATCCTATAAGGAGGAATAGACACCGGTGCCGCTCCTAGCATAAGCTCAATAGAAAATTCCACCTCACGCTCCATAGGAAAACCTGAAAAGTTCTCTCGAAAGACATCTCTGAAACGATCCAACACTGGAGGAAAATCAAACTGTGAAGTCCCTTGGTCATCCAGATAATGATTGGAAATCTGGGCTGTAACTCCTCCTAGCCCATGATACTCTGGTGCAGCTCTACCCACCTGGACATCCCACTCGCCTCGATGGAGAAATGATACGCCCTATGGTGATAAGAAACTCACCCTGTGGTGATAGAAATCGACGACTGCCTGGAAGGGAACTAACCAGTTCATACCGAGAATGACAACAAAACCTGTCATCTCTAGGACATAGAGGTACCATAAGAAGTGACACCCTGCATCCTCAAGAGAGAAATCTCTACACTGACATATGCTAGACGTACTCATTCCCAACGGTGTATCAAGAGTCAACATGTTGGAAGACGAAAAGATATAGAGCCCAAGGCTCTCCACAACAGCAAAAAAAGATAAAGCTATGAGAGGCACCGATATTGAAAAGAGCTGATGATAAAACTAAGGCTACTAAGATCGTACCTCGAACTGTAGAAGGTCTGGGATCCTTCTCATGATTGGTCTGCTCTATAGCAAAAGTATGGCCTGTACTACAGCCTTGCTCCCCTAGATGACCACTCTGAGCTGATCCACTCTACTATCACTGGTAACCTGCTGACTGAACAACATGGTCGCGACCTCCACCTCGGCCCGAACGGCCGGAAGAACTCTAGTTCCCAGACTAGTGGGAAACTGGTGATACATCTCTTGTATGTGGGGTCATAGAAGAACCCCTACCACCATATATAGGTGAGAGGATCTGACAAAAATGTTGAAGATGGTCCATCTTGCCGCAAGATCAACACTCCATCAGGTCTCTCTGAAACTGAGGCCTTGTATGCCCGCTCCTCCCACCCTAGTAGCATACGACCTGGCTGCCCAAAGATATATTTTTCCTACCCTGATCCCCTCGAGTAGACTCCCTGCGGCACTTACTGCTATTAGTAGGAGGAACACTGACCCTGGGTGTAACACCCGAGATTTTTATGAGTAATATTTTGTTTTTTTATATATCATCAAAGGAATCTTTCACTACATACTAGCTTGGCTTACTTTACACGCAATCGCGACCTTCCTCGATAGCTTGCGTCGTACGCAATACCGAGTTTCACTAAACAACGATATGCTATTAAAATATTATTAAAACTAGCCGTTATGAATAGTAATAACCACTTTTTGAAATTTTATAAATTTTATTTTTTAAAATGGACTTCATTTTTGGATTCGGAATACCGAAATTAGCCTAGGGTGAAATTTTGGTATTTTTCTGAAAACTTTCAATTTTTGATGAATAGTGAAACCACTAAGTGGTAGGTTAAAAACTGAATTTTGCATAAAACTTAATTTTACCGCTTCTGTGAATGGAATTTCGAAAATCCGACAGACACGGTTGATATCAGTAAGTAAAATGTGGTTCAATGAGATAAAAATAATTTTTTGGTGAATAGTAACTTTTTACTTTTTTTTACCGCGGTTAATAGTAAATAGGGTAACTAAGGGTAAATATGATATTACTATTACCCTAACACATGTCCTAATTCTATTGGATAAGTGTAATTCGACCAAAAACAACCTTATGAATAAAATATGACCATTTAGGCCCACTTGGGTTAGATTAGGACATTTATTATTAATTTAGTTAAAGAAGAGTTAAAATAGTTAAAATCAAAGTTTAATAAGTAAATCATTTTTCATATGGGGTTATACATAAGATAAATTCGACTATAAATATTCATTAGAAAGCTAAAAATATTTCCTACATAATGGTATTTTATTTATAATTTTTAGACATTAAATAATTTAATTTATTTATGACACAATTATGATGTAGTAATTAACTTATTTATGAAATATTGACATAATTGATGTTATAAACACCAAAATAAATGTAATTTGAGACTTTTTATGAATTACACAAATTTTCAAGGTTACTATGATATATTAGTGTTGATTTAATCAACTTGGTTCGAACATATAATTCTGTTATGACTTTTACAAAAATCATATATCAAATAGTGTCAAAATTGACACAAAATAGTTTTTAAATCAAATATTATATTATTAATTGTTATTTTATTCCTAAAAATCTAAGGTTCGGACAAATGACTTAGATAAGGATATATATATTAATAATAAACAATTTGGGGTTCTTTTTGCATGTTATAGTAAGTGTATTAACCATATAGTGAAAGAAAACAAAAAGACATGGTAAAAGTTAAATTATTTAACTTAGAGTTAAATCTAATTGATAAGGTTAAAATAATACCCTAAACTTGTCTAAATCTTATTTTTTGATAGGAGTTCGACCCATACCCACTTTACCTTCGAAATAAGACCCTTTGGAACCATTATAAACCGATTTTGACTTTAATATAAAATAATATTTTGAGGTATTCCTAAGGTGCCCCTCTCCTCCCTTATAAAAGGGCACCTCCTCCCCCTCCTCCTCACACCAATTTGAGCACTCAATCTCGGCCAACCCCTGACATTTTCTCCTCCCCACTTCCCGAGAATAATCTTAGAGGTCCTGGTCTTCTTCAAAGACCAATCTTAGTTCCCTAAGTGGAGGATTCAAAGAGGCGTTCCAAAGAAGAGGTAATATCCGTTACCGATCTTTTCAATTTCTTTCTTCTTCAACTTCTTCTCCTTTAGTTGTTTCATGATAAAGTAATAACATCAGTATTACTTACATACTGATATGTTATTATAAATATGAAACAACCCTAATTAACCTTCTATCCATCCTACGGAAAAATGAAATCACCGCGCGTGCGTACGTACGGAATACCGTCTCCACGCCGTGGTGTAATCTATTTTCCACCACCACATTACAAGGATGGGTATAATGGTGTAATGAGTAACTATTTATGATTATTATAAAGTAATATTGATACTGAAATAATATATATATACTCCAATACAATTCCACGATCATAGGAACGATATCATCACTCGTGCGTACGTACGGAATACCATCTCCACGATGTGATGCGACTCGTTCTACATGATCATCATTACATAGTAATTATATAAATGAATTGAATGAATAAATATGATATATGTTACACTAATACCATTCTGGATATAAGGTATCTATAACCTTAAAATAAGAATAAGAATTTATTCGGCAAAACATGCATAAGAACAAAAGGCAATAAAGACCCGAGTAACAAGTAACAATGAAATATTACTAACAAGAAGCTAATAATATGACCATATATGATATCATATCAATATGTATGATTCTGGAATAAGTCAATAACATTATTTAAACCATTATACAGGAGCTTCGGACACGTACAAAGCAAATCAGACCTAAGGTAAGGGAAAATATCACAATCTCATTTTTATCCGAGATTGTTTATTCGTAAGTATTTACTGGGGTGTATTTTATCATCCACATCCATGTTTCATCAATATTTAATATTATTTACATCCACATACAATTTTTTAAATCCATTTTTACCCTTCGGTGAGTTTTTAGTAATATGTATGAAAGGAATATTTTGTCGTTTTTCGTACGAGGTACTTTTTGACTTTTCCGACAAAAGTACGAAGAATGTTTTTTTAACTTATACGGCATGAATGGATTTCTAAAACATTATTTCCAAGAATCTTCCTTTACAAGTTTTCAAGTTTATTTTTAATCAACTTCTTTTAGTTTAAAATTGTATGACATGTTAAGAAAGGAAAAGTGTTTTTGAAGTAGAAAGGATATTTTCCTCAAGAATGAAGTTCAAGTATTTTATCAAAATTATTTTCCATCTAAGATAATAAAAAGGGTTCTATTTTTATCCCTATTATTACATGGATTTGATTATGTTGTGATGGAAATATTTTTATGAATTCCTTTATCTCATATGAATTGTTTTATGATGTCATGTTGTTTAAGAATCCCATTTTTATTACATGGGTTATGCTATGATGTATGGTTTATGATTATGTGGCACACATAAGAAAGGATTCATTATAAGATGGGTGGGACCTATATCTCCCTCCAATGCATTGGATAAAGATCTTATATCTCATGAGATAGACATGGATGGAATGGTAGGTTATACCGGTTCAGTGAAACAGGACTGGAATGAGGGTGACTCGGTTCAGAAAGGGACTTTGTCCACTAAGATAGTCTTGGAAATGAGTCATGACTAACAAGAAATGATTTTACATGATTATGTGTGCATGCCACAGAGTTTCAAGTTTCATGATATGATTATGGGGATCTCATTTGCACTTCTATGATTTATTCCATGTTAAGTTATTATGATCTCTTTTGCAGGTTATGATTTTCAAAAAGATATGATATGATTTTTAGTTCCTTTATTTGCCCTTGCTGAGCATTTGAGCTCACCCTTTTATGTTTTCTTTTCCCCAGGTCAGGAAGATGGATATTAAGTAGAATATGCTAAAAGGGACCCTAGATATGATGAAATAAATGGGAGACACTGTAGAAGATTTATGAACCAGTTGTTTATGTTTCCCAGTTTCTAAAGACACTATACCTATACGGTCCTTTGTGGTTTTGTCATATGTTGTAATAAGTGTGCTTCAATTTTGAAGTATTAACAATGTATGTAAAGTATGGGTCGTTATAGTTGGTATCAGAGGAAAGGTATAGTCAACCTTTGGAAACTAGGATGTGAAAGCCTTAGTAAGAACCCTAAGGATAAGTCTAAGCATAGAACACAATCTTAGTGTTTTAGAAATGGCCATGAATAACCTAGGATAAGACCTTAAGCATGAAAATTTTATTCTTGAATTATGTGGTTTTCCTATTATAATTAGTTTTTCTCACACTATTCTTCTTGGTTTTAGTCAATGGCTGGAACCAGAAGGAACCGTGTTAATGCGGAATGCGATGGGCAATGCAATGATTGTCCCCCTGAGCAACAAAACGATATAGGAGCTGGAATGAAAAATCTTGTAGCCATGCTCACTCAACTTTCTCAAGCTATGAATCATGCAGGACTTCCAAACGAGAAAAGGAAGGAGCAACATTCTGTTGAATCCTTCATGAGGCAGCTTCCACCTTCTTTCAGTGGGTCTACTGATCCATTAGTTGCTGAAAAATGGATTAGTACTACTGAAAAGATATTTTCAGTTCTTCAATGTTCTGAACATGATAAAGTCATCCTAGCAGTGTATCGTTTGGAAGGAGATGATGATCAATGGTGGAATCTTATTAAGAATACGAGGCAAAGGGATGAAATTGAGTCTATGGAATGAGATGAGTTCAAGAACTTATTTTTCAATAAGTACTTCCCTCGTATTCTCCGAACAAAGATGGAGAAAGAGTTTCTTGAACTGAAGCAAAGGGATGATGAATCTGTTGGTACCTATGAAGAAAATTTTACAAGACTTGCAAGGTACGCTTCTGGTATTATTATCCAACCTGGGAGTAAGATCGATCGATTCTTTAGTGGCTTAAAACCAAGTCTTCAAAGGGCGTTAGCCATAAGGGACTTCAATAGCTACGAGGAAATCGTTCGATGTGCTCTCAGTGTCGAGATGGAGATTGGAGTAACCCATCAGTCACATGGGTTTGATAAGAAGAGGAAGATGGAATTCAAAGGAAAATCTAAAGAGCACACTGAAAAGAAGATGAGCTTTCCCTTATGCTCAAAGTGTGGAAAGAAACATGGAGGGAGTTGTCTTAAAGGGACAAGTAAATGTTTTAAGTGTGGAAAGGAAGGTCATCGGGCATTTGAATGCCGCGATAATGGGAAGAAGATGTCTAATGATGCAAACAAAAGAAGGGATACACAGAATGAACCTACTACACTTCAATGTTTCAAGTGCAAGGAGATAGGGCATTATGCCAATCAATGCCCAAATCCAAGGGTTGATGATGATGGTCGACGTCAACAAAATCTTAAGGCTAAAGACAAAGGAAAGTCACATGCAATTTCTATCAGCGATGTGGAGTACGATAACGAAGTGGTGAAACGTACACTTACCATCCACTCTAAAGTAGAAAATGTTTTATTTGATTCTGGATCCACCCACTCTTTTATTTCTGAAAAATTTTCTAAGGGTATCACCGTACTACCTCAACAATTAGATGTTGATTTAGCTGTGACAACACCTAATGGCACAACAGTCCCATCAAAAGTTTATAATTCTTCTCCGATCGAAGTTTGTGGGAAAGTTCTTCCTGAAAATCTTGTGATCCATCCTTTAGTGGAATTTGATGTGATTCTTGGCATGGATTGGCTTTCTCTACATGGAGCTCATATCAATTGCCAAAGAAGGGAAGTCACATTTCATATTCCAGATCAATATATGATCGTCTATCAATGCAAGGATGAACATAACCTTCCAGTGGAAATTTCTTCCATCTTATGGGTATTGATTCCACTAAATGAAGGTTATTTATCTCAAATGGTTGGTGAGAAACTCACGATTAAGAATATTCTCATTGCACGGTAGTTTGATGATGTATTTCCGGAGGAATTACCGGGTCTTCCACCAAATCGTGAAGTTGAGTTTTCAATAGAACTCGTACCGGGCGCTTTGCCAATTTCAAAGACACCTTATAGAATGGCCCCAATTGAGTTGCAGGAATTAAAGAAGCAACTCCAAGATAATCTTGATAAGGGATTCATACGCCCTAGTGCGTCACCTTGGGGAGCACCAGTTCTATTTGTTAAGAAGAAAGATAGATCAATGAGACTCTGCATTGATTATCGAGAACTTAACAAGATCACTATCAAGAACAAATATCCTCTCCCACGCATTGATGACTTATTTGACCAACTACGCGGAGCTCAATACTTTTCCATGATTGATCTTCGTTCAGGGTATCATCAATTAAGGGTCAAAAGGGAGGATATATCAAAGACGACTTTCCGTACAAGGTATGGACACTATGAATTTATAGTGATGCCATTTGGTCTTACTAATGCCCCTGCTATCTTCATGGATCTAATGAATAGAGTCTTTAGAGACTATCTTGATCAATTTGTGGTAGTATTTATAGACGATATTCTTGTCTATTCAAAGAGCAAGGAAGATCATGAAGATCACTTGAGAATTATATTGAAGACCCTGAGAAAGGAGAAGCTTTATGCCAAATTTACCAAGTGTGAATTTTTTCTTCAAAAAGTTGCATTTTTGGGTCACATAATCTCAAAAGAGGGGATATCTGTGGATCCAGCAAAAACAGAGGTTATCGAAAGATGGTCGAGACCAACAACAGTAACTGAGATCCGAAGTTTTCTTGGTTTGGCTGGATATTATCGACGTTTTGTAAAAGATTTTTCACGATTATCTAATCAACTCACCAAGTTGACTCGGAAAGGAGTTAAGTATGTTTGGACAGAGGAATGTGAAGAGAATTTCAAGGAGTTGAAAAGAAGGTTATCCAGTGCACCTGTGCTCACACTGCCTTGTAGTGGAGAAAGGTTTGTGATCTACAGTGATGCATCCAAGAAGGGATTGGGGTGTGTTCTTATGTAAAATGATATGGTGATAGCTTATGCCTCACGACAGTTGAAAATCCATGAGCAAAATTACCCAACTCATGATTTGGAGTTGGCTGCGGTAATCTTTGCATTAAAGATTTGGAGGCATTACCTTTATGGTGAAAGGTGTGATATTTATACTGATCATAAAAGTTTAAAGTATATTTTCAAACAAAAGGAGGTGAATATGCGTCAAAGAAGATGGTTGGAGCTGATTAAGGATTATGACTGCTCAATCCATTACCACCCTGGGAAAGCAAACAAGGTGGCAGATGCATTAAGTCGATAAGACCATGCTAGTTTATCCATGATGAGGATCACAAAGGATCCAATATTTATGGATCTACAAAGGATGGATCTTGGAATTATAATGGAAGGGGAAAAATCTTATCTTTCTCAAATGAATGTTCAACCATCTATACATGTGAAGATTAAAGAGGCACAGAAAGAAGATGTCGAGTTACAAAAGAAGGTGAGAAATGTTCCTGAATTCAACCTTGATTGTGATGGGATAATAAAGTTCAGGAATCGGGTTTGTGTTCCTCCTATCCCCGAATTAAAGAAGGAGCTGCTGGATGAGGCTCATAGTTCTTCATTCTCTATTCATCCTGGAAGCACGAAGATGTATAGAGACCTGAAAGAGTACTTCTGGTGGGATGGAATGAAAAGAGATGTTACTGAATAAGTCTCTCGATGCTTGGTTTGTCAACAAGTTAAAGCTGAGAGACAAAAGTCTGAGGGGATGTTACAACCATTACCCATACCCGAATGGAAATGGGAAAACATCACTATGTACTTTGTCACAGGACTTCCTAAAACATCCAAAGGCAATAATTCTATTTGGGTCATAGTTGATCGTCTTACAAAGTCTGCACACTTCATTGCTATTAGAGAGGATTTCTCTCTAGATCAGCTTGCCAGGATATATGTAAAGGAAGTGGTAAGATTGCATGGAGTACCACTTTCTATTATATCTGATCGGGATCCGAGATTTACCTAGATGTTTTGGCAAAGTATTCAGCATACTCTGGATACAGAGTTGAGTTTCAGCACTGCTTATCATCCCCAGACAGACGGTCAGTCTGAAAGAACAATTCAAAACCTAGAAGATATGTTGAGAGCTTGCTCTATGGATTCCAAAGGAGGTTGGGATCAAGACCTACCTTTGGTGGAATTTTCTTATAATAATATCTTTCACTCCAGTATTCAGATGGCTCCTTATGAAGCTCTCTATGGAAAGAAATGCAGGACTCCAACTTGCTGGGATGAAGTTGGGGAAAGAAAGCTGTTAGGACCTGATCTCGTTGATGAAATGGCAGAAAAGTTTAGATCTATTCAACAACACATAAGATCAGCTCAGAGTCTACAGAAAAGTTATGCCGACAACCGAAGAAAAGACCTAGAGTTTGAAGTGGGTGATAAAGTGTTATTACGAATATCTCCCTGGAAGAGGGTTATGAGATTTGGAAAGAAGGGGAAGTTGAGCCCTAGATATATCGGTCCTTTCGAAATACTGGATCGTGTTGAAAAGGTAGCTTACCGATTGGCGCTTCCACCGAATCTCTCTCAAGTTCACGATGTGTTCCATGTATCTCTCCTGAGAAAGTACATACCTGATCCTTCACATGTACTCAGCTCAGAAGTTGTACCGCTGGAGAAAGATCTTTCTTATGAAGAACATCCGATAGAGATTCTGGATCGTAGCGAAAAAGTCCTACGAAACAAGACCACTCGCTTGGTGAAAGTTTTATGGAGGAACCACCAACTTGAAGAAGCTACATGGGAGCTTGAGGATATGATGAGGGAGAAGTATCCTCATCTGTTTGTTATAAAGTGACGAATTTCGAGGGCAAAATTCTTTTTAAGGGGGGTAGAATGTAACACCCGAGATTTTTATGAGTAATATTCTGTTTTTTTTATATCATCAAAGGAATCTTTCACTACATACTATCTTGGCTTACTTTACACGCAATCACGACCTTCCTCGATAGCTTGCGTCGTACGCAATACCGAGTTTCACTAAACAACGATATGCTATTAAAATATTATTAAAACTAGCCGTTATGAATAGTAATAACCACTTTTTGAAATTTTATAAATTTTATTTTTTAAAATGGACTTCATTTTTGGATTCGGAATACCGAAATTATCCTAGGGTGAAATTTTGGTATTTTTCTGAAAACTTTCAATTTTTGATGAATAGTGAAACCACTAATTGGTAGGTTAAAAACTGAATTTCGCATAAAACATAATTTTACCACTTCTGTGAATGGAATTTTGAAAATACGACAGACACAGTTGATATCAGTAAGTAAAATGTGATTCAATGAGATAAAAATAATTTTTTGGTGAATAGTGACTTTTTACTTTTTTTTACCGCGGTTAATAGTAAATAGGGTAACTAAGGGTAAATATGATATTACTATTACCCTAACACATGTCCTAATTCTATTTGATAAGTGTAATTCGACCAAAAACAACCTTATGAATAAAATATGACCATTTAGGCCCACTTGGGTTAGATTAGGACATTTATTATTAATTTATTTAAAGAAGGGTTAAAATAGTTAAAATCAAAGTTTAATAAGTAAATCATTTTTAATATGGGGTTATACATAAGATAAATTAGACTATAAATATTCATTAGAAAGATAAAAAGATTTCCTACATAATGGTATTTTATTTATAATTTTTAGACATTAAATAATTTAATTTATTTATGACACAATTATGATGCAGTAATTATCTTATTTATGAAATATTGACATAATTGATGTTATAAACACCAAAATAAATGTAATTTGAGACTTTTTATGAATTAAACAAATTTTCTAGGTTACTATGATATATTATTGTTGATTTAATCAACTTGGTTCTAACATATAATTCTGTTATGACTTTCACATAAATCATATATCAAATAGTGTCAAAATTGACACAAAATAGTTTTTAAATAAAATATTATATTATTAATTGTTATTTTATTCCTAAAAATCTAAGTTTCGGCCAAATGACTTAGATAAGGATATATATATTAATAATAAACAATTTGGGGTTCGTTTGGCATGTTATAGTAATTTTATTAACCATATAGTGAAAGAAAACAAAAAGACATGGTAAAAGTTAAATTATTTAACTAAGAGTTAAATCTAATTGATAAGGTTAAAATAATACCCTAAACTTGTCTAAATCTTATTGGCTGATAGGATTTCGACCCATCCCCACTTTACCTTCGAAATAAGACCCTTTGGAACCATTATAAACCGATTTTGACTTTAATATAAAATAATATTTTGAGGTATTCCTAAGGTGCCCCTCTCCTCCCTTATAAAAGGGCACCTCCTCCCCCTCCTCCTCACACCAATTTGAGCACTCAAGCTCGTCCAACCCCTACCATTTTCTCCTCTCCACTTCCCTAGAATAATATTAGAGGTCCTGGGCTTCTTTAAATACCAATCTTAGTTCCCTAAGTGGAGGATTCAAAGAGGCGTTCCAAAGAAGAGGTAATATCCGTTACCGATCTTTTCAATTTCTTTCTTCTTCAACTTATTCTCCTTTAGTTGTTTCATGATAAAGTAATAACATCAGTATTACTTACATACTGATATGTTATTATAAATATTAAACAACCCTAATTCACCTTCTATCCATCCTACAGAAAAATTAAATCACCGCGCGTGCGTACGTACGGAATACCGTCTCCACGCCGTGGTGTAATCTATTTTCCACCACCACCTTACAAGGATGGGTATAATGGTGTAATGAGTAACTATTTATGATTATTATAAAGTAATATTGATACTGAAATAATATATATATACTCCAATACAATTCCACGATCATAGGAACGATATCATCACTCGTGCGTACGTACGGAATACCGTCTCCACGATGTGATGCGACTCGTTCTACATGATCATCATTACATAGAAATTATATAAATGAATTGAATGAATAAATATGATATATGTTACACTAATACCATTCTGGATATAAGGTATCTATAACCTTAAAATAAGAATAAGAATTTATTCGGCAAAACACGCATAAGAACAAAAGGCAATAAAGACCCGAGTAACAAGTAACAATGAAATATTACTAACAAGAAGCTAAGAATATGACCATATATGATATCATATCAATATGTATGATTCTGGAATAAGTAAATAACATTATTTAAACCATTATACAGGAGCTTCGGACACGTACAAAGCAAATCGGACCTAAGGTAAGGGAAAATATCACAATCTCATTTTTATCCGAGATTGTTTATTCGTAAGTATTTACTGGGGTGTATTTTATCATCCACATCCATGTTTCATCAATATGTAATATTATTTCCATCCACCTACAATTGTTTAAATCCATTTTTACCCTTCGGTGAGTTTTTAGTAATATGTATGAAAGGAATCTTTTCTCGTTTTTCGTACGAGGTACTTTTTGACTTTTCCGACAAAAGTACGAAGAATGTTTTTTTTAACTTATACGGCATGAATGGATTTCTAAAACATTATTTCCAAGAAGCTTCCTTTACAAGTTTTCAAGTTTATTTTTAATCAACTTCTTTTAGTTTAAAATTGTATGACATGTTAAGAAAGGAAAAGTGTTTTTGAAGTAGAAAGGATATTTTCCTCAAGAATGAAGTTCAAGTATTTTATCAAAATTATTTTCCATCTAAGATAATAAAAAGGGTTCTGTTTTTATCCCTATTATTACATGGATTTGATTATGTTGTGATGGAAATATTTTTATGAATTCATTTATCTTATATTAATTGTTTTATGATGTCATGTTGTTTAAGAATCCCATTTTTATTACATGGGTTACGCTATGATGTATGGTTTATGATTATGTGGCACACATAAGAAAGGATTCATTATAAGGTGGGTGGGACCTATATCTCCCTCCAATGCATTGGGTAAAGATCTTATATCTCATGAGATAGACATGGCTGGAACGGTAGGTTATACCGGTTCAGTGAAACAGGACTGGAACGAGGGTGACTCGGTTCAGAAAGGGACTTTGTCCACTAAGATAGTCTTGGCAATGAGTCATGACTAACAAGAAATGATTTTCCATGATTATGTGTGCATGCCAAAGAGTTTCAAGTTTCATGATATGATTATGGGGATCTCATTTTCACTTCTATGATTTATTCCATGTTAAGTTATTATGATCTCTTTTGCAGGTTATGATTTTCAAAAAGATATGATATGATTTTTAGTTCCTTTATTTTCCCTTGCTGAGCATTTGAGCTCACCCTTTTATGTTTTCTTTTCCCCAGGTCAGGAAGATGGATATTAAGTAGAATATGCTAAAAGGGACCCTAGATATGATGAAATAAATGGGAGACACTGTAGAAGATTTATGAACCAGTTGTTTATGTTTCCCAGTTTCTAAAGACACTATACCTATACGGTCCTTTTTGGTTTTGTCATATGTTGTAATAAGTGTGCTTCAATTTTGAAGTATTAACAATGTATGTAAAGTATGGGTCATTATACTGGGTGTCGAACCACCCTAGCTCACTGCTCCAGAATCTCTCAGATTGCACTAAGTTATCAGTTCTTGGTTGGTGATCGAGGATATTGAAGTCAACATGAAGATATTCACCAGGGAATGAATCTCCTGCCTGAGACCGTCCTCAAAATTCATAGCAAGGAACAACTCATCACTTTCTGGAATCGGCGTGAACCGCCGCAGCTCGGTAAAGCAAGACGAGTACTCCCTAAAAGAAAGATCACTCGGCTCGAGACTCATAAACTCCCAGGCTCGGTCGACACTCAAGGTCTCTAGATAGAAGTAATCGTAGAAGATGCACCAAGACTCATCCCAAGTCATATTCCGTAGGCACTCTGACTATGAGATCACCTCCCACCACCTCTTGGCGGTGTCTTAGACATATAAGTATCATGATTCTCCCTCTTCTCTGGAGGTATCTACAGATGCTTGAAGATCATCAGCATGACCTCTATCCCTGACTCTGCAGCCTGGGGTCCTCCATCCCTGGAGAAAGTAGGAGGATGCTGCTGCTGGAAAACCCACATCAACTCAGCCATTGATGGGGCAGGAGGTGGTGCTCCCTGAAAGGTCTGCATCATCATTAAGAATCACTCCCTGAACTGCACATCGGCACATACTATGGGTATAACTACTGGTGCCAAGGCTGGCACAAAAGGAGGATCTGCAGGAGGTCCCTGACCAGCCATATCCAGTGTCTGATCACCGTCTGGAAGCTGACGTACGACCAGAGGACATCTCAGAGGCATAACTCTGAAAGATTAAAAGCACACCTTAGATTAGTATTATCAAGGACAGAGAACACAATAGTACAAAACAGGAACATGAGGATGAAACACACAAGTTTCACTAAACACAACTACTTGGTGTGTATAAAAACTACACAACATGCTCCATAAGGCCATTCACATGGGTGTGTACTTCTGCCACTTATAGTCGTGTAACACCCCAGACTGACTACATGGCGTGTTATCCCGACACGGTGTGTACCTCATCTTCGTTCCCCTTTCTGAGTCTCTTTACACGGCTAACTCACATGGTCCACTTAACCCTAGACTACACGGCATGTTCACTAAGGACACAACGTGTACTAGACAAGGTTTCGGCTACCCGTGTTGTTAGTTACACGGACGACTACATGGATGACCCTTACACGACATGTTCTGAATAAACACAGCATGCATAAGTGAGATAACACCATCCCGTTTTGTTCATGACACGGTCGGGTACCTAGAAAAAGCATACACGGAGTGTTCGTACCCAACACGGTGTGTACTACACGAGCTTCCCCAACCCGTGTTGTTAGTTACATGGCTGGGTACACGGCTCACGAATACACGGCGTGTAACGACTATAAACGGCATGTTTCTGAAAACCTTTTCACCACCCTGTGTTTCTGCTCACGAAGTCAGTGACACGGTTTAAAACTACACAACGTGTAGTCAAGTACATGCTGTGTATTCTGGGTTTTTTCAGGCAGTAGCTCAGAAACTGCACCGAAGCCCAGAAAACACTGAAAAACAAACATGATGGTGCAAAATTCCTATCTGTGAGGGTCCATACTCCCCGTGAACCAAATCTTGGCATCTCCTAAATATCATATAAAAGGAAAAAAAGTCAATTATCCCCCAGGTTCCGATTCATGAGGGCCCATAAAACCTCAAGAACCAAAATTTGGCATTCATTTAAGCAAGGCACAATACAAACAATTCCTCTATCAAACTATAGGGATTCTACCAAATCATCTATCACAACAACATTCATATTCTACACAACGTCTATCACAACAACATGAAATCGCTAATGCACCCTAGATGGAATGGCAAGAATTCATGAAATGTTATTTCTAACAAGTTCCTATATTATGCATGAGATGTCATACCCTCATCTCATCGGGTTGCGACAGAAATTGAACCGCACTAGAACAACAATAAAAACACAAGGCATGTGAATCACTATAGGTGAAATCATATCAACTGTAAAATCTCAAACCATAAAACTACAATAACGAGGTAGATTGGATTTTCCCTATACAAGGGTTAGATAATCCTGGGAACTACTTATTACCAAGTACCGAATCCAACCTATCCCTCGCTAAAGGCTCCAAATAGAAAATCAAGAGAAAATAATTCCTTTGATACCACTTTGTAACTTCCCGATTCCAGAATCCACCCAGAGGCGCCCCGTACCCGGTTGGTCACATGGCCTCAAGTGCATCTCCCCAAATTACAGAGGCTATCGACTAGAAGTGAGTGTCTTGGGTGTGATAGTGGGGAAACTATGCCCTCATTGGCAGAGTCCACAGCAGAAGCAAACAAAACATGCAATAGCGGAAGCTGTAAATATTTAACAACAATACACACATAAACAGAGGAAGACTAAAACATTAAACCAATGGATCACATATGTATATAAGAAATGGTGCATGATACATATCTCGGAAAACACCCAAACATGTCACAATGCTGGAAATACAAACAGTACCAAAACAGGTACAAAATAAAAGATAAACAAATCCTCAGTATCGCAAGCCTAAGCTTTGTCCCATGCTCTCCTGCTCCAAAGAAATCTAGTACCATTAGTCAAAGGGAACTTGACCTTGTCTATACCTGCAACAACATAGTCTATTTGGGCCCAAAAGAACAACCCAAACAGGGTGTGAGACTAAATCTTAGTAGGAAACCACCCGAATATCTATGCCTAATATTCAGTGAGCATATGGTAGGTAATAGTACAGTAAGTAGTAAATAGTAACAGTAAACAGAAGGCAGTAATCATCATGCAGTAACAGAATGACATGAAACAATAATCAATCCATAGAACAACAAGCAGAAGTAAAGCAACCAGCTATCTACAACAGGAACCCCTCTGGGAAGTACTCGCAGTTATCCCCACTGGTCCTATCCAATAAGTACCAACATCCCTCTAGGAAAGGCACTCAACTTAACCCCTATGGTTTGGTCATACTAAATTATAAGACTCTCTGTGGAAGCTCGCTCGGTCAATTACCCTTATAGTCTAGGGTAGTCAGGGAATCTCTGAGGTAGATCACATGGTCCAACCCTCTTATAGCCCCAAGGTCTAGAAACTCCTTGAGGAAGATCACTCGGTCAATTCCTCCTATAGTCTCAGGTCTATCACAACCTCTCTAGGGAAGCTCGCTCGGTCAATTCCTCCTCTAGCCTGGAATGGTTTAAGGAAATTCAAACAAGTAATGACTCTCTGAAGAAGATCACTTGGTATACCCTCCTGTAGTCTATAATATACAAGACTCCCTGGGAAGCTCACCCAGTCTATCCCCTGTAGTCTATAATAACCAAGACTCTCTGAGGAAGCTCACTCAGTCTACCCTCCTGTAGTCTATAATATCCAAGACTCTCTGGGAAGCTCACTCGGTCCATCTCTTATAGTCTATTGCACCAAGTTCTCACAGTATCGTGTTAGTCAGTGCATAATAATGCTATAAGGCCAAAGTACACCTATAGAGCTACTTGGCTAACCATTCAATAGAACAATAAGAATGTCAAGAATATTATTCCATCCAATGGTCACAAGGCATGGAAAACTGGTATAACGACCAAAGGCTAACAAAACCCAAAGGTCATAACAAGAAAAATGCATGGAAAAATATCCAAGAATATAAATTATCATCAAACATGATCAAATTACCTATAAATAAGCATACAAGCAAGGAAGGAAAACAACAGGGGAAAATGGTAAACACGCAATACCCCGTTCATGGGTATTGGTGGTAATTTGTACTTAAAACTAAAAAACTTTAAAGGGTAAGGCACAAACCACCTAACATGATGCTAGGAGATCAATATACTTTAACCAAGAGGCTTGATCCTCCTTATAATGGTGTAGATCTAAGAAAATGCACAAAACGTTCAACCCACGATATCTCGAGAAAGAAGGAAAATCATGGAATGAAACTCTAGAAGAAGGTAGAGCTCACCGCTGTGGTTCCAATGTGATTGACGACAGTCGATTTGGAAAACAGACAGATGTACTGGGGCTCAGAGGATTTTCACGTCCATATGGATGCTCTCAGTCGAAGAACCTTGAGAAAAAGACAATTCTGTCGATTAGGCGCGACCCCGGTCCGTTTAATGAAAAAAAATAAAGTACATGTCGTGTGCTTATGGAGTACACGATGTGTACTTGGATTTTCTGTACTCCTCTTTAAGCGGCCTCCACATCGCCCCTACACATTGTGTGTGTGGCCCGGATAGGGCCAGAACACAGCCTCGCGTGGCATCAAATACACGACGTGTACTTTAGAAATTTTTTTGATTTTATTCTTTTTCTCAAAAACGACTAGAAAAGGAAAAAAAATACCTGAAACGATGATCCGGTTTATTACAAAATCTCCCTTTCTAACATCGTTATCTTTGGTTTTCTATAAAAATCATAATTTACAAGATTTAATCCTTATTAAAATAAATTCCTATTTACTTTATCATTTTTTATAAAATTATTGTTTTATTTGTTATTTTATATTTAAAATATAATTTATCAAAAAATAAAGAATAAGTATTTATATTTTACGAAATTTTCTAGGGATATGATATTGTGTTCTTAAACTATGTCAATATCTATAAATATTTATCATTATTCACTGGAGAAATTTTATAATAATATCAACCAAATTAATTATTTGAATATATAATGATCATGTCTTGTGGATATTTTATAAAAACCCATTTCTTTAGCATGTGTTAATTTATCCATGATGGAATTATAAATGTTTTTATTGTACACACATTTGTATAGTATTTCATTATGAGATTTGTGTGCCCAGTATTATGTATCCCACCAAAGCATTCGGTAAATATTTATATCCCATGGGATCAAAGATAATGGGGAGAAAATACAAACCCCTAAGGGTCCATTTACACTATATATATGAGAATATAGAGTATTCCCTAACCCATAATGGATTAATTCCACTATATATATGAGAATAAAAAGCACACCCAATCCCTAGAATAATCTATAAATTATCTATATAGGAATGGTGAGTAAGAAGAAATCCATAATGGTCTCTTTCAATTATCTATATATAGGGATGAGTTGTAAGGAAAATCCACAATATACTATATCCACCTAATATTTAGGAATGGATGAGAAACCCAACCCCCTAAGAGTCTCTATCCCTCGTGTATATGGGAATGGGGAGTAAAGTAAAATTTTAGGATTTAATTTGTTTTGAATATATTAGTCTTATGTGATGATAAGATATTTCCAATATGTGTTTGAATATATAATGACCATGAAGTTCATCTTCATGAAAATTAATGTCTAGTATTTCTATAAGAGAAAACACTATCTATAATAGATTTAATATTTTTTAACAAATCTACATAATTGAGATATTGGGGTAGTAATTATAATAAATAGCGACAAATATTTGACTTTGAAGTACATATATATTGATTGAAAATACTTTGGATTACATTTAAATGATGAATAGAATTAATTAATATTTATATTATTTGATTTGAAGTATTTTATAATTCCCTATAAAGATTAGAAGATGTTATGAGATGGATTGGAAAAGATTGGAAATTTTTCATTAACACAGAAAATTGTTTATGTCACGAAATAGTTATAAGGGTGATCACTGAGCTATGTAAGAATATATTCTACGTGTAATAGTGAGATGTGAGAAATAAATGGAGTTATACTTATGAGAAAAGGAATAATTTTGAGGTAATGTTTGATTTCAAATAGATGATTACATATTTCATAGGGATCATTTGTATAAGTGTATGGATCATTGATGAGAATATAAGGATGGAAATAACTCTATAAGGATCATTAGATAACTTAGTAAGGATAATTTATCACTATATAAGGGTGATTTTAATACTTCATAAGCATCCATTACATATAATTTTTTTTTCAATATTTCCAAAATAAAATATTAATTATTCAGAAGAATGTATTAACATAAATATAATTTTTTGGAATAATTATATATTTTGGATGTTTTGGAGTTAAAAATATATGGAGAGTGTCTTGTTATTCATGGAATTTATTGTCATAAACTATTATGAAATAATTTTTATTCTTAATAAGATAAGGAAACAACCAAAATCTAATTCCATATATTGTTTTTATATTTCTACATTGCTTGATGCATGATATCATGAAAACATATTTGAATTATAATAATCTTATTAATAAATATTATTCTGGTGAATTATAATATTGTGAAATTTTACTATCACATGAAAATGGATATATCTCGAGTCTTAAAGAGGACTTGAATTAAGGATTTTGACGTTGATAAAGTGGTCTTTTAATGTGTGTTCTCATATGATTTAAGACAAAGGAGATTATAAATTTCAATTATGGATAAAAAATATTTGAGTTTTTGATAAAAAAAGGTTCATGAAAAATAAATAAGGAGATTGAAATTTGAGAGAGAGAGAGAGAGAACCCAATATATAATTTTGAAGGATAGTTGTTTTGTGTATCGATGAGGGATATCTCAACTACATCCAAGAGTGTAGTTGAACACCAAGGATTTAAGAGAAGGATGACATAACGTTTTTGTTTTGAAGCCTATGGAGATGTTGAAATGAAATAATATCTTCATTATATATACTATATCATCATATAATTTGTAGAAGAATTTGTGAATGCATAATGATATTTTGGAACACTAGGATTTGTAGACTTGAAGGACATAAAGAATGAAAACCCACTATAATAGTCATTAGATGAATTTTATGACCTATTTAAATGATGGTGGAGGAACTCATGCACACTAGAAGGATCTACTATAATGAGACATGTGGTATACTATAACACAATCTTTTTAATAAATTTATTTAACTTTTAGGAGTCATTATATCGAACCCACTCCAAATTTTCTATTAAATCACTTGGGAGTAGGAATTTTAGGATACATTCATATCTGAAATTTTAGAGATAGTATATACATATAATCGTTTTTATTTTTACTAAAAATCTATGTCTCAGAACTCAAAAAAAATTACAAGGAGTGGGTAGTAACCAAGAGTTTTAACTAGGTAAAATGGTGTCAAAATTGTTTTCAGTCATCAAATTCAATACAATAAATAGTGAGACAACTAAGAATGAAAGTATGAAGATATTAATGAGTCATAGATTATTGTTTAGAAGGAATAGATCATAAAAATAAAAAATCACGAATTCACCCCTCCCCTCTTAGTGATCTCAAGAGACATTGTCAATATATGTGTTTTCAAAACAAACAAGTTCTCCTAGGAAAGATTCAATCTTAAATAAATATAAGGATGTATATCATGTACATACCCAGTAGTAGAGGAGATCCTACATTCAATTGAATAAATTATTATGGATGGAATAATTTCTTGATCCACTATATGAATAATCTTCACCGGAATGTTATAAATTCATTTATTGTGGAACTTTTACAATTGGTGAAAGGATATCCCATGACATTCATAGGAAAATGGAATGTGGAGGTAGATTGAAAATCCCTTAATACTATCCTTATGTACCTTTCTGAAAGAGTCATTAAAAAGGAGATGAAGCTCTAATTTTCAATAGAAATGATTGATAAGATAGATAGTATCTTTATGTGGAACCTAAAAGTTAATATATATATATATATAGAGAGAGTAGAATATTTGACGATGTTATCATGGATAATGAAGAAACTATTATTGATTACTTCACTATAATGAATTTAACAATAAAAAATATCATATTTTTCTGGAGGGAAATTTTAATATACAATTATTGTAATGAAATTAATGTGTAAAATTTTAGATAGATATGATCTGAATGTTCTATAAAAGAAGATAGAGTTGAATTATCCATAGATAAACTATATAACATTATTCTTTCACATGATATGAGATAAGAAAATTATTTAATTCCCCAACCAAAGATTTTAATCTACCTCGGAGTTCCAAATGACCTTAAGAGTTCCCCACACACACCATTGTTTTCCAACCCATAGCGAGGGTCTAAATGGTGAAATGGAAATTTTATAATATAATATTGGTGTCCAAATAATAAAAAAATGACTAAATAATTAAAACAAATAGTAATCATTAAATTACACTAAAAACCCACTAAAATCATTACATATCAAAAGATTCCACCATATAAACATACAACCAATTAACCTCAAGGATAATGAAATATATATATATATATAAATAGTAAAATAATATACAAGTATTCTCTCCTAAAATCCCTAAGCCTCATCCCAATCTCTGTCTAAAGATATCCATTAATAATTCCAAGCTATATCCCCTGAACATTATGTTCTATTACTTTGACATCTTAAATAAGGACTCCATGAGCACTGATATTTTCATTTATGGTGTATAAATAATGAAAATAAATACATAAATAAAAATGATCTTCATTCTATCATTTACTAACCAGGCCACCATGACACTTGGTGGGTTATGAATACAAGTTGGGTGCTAATAAGACCATTTCAATACCAGATCGTACAAACTTTGGTTCCCTACCAGAAGTAAATTATCATAATTCATAATATATTGAATTTGGCTGCATGTCCAATGAAATTACACATTTGATCCGGTCCCAATGCTGATAATTATATCTATTAAATCAGTCCACAAGTACATCATTATAATCTATCAGATTATTCAACATGGAAAATGTATATCCCATATCAATCACCATATCCAATTAGGCCTATGGTCAGGCGTCTAGGCCATCACACCACTGATCAACCATCATCAATACCATGTCGAAAGGAAGAAAAAAGTAAATATTTCTTGAAATAGATCATATAATGTGATTAACACATCAAATTGAAAAAATTAACCAATTTCCCTATACCCACATTCTACATTAAATGAAATATTCCATTCCTGTATTTAAGGTAATTTCATGATGTCTATACATCAACCCATTTTACATATCTGGGTCATGGAACACTACAGCATTTCAACTGAATATCCAAATCTACATAAAGCATTATTAAAAATTCATTGTCCCAATATTATTCCCTTGAAAATGATATATTTCACATGTATTGACCCAATATATGGATAATGGGAAAACCAAATTATTAAATTCATCCTTGAATAAGAAATCAAAACCTTTCATTCACTTTAGTGACATAACATCATTATGTGGTCAACATGTTGAGTTAGTGAAACCAATATTCTAAAACCAGTCACAAATGAACTATTCATATATTTAAACACAAGAAAAATATAGAATGTAATAATCATGTCATATTAATAAAGGCCTCAGGGGAGACCCAAAACCCCATATGTATATCCCATTATGAAAGTGTATCATATGCCACCCAAATCCCACTTGACAAACATATCAAGGAACATAAGCCTCAGTCCAGTTGGTGAGGACTCCTTATATAAATCTACAAGACCTAGGATAGAAACCAAGTAGAGGCATATTTTTGAGTTACTGTATAAGTACTATAGCAGTACTATATAAGTAATTGAAGAAGTACTATATGGGTACTGTAGCAGGTAATATTCGGAAATGTATCAGTTGGAACTATTCACCTTGGGCCACCATTTTGGGTTTGAAGTCTTTAAGGCCTTTGGGAAACCCAAGACTTCACATCAATAAGGCTTTCATTCCACCATTAAGGCCTTTAAAAATATTGAAGGCCATTGGACCACATGATCAGTGAATTTACCCCATATAGACTCTACAAAAAAATAGCAGCCCAAGAGGAGGATCTAGAGAAAGTACACTCACCAGAGCAGAACCAAATTGGTTTGGAAGAATGAGAGGTTATGGCTATGCCATCAAGACCAGCCTGTGCCTTCATGGGAATCCAATCCAGACAGACATGCGAAGGTGGAGGGATACCATCACGATGAAGATGCTAGGTAGGGGAAGTCCCTTGTAATTATAGTCTGGTTGAATTCCCTAAGACTTTTGGGTCAAGTAATCTCTTAAGCCTGCATTCTATATAATCTCTAAGCCTACGGGCCTTATAAGGGTTCCCCCTCATCCCTTGAAAGGGTTTTTATAAAAAAACCAATAAAAATGAAGGCCTTCATGCCATTCGGACAGTCATATCAAGAAAGGGTCTCATGACTACAAAGGAACACAAAGACAAACATTCCATGTAGTATAATTAATATATAATGTCTATTAATTTGTAAGTACATCCCATAGTAACACTATAGCCTAGAGTCCCACCACATCATGAGAATAAATAGGTGGGTATAGGTCCTAACGAAAATACCTTTGACATTCTACTACCATGTCCTTAATCGATTATTCCTCAATCAATAAATACTACCCATACTTGGGTCTCATCTCAAAAATCTGTTGGGAGAGAACATATATCACTCAGCAAAAATCCAATAATTCCTACTATAATTTAATAAGTGGAAACACCTAGGGTATTTAATTTATCCTTATAATGTCATGAAACTTTCCATAGTCTCTCTCAATTAAAATAAGCACTATTTCACCTTATAATGATAGACATATAATGAATTTGAACATTCAGAGTGCTTCCAATCACTTAAATGAGGATTGGGGCATAGTGATACCCTTAAAATCTTGATTAAGGAACTTTTATTCCTCATCTACCTACCCAACCCCATACATAATTTACACACACATTGACACACATTCATAAAAATATTTATGGTTTATTATAATATGGGAATCATGCCTCAATATGGCTTATCATCATTGTTGAGATCCTAAAATACTTTTTTTGGACTTTCAATGTCACTTCCACATACTTACCAATATTCTATATTCTATTTTATATGATATTAGAAATATAATTAAATATAATTAATTATAATTAATTATGTAAATTAATCCAATCATACATAATTTCTAAAAATATTTCCAAGCATCATCATCATGCAATAACCTTGACCAACCATACCCGAAGGGTTCATGAAAAACCCTTGAAATTATCCCACATGAAGGACCAATAATTTTAAGTCTATAGAACCATAAATTGTTTCTTATAATTCCAATAATATCCTAATATAAATTTTGGGATACACCGTGTCGCAAGAAAAAAAATTCAAGTGATATGTAGAGTGGTATTGGGATGTTCTCTATGAAAGCTTAATGAAATCCACATCACCCTCTGATAATTCCACACTAATCTAGTGGAATCAACACTATATCCAATAATGAAATATATTTAATTAATGGTGAAGTGTTGGATATTTCATAAATGAAAGGAAATATATTTTCTCACCTTGATTCATTTTTAGAACACACCCATATTCTTCACTGATAGAAGGAGACTGAAAGCACTGTGTGATAAGAAAATTTTATTTACGGAATGGAATTTTCAAATCCCCATATATAGATAAATACTAAGAGCCTTGACATGGTAAATGAAAAAAATACCCCATTTAAAATGAACTGAAGCTTAACCCAAGAGCTCTCTACTGTGTTTCTTGAGAAGGCATATCAGGTCTCATAGTTTATAAGTTAGCCTACTTGTAACACCCCATGATTTTAAAAATATATATTTTACAAAAAAATTATTATTTTTGATATTTTTAATTAAAAAAAATAGTAGTTATAGAATTTATTACAATAAAATCTAATTTTAGATTATGTTAAACACAACATTGAGTGCACCTTTCATTACTCACAACACTGATTGTAAACAAAATGCAACATAACATTAAAATATTTTTATTTAATATGATCGTTATCACCTAGCCATTATAATTGATGTTAAGAATTGTATTCACTAAATTATGAAAATAGATGGTTGAAACATGTATATAAAATCAATTATATGTTGGATAATTAATTATATATGAAAATTAGAACTATTTGAAAATAATGCAAAAAATTCACTGAAAAAAATGTATGCATATAAACATGCTTTACATTAATTAATAAATCAAAGAAAATTTATTGAATGATTTAATTATTATGTAAAAATTATATATTATATATACTAATTAAAATTCATATTTTATTTTTTGAAACATAATATAAGAATAAATCCAATTTTATGCTTAAAAAATATATTTTTCAGAAAAAGATATTTTATCTCATTTTCACACTTATTAGAAAATTATTTATTAAAATATTTTGATTATTTTTTTGAAAAAATAAATTTCTGTTTTTAGATATAAATTTATTTTTTAACTTAAAATTATTTTTTTAATATTTTTTGAATACATAATTTTTTTTATGAATATTGAAAAGTGCGGGTTTTCAGTAATAATTGTCATTTATTTTAAAGAGTTTAAAAACATCCAGATTAATTTAATACGGTTATAAAAGTTAAATTATTACAATTATATATATATTAATATAATTCATATCATTATTATGAATTTCATATTGAATGTTGATATACAAATGTTTTATGTATTTGAACATTTTCTCTATGAAAGGCTCCTTTCTCGTCATATCTGCGGGTCTCATTTTAAATTAATTTTCATGTTATCTAAGAATTAAATATGAAAAAACATATTATACATTCTGAATTACAATAATATGCTTTATTTAACACTTCCATCCTAATTTTTTTACCATAATTATTAATAAAGAAAGAAAAAATTAATTATCATAGTTAGGTTTAAATGGGTTTATCAGATGTTAAAATAAAAATATATGGGGTAAAATCACCTAGAAACTTATAAAAAGTCCATTATATAGATATATTTCGATATTAAAACCTTTTAGGTTCTATAAGTAACGTTTTTATATCCCTATTTCATGTTAAAAACATAAGGGTTTCCTTTTTTATTTTCAAATATTACACATGTGCCGCTCACCACACTAATATAAGGCCATCCCTCTCATATCCTATTCAAAATAAAAAATGTATTGGTTCATTAATTCCATAACAATGTAACTTCCTTCATTTCCTAGTATCATAATAGAATAAATTGTTTTTTCATACATCTAACATAAGAGACAATTGGGTGAAATCCAAAATATTTTATCTCAAGAAGAATTAACGTCTATGATTGTAGGTTTTATTTTATTTCATTCTCCACCTAATTAAATTATTATTAATACATTAATATATAATTACCTCAATATAATAATTATAATTATATTTTTTTATTAATTAAATGACATAAAACTATCTCCACTTCCCCAAAATATGATACAAAATCATCATTAGTGTTTACTGTGGATTACCACCTCGCGAACTAATGTTATTCATTTTCCAGTAACAATACTCATGAATTAATATTAAAAATTATTTAATGTCTATATATTATATTTATGATAATATTTTCACTCTATAATTATAATACCATATCTACCTTCTTACATCCCAACCCATTGGAAAATAATAACATCGCTCATGTGTACAACAGACTACCACCTCACAAACTGATGTGATGTGTTTTTAATTTATGTTTTTATTGGATAGTAATAAGTTTATATTAATTATATACTTATTCTATTTATATCAAAATTTAAAAATTATGAATTAATATATAAAATATATTTTCTTACTTTCTATTCTATGGGGGATACGATAACGTTTCCTGTGTGTATGGAAGACTACCACATCATGAAGCGATGTGATTCATTTTTCACTTATGATTTTCATGGGAGGTAATTAGGGAAGATGTTATGAATATATGAGATATATATGACATAAAATTATAATTTAACTGTAATATATTATTTATCATTATTTTATTTCATCCATCAAGAAAATGGAATCATCTATCATGTGTATGTATAACCTACCATCTACTTGAACACTGTATTTAATTTTTGGTCTCTAACTTTCATGGATAACTATAAGTACATATATAATGAATATATGTGAGTTATATTTCATAGTAAAAATTCTATATTGTATGGAACTATGATAAATTTAATATGAACAAAAAACAAATCACAATATACATGAAAAACAAACTAGTTATTTTATGAAATGTGACTTTAACATGGAATATTTAATAAAAAGGTAAAAATGTTCATAAGTAAATCATATTTGGTATTAAATACAAATTACTGGTTCTTTAATATATATATATATATATATATATATAAACATATATATACTATATTGTAGGTCTTAATGTGTATTAATGAAGTCATGACTTAAGGTGATAGATTTTTTTCTCAATTTTCTTTCTTTGAGGAATATGTTATGTTAAGACACTAACATCTATTTGTATGTTTATAAAAATAACATTCACATGTATTGACATAAATTTATTTATTCTCATGATATTGTATGTTTAATTTTATGATATTATTTCATGGGTCTTGCGATTCAACGTAACAAATGTGGAAAAGGTTTTAGGTTGCAATCTCATAATTTATCATGATTTATCATGGTTTTTAAATAAAAGATGAAATAATATGATATATCTCTCAATAATATCAAGTATTTTATTATAATGTAGTTTTAAATAGTGAATAAATATTTTCCATTCAACTTCCTCTTAGTATGTAGTAAATATTTTAAAAGAACGTTTTTAATAAAAAACATCATTATTTCACTTTTTAGTCAGAAAATCCTTTTTCTTCTAAAAACAATTTATATAAAAATTAATTCAAATAATTATTATTAAATTCCCCGAATAATTTGTTAAATCCAAATTTACACAATTTATACTTTTGAAATATTTTTTTGAATGAAATTTTCCTGACTATTTCCAAATATGGCAAGTTTGGATTTTACTCAAAATGTGAAACAAATATTTGTTTTAACATGTATAACATGAAATGAAATTTCCTAATTGAATAAAAATTATTTTATTTAAAGATTAATTTATATTTTTTAGTAGTTATTTTCAAATTCAGAAATCCCAAAATATTTTATGAATTTTTAATTAAAAGAAATTTTTTTAATACTATTATCCTCAAGAAATGTTCCAAAGGATTGTTAATTCAATATAATTACATGGTATTTTATCCAAGGATACCATTATTAATCTTTCATCGAATGTATTATTTTTATAGTGTTATGATTATTATGAAACATATTTTCCTTCCATAGGTTATACCATGATACGATTCTTAGGATACCCACTTCATTTTTCATAGGTTGTGGTATGAGAAAATGGTTATGAGATATATTTATTTGACATAGGTTATATTGTGATTAATTTTTTATAAAATAATTTTATTTTCTTATATTCTAATATGATTAATGTCTTATGAATCAAATATCCTTTCATGGGTTCTGATATGATAAATATTTTTTAATCTTGTAGAAGACGTATGTGTAATTTTAATTATGTGAATGGTGGGAACTATATCTCCCCCAAATTAATTAGTTAATGATTGATATCTAATGAGACAAATAGAGATATAATGAGAATTGAAACTAGAATATTAAGGTATATATTCAGTTAAGATAGTATTGGGAGTGAACGTTGACTACTATGTTAGTTTGGGGAGTAAACCCATTCCATTATGATAGCCATGGAAATATTACTTGACAAATATGTAAATAATTTTCGATGATTATATATATAAAAAATTCTATGTATTACTTCATGGTTATTTTCTCATGGATCATATTCATTTATTTCCATTTGATTTTTGTTTTAGAAATTAGAATTATTTATTCCATAAATCAGGATTTTGATCTTTAATATACAGGGTAGGGTTTTCATATATTATGGTAATTATCTTATAACCTTATACTCATATTATGTTTATGTATATCCAATTTTTACCGTTATTGATCATGTGATATCACTATGTATTATTTTCTCCTTTTCCAATGTTATGATTCTAGGTATTGCATGTGATATGTCTATGAAGGGAGATAGTTATTGTGAACTAATTGGGAGATGATGTTGAACTCTTATAGACCCGTTTTATATGTCTCAATTCATCCAAATGAGCTATATCATTACGATCTTTAGGTTGGTGTTTTTATAATTCCATTAATATTAATCTAAAAGATGCAATATCGATGTATATAGAGCTAGGGTCACTATAGTTGGAGTCAGAGGGTAGGTTTACTTAAAAAATGGTATATAGGGTTAGAAAACATTGAGGATATATCTAGGGATATTAAAATGGATATTTTTTGGGATATGTCTAATGATAATTCTAACGTTGACTAAAATTATTTGAAAATGACCTACAATATTTCTAAAGGATTGGTGAGTTGGTTTTCATGAAATTACATCACAGTATGGATACTATAAGTGGATGTAGCTCTAGCACAGATGTACGTAGGAGTATATAATAAAAAAAAGGACACATCATACTTGAATCTATTTTCACCTAAATTAAGACAACATTTCTTATTGCACACCTAGTTTGATACTGAAGGGAGTTGTTTTTTGGAAATTTAAAAAAACATTATGAACCATCAAGAATGAATTGAAAAAATGACTATAAAACACATAGGTTAAGACAAACGTGTCATAAATTGAAATGATTGTGTCATTATTTAGTTATTGAAAAATCCATTTTCATTATTATCTGTTTTTATACAAGAAATATTATCTCTCACACTATGTTTTTTTGTTTTAGTCAATGGTTGTAACCTGATGAAATATGGGTAACTTTTAATATGATAGATAATGTTTTGATGATAAGGAAAATGGAATTATGATTGGAGTGAAGGTTATTGTGATTATTCTTAATTAGTTATCATGATTTATGATTAATAACTTTAACAATAACCAACTCTTGGACCCATCAAAAAATAGAATGATTGAGTTTATTCAGAGTTCCAGTTTTGGAGACCATGTAAGAAAAAAAATTATTTTTATTTTGTATCGTTAATGTTCGAAGAATCACCCAAGTGGATGCCTTTAGGAACAACAAAATGTTATGAGTGTAGAAAATAAAGACACAAAATAAGTAATTTTATAGGAATAAAAAGAAAAATTCACTTAAAGGAATGGATGAAATTAATTGAATTTTGAATGTATCATTCATGATTGAATGTTTTAAATATTGAATGTATGGGAATTATGAATGTTGATGTCCTATAGGGGAATCAGATTATGATAATTAGAAAGGTTGTATGAGTAATTGTTATATTTTTTATGATGACAAGACTATTAATGACATATGAAATGAAAGATATGTTGTGGAATAAGACACCGAAGCATGGGTAATGGATCACGTAGAAAGTTGTAATATTGACATGTTTATGTATTGGGAAACAATGAATTGTACTTTTATCAGTGGTATTTTGGTTATTAGAATAAAGAATCCTCAATGGTTTACTACTCAATTGCATTCCATTAATTATTTTTAATAATATTTTTAATGTTAATGATGACCTAGAAAAAAGATTTAATGGAAGGGTAATATTTTATTGAAAACACAACATTAAGTGAAACTAACCATTAATATATTCTAGATGTTGAGATCCTGATATTTTCGTAAATAGCTGATGGATATGAATAATGTTAATTTAATAATATTGATAACCATGTAACCAAATAAAGTTTTTTAGGAAAAATTGGTCTATTTTATCACTGATTGATTTTATAACATTTTGGGATTTATGGATTATATTCGGTAATATATGTTTATAATTAATCAAGAAGTTGTGAATTACTAAAATCATGATTTCATTCATTATGGTTTTATAGTAATTCTAGATATTACCATATTTCAGGAGAATACATGATAAATGTATTCACATATTTGGAATGTGAAATTAAAAGATTCATAATATTGTTTAGTGCATTATGTATAAACTTATATTGTAAATATAGTGGACATATTTTAAAAAATATTATATTCCAATTTTTTTTAAACAATTAAGAACCTAAAGGTTGACTATTAATGAAATGAATAGATTTGAACTTTTGATGTTACTAGATAACATGTGTAGACAATTCTAATATTCATAATAACTAGATAGTGAAGGAATAGATTATCAGTGTTTTATGGATCTTAGGATCCACTGGTGTTTTAGTAATAACAAATCCATATTCATTTCTTAATGAAATACATGATGTGAAATAGATCAAAGTACAACCAAAAGATTGGATAGTTCTTATGAAATATAATCAAATAAAGTAAGTATATATACATCTAAAAATTTTAAAAAATATTAAATATATCCTAAAATAAAATTTTATCCAATTAAAATCATTTCGAATGATATCAAGGACATTTTTTACAACTCTATGGTTCATTGATTTTTTATTTTTTGATCAATGATCTCTATCACTCTCTATTTTTTTTTGAAATTAATATTTTCTTTCATGTACAAATCATAACTTCCTACCTATGTTCTACTATTTTCAAACAATGTATGTGTTATTCCAGATATCCTTCACACGCCCATTTCTCACATTTCATGAGGATTTTTTATTAACCCTTTTATGATATGGGTTTCCAACAAAGGAAATTTAAAAGGTCAAGCCCATGTTTGATAATTAAATTATCAAATAGTGAGGATGAAATTTATTTTATGGTTTAGAATGTATTATAATGTAGCACTTTTGGATTTTCAGAAATTTATTTTCTCAAATAAATTTAACATTTTTTTGTCACAAAAAACACCGAGTATAGCTTGTTTTTCAAGAAACATGGAATTTTTATTATGTTACAAACAACACTAAATATATATTTCATTACACATAAAAATGAGTTTAAAGTACATGTGGAATATTATTAAGATATTTTTATTTATATTACATTTATCTCATATCTATTGGAAATGAGTGTATGAATAGTATTGAATAAATTATAAAAATATATTGGTTAATAATGTACATAAAATGTATTATTCTCTATCCAATTAATTTTAAAGTAAAATTATTACCGTCATAAAATAATGAAAATATGTTTTTCAAATACATTATTCAAGCCTAGAAACATATTTTACATTAAAAAAAACAAAAAAACCAGTTTCATTTATAAAATGTATATATTTTTTATTCAATAAAATATTTAACATTCATCTTATATGTTTTCTAGGAATAAGTTAAGGAGAAGATGTAAGAAAAGGTAATGAAGCTAGGAAAACAAGTTGATTATGACTGAACCCTAATATTGAATCCCTTGGACTGTAATAAGTTATATATTTCCATGAATCAATTGGAACTGATTCAAAAAAGGGCCACTGTAATATTTTTCCCCTTCCAAACTAAAAGTGGATGAAAGCCTAGTGGATTTTGATATTGTAGGTTCAATGATGAATTTCAGGAAGGTCGTGACATAAAAAATGTCTCTTTACTTCTATTATTTTTGAATTCATCTTTTGGAAGAGTTATACATAATCGTAGAGTGGATAATGTATTTCACAACTAGGAATTAGTTTCAAAATTATTAAACCTTTTCAAATTATCTATCACTACTACAAAAACGGGCAAGGGAAGCGCCACCCTTTATCAGCGAACCTTTATCAGCACTAAAATTTTAGCGCTGATAAAGGGGGTATTTATCAGCGCTTTCATATCACTGATAAAGGACACCATTATCAGCACTAGAAAAGCGCTGATAAATCCACCCTTTATCAGCACTAAAATTTTCATGCTGATAAAGGGTCTCCTTATCAGTGCTTTTCTAGAGCTGATAAAACTTGTCTCCAATTTTATTAAAAGCAGGCACACAATCTCCTCTTTTTTATCGGGACCCAAGCTCTCGCGGTACTGTACCACTGCGACAGCTTCCCTCCCCCCGATATTCCCTTTGCCGGACCTCCTCCGTACTATTTATCCTTCCCCTTGAACCTCTTCCGTGGATCTTCCTCCCTCTGAACCCTACTCCTCCTCTTCCCCTCTGGACCGTACTCCACGTGAACCCTACTCCGGAGGATCATCCGCGGATCTTCCTCCCTCCGAACCCTACTCCTTCTCTTCTCCTCTGGACCATACTCAACGGTTGGAGGCTCCTCCCGTGCACCCCCCACTCCGGCAGTCGCGTCTTCCCCTCCCGAGGCAGCGCAGAAGGCTCCCTCACCCTTTCGGTTTTTCCTTGGACTTCATCGAATTCTTCACCCAAGGTCAGTGGATTCCCTAAAATATCTATATGTTTTTATTATGAGTTTTTGTGCATTTATTGTTGTTCTATAAATTAATTTTGTGATGAAAATTGTGTTTTCTAATCATTTTGTATGCCTATGTGTTTGGAATTCGATTATATTGTTTATGGTAAATGTCTATATTAAATTTTATATAGTGTATCTTTTAAATATTTTTTTTCCCTGTTGATTTACCCCTTGAATAATATACACTAACCCTACTGTCATCCTTGGGCCATAGTGAAATCCTAATCACTCGATGCCATTCAAGATGCTTCAGATTGATCCCATATAAAACCTATGCTCAAACATATAAAATAGATATATGGTCTGAACATGCTCCAAAGTGCCTATGCATGGTGTGAGAAATACATCTCAATAGTGTAACACCATGTTCCCCTAGTATATATCATCATATCCATGTATGGATGAGGAAAATAAAAACATCACCTAAGAATGTTGGATGTCATGTGCTAACTAGGGAACCCTGACTCAGTGAACTTTATGTCTTTATGTGCTAACTAGGACACCATAACACATGATCATTTCATATTTTGTACCATAAAAAAATTACGTCATTGCCACATGCCATCATATTGGTACCCATGTTCCAACCCATACCCAAAGGCTCGGGGAAAGCATCATCCAAGAACTCAACCCACTATTAAAAGGTACAAGGTAATGTCCTAGGTTCACATCCTAACCCACTCCCTCATAACTCAGGATAGGGTCCATCATACACTTGTCTCATATCATTAAAACCCAACATTGTCACTCAAGGCATTCCACCATCATGACCCAAGCCTTTACACTGAAGGAAAGCTCCATCATCCACATGTTCCATCTCATTTCATTCATTACTTATTACTTTTTTGTGTATTTAGGCAACATTGGCTGCTAATTGCAGTAAATTTGGATACTCCCAAGATTTATTTTCTAGATTCAAAGCACGGATATCTAACAAACCGACCGAATGTGATGCGGTTTTTCAATCTGTAAGACACTACATCTTACGTTTTAGGTCTAAACATCAAGTAATTTAATATATATTATCTTTTACTGAGGATTATATTATGATAGGGCGGTGTACCAATATCTTCTAAATCATGGTATGAGGACAGGGGATAAACATAAGGAGATGAGCAAGTACTACGTATGGACAATTATCAGGGTATATATAATAAAATTGAACTATCCAAACATATATCAAAATAAGTTACTTACTCGCCTCATGATCAATGTTTCTGCAGTGTCCAAAACAAACAAACGAAAAAGATTGCGGTTATTTTGTTTGTAGATTCATGAGAGAGATTGTTGTCAATGGAAAAAATAGCATCCCTAAAGAGGTATTTTCGAAAACAAGTACTATTTCATTTAAATTATTTATTAATTCTTTATTTACATATTTTTCAGTAGTATTATGAATGCCGAAAAGCATCATATTCACATGATTATGTAGATATGTTCAGAAAAAAGTGGGTCGTATACCTGATGCGAGATAGTCCAGAAATAGCATGAAGATATGAATTTTATTGCAAGAGTTGCAGACATGTATAATTGGTGGACATTTTTGAGAGGGGTTCATGGAGATAAAAAGATGAAACATTATTGTATGTAAATGTTTGTAGAAAAATTGTAATTATTATTAAATAAAACATTCTTTCTCCAATGGTTCATTAGTCCATTTTAACAGATGAAATGCACCAGCAACATACAAGAATGATGAACCACATTTCTATGGGATTTGGACAAAAAAACCAGTAAAATCTTCAAAATACCTTCATATCATGCATGAACCAGTAAAATATCCAATTTTTAGTTGCATGTATGTATCAACTTCCATGATAGATTGGAAGTTCACCAATCCATTTGATAAACAAGATGGGATGATAAATCTGGCATTTAGAACATCCAATGCAGGAAATTGTTCCAATGATTCATCAATTGACGCTACATATAAAGATATTTCCTCTGTTTCATCAATCGAGTCAGTTCCTAGTTCCAAAACGCATTCACAAACATGACTATATAATTATTCATTATGTAAAACATAAATCTACCATTAAATACTTACATTGGTCAACATGTTTTGGAAATTGGTTATCTTCATCTGTGCCTTGTACTTGCACCCATGAATTTGAAGGTGAGTATTTGTACACGATAGTTTACATTCTTAGCTAAGAGTTTCTGGAAGAGTATAAGATACATGAAGCAATGAAGATCATTAAACTGTTGGAGAAAATGTGGTTGCTACAAACAATGTGGAAATCGGCTTGTGCAACGCAACCTAAGTTACAACTTGCATGTATTGTACTTTATGTTTTTCTGGAGGGTTGTAGTGTAAATGCATTTTGGAATGATCATTGCTATTCATTGTCTTTTTGGTTTTTTTGACAGCCAAGGGGAAAGGGTGGGGTCTGCAGACATTGGAGTATTTGTTGAAGGGTGATTTTGTGTGTGAATATGTTGGAGAAATGTTAACTCACGCAGAACTGCGAGAGAGAAAGCAAACTAAGAGTAGTGAAAAGCATGCATATACAGTTCTCTTAGATGGTGATCGGGGTTCGGGGATCTTGAAGGGAAAATAGGCCATTTGGTTAGATGTTAGATACTATGGAAATGTTTCAAGGCTAAAGGTCACATTTAACAGCGCTTTTATAGCACTGTTAAAGGGGCCCACCACTTTATCAGCGCTGAGTTATACATGCCTTGTTTACCTATGATTAATAAACCTTTCAACATTTCCATAGTATCTAACACCAAACCAAATGGCCTCCTTTCTCTTCAAGTTCCCCGAACCCCGATCACCATCTAAGAGAACTGTATATGCATTCTTTTCACTACTCTTAGTTAGATTTCTCTCTCGAAGTTCTGCGTGTGTTAACATTTCTCCAACATATTCACACACAAAATCACCCTTCGACATATCCTCTAATGTCTGCAGACCCCACCCTTCCCCCTCAGCTGTCAAAAAAACCTAAAAGACAATGAATAGAAATGATCATTCCAAACTGAATTTACACTAAAACCCTCCAGAAAAAAATAAAGTACAATACCTGTTAGTTGTAACTTAGGCCGCGTTGCACAAGCCGATTTCCACATTGTTTGTAGAAACCACATTTTCTCCAACACGCTAATGATCTTCATTGCTTCATGTCTCTTATACTCTTCCAGAAACTCTTCTTTAAGAAGGTCAAATATTTTGAACGCATACTC
Source organism: Viscum album (assembly GCA_963277665.1). Taxonomy (NCBI): domain Eukaryota; kingdom Viridiplantae; phylum Streptophyta; class Magnoliopsida; order Santalales; family Viscaceae; genus Viscum; species Viscum album. The sequence goes on from OY728126.1 coordinate 1,593,756,803, forward strand.
ACCTTCAAATTCATGGGTTCAAGTACAAGGCACGGATGAAGATAAACAATTTCCAAAATAGGTTGACCAACATGCATCATCCTCGATGGAAGTAAGATATAAATTCACATGGATGTTTTAAAGATATGATTTTGTTGTATATAGTGAAAGGGTGGTGGATGGTCATTGTTGATGTTGTTTGTCTACGGGACTTTCACCTTCTCTTCTCCTCTCGCTATGTCTTGGACATCATGAAATAGCCTTATATCATGTGGGGTAAATTGAGGTTGCTGAGAAAAAATGGCACCGCATGATCTTTCATGTCCAGTGCCCTCATGATTTTTTTGCTAATCAAGCTGCCTCTGATCATTAGTTGTGTGTAAAGGTGGTGTGGCAGCCTCCATGATATATTGGAAGTTGACCAATCCATTTGATGAACAAGATGGGATGCAAAATCTGACATTAAGAGCATCCAATACAGGGAATTGGTCCAATGATTCGGCAAGTGAGGATACATTTAAAGATATTTCTTGTGTTTCATCAAGCGATTCAGTTCCTAGTTCCAAAAATAATTCACAAACATCACTCATCAGCTTCCTCGAGGATAAACTTGGGTTCATGGCTTTGTATGATCAAAGAGATCTATCCTCTACTTCTTTTACAACCTATGTGGTGCATATTTTAAATTCCTCTAAGAAAAAGGAACAAATGTGGTGAGTTGTAAGACACATCTATTTGATGTTTTGAAATGTTAATTATGTTTTAAAAATGGGTACAATATTTGAGGAAAAGATGAATTGTCCTTGATTCATGTATGGATGATGGATTCACATCCATTCCAAGTGGTTTTGATGGAAAGGATGGATGATAACATTGGTTGGTGTTCTCATGGATGTCTAAGCATGGTAAGTTAGAAAACATGTTGGGTATGTTGTGGAGTTTTAGTTGGGGTTCTAGTGGTTCTTTCTCGATGATGGAGGTGTTAAAAATCAGATGGTGGTGTTTGTGAGCTAAAGAGTATAGTGGGGAGCACCATAGAAATTAAGTGGTCAGTTGATGACATGATCGGCATTTTGAATTATTGTCTTGGGTAAAATCAATCTTGGTATTTAGATCAGTTGTGTACATTTAGATGAAGGTTGTGGTTGGGTTGTGTTATGGGTGTTTGGGGAAATGTAATCATTTAATGGTACCTTTATGTTTTTCATAATGAATAATTAGTAGATCACATTTTCTTGTTTGATATACTGGTTTTTCTGTGGGTCTTGTTCGGCTGGCTGTACTGATGCATATTTTCTATTTGCAGCAGGAAGAGATTTAACAGTGCTAAAAAAGCGCTGATAAAGGAGACTTTTAACAGCGCTAAAAAAGTGTTGTTAAAGGGGCCCACCCCTTTATAAGGGTTGAGCTTTGCAGCGCTTTTTTAGAACTTTTAAAGCCCGATTTGAGCGCTGATATTGCCCATTTTTTGTAGTAGTGCATTATCGTAGGATTCCTAATACAAAAAGGTGAGAGACTATGAATGTTTGGTAATAATTGAAATAGAATCACCAAAATTTGCGAAATTTATAAATAGAATATTATGTCCCCGGTAAGTGGCTAATGTAACATAATATTCCATTTGGATGACTAGAAAATAATGGAATCAAGCTTCGAGTCTCTGTCCATCAAACCTGACATCATATGGATATAGGATTGGGATCATAATTTTCATCCTTCCAAAATTTAGAAAACTGTCACCTATGAATGGATGAAATGATATATATTAAATTTTATCTACTGTAATACTTAGATTCTTTCAGAAATTGATTCATTAGTTGGCTCCCATTAGGATAGAAAGGGAGACTAATGACCTCAGATCTGAGCACTATGACAAAGATCTTCTTGAAGATGACGTGGCCACAACCCTAGTGGATGTGGGCTTTCCTAAGACCTTGGATGATTTTTCTCACCTTGGAGATCCTATATGAAAAAATATTCAAACTGTAACCTATTTAGACACCTTTTATCTTAATGTAGAATATTTATTCACTTAAATGTATGAATACATTAGGGGAATAATGATCTCAATTTTTAGAATATTGGAAAGAGAAAGAAAAGGTCTATGACCCCTCCACCTCCATAAACCAATATGGTGTGTTATAACTCAAAAATTTTATGTCTGATGAAACCCTCTCAAAGGTTTCAGATCCTAAGAACTTTATACTAGACCAAAATATTTTTTAGATAATAACCCCAATAATGGTTTCTATTTCACCAAAGAAAATAGATAAGTTAGTGGAACCCTCCTACTAGGTTGTCATTATGGAATCTACAACCAAAATACTTCTTAACACAGTGTAGAGAAATTTTTATCTAAGTTAAAACCTTTAATCTATGTCTCTAAACCCTAATCAACCTCATTAAGACACTGGATCCACTAATATGAGGTATTGGGACTTAGATACCAATCCCTCTAAGAATGTAGATTCCTAAATGACCCATACTTTCCATGTGGCCAATGTGGAACCCAATTTAACATTTGATGTTGTGTAGCCTGATGTGACTACAACTGATCCTCATGGATCCAGATCCACTATAAAAAAATATTACTAACTAATAAGGGGTATCCTCTACTAAATAACACTTCTTATGGGAATTTATATGAGGTAGTGAGACCTTCTTTTCCAACTATCTATAGGGTACATGAAACACACACCCAACTATATGAAATTCATGTTCATGTAGTGTAAACCACCTTTTCATATAAAAAAATGCACCTTATTCCTCTTCTACTAAAATGAAGGGATTCACACCCCTATATCCTCAGGATATGTGTGAACTCTCTTGTCTGGAAGTGGGTTACCCATCATATTGATGAATTGGTAGCCACAAAAAGTTGATCTATGTCCAGTAACTCAATGATGGCCCCTTCAGAATGGATCCCATAAAAAGTAGTCTAAATGGAATCCAGGTTAGGATACATCTAAAGGAGTGATGAATTATAGTAAAAATTTCACAGTACTTGGTGGTAAATATTATACAGGTGATAACAAGGAAATTGAACCCAAAAAAGTTGATGATGTCATGGATGAAGACGAAGGCCTCTTGCTGTCTATGAAACCTTTTGGAAAACTATATATGTAGTGAAATAAAGGAATGTGGAAAGGGGGAAAACCTTCCACTAATACATTATATGAGACAATGCCTCACACTTGGGGTACTGAATTATTAATGAAAATAATTTTATGTATTGGAACTATTAGGGCTCAATAACACTCCCATAGTCTTATCCCATAGACATTTTCTCACCTTTTACAAGTCAATTTTAGTTAAAATTGTATAACCTAATATAAAATTTCATAACATTAATTCCATTAATTACACCTCAATTATTTAATACTTTTCCACATACAACATGAATGATAATTACATGAAATCCTTTTGGTTTATAAATCATGATTACATTCAAGTCCTCTCATATGAGAAAAGATATCTGATCATATACCTATCTACATAAATTTTTTAACTAACCACACCCATTATTTTGTATATGATTCCAACTTTTACTTGAGTATAAGGATATTTTGAGATATTTTACTGAAATGGATAAACTATTAGACAAAAAGCAGGTCATTATAGGTGACTATAATGCTGTTTTGGGTCTTGATGAGATGCTTGGATTTAACTTATTTATAATTGATTCGGGGGAATTTTTTTTTTGTTGCATTAACCAATGAAAAATACTATAGTTCCCATTAATAGTTATGAATTTACCTAGGGAAGATTTATTACAAATAAAAAACAGTCAAAAAAAGATAACATATGCTTTAATGAACCCAATTTCCGGAGGGCACCCACTTTCTGATCTTAATTCACTCTCCCAAAATTCAATTATGATCATATCCCATTAATTATTTAACTTTTTGTGGATACCATGAGGACAAATAGTTTTCCTTTTATATTCAATAATTATCCTCTCACAATTACTAGAGAAGGTAATTGGTCATCAATGTATGAAATAATATTTAAATTATAATTTTTATTCATGGTGTTTCCTCTAATCTCCAAAAAATCAATTTTATATTGTGAAAATGTATTAAAAACTAATTTTCTAGGCCAAATTAGAACATTATGTCTACTCAATCCCAAATTTCCTCTATTAAAAATATCAACCCATAGCAAAATTTTCCTTCTAAATAAGGGCATAAATTTATTCCAAAATGCACGACCTTCTTTCTCTTATGGAAAGGTCTTCTCTAAATCAACTCAATGTGAGGTGGTTTATAGACAGTTATAGGAACTCATATCTCCTTCACCATCAATACATGGATATTAATGTTACAAGAGTGTAATATTTAATTGAGATCCATGAATCCATTTTATAATTATAATGTGATATTTCAAAAAATTGGCCCATTAGTTTTTGAAACTTTTTGATGATAATGGAAATTGAGAGAAACCTCAATTTATTGATACCATTACTCAAGGGGTTGAAAAAAATCCTAATAAGTCATTAATTACTTCCCCATTCAATGTGTTATTTAAACTTCATCTATTCTCCCTAAACAAGAAAATTTTATTGGGAGTAGATGGATTCATCAACAAATATTTCATGTTCTACAATCTTATCTTGCATGTGGAGGCCACAAATTAAATTAGGCATTTTTTTCTATCAAACAATATACCTTATAGAACTAACTCCAACATTGTTTATTAAAATCCTAAGGAATAAAGTTAATTTTACATAAGATAATTTTGTCTATTTTCCATTGGAAACATCATCATGATTATTATTAGAAAAATATTGGCCATAGTGATGGAGAGTCTGGTTAAAGCATCATTACCCCAAACCAGTATGGTCTTTTACATTGAAGGAACTTTTATAATTTCCTTCATTATTCCTTAGAAGGTATCAATTTTAGGAGAAAAAATTGATACATTATAATTTCTACCATAATCTGGTCATCATGAAGGCCTTTGACAAGAAAAGTGGTGTTTCATCCTGAATTTCCTTACCCGGTATGAATTGTCTAATTATTTAACAAAAATTAACAGAAATTTCATGATAAGTGAAAATTTGTATATCCATAATAATGGATCTCTAAGAGGGTTATTCAATTACTACAATCATTTCAGGAGACCCACTCTAAAGAATCCTTTTTGAAATTTTTTATTATTATTAGAGTAGATGCACCAATGATCTTTTCCATGATAGAATTTATAAATAGATAAAGTAATGAAGAAATTTTCTTATTCTCTCACTTTTCTAATAAAATTATGATATTATTATATTATGAAATGCGTCCAATAGTATTTTAGTCTAAATAAATATGATATTCAACAAATATGAAAAGGTTATGTGTCAATCGATGATCTAGAATAATGATTAAATTTGTCTTTCCAAATGGATTTTCATCCACTTTAAAAACAAGTGATTCCAAAAACCTAGAAGGGAAGAGATATTATCTATCATTTTTGTATCTTGGTATCCCTTTTTTCTAGGGAAGGATAGATGTTTCTATTTTGAAATTATCACCGTCAACTTAGCTAATCAATTGGAATGTTTGAAAGGAAAATTATGCCCCATAAAAGGAGGGTATGCCTACTTTACTTGGTGATCACCTCAATGTTTTTTCATGCATTATCTATTTATAGATGCCCCATAAGAATAATTAAAATCTTAAATACGTGATTCGAAATTTTTTATAGACAAAGATATCAATGAATGTGAATCTAGTTTCCATAGCATGCAAATATTTCACAAAATTTGTTCACACTAGTGCTTTTGATATCAAGGATATAATGAATTCAATGATGAACTCCTTGAATTTTTTCCTAGTATTTGTGTACGTAACATGATAAGTATATATAATTTCTTATTGATAGATTCCTTCACAAGTTATACAATGGTTAACCATGAAATATTTCTTCTTTTTCTTGGTCACCCTTCAGAATTTCATTTTGTGACATCACATCCTACCTAAAATGGATTGTGATATTAATGTATAGTATGAATTATTGGAATAAACCTTGGTTTAATATGAAACATTATGATATTTTTATTCTTGTATATAATAGAAAAAAATGCCAATTTCTATCCTCAATCAGAATGTTGTTCAGCTTGTGAAAATTAACCAAAAAGACATCATTAATGTTATCCAAAAGCACTGTTTATTTATCATTGACACTATCATATAAATTGAATTTTTTCAAAAAAAAATTTATAATGGAACTCAATAGGCATAAATTAAGACATTATAGGAATTCACCAACTTGGATATCAAAATTAAAGAGACCCTTCATCCCATCATCCAAGACCCTTCTATTATGGAAAATATGATGAATTCAGTTACCCCTCAATGGCTATATGAAACAAACTGGGCTGAAATTATCCTCTGGATAACATATATATTTTAACAATAAAAAAATGGCTAGTACTTTTTTGTTAATTTAAGGTTTCTACCCACACAATGGGCTTACATCTTGGACCTGATTTGAATCGAGTTGCGTCTTGATATCCAAGTTGTGGAACTATTTATATGCATCATCAGTATTGAACATAGTTGATAGGTACATAATATCCTACCCACAATGATATCCACAATGGTAGATTATTCATGAAATTATAAAAACACTGTAGTATTTGATAATAGAAACAACTCCTTCCATAATGAAGTTGTGGATGTCCACAATGATACCCATGTGGCCTTTAATATCCAAACATGTTATGTGGATAATGTTGCAAATAAATTAATTATTTTACTCATTATTGTTGTGTATTTAAATGGAAAAAATACAGCAGGTGATTAATTATATTCGATGGATGCCCCAAATACCATCTTGGATAAACAAAAACATTGAGGGAATGACTTCTGGTGCACCAAATACCACGAGTTGTGGCACTATTTTTCACACTCATCGAGTATTTCTTAATGGGATAATTAGTCACTTAATTAGAAATGGTTTTTTCATTTGATTCTGAACTATGGGCATTGATAAAGGTAGTGAAATTTCTGAATCAATAAGTGTAGATTATAATATGGGTCTAATTGGAGTTGACAGTAGCAGTGGGGGATTTGAAGAACAAATCTAGAAGTGTGCCACTAAAAAATCAATGTTCATTTGATTGAATATATAGCATTATTTATGTATATCCTTATTAATGTAACACATGTATATATATAGGTTAAAAATATGGGATATGATCTATAGAAAAATTAATTGTGGAATTGGACTCAATGTGGTCCTTTGTTACCCCTCATTTTTTCCTTCTTTATTGTGATGATATATAAAGGGTGAAACTAAAATTTATGTTTGTAGTCCTTAATTTTAATTCCCTGATTAATTTTTTGGTTTATTTTTTGGTTCAATTAATAGTTTATCCTGAACTTCATTAAATCTGCATAAGACATGATTAAATCCAATTTTACTCTAAAGACTATATTATCCTAAGAGGGGGTTTTTTCATATTCTACAGTCATGTTTTCAAACCAGTTTTTCCAATATTATTAAATTTATTATAAAAAATAAAACCCCTTTTTAAGATATGAATTTATAATTTATCTAAGGGTGTTTTTTTAGAATTGTCTGTGAAGTTACATTTTTCGCTGAATAGTGAAAAATACTTATTTTTATTAAGAACTATGATTTCATTAAAATAATTTGGAAACATAATAATTAATTAAATATGGTTTTAAGGGTAAAATTAATTCAATTATATATATATATATATTAAAAAAATTTATTTCATTGAAATAAATTTAATATTGAATTTTGAAAAAAGTAACTTTTATACTTTTGAATATTTTCTCTTTAGAAAACCGCTCTCTCGTCGAGTCTATGGATTTAATTTAAAATTAAATGTTTCTACTTATATGAGTGAAATATATATAAATTAACAAAATATTTGGATCAATAATAATATATATTCTTTAAAAGTATCAAATAAATTTTTTACCAAAATGAATAGAGAAAAAAAATTCATTACTATGGTTATGTTGAAAATGATTTACTTAGTGGTTAAACCAAAAAGATAAGGGGTAAACCACCTATAAAATATTTCATCTCACTTGGTATTGAAGTATTCCTACCTTATAACCTATAATATTATATAATTAATTTTTTTTATCTATTTTTCATGTGATACTTGTGGGAACACCTTTTCAATTCAAAATGTACATGTGTGCCACTCACCCAAGTTATAAATGGTCGTCTGCTCTCCTCTCCACATCCCACATGAATAACACATTGGTTAAGCCATGTAATACCCAAATATTATTCTTTAATTCTTTAATATCATCCTATAAGCCTTATTTTCATCATAAATCCATCATAGGATGAAATGTTTTGAAAACCAAAAGATGTTTTCAAAACAAGAATTAACCTCCCAAACCAAGATTTTTTTTATTTCATCCTCTAACTCTTTTAATTATTACTAATCCATGATTGTATAATGAAATAAATATATTTCTTATACATATAAGTAGTTATGTTAATGTAATTTCATACAACTATATCAACATCCATCAAATATGATACCAAATCATCAATAGTTTGTAAGGAGGACAACAGCCTCAGGAACTGATGTTATTTGTTTTCCATCCCCACCATTAAAAGCTGAATATAATGATATATTTGATGTTTATATATTATATATATTATATTATTATAAATTTTTAATTATAAAACTACATATAACTTCTTACATCCCAACTCATTGAAAAATCATAATGTCGCTCATGTGTATGTGAGACTACCAACCCACTAACGAATGTGATGTATTTTTCATTATTATTTTACATGAATTGAAATAATGATTTATTAAATGTATATATATGATATTTTAATCCTTATTATACTTATATAACAATTATATATTATATAACTTCATACATTCCATTCTGGTGGTGATATGAGGATGTTGTTTGTGCGTGCGACACACTACTGCCTTGTAAAACAATCAAATTTCTTTTCACTAACCATTTTCCTAAAAGTTAATTTGGGTAAATTTAATGAATATATTAGATATATATTAAATAAAAATTATAATATAATTTCAATATAAAATTTATCATTTATCAATTTCATCCATCAAAAAAAGGATACAAAATTCAAGTTTGTGTATGAACTACCGTTTCCAAGAATAATGTATTTCATTTTCTATCTCAAAATTTTATGTATTACTTTAAATACTTATGTAATAAATATATATTAAATTTATATCATTATTAACATTACAGATATTATTGGACCATAATCCATGTAGGATTATTGAAAAAATGACAAATCAAAATATACATGAAAAACCAAGTTGGTATTGCTGGAAACATGACAGTAACATAGAATTGCAAATAAAAAGGTAATAAAATGTAATAAATAAATCATATATGGAATGATATATGTATATATATATATATGGTTATTTAATATATTGATAATATATTTATATTAATTTTATATGTTATCTTAACATGGATGAAAAATTTCGAGGCTGAAGGTAATTATTTTTTGTCTCAATTTGTCTTCCTTGAGACATATGTTTTTTATGAACCAATATAATTTTATAACAAGTATATAAAACCCCATCCATATGAAATATAATTAACTTATGTATTGTATTAATATTATATATATCATTTAAAATTATTTTATCATGGTTCATATGATTCAAATTTACCGAATTGGTAAGGCTTTTATGTTACAATCTCATCATTTAATGAGATTTCCCATGATTATGCTTCCAGTAATGAAATAATATGATATATATACCAAAAAAACATATTTATTTCATTATCATATGATTATTTCTAGAAAAAAAGGTCTTTCTTCATTTTCCTATATTAATATACTCTAGATTTTAACAAAACGTTTTGAATAAAAAACTTATTTATTTCCCTCTTTGGTCGAAAAACCCTTTTTATTATAAAACACAATTTTCTGAAATATTTTCTACCAATGTTTGGAATTTTTGAAAAAATTCAAAGGTAATATTCAAGTTATTTTCCGACAAGTACCATTTTATTTTACTAAAAATATGAAAGCAAAATTTGATTTAACATGTATGACATGAACAGATATTTCTCGTCATCAAGACCTTTATTTTCATCGATCCTTTAATTTTTTGGGGGTACATTGAATGAAAATAATTTACATAATTTTTTATAATTTTTAAAAAAAAATATATATTTCTCAAAAACATTACTTTCCTCAGGGAACATTCTATGTGATTTTCCAATACAAATAATTCTCTATATAATGTTACGTCTTTTAATGTCACTTATTATTTTCCATGGATATGATCCAAGTATAACATTCTTATTCATTATATGAATGGTATATGTTTATGATTTTAAGATGTTTTTGAGTCATATTTATCCTATATGAGTTATACCATGATAAAATGATTGTTAAACATACATCATTTTCCATGGCTTATTTTATGATGAAATGATTAAATGATTATGAAACCTATTTCTCTTGCATAGGTTATTATAAAATGAAATTTTTATGAAAATAATTAATTTTCATGGGTTTTGATGGGAAGATTATTTTATAAAGAACTTTTATATTAATTGGTTCTGATATTATAAATGAATTATGATTTATGGTCTACGTGTTTATAATTTTCATTATGCAAGTGGACTGACCTATATCTCCCACCAATGTGATATGAAATTATTTTCATCTCATCAGATAAACATGAATGGAATAGGTTGTGAAACTTGTTCAGTAAGGAACATTATCCACTATCATAGTCTTGGGAGCGAACCTTGACATCTATGGTGGTTTGGGGAGAGAACTCATTTAACTCCAGTATCCATTCTAATGGTTCTTGACTAGTACATAAATAATTTTCTATACTTAGGTTTGATCTATAATTATATGTATTATTCCAATTTTATGCTCCCATGACTCATTTTATTTGATTTAGATATGTCTGAGGCCTTTTAAAAAACCATATTTATACCTTGACTCAGGATTTTGTTCTTTTATGTGTAGTGTATTGATTTCATATGTAATTTTAATGTTTTCATACACATATACTCATTATAGGATTATTCATTTCCCATGTTTACCCTTAATGATCATCTAAGATTACCATTTCTTAGGTTTCTTTTCCCCGTAATGAAATTATTGGAATTATGCGTGATAGGTATCATTAAGGTGATAATTTTGAGAAACTATGTCGGATAGGATGTATAACTCTTATGGAATGGTTTTTGATATTTACATGTTTCAAAAAGCATTATACCATTATGATCCCATGTCATGTGTCTCTGTAATGTAATGAATATTCATTTAAAAGATTTAATATCTATGTTCATCCATCCATGATCACTATACTATCAACAAGACTGTGTTGGAACCCTATCATGTCGATGATCCCACTAGGGACCCTAGACAACCAAATTCCAATCTAGAAATCTATAGGTGGCTCATTGGGAAGTCAATGGCTATTTTAACAACCAATTTACTCTGACCCTCCTTTAAATTTCTTAAAAACACTATGGGTTTTCTATAACCTCAATAAATAGTTGAAAATAAAAGTTTAGGATGTTCAAGCATTTGACCTTCCAATATGCTGCTAGGTTCTAAAAACAGACTATCCCATAAATAGTATTTCCAAATATACATAGGAAATTGCAACCTTTAACGATGATGGAAATTAAAATATCCCCACCATAACACATCTCATCCTTATGAAGATATTGAAGTCATTGAACAACATCTATAAATATATCATGTTTATCAACTCACTTCGAACTATTAATTCCCTTTCTTTGAGTTCTAAAATACTTCGGTTACACAACTCCAATCATCCAACTGAATTTTCATCCAAATTTTAGTTTCCTGTATATTTCCAACACAAACACCGAGATGATTCACACCAAACCTTTATTTCAAAACACAACCTAGTGTCTACAAAAATATCATCTAGGAGGTTTTGGTTCTCCCTACCACAAGGCTCCACCCACAATAGTCTATTCAAAGACATTGTACTCCCTACCATAGATATATCATTCCATAAATATGCCTCCTACAATAAAATAACACTCAAAACACATCATAACAATGATTATAATGTGGTATCAATTTTACCATATCTTATTTACATGAAATACACTAGTCAAACCTCCTACGGTTAACCTTTTCCTAAAACACATAGTCCCACCTATCGAAGAAATAAAAACATTATGATCCTAATGCATCAAATCATAGAGACATTGTGCGATCATCAACAAACAATTAGGACTATACCCAAAACTCATTGTATCAAACTATTAGTTCACCTAGAACATTATTTAATAATCATGGTCTCATCCTAAAAAATGACACACCTTCAATATGACTCGACCTTGGATCTACATGAACCACCCTGAGTCTGATGTCATCGCACTGACTCACCTAACAATGTATCTGATTTCAAATATGGTATTTAATAAGGTACGATGTCATATCAAATATAGAACACTGTCACCTCACATTGTAAACACAACAATCAAATAATAATTCATTAAACACCTCTATGATCCTACTGATATGAAGGTAATTTACCCGCAACTGAGATCATGCTCCCAATTATAGGTGTATTTTGTTTTTTACCTAGAAAACAAAGGGCCAATATCCATGATTTATTCACTACATTCCAATGAACATATTGATTGGACCTATATATACCACTCATATCCAAGCACTAACACAAAAATTGATCAACTCAAAATCCATGATCAATATGATCTTTTTTTCTATTGTCTTCAATCCATCCATAAAGAGGATTAATATAAGGTCAAAAAACTATCACATCCTAATTCAGTGATGAAATCATAATATTTAAATTTCCATATTTGATAAAGATTTAGGTAACAAAATTTCCTCCATCCAAAACTAAAAATTTGAAACAAATATATCAGATCAGTTAAATTTTCAAGGACCATTTAGGTTTATTTTTTAAAGAATTATATAAAAAAATGTATAAATAAGACCCATGTTTTTAAATGAGAACATATCACAAATAATTCATCTTTTAATATTTCACATTAATTAATCATTAAAATCCATATTATATCTCTTCTAAAAATAATTTATTCTTCATCATACCTTGTAACTTGGGGAAAAACATATGAATGGTTATGAGAATTTGTCAAAAAATATTTAGTAGTTTAGTGTCATAAATGATAATAATAAATGAATAATGGTATGATAAAATAATCCAAGTGCATGAGAGAATCATAAAATAACTTATACCCATCAATACATATGTCATAAAATAAGAAAATGACTAAAAGGAATGTTTTATTAGAATCAATAATCATGAGCGATGTGATATCAATATTGATCATAAAAAACATTCTAAACCCATGGAAGTTAATCAAAACTCTTTTAGGTACTTTGGAGAAAATATTAATAAAACCAATTAAAATCCATTTTATTGGGAATAAATTTATATATGACATGTAAAATAATAATTACCCAATGAACTGAATCACTATCAGGGACACCCCGTCATATAAATTGAAAACATATCACCTAGAGCTATCTAGTCCACTTCGTCATATAAGCTATGTACAAGAACCAAAACACAAATAAAATAAAAATATATTTAATTTAAGAATAAAAAGCATAAAAAATATTCTTTCATATCTTGGAAAGCCAGTAGAAAGAAAACAAGTTCAATGATAATCTCCTCAAAACAAAACTACCTAGTGAAAGAAAAATAGGTCCACAATAATCTCTTTGTAACAAATATTATGCCAAACAGAGAAAGAAGAAAAATAATATCCATACCAAATATCCATTGTGAATGATAAGTATTAAAAATGGTTTTTTATATTAATGAATTGAAATTCCATTAAAATATCATTAAAATATTCTTGAGGAAAATAAACATTTCATTTTTAAAATCACTTTCAAAAACATATAATATTTGGAAGATAATTTTTGTTGAATATAAGATTAAAACTTCATAAAGGGGTATTCAAAAAACATTTAAAATTAACATAACATATAATCATTAATTTTATTATGAACTCAAGGGGAGATAAATAGAGGGAAGTGGAGGGTAATTTTTTTCATAACATAACCAATTTTTAATAAAATTAATGATTATATTGAAATATATATCATAATATTTCATCATTTTATTCATAATCATAATCAATCCCAATAAATGATGAGATTATAACATATGACTCTTAACACTTTGGTTCCAATGAATCATAATACTCCAGAAAAAATACCATTAAATGAAACTTATATTATCATTAAAATAATTATATTCAAGACATAAAATTTAAAAAGGTAAATATATATATTCTCTAAAATATGATAGGTGTATAATTTAACATACATCTCAAGGAAGGAAAATTGAGAAAAAATAATCATTCCCACTTTGGTAACATTGATACTATAAACCACAAGAAATATAGATAGTAAAATGGACATGTTAATCTAAGTAAATATATTTATATTAATAATAAAATAAATTAATGGAATGTATAGACATCACATAATAAAAATAAGTTTTGAATGTGGAATACATTTAAAAAAACTAATAGTGAGACAAAAAAAACCTTACCCTGAGTTTGACTTGTCATATATCTATTTATCTCTATGAAGAATAAAATTATGAAATTTATTTAATTTCATTAGAACCATTTTCAATTTTATTATTACTTTTATTTCACTTGTTACTATTTTATATACTATTACTTAATCTATTATTTTTATGTCTGATGTTTGGTCTATATTTTTCTTGTGTGTAAAAAACCAATTCTGTGGGTTGAGTATGGTCAAAGAGGTCCTTATTTAATCAAATAAATAATAATAATAATCACTAAATAATTATAATAATCTACATAATTTTTTAAACTCTCATGAAATATGGTTATGAAAAATAAACTAATTTTTTAATCAAGGATGAGGTAAGCCGTACATACAGATGAGTAAAGTTTCCATTTTTCAGTGATCATTATGGAAAGAAAATAATATTTTAACATTCCATAATTATATTAATATCAAAAATAAAATATTATAAATTATATATATGTATATATACATCATTACTGTGGTGTGGTGGTCAAAAAAGGAATTGCCTCACTTCGAGGAGGCGGTAGCCCAAATATCCACGAAAGATGTTCAAATTTTTATTCTGTGAGTGAAAAGGTAAAAAATTGTATATTATATTTTAAAAAATATAAATAAGTCATTAATATAACAAATATTTCATGAATATCACATATATTTATTATTTTTACGCTTATTAACTTCCATGTAATGCTTTATTCAAAAATGACTCCCATCTCTTCACGAAGCGATAGTCCATCAAACACACAAGAGAAGTTATTGTATCTCTTACAAAATGGAACATAAAAAGGGTATATATGATATAATGAATCAAGAGGTTTAATTATAATATTATTATCATATATAATCATTAAATTCATTATCTTACCCAACAATAGGATATGTGAATAGAGAAATTAATGATATATGTTCATGATCTTTCAGTTTTCCATACACACGAACGATGATTTCATAACCCATTAGATTAAAGTGTGTGTCACTATAGGTTTTAACCATAACAGCAAAACATATTATTATATTTAATATGTTCATTTTATTATATCACCATGTTATAAGAATACATTAATTGAGTGGAGAAAGAATTAAAACAAAAATGAACATTGATAAACATTACCACTTATTCATGTAAATTATTTTGGTTTCCCCTAAAGGACTTACATGGTTGGATTTTAAAAAATTAATTATTATAGGATGATGTGAGGGGAGTTTTTAAGTTATATGGTTAAGTATTTTCCATTAAAAATAAATATATTTGTGTGAAGAAGAGAGGATAATGAGTTATCTTTTACAGTTGAGGAGGGGTAAAAATTTTATAAATACCCAAACACATTCACTATTAGGTGGTTAATATTACCTAATATGGATCCAAAATTTATAATTAATGTTTTTAGGGATTTAATTGTGTATAAACACCTATAAAACATAATAGAACACATTGTTTTAAACATGTTGTTATTAAATATTGAGTTTCTTTATTTATATCATTTTTGTTTTTCATTATAGTTACTAGATTTATAAATTAGGTAATTATCCTATAAGATTAAAATAATGTGATAAATATTACCGAATTTTTACCCACTGATTATTAATATGAAACTAAATTTTCAGATGCGTTAAAAATTAATGTTTATAAAAGGGCGTGAACAAGAAAAAATATAGCTTTAACTTAAAGTGTGACAAAAAAGTTCATTGCTATTTAAGGGAACATATAGAAATTATAATAGTGAAAATATTTCATTAGTGTCATATAGTTTAAATTTATAAAAATTAATAATCACTTCGAATTAGATTGTAATTTTAATAATTTTAAATAAATTATTAAAATATATTTTTAATAAGATAACATTTAGTTCAATTTTGACATTATTCATTTTAATTGGATTTTGAAAATTTTAAAAACAATTATCTAATAAGAAAATATTTTTTTAAACCATTGTAACATTATAAATTCCACTCAACAATATTCAACACCTAATTAAATTAAATTCACATCACTTTTAATATTTTAGTATCATTTAATTTATCATTTCGTTAGCTAAATAACTACCACATGGGTGCTTCATAAAAGTTAAAAGTAATTATTTGACCACTAAAAGATTAAAATAAATTATAATAATAATAAAAACACATTTAAATTTCAAAATTATATTAATAACAAAACCTATGTTATTTTTTCCCATATATCAAAGCATTATAGATTTTAATGTATGAAATTTACCTTTTGACTTTTTATTTATGTAACATAATATATAGGACAGGTTCATTTAAAAATATCCAAACAATTTTATAAATATATTCCATGGTCATAAGGGTCTATTTAGTTTCATCCAATGGGCATTAGAAAAATTGGTCGGTCATTTTAACCCTTAAATTCATAGTTTTAACCATTGAGTATTATCGTTTTACCTTAATCACTATAATTTATTTAAACTATTTCCGAAAATAATTATTATAAAATATTTAGTTAGAAATATTATATATTAATATTAATATTGATTCAATATATAAAATCCACTTTTCCATATACAATTCATGTACGTGTCAATATTTAATTTGATATTAATCTTGTAGATGCTATGAAAAAAGAGTTTCTTAAAGAGAATAATTTTCAAAAAAATTACCATTTTTTTATATTAAAATTAAATATTAAAAATATTAAAATGAACAAAATTAGATTAATAGATATAAGATTGAAATAATTTTTCATTATAAAATTTAAAATATAACAAAACTTTTAAATTATTTAAAAGAAAACAGAGTTTTCAATTTAAACTCAGTATTTTTCACTATTAATAAAAAATAAAATCATTTCATAAAAATACCAAAAATAAACCCAAATATAATCTTTTTATTACAATTTTAAAAATGAATTTTATTTTATCAAATAAATTTTATAAAATTTTCAATAATTAGTTTTAAGATAAGTGTGCCATAAAAAGGTGAAAAATGCTTTTTTGAGAAATTTAGTTTTAAGCGGTAAACGATGTTTATTTTATATCTTGTAAAGAAAATACAAAATTTGAATGTAAAAAATTATATTGAATATATAATTTTTAAATTTCATTAATATAATATAATAATAAGTTATTTTATAAATTAATTGGCATGAAATTCAATTGTGTGCATAAAAAATGTTATTATAGAAAGAAATTTCATTTTATTTTTAAAATTGTTTTATTTTCACTTGTAATTAATTGGTTACCAAATAATTCATTATATGTAAATTATTAAACCGTATTTTCAGAATTAATTCAATCATATTCACACCTTCTATTCAATTGGCTTTGTGATAATGTTTGTATGTCTCTTATGTCACTCAATCTTGGTGTGGTGTGTCATTAATTCCATCAAACACATTTTTATTTGTTTAAAATATCAGGGTGTTACATATACCCCCCAAGAAATTTCAACCTTGAGATTTGTAATTTATCTCATAAATAAGAGGATATAAATTTGAAAATTATTTTGTTGTAAACACAAAATGTAACAAATTTCAACAAAACATCCTCATAAAAATAGAGAATGGGAACATATGGAAAAAAATAACTAGGATTCCAAATAGTAGAAAAAAATGTGGCCATTGAAGAAAATTATAAATAGCTATAGAGATTGATTAAAGATATTTATCATAAGAAATTAAATAATCAATGGAATGTTAAGATCCTCGAAACCATAAATCCATGATGATAGGACATACCATTGGTCAATGAAAAATGATGGTACTATGATTACATTTTTTTAAGTTTATTATCCTAGAGATGAGGAATTATCAAACAATATAGACTTACAGAATAATAAAATATACATATTTTATGTGTAAAAAATCAACCTCTAGTCAACTTTGACCAAAATCTAATTTTTGTTTCTCCAAAATATGTGCATGAATGGGGAATTTTATATAGCTGATGCAATAAAATCAACATTTAAAGGATCACATAACCATAAAAGTGATAATAATTTATTCCACCTATATTTTATAATTAATAAAATCTAAATGTTTTATCACATTAAAGGATAATTCCGAAAAATAAGTAATCCATAATATGAAACATTAATCTAGAAAATTCAATTATAATTTCAAAATTTTAATCTAAATAATTTTGAAATCATGACTAAATAAATGGTTGTCTTAAAATAAAATTTTCTTTCATCCCATTCAACTTTCAATTCTATAAATATTATGATATATCTTTTTATAAATAACCTTAATCACTTACTCACTAAATCACTTTTCAATATCATTGTAATCTATATGGTAAAACATGAGTTCCCATAAATACACAAATTACAAGACCATATAAACCATGTCGTTTTTCAATAACTTAAACATTATTTCTATAAAATTTTTATTCATAATTATCATTAATCAACTGACTTATATATACATCAACTGAGTAAAAATTATCGTAAAATTTAATTAATAATGTTAAAATATCATCACTTAAAACATAAATAAGTTCTTTAAAACATTGATTTAAGGATCTTAATTTTTCATATAAATATTATTGTGTCCACAAATTCTAAGATAACCTCACTTGATAACATCTAAACAAATAAATTTATCTAAATCACTTCATTGATACTAATAATAATAAAAAAATCTTCAATCTCAGATTCAATACTGAAATTGTAATCATTACATTTCTAGCTTTGATATTGAGAGAGGCAACTGATTTTTCATGATCCAAAGCATAAAATATCAAAATGAAATATTTTATCCCATAAATTCTTTTAGACTTTTTAGGTTTATAATTTTATATAATTATGAAAAATTACTCTATAAATATTACCAATAATGTTAACTTATCATTTATCCTACATGATCCATATTTTCTTATTTCACATTATGTCATCATAATTATTTATATGAAATCCATTCTATGAATAATTTATTCAAATAAATCCTTATCACTTTGGGGGAAAAGATACATTATATGGGTGAGGGAAAATTCTAAGTAAGGGTAAGAATAATAATTTTCCATTACAATACACCATGGTGCATAAGAAGTGCATAAGGATATGATGACATAATCATAATGAATGAGTGAATAATAAAATAAATTTACCTACAAATACATGTATCATAAAATATGAAAACATTGATATGGAAAGAGTCACTAGAATCAATAATAATGAGCCATGTGATATATATATTGATCATAAGAAATATTATAAACCCATATAATGAAATTTATTATATTTTCTATAACTAGGAGCTTCATATTAAAAAAACAATTTTAAGAAAATTTTATTTGTAATAAACATATTTCTAAAGTCCAATTTTATAACTTTTTAATTTATTAGATAACTATCTTGCCCCCCCATAATATAATCTTTAATAGGCCCACCTGACACTATTGGGTACACCAAATCATAAAATCTATGTCCAAATAATACAACATGAATAAAGTAAAATATGATTGAATTTCAAAATAAAAATAAAAAATATAATTTTTTTAGTCATATATTAGTTAACCCATGTAAAGGAAATAATTTCCACAAAAATTCCTTTGAAAGATTATTAACTCATGGAAGGTAAATGGGTTCTATATTAATCTATTTGTAACAATATTATTCTTTCAAAAAAAGAATGAGGATAATATCAATAACAAATATCCCCAGTTTTGGATAAGTAAAAACATGGGTTATTGATGTTGATGAATTGAAATACCAATAAAAGTTTATTAAAACATTTATAAAGAAAATATCTTTTTCATTTTAAATATAACTTTTAACTCATAAAAATTTTAGAAATAATTTTATTTGAAAATAATATTTTAAATTTATAAATTTATATCTAAAAATATTTTAAAACATTTATAGTGTACAATATCAATTCTAAATTGAAAAAAATGAAATCATTTAAAAAAAATATGGTTTTGAAGAAAAATAGCTTTCGACTGAAAAGGTGATTTATAAAAAAATATAATTTTGAGATCATGGGTATATTAAATGAGTTAAATGATGGAAAATTATTAATTAAAATTAATTAACAAAAAGTTATAAAAATTCAATAGTATGTTGAGATATATATCATAATATTTCACCATTGAAAGCATAATCTATAACAATCCCAAAAAATGAGGAGACTGTAACATAAGATTCTTATCAATGTGGTAACATAAAATCATTATACCATTAAAATAAACATATGTTATCATGAATATTAATTTATTAATTATATAAAATTTAAGAGGGTTAGTATATGCACCTCATAAAAAATATGAGTACAACATAACTTATGTCTCAATGAAGGAAAATTGTGATGAAAATATAATACTTATTTGGTAACATTGAAACTATAAAACCCATAAAGGGTGTATACTAAAATGGATATTAAAGTCCCCATAAAGTTATTTATAATAAGAATTAAATATATTCATTGGTATTATATACACTATAAGGAAACAATAAGTGGTGAGTACGGAATAAATCTCATAGAAATAAAAGGTAGACTGGAAATATTTAGTGCGACTTGTCATGTGTATATTTATATTTCAAGATAACAAACATACATTAATTATTTAAAAATTCAATAAAATATTAAAATTTTATTATTACTTTTATTTCCTTTATTAATATATTTATATAATTATATAATCGATCATGTTTAAGTCCGGTGTTTTGTCTATATTCAGCGTGTATGTCAAAAATGAGTTATGTGGGTTTACAATGGTTAAGGGGATAATTATTTAAACATATATTGAATAATAATCAAGAAATAATTTTCATATTTATATATAAATTATAATTTTTAAACTAAAAAATTAATATTTTTATGATAAATTGTCTTTTCAGTCGAAAAAATATGTTTATTATAATTCCCCTTATTACCGTTTATGTGACATGTTAGTGAAAAATGAATCACATCGCTTCGTGAGGCAGTATTCTGTTGTACACACGAGAAATGATATCACACCCCTTACATAAAGGAGCATAAAAGGGTATATACGATATAATGACACCATAGTTATAATTATGTTCTATATATAATATATAAACATAATTTCTTTTATAATACCCCAACACAGTAGGTGGTAATTATAAAATGAATGGCATTGGTTTGCAAGGCAGTAGTACACTATACACATGAAGGATGATTTTGTGACAAATTTTATGGAAGTGTGTGTGGATATAGGTTTTAAACATAATATAAAAACAACTTAGTATATTTATTATACCAGTTTTATTATATGATCATGGTATAAGAACAATTTATGTGTATGGTGAAAGAAATAAAACAAGAATTCTCATTGATGTATGTCACCTCTACTTCGTATAACTCCTTTTGGTTTTCACCAATGGTCATCCATGATCAAATTTATGAATAAATTAATAATTTTAGGATTATTTTATTAGATTTGGTATATTATTTAGGTTGTGTTCATCCAAGACAAATATCTTGATAGGTTTCAAGATGAGAGGAGAGTGAGTTTCCTTTTATAGTTTAGGAGGAGTGGAATTTTTGTAAATACCGAAAATAATTCACTATTGTGAGGTCAATCATACATAAATTGTTTCCAAATATTATAATTTATGTTTTTTAATGATCATATGTCCAAGATACTCCTCCAACACATAATAAAAAACATTATTTAAACATATTGTTCCATAACTCCAAAATTAATTATTTTTACCATTTTAGTTTTTCACAATGGTAACTAGTTTTCTAACCTAGATAATTTATATATTATCTCTAAAAACAATTCTTATTAGATAATTTTTAATCACTAATTATTATTATGAAAAAATAATAATAAACCTATGTGTTTTGAATTTTTTAAAACAAGCGCATGTGACACTCAAAAATATAACATTAACTTTAACAACACAAACATAGTTTTATAAAATTTAATCGAAAATATATTAATTATAATATAATAATTGTTTCATTAATGAACCATATATTATATTTATTAACATTTAAAAATAACTGGGTTGGAGGGAGAGATTTTTATTAATTTTTAATAAATTAAGAAAATAAAATTATTCATAAGATAACATTAATGTCAATTTTGAAATTATTCAGTTAAACTAAATTAAAATAATATCAAATTTTTTTCGAATTTAAATATTTATTTTACACTAAAGTAACATGATATAATATTATAAATAAAATTTTTAAAAGAATAATTCATTCAATTTACTTCACTATTAATATTTTTAGTATCATTTATTTTGTTTTTTCATTAACTAAATAATTACCGCATTAGTGTTTTATAATCATTTAAGTAATTATTTTCTTTATGAAAAATAAAAATATATTTTCTTACTAAAAAAATTATATATATTTAAAAATAATATTTTTTTACTAAACCTATGTTGTTTTTTATCACTATCCCAAAGAATTATAGATTTTAATGTTAGAAAGGTTCATTATTCCTTTTAAATGTATAAATTAATATATATTGGTCATGTTGACATACATGTGTCCCAAAAACACATAAAAATTGATTCTATGGTCATAACTTCCAAAATATATCTAGCCAAATAAAAGTTTTAAAAACTAATAGGTCATTTGAACTATTATATTATTTCTTTAATAAATATGTAATTAGGTTTTTACCTTTATAACTGTAATTAATTTAATATTTTTTACCAATTATTATAGTCAAAAATGAAGTTGGAAATATTTGAAATTTAAATTTATACTGACAAAAATATGAAATCCATTTTTCTAAATTAAATTCAAATTATTTTAAAATGTTTATTTAGTATCAACCCCGTATATGTGATAAGAAATTGGGTTTTAAGTAGAAAAATGTTCAAAATTTTACATGGTCATTAAATCAAAAGTAAATATGAAAATGATTAAAATGTCCTAAATTGAATTAATTTATATTATATTGAACTAATTTTAGCATAAAAATAATTAAAAACATAATCTAAAATTTTAAATTATTAAGATAAAAATGTTTTTTTCAATGAAAATGAAGTGTATTTCACTACTCTTCAGAAATTGAATCATGTCATAAAATAAAAAAATCACCCTAAGATAATTTTTTAGTTTGTTTTAAATAATAAATTTTATATTTTTTAAAAAAATTTATAAATGCGTCAAAATATTTCTTTAAAATATGTACAGCATGAAAAGGTGACAAAATGGATTTTTGAGCAATACTATTTTAAGAGTAAATTTGATTTTTTATAATCTCATTACTAGAAAAAAATATTATGAATATTAAAAATTATATAAAATTCATAATATAAATATTTAATTAATATAAATCAAAAGGAGTAAAATATTTAATTTATTAATTTATAACACACTTGTGCGCATTAAAAAAATATATTATCAGAAAAAATATTTATTTTTTGGTTCAATGGGTTTTTATTTTCATTTATAATTAATTAATCACAAAATAATTAATTACTTAAACTTGTGAAAACCATATTTTCATAATTTAATTAATCATATTCATACCCACCATTCTATCTTCTCATTGATAAGGGCTACAAATTTCATGTGTCTTTTAAGCATGGTGTTGCATGTTGTTTAATCTATCAAACAATCATTTCTTCTTCAAAAATGTTAGAGTATAATAGCTACAATATATAACCATTTAATGGTTCTATCTCACCCATAAAAAAGTCATTATATTTCTCAAAAATTGTATAATCCAAATTAGTTTCTACAATGCACAAATATCAATCCTACTGAGCCACCTCATCCAAATATGCCAACTATGGTGCATCATCACGGTTTAAAATGGATCTCCAATGCCACCACACCCAACCGACAACTATTATCACAATATACTAATAAGAAATTTTAAATTCTCTGTGTGTATCCCTGGTAATACTTTCCTGCATGTGTCTCTTGAATACATTTTTGATCTATCTCTTAGAGTGAACATAAAAAAACATAGAAACAAAACAATTGTATGGTTTCATAGGATCGTCAACAAGCTGAAAAATTTTCTATGTAACCAAAAATGTCTTAGTAACTGATTTGTAACTCGCATAGCCATCACATGCACCCAACAGACACCTTCCCTCACAAACCAATAATTTTCCAAAAAACCCTCAACAATTCTCACATCCTTTTTTTCTAGGAAGTGTGATAAACTAAAAACCCAGTCATATTAGTCTCCAATGATCCTACTGAATCTTATCTGAACTGAAAGGATGAACTATTTTATGAAACCTGATCATATACTCGGACTCATTCTAAAATTATTCATGTCTCATCGAACCAAGGCTCACATTCCTAATATAATAACTAGGAGGACCCTCAACACTCCTATAAATATCCATAATCAACTTTTTTACATGGTTCACATCACAACACATCTTATATGCATGTCAATTCAAAACCTATCAGTTCCAACCCACTATGTATGCTACCTAAGTCGAACCACCTAGAATCCTCACTCACTATCTAATAAGAATTTCATCCTTAAAAAATGGTATAGAAAAATAATTATCAAGTCCTTGAGTAATGATCTTGATGAAAATAATTACCATGAATTCTAAAATATGATCCCAATACATATTGATCATTCTTTTCTTTATAACAAACTCATGGTTTCCATATGCTTGTTGAAACCATTCTCATCATTATCTCATTGATCAAAAATAAAAATCCATTCTAAAACTCTTTGGGATTTCATTTCTGGGGTATAAAATGCATTAATTTTCCTTCAAGTATCTCCATGAGTCCCTAAACAAAGTGGATATATTCAACCATTTGTGATAATCCATCACCAAGATCCACACGATCCACCATTTGAGGAAAATTTACTAATCAAAGAAAAGGAAAAAATATTTATTCTATGACCTATTTGACTAGTGTGATGCATTATATAAGGCCCTAGCTGTAATCCTTAATTAATATTGAATTAAATGAATAATTCAAATTGAGGATCTTTTCAGGTTTAGTGTTTTATAGAATTAGGACATAATAATTACATCTCAAAATATTACAAAGTAGACACTTCTACTAAGTTTCCATAGAATAAAAAATCTTTAAAAAAACATGTCTAGTTCCATGTTTTATATAGCATGACTTTCCCTTGATCCCATCCTTGACCCTATTCCAAATTATTTCCTGTGAAAAACATTTCAAAAAAATATGGGGTGAGCATAAAAATCTCACTAAGGGATACACAAAGAATGAAAACTGTTAGTTTATCAAAACAACAAGTAAACCATGTATACTTTATTAAAGTAATACTTTTCACCATTATGATGAAGTAAAAACTCTTCACTGAAAAAAAAGATCATTACTTACCCTTTTGAAACCAAAATATTACCATAAAAACCATATAAAGATCACATAACATATAAAGGTAACTTGGGACATAAACATACTTAAATGGAATAACCATACGGTCGACTTCCACACATATCACTTAATAGAATAGCCATACGGCCGACTTCCATACCCAATGAATTGGAGGTTATAACGTAACCACCCATCCTGGTATTCATGACACCACCCATCATATGGTTTATCACGTAACCACCCGTCAAATGTCCAAGTAACATTATAAAATCATAAGACATAAAAAAATATAATGGAAAGAAAACATTTCCACACTTTGATCAAAATATATCACTTAAATATATTGAAATAACAAATCCATTATAAAAAACCCTTTTCAATACCAAAGTACATAAAAAAGTATATGGTATTTATTTAATTTTAAAAAAACATTACAGCTTGTTGAGGAATCCAAAGACCAAATAATACTCGCGGCGGCGGAAAAGGGTCGTTGTCACCACGTACGTTAAAAGAAACATTCCTTTTTGTCGTTTAGTAAAATGATTCATAGAAAAATATTCCTTTTGTATAAAAGTAAAATTAAAAGGGGTCTATACACCGTATAAAAGAAAGTTGTGTATAAAACGAAATATGCCTCAATGAAAAGAGATTGAGACGAAGTCCCTTACCTCGGGTCCGACTTGACTCGATCGTTATTTAACGTCCTGAATAATAAACTTGAGTTAATTTCTACTTTCTTAAGAACCTTATTCATGTTCATTATTACTTTTATATCACTTATTACCATGTTATAAACATTATGTAATCATTTAAGTTAATAATGTTTGTTTTGTCGATATTTGGTTCTTAAGTCGAAAGTGGACTTCTCACAATTACATGTTGTTCGTGTGGTAAAAGGTTCATTATATCCAGAATGATATTCATGATTTGGATATCATATATATCGTATATATCCAGAATATACATGTATTTATAATATAACATAATCAATTAGAGGTATGAAATGAAATTCACCATTCATGGAGACGGTAAGTCGTACGTACGCATGAACGCTACTTTCATTTCTATGTCATATTAATGTAATTCAAACTAAATGAGAGGTATGTATATTTTAATTCCAGAATTATATTTATCATTTAGATGTAACATACATCATATATATCCATTATATATATGTACTTATAATAGTACATTACATTTGGGGATAAGAAATGAAATGCACCGTTCATGGAGACTGTAAGCCGTACGTACGCATGAACGCTACTTTCATTTCAATCTCATACTTTAATGGAGTAAAATCATAATTAAAAAAAGTTATATTATAATTCCAGTATAATATCATATATAATATTATTAAATTCATCCTTTATACGTCCCACGTATGGCATTAACGAATCAAATCACTTTGAGGGGGCGGTAGTCAGCACTTCCTAAAATGAAATTATCGTGTTTACCCACAATGGAAACCATAAAGGTGTGCCATAAATGAAAAAATAAAGAAGATTAAGGAAAACATAAACATATTATATATCATATATAAATATAGTGACATCTTAATGGCCACCTTTTAATGTGTTAGAATAATATTGAACAATCATCGTTTCGTGAGGCAGAAATTCTCCATCCTCAGAAACAATATGTTCTTTAACCATTAGATTAAGGTGTGTGTAACTTCAGCTCGAATTATTCTTATAACAACATCCTAGTATATTGAAGATACTGGATTTGTTACAAAAGAAATTAATAAAAATATTTTAGGGGGTTGGAGAAGCAAAATAAAACATAAGAACACAAGCGAAAACACTATCTTTAAAACGGGTATCTCTTTTTGATTTGAGCTCAAAGGATTCCTTGGGAAGACTTTTGTACAAAGTGAGGCTTCTAGGAGTAAGAGAGGGATGTGGAGAGACAAAATGGGTAGATCTTGGCCGAACCAAAGGCCTGAGAGTTGTGGGTAAGGAGGTAGAGGTCGGGGCCTTTTATAAGAGGAGAGGAGGGGCACTCTTGGAAAGTTAAGAAAAAATACTTTATTATAAAATCATTTTCGGATAAAAAGGGTCCCAAAATTATATATTTAGAGGATAAGGTTATAAGAGTTAGAAATCCACCCATCCAATAGGTTTTTTACATGTTTAGGTCATAGATTTTACACTATCTTTTCATTTTATTTAAATCGTTAAATAATGAGCTAATCGCTGCATCATCATGGTGTCATAAATAATTAAATTTATTTAATGTCTAAAAATTATAAAAAAATATCATTTTGTAGGAAATATTTTTAGATTTATAATTAATATTTATAGTCAAAAATCTGACTTTTATAACCCCATTTAATTTTTTTTTAGTAAAACAACTCATGTTTGTGACATTTTTATTTTAACATTAAGTACAAAGTTATTAATGTCATTTTCCTACCAAAGTGGCTCCATGGGGTCCCCAAGTTGACCCATGGATTTTCTTGGTCGTCCATGACACATCCAATAAGGGTAGGACATGTGTCAAGTTCATTTCATAATATTATAACATTATTTTTACCTTAAACTACACTAATTACCTCTAATCGCGATTAAAAACTTAAAAGTTACTATTCACCAAAAAATTATTTTAATCCCATTGAACCACATTTTACTTCTTAATGACAACCATGTATGTCGGATTTTTGAAATTCAAAACACAGAGGTGGTAAAATTTCATTTAAACGAAAAATCAGTTTTTAAGTACCACTTAGTGGTTTCACTATTCATCAAAAATTTAAGTTTTTCAGAAAAAATACCAAAAATTCACCCTAAGATATATTTGATATTCCGAATTAAAAAATAATTTCTATTTTACAAAATTCAAAACATATAAGTTTCATTAATTAATTCGATAATTAATTCCCACTGTCAGAGCAAATAGCGTGTTTTTATAAACAATAAGTATAAAAAGATTGACACTAGTTTAAGTCCAATTTGAAAGTGAAATTAATTCCAATGACCACTATTAGATTAAATGGTAAAAATATATTCTAATTGAACATTAAAACCAATTCAAAAGATAATCTAATAATGTAAATAAATTAGATTAAAAAGTGGTTTTGAATTAAAATACAACATTTTTCACTATTCATTAAAAAGTGAACTTTATCGGAAAAATACCAAAAATTTAAACAAAGTAAATTTTGATGTCCCGATTATAAAGAAGAATTTTATTTGGTCCAATAGAATGAATAATAGTGACCAAAACTATATTTATAGATGGTTCTCCATTAAAAGGCAATAAGTCGATCTTTTGTGAATGTTAGAGTATATTTGAATAAAATTGAATTCTTTTTGTATTTTAAGCCTTTATCTTTTATTGAATAAATGTAAAACCAATTAACAAACATATATAATCATATTTTAGTTGTTTCCATTCATTCCCGCCAATACAACAGCTACGTGTTAACTACCATCAAAATAATATTATTTTATTACTAGTGTGCAACGTAAGATTTCAAAGAAACTCTTTGTTGCGTATCGGGTATGCTATCGAACATAGAAACCCATTTAAAGTAAAATTAATATTTAATTCATAAATATTAATAAATATGAAAATGTTTTATTCATTATTTACCTGGGATGTTACATCCTTCCCCCCTTTTGGGAATTGCGTCCTCACAATTTTTTTCACTTATCAAAATAAGTGGGGATATTTATCCCTCATAGCATTTTCAGATTCCCATGTTGCCTCTTCAACCATATGGTTTTTCCAAAAAACCATTACCTGGTGAATTACCTTATTTTGCAACACTTTCTCTCTTCGATCAAGAATCTGGACTGGTTGTTTTTTATAAGAGATATTCTTTTCCAAATGAACTACCTATGGGCTCAAAACATGAGATGGATCTGGCACATAATTTCTCAACATCGAAACATGAAAAACATTGTGTACCTGAGATAAACTCGGAGGTAAAGCCACTTTGTATGCAACTGATCCAACTCTCTCTAGAATTATATATGGTTCAATGAACCTTGGACTCAGCTTTCCTTTCTTACCAAATCATATCACACTTTTCCACGGTGAAATTTTGAGAAAAACATGACCACCTACCTCAAAAGATAGATCCTTCCTTCGGTTATCCGCATAACTCTTCTTCCTGCTCTGAGCTGTTCTCATGTGTTTCTGAATCAACTGAACTTTTTCTGCAATCTCTTCTACCAATTCTGGTCCCATTAGCTTCCTTTTACCCACTTTATCCCAAAAAGCTGGAGTTCGACACCGCTTCACATATAATGCCTCAAATGGTGTCATCTGTATACTGGACTGAAAACTGTTATTATAAGAAAACTCAACCAAAGAAAGATGTTGGTCCCAACTTCCCTAATAATCCATAGAGAAAGCTCGTAGCATATCTTCCAAGGTCTGAATTTTTCGTTCTAACTGCCCATCTGATTGCGGATGAAACGTTGTACTAAAATTTAATTCAGTACCCAACGACTTCTGAAGGCCTTTCCAAAAGTTAGAAGTAAACCTGGGATCACGATCAGATACAATGGAGAGGGGAAATCCATGTAACCTGACTATCTCTTTAAGATACAATCGAGAAAGTTGATCTAGAGAGAATGTATCTTGAATAGGAAGGAAATGAGCAGATTTAGTCAATCGATCAACAATAACCCAGATTGCATTATTACCTCGAGATGTCCTCGGTAATCCAACAACAAAGTCCGTGGATATATTTTCCCATTTCCACTCTGGCACTGGTAATGGCTGAAGCATCCCTTTCGGTAACTGCCGCTCTACTTTAACCCGCTGACAAGTCAAACACTTCACAGTAAAATTAGCAATATCTTTTTTCATTCCATCCCACCAGTAATACTCCCGTAGATCTTTGTACATATTAGTACTGCCAGGATGAACTGAAAACGGGGAACTATGAGCCTCACATAACAACTCACTCTTCAACTGTGAATCACTAGGCACACATAATCTCTTCCCAAACCTCAAAACACAATCATTATCAATGTTAAATTTAGGAAACTTACCCTTCTGAACCAGCTCTACCTTTTCCTGTAACTCGATGTCTTGCTTCTGTGCTTTCTTAATTCTGTCTGATAGAGAATATTTCACTGATACCTGAAACAAAACAGAAGTAAATCCTGCACAAACAACTTCCATGCCAAAGATCATCAAATCCTTAACCAAAGGAGCACGTTCCAAACGCAACATTGTTAATGAAGCATTACTTTTTCGACTCAAAGCATCAGCCAATTTATTTGCTTTTCCTGGATGGTAATGAATTGTACAATCATAATCCTTGATTAATTCTAGCCATCTCCTATGTCTCATGTTCAATTCTTTCTGAGTGAATATATACTTTAAACTTTTTTGATCATTATATATTTCACACTTTACTCCATAAAAATGATGCCTCCAAATTTTTAAAGCGAAAACAACAGCAGATAATTCCAAATCATGTGTAGGGTAAGTTACCTCATGAGTTTTCAACTGACGTGAAGCATAAGCAATTATCTGATCATTCTGCATAAGGACACAACCAAGTCCTTTCAATGAAGCATCACTGTAGATAACAAACTCACCATTCCTGGAAGGAAGTGCCAAAACTGGAGCATTCACCAATCTTCTTTTTAACTCCTAAAAACAATCATCACATTATTTTGCCCAGATAAACTTAACACCCTTCCGAGTTAGCTTAGTCATTGGACTAGATAATCGTGAAAAATTTTCAACAAACCTTCTGTAGTAACCTTCCAAACCAAGAAAACTATGGATCTCGGTTACATTTGTGGGTCTTGGACATTCTTCAATAACTTTTATTTTAGTAGGATAAACGGTTATGCCATCTTTTGAAACAATGTGACCCATGAAAGAAATTTGTTGTAACCAAAACTCACACTTGCTGAACTTTCCATACAGTTTCTTTTCTTTTAAGGTTTGAAAGATAACCCTTAAATTACTTTCATTCTCCTCTTTACTTTTAGAAAACAACCAAAATATCATCAATGAAAACAACCACAAACTTATCCAAGAACTCATGGAAAATTATATTCATAAGTTCCATGAATACAATAGGTGCATTGGTTAACCCAAAAGGCATAACTACAAATTCATAATGGCCATATCTAGTACAAAACGCAGTCTTCGGAACATCTGCTTATATTACTTTCAACTGATGGTACCCTGACCGCAAGTCAATCTTCGAAAAATACTGAGCTCCCTGTAGCTGATCAAACAAATCATCGATATGAGGCCAAGGATACTTGTTCTTAAGAGTAATGTTATTTAAGGCTCTATAATTAATGCAAAGTCTCATTGATCCATCTTTCTTTTTTACAAATAAGACATGAGCACCCCATGGTGATGTGGTAGGTCGAATGAAACCTTTATCTAATAACTCCTGCAATTGCTTCTTTAACTCTAAAAGTTCAACTTGAGCCATTCGATAAGGGGGTTTTGAAATTGTCTTAGAATCAGGAACTAATTCAACAGTAAATTCAAATTCCCAATCATGAATAATACTAGGAAACTCATCAGGAAAAACATCAAGATACTCATTTACCACTGGCACATCATTAATCTGAATAGTTCCTTTATTTTCAACAATATGTGCAAGGTAACATTAATTTCAATCTTTTACTAGCTTCTAAACTTCCTGATATGTTATCAAAATAAAGGGTTCATTCTTGTACCCAAACTGAAAATATTTCTTAAAAGAAACCATTTTATCTTTGAATCAATGTTATCATGATAAACAGAAAGCCAATCCATGCCCAATATAACATCAAACTCTACTAGAGGCAAAACAATAAGTTTTGCTAGTAGATTCTTTCCACACACAAGGATAGGAAGGTTCTTATAATTCCTATTTTTCTCAATGTTCCCATAAGTTCATGATTCATGTCTTGAGATGGAATTTCCAATTTACTAGAAAACTTTTCAGAAATGAAATAATGTGTAGACCCTAAATCAAACAACACATTGGCATAATCTGAACAAAAAACAGTGTACCTGATACTACTTCATTCGATGGCCCAACATCTAGTGATGTGGTTTCAAAGGATTTAACCACCCCTTTCTACTTGTATTCTGACTGCTTTCCCCCAGTTGAGTTATTCTTTAGACACTCATTTTCATAATGACCCATTTCATTAAACTTAAAACATCTTACCTCTGACTTTTCATTGCCTGCTTGATCATCTTCCTTATAGTTACGAGCAATATGACCAGAATTACCACACCGAAAGCACTTTCCAGACTTAAATAATCATTTTCCAGGATGAATTTTACCACACTTCTCATAGGATGGATATTTGGTTTTCTTACCTCCTTGCTTCTTTGATGAATTCTTCCCCTTTTCCTACCAACTAGACCTCTTATTCTGTTGTTTTTCAAAGAACACCTGATCATCGGCAAACTCAATTTCCATCTTCTCCGCACATCGAACAAGTTTTTCAAAACTTTTGAACTCACGGGATGCTAAAGCCCTTCGATACTTTGGCTTTAACCCTGAGTAAAAACGGTTTATTTTACTATCAAGATCTCGTATGAAGTTTGGAGCATACCTTTCCAATCGAGTGAACTTTTCTTCATAAGCAGCCATTGAGTCATCCTCCTGCCTCAATTCTAGGAACTGTTTTTCCATCCTAAGATGAACCGCCTTAGGAAAATATTTCTCAAGAAACATACCTTTGAATTCGTCCCAGTGAAGATCATCAATCTCATCACTATCCCTGATATTTTTCACCATCGACCACCACTGATCAGCTTCACCTTCAAATCGGTAAACAACAAGACTAACCTTTTTATGTTCTAAACACCCCATGACATCAAAAATCTTCTCTAGTGCTTTAATCCACCCTTCATCTAGCACAAGGTCAGATGATCCTCTGAATGATGAGAGATGTTGCCTCATTAAATGTTCCACCACTGACATGTTCCTTTGCAGTTGATCTGGCTGATCTCGTGCATGGATACCGCCACCATTTATATCCTGAGTCAACTGTGCCATCACTGCAACAAACTGTTCAGTTCTGATTCCAACCATCTCAGGTTGCTGATTTGGAAGGTTGTCTTCCTTCTGATTTCGTCCCAACATAGCTTCTTTGTTCCCTCTACTGAAAACCATTCTGAACACAGAAATATCTTAGGCAAAGCAACATGGTAATCTTTAAATGCTATATCATTTTAATCATACCATAAATTAACTTATAATTTAACACTTTTCTAACTCCTAAAGTTGTCTAAACCGACCATTGATACCAACTATAAGTCCCCAACCTTAAACCTTACTTAATATTGAATTAAATGAATAATTCACATTGAGGATCTTTTCAGGTTTAGAGTTTTATAGAATTAGGACATAACTGTTACATCTCAAAAGATTACAAAGTATACACTTCTACTAAGTTTCCATAGAATAAAAAGTCTAAAAAAACATGTCTAGTTCTATGTTTTATATAGCATGACTTTCCCTTGATCCGATCATTGACCCTATTCCACATTAAGTCCTGTGAAAAACATTTCAAAAAAACTTGGGGTGAGCATAAAAAGCTCAGTAAGGGATACACAAATAATGAAAACTGTTAGTTAATCAAAACAACAAGTAAACCATGTATACATTATCAAAGTAATACTTTTCACCTTTATGAAGAAGTAAAAACTCTTCAGTGAAAAAAAGATCATTACTTACCCTTTTGTAACCAAAATATTACCATAAAACCCATATAAAGATCACATAACATATAAAGGTAACTTGGGACATAAACATACTTAAATGGAATAACCATACGGTCGACTTCCACACACATCACTTAATGGGATAGCCATACGGTCGACTTCCATACCCAATGCATTGGAGGTTATAATGTAACCACCCATCCTGGTATTCACAGAACCACCAGTCATATGGTTTATCACGTAACCACCCGTCAAATGTACAAGTACCATTATAAAATCATAAGACATAAAACAAATATAATTGAAAGAAAACATTTCCACACTTTGATCACAATATATCACTTAAATATATTGACATAACAAATCCATTATAAAAAACCCTTTTCAATACCAAAGTACATAAAACAGTATATGGTATTTATTTAATTTTAAAAAAACATTACGGCTTGTTGAGGGTGCCAAAGACCAAATAATACTCGCGGCGGCGGAAAAAGGGTCGTTGTCACTGCGTACGTTAAAAGAAACATTCCTTTTTGTAGTTAAGTAAAAAAATTCATAGAAAAAGATTCCTTTTGTATAAAAGTAAAAGTCAAAGGGTTTTATACACCATATAAAAGAAATTTGTGTATAAAACGAAATATGTCTCAATGAAAGGAGATTGAGACGAATTCCCTTACCTCGGGTCCGACTTGACTCGATCGTTCTTTAACATCCTGAATAATAAACTTGAGTTAATTTATACTTGATTAAGAACCTTCTTCAAGTTAATTATTACTTTTATATCACTTATTACCATGTTATAAACATTATGTAATCATTTAAGTTAATAATGTTTGTTTTGTCGATATTTGGTTCTTAAGTCGAAAGTGGACTTCTTACAATTACATGTTGTTCGTGTGGTCAAAGGTTCATTAGTTCCAGAATGATATTCATGATTTGGATATCATATATATCATATATATCCAGCATATAAATGTATTTATAATATTACATAATCATTTAGTGGTAAGAAATGAAATGCACCGTTCATGGAGACGGTAAGTCGTACGTACGCATGGACGCTACTTTCATTTCTATGTCATATTAATGGAATTCAAACTAAATGAGAGGTATGTATATTTTAATTCCAAAATTATATTTATCATTTAGATGAAACATAAATCATATATATCCATTATATATATGTACTTATTATAGTACATTACATTTGGGGATAAGAAATGAAATGCACCGTTCATGCAGACGGTAAGTCGTACGTACGCATGAACGCTACTTTCATTTCTATCTCATACTTTAATGGAGTGAAATCATAATGATAAAAACTTATATCATAATTCCAGAATAATATCATATATAATATTATTAAATCCATCCTTTATACGTCCCACGTATGGCATTAACGAATCAAATCACTTTGAGGGGGCGGTAGTCTGCACTTCCTAAAATTAAATTATCGTGTTTACCCACAATGGAAACCATAAAGGTGTGACATAAATGAAAAAATACAGAAGATTAAGGAAAAAATAAAAATATTATATATCATATATAAATATAGTGACATCTTAATGGCCACCTTTGAAGGTGTTAGAAGAATATTGAACAATCATCATTTCGTGAGGCAGAAATTCGCCATCCACAGAAATAGTATGCTCTTTAACCATTAGATGAAGGTGTGTGTAAGAGTAGATCGAATAATTATTATAACAACATCCTAGTATATTTACGATACTGGAGTTTTTACAAAATAAATGAATAAAAAGAGTTTAGGGGGTTGGAGAAGCAAAATAAAACATAGTAACACAAGAGAAAACACTACCTTTAAAACGGGTAACTCTTTTTGATTTGAGATCAAAGGCTTCCTTTGGAAGACTTATGACCAAAGTGAGGATTCTAGGAGTAATAGAGGTATGTTTAGAGACAAAATGGGCAGATATTGGCTGAACCAAAGGCTAGAGAGGTGTGGGTAAGGAGGTAGAGGCGGGGGCCTTTTATAAGAGGAGAGGAGGGGCACTCTTGGAAAGTTAAGGAAAGATACTTTATTATAAAATTATTTTCGGATACAAAGGGTCCCACAATTATATATTTAGAGGATAGTGTGATAATAGTTCTAAATCCACCCATACAATAGGTTTTTTACATGTATAGTTCTTAGATTTTACACTATCTTTTCATTTTATTTAAATCGTTAAATAATGAGGTAATCACTGCATCATCTTGGTGTCATAAATAATTTAATTTATTTAATGTCTAAAAATTATATAAAAAAAATCATGATTTAGTAAATCTTTTTAGATTTATAATGAATACTTATATTCAAAAATATGACTTGTATAACCCCATTTAAAAATTGTTTTAGTAAAACAACTCATGTTTGTGACATTTTTATTTTAACATTAAATAAAAAGTTATTAATGTCATTTTCATACCAAAGTGGCTCCATGGGGTCCCCAAGTTGACCCATGGATTGTGTTGGTCGGAAATGACACATCCAATAAGAGTAAGACATGTGTCAAGTTCATTTCATAATATTAAAACATTACTTTTACCTTAAACTACACTAATTACCTCTAATCGCGATTAAAAACTTAAAAGTTACTATTCACCAAAAAATTATTTTAATCCCATTGAACCACATTTTACTACTTAATTACAACCATGTATATTGTATTTTTTAAATTCAAAACACAAAGGTGGTAAAATTTCATTTAAACAAAAAATCAGTTTTTTAAGTACCACTTAGTGGTTTCACTATTCATAAAAAATTGAAGTTTTTCAGAAAAAATACCAAAAATTCACCCTAAGAAATATTTGATATTCCAAATTCAAAAATGATTTCTATTGTAAAAAATTCAAAACATATAAGTTGCATTAATTAATTCAATAATTAATTCCCGTTGTCAGAGAAAATAGAGTGTTTTTATGAACAATAAGTATCAAAAGATTGACACTAGTTTAAGTCCAATTTCAAAGTGAAATTAATTCCAATAACCACTATTGGATTAAATGGTAAAAATATATTCTAATTTAACTTTAAAACCAATTCAAAAGATAATATAATCATGTAAATAAATTAGATTAAAAAGAGGTTTTGAATTAAAATACAACATTTTTCACTATTCATTAAAAAATGAACTTTATCGGAAAAATACCAAAAATTTACACAAAGTAAATTTTGATGTCACGATTATAAAGAAGAATTTTATTTGGTCTAATAGAATGTATAATAGTGACCAAAACTATATTTAAAGACGGTTCACCATCAAAAGGCGATAAGTCGTCCTTTTGTGAATGTTAGAGTATACATGCTTAAAATTGAATTCTTTTCATATTTTAAGCCTTTATATTTTATTGAATAAATTTAAAACCATTTAACAAACATATATAATCATATTTTAGTTGTTTCTATTCATTCTCGCCAATACAATGGCTACGTGTTAACTACCATTCAAAATAATATTATTTTATTACTAGTGTGCAACGTAAGATTTCAAAGAAACTCTTTGTTGCGTATCGGGTACGCTGTCGAACATAGAAACCCCTTTAAAGTAAAATTAATATTTAATTTGTAAATATTAATAAATATGAAAATTTTGATTCATTATTTACCTGGGATGTTACACATTAACACTATAATACTTCCAAATTTAAAAGTAAAATATCACAACCGTGACATCTCTAGTGGAAAATCATATTTAATACACACCGAAATCAAAAAAAGGAAAAGAAAGAACAACAATACTGATGAATGGATATCATAGAAATCCTATTGAAATGGTGATCATGAATAACCAGATTGAGGACCCTTATAAGTACAATCCCATTCAAATATCACATATATAACATTTTCCCAAATTATAAAATAAAACCACCATATGATACTAATTTGTTACACCCTGAATTGAGTCACCAGGTTTGGGAAAGAGTGACCCATGACCTCATGTATGGCTGCTCATATGCCAAAGGATTTCAATTAGTCGTGAAGGTCCAAATAGTGATATGGGGAGACTATTCTTTAATTAAGAAGTCTATGGAGTTGCAGAAACAACAATGAAAAGGAGAATCAAAAATATTTATCAACATACTCAGTGAAATAACATAATATTATGCTATATCAAATGATATTTTCCTAGAAACATACAGAAAATCACCCACTCAACTGATAAAATATACAGATTAAAAAATAACTAAGAACATCATACTAGAATCCCTAATCCCGACCCCAATTCCCATCTACACATACACATAAAGCATCTCAATCTCGATCCATTACACATCTTGTCTTCTAACATAAAATCGAAATATAAAGTCTACACACACACACATAAATTTTGATTCCCTTATATGGGTGAGCATAAACTCATTATGTTCTCACTATGCACCTCTAATATGCACTATCATACATTTACGTATACATGAGAAAATTTAATAAAAAAATTCTTGTTGATTCATTATGTTTTAACCAGGACACTATGACACATTGTGGGGTTTCCACATATGTCAGGCCATTAAATGATGAGAAAGAATCCTCAACACCTTACCAAATCTACATCAGAACCATTCTATAAGGACATCCTCAAAATAAATCACATATCAAATCGGGCCATAAGGAAAACATCATCACCCATTGGATCATACCAAAATTATATCTTCATCATCTATTATATTATTTCATAAGTCCAAAAAAATCATCTATTAGATTATTCCAAAAGGATAACATATACCTCTAATCAAAGAGCAAATCCATTCAGGAATCCAACCAGAGCATAAGGTTATCTCACAATTAGATCTAGTTATTGTGGTACCCTATCATAATGAAGCTAAAAAGTAACTATTTAATATATTATATTATTTAAGTATATCCATATTGCAACTAGAAAAATATATCCAACTATCGTATATCTAATTTCCCTATGTAGTCTTTGAAGGTGAAATTAAGACCAACCAATCACAACTATGCAAGTCCCCCTCAAAGTAGTTTACTAGCCGAGATAGAAAACATGGTACATTGAATCCATTCCTAGAGAAATAATACATGAATTAATACAAAATATATAATATAACATGTAATATATATGTCATAATGAGTATAGTCTCATTCGACACACCCTCACCCACACATGTGAATATCATAACTATAAAGTTTCTCACAGACCATATACTTTTCAACTTGATTATCATATCAATAAAGGTCCTCACAATTACACTCAAACACACTCATACAAGCATTTCATAACATATAATTATTAAATCAAAAATGTAAAATTTAATGGACTTCCAATTGTGAAACTATAGCATAAAGGCACACCTTAATCCAAGCCATTGTTTGTAGGTCCTTGTACTATCCAAAATAACCTCATAATTCCTATACCAAGTCCTTATCCAATTGTCCCTTAACCAATATCCACTACCCAAGATTGGTTCCATTGTTACATCTCTCTTGGGAGACCACATTGTACTGAGTCACTTGTCTTACAATCCCACCTAAATGTCTCTAGAGGAAGAACCAAGGTTATATATAAACCCAATATCACTTCCCCATAAATCCTATAATATATCACTATTTCATGAAGAACCATTTCCTCTTACTATCATATTATCCAGAAAATTCCAAATATCCTAAGTGCTTCAAAGATATTATCATATATATCAAGAAAAATTCTACTTTGAAAATTAATATTAATGATATATCCATCCACAACTGATCTACCGATTCCCACGATTATTCACATACACATGGATAATCATTAATTAAAATACATATTATTTTGTTTTAATAGGGCCACCCACCTAGAAAGGAGTTATCAAACTCAATGATCTTCATCGAGACTCTATCGAACTATTCCATGCCTTTTATAAGTCTATAATTCAACTCAAGGCCCTGATTTACATCCATTTTCATATATTTTTATTTATAATCAATTATAATACTATTTTTAATTTAAACCTTCATGAAAAAATTACCAAATATTTCACCAAGAACAACTATTGTGCTAGATACTAGGTTAAAAGTACATAAAGGTTATATGAAGCAACCTTTACATCATCCAACATGATGGACCGATTGTGGGAAATATAGACAACCATAAATTTCATATAAATCCATTAATATCATTAGATAATTTCTGGAATTTTATCTCCTCAACTAAAACAACATCCAACTATTTGAAAAAGGGTTCATGGGATGTTATCTACCTAAGTCATATGATTTCCCCATCACCATTGGTTGAACCCACCATAATCTGGTGGAATTAGCATAATAGACACAATTCTCACATATTTTAAGAATATTTAAAGAAATGTGTGGGAGGGGAAATTATAATGATGAATGGAATTTCTTAATCCTCCCTTATATCTAGATACCAATATCCCCATTATGATAAAAGAAAAAAAATCTATCACTTAAAATGAGCCAATATTAAGCTGAATGACAAGACAATAAGTCATAATAGTGAGATAGTGTCTCTCTAACTGACTAGTGTTTTCTCATTGTCAATTCTATAATAACTGAAGAGATAACGGGATAATATATAAACTACTTTTGAGATGGTTCTAGTTTACCATCTAGTTTATGAGAAAAAATAGATGTTAGACACATGCTTTGGCAATGGATTGCTAGTGGTAGCTTCCACCACTAGGCTACTCCATCCTTCTTTTGGATTTCCCTCAAACACATGTAGCATTACCCAATCCTCAAACCTTGTTCAATAACATAATTTTAGGATTTAAAAATATTTTACCTTATAAAAAAGTCTTGATTCTCAAAACACAGTGCCCACCATATTAAAAGTTCAAATGATCTATGAAATTTCCAACCTATAACAATAAAGGTCATTACATGGTAGTTAAAGTAGAATATCAAAAAGGAATTGAAATTAAAATCTATAAAAGGTATCTAAATTAAATAGATATAAAATTATCTATTCATATATTCTAAAAAGGATGATGATGTTTATTAAAAAATAGTTTAAATGTTCAATAAGTTAAGGTCCTTTATATCAAAGTACATCAGATGTGAAAAAGGTAAATAAAAAGGTTTGATTATACTAAAAACAATTTATTGTGATGTTATTGTACATTTTCATATTAATTTATAAAATAAAAAATAAATGATATTTTATTTTAATTATGAAATGTAAAATTTCTCCAAATTAAGGTCTAGGAAAATCATATAATCTTATAATAGAAATAAGAAGAATACATCTTCATGAACATATAAAATATTTTGATGATTAAGGATGAAGATGAATCTCCATATCTAAGGAGTGAGTCTAAAGAAGGAGGTAACTATTGGAATGAAAAAACTTGTATATCATAGGATAAAAATTAGGAATACACCTCATTTAGTAATGGGGAATGATGGGAAATAGGTTATACTAAGTACATTAATTTATTTGAAATGTTATCATGTCTTGATAAAAAACCAAGATTAAAAAATGAATCGGGCAACTAATTAAAGAAGGATGATAATAGATGATAAAGATAACAAAAATCATTGAAGAGATTATGAATCACAATGCAATAATTATATAAAAATAAAAATA
The DNA here is from genome assembly GCA_963277665.1 of Viscum album. Classification (NCBI taxonomy): domain Eukaryota; kingdom Viridiplantae; phylum Streptophyta; class Magnoliopsida; order Santalales; family Viscaceae; genus Viscum; species Viscum album. The sequence goes on from OY728126.1 coordinate 1,593,798,773, forward strand.
TTCTCATTGATATTGAAATAATCATGGAAAAAAATTAATTTGACATTTGATGGAATTTAAAAATATAGATGATTTTAGGAAATTAATATAAAAAACCTATGGATGTTTAAAATAATTCATACAAATATGAGGAGAATGATATTCTAAAATAAAGGTATTTTTATTTCAAATCTTATTATTTGTACTATTTTTATTTCATATAATACTACAAATTCCAACTCTAAATCAAAAAGAGTTTTAGCTAATTAATGTCATGAAAATAACACTCCTATGTGAAAAATTGACACAGATAGATTTTGGAGTGAAAAAATTAAAATTAAGATGAAAGAAAATGCAAGAGTATATTTCTAAAATAATTTTTGTCAGTGAATGTCCCATAAACATTATGGGAGTCTGAACTAAAAAGTGTATAGTTGGTGATTTGGTACATTTGGAGATAAAAAAAATATGTATTTATATTACATATCTTCCTCATAAATTAAACTGGAATCAAAGGGGTGATATATAGGAAATTTAATATTTAATTCTATGTGAAGATTAGATATCCTCATTAGAAAATAAACAAGGGGGTTATAAAATACAAGAAGGGATTTGTTGGAGATATAGGAAAACATAGCTTTATTATAAGTATTGTATGATTATCCTCCCTACATAAGAGTAAATACTGAAGAATCATAAATGGATACTTATATATTAAGCGGACATTATGGGTAACAAAAAGGAGTACTCACACATTATGATGACTGTAAATTGATATTCATTTATTGATTATGGAAATATAGGAGGAATATATTTAAGAGGATCCTCTCAATCTAGCTTCTCTCAGTACTGATAAATGAAACCACCTCTTTATGGAATTAATTTTTTTGTTTGTATTATAATTTAATGAAATCAAATTGGTAATACATAAATAAAAAAACACAAAACCTATTATCATAGAGATGGAATATTGTTTATTATAATAAAACTAGATAAAAATAATCACTTCCTAAGAGATATAAAAGTGTATTAGTATTTTTAATCTAGATACATTCTTGAGAATAAAATTACATTTCAAAACACATCATTCAAAATAGTTTTTTATTCTATAATATCATTAATTAATCAATTATATCCCTGTATACATAACTATAGTACATTTTCTAGAATCAGAGAGAAGGTAAAAAACAAAAGGGAAGTCTTGAATGCTTAATATGGGAATGCATACGACAGATGCTATCAAATAATAAATTATCCATAGATAATATAGAAGCAATACATGTTGGTCAAAATTACAATATAAAATAATATCTTGATCATGAAAAATATACATGGATATCATAACAATAATCACATAGAGATCAATTTCTTATTTTATAGTTATGGAATACATAATGGGGGACATCTTGGACATACCCTTGAGGGATGAAGTATAGGTTCCTTTCATAAATGGGTAGGGCCATGGATAAATACCCAAAATGTTTTTTTGATGAGAAATATCGATTAATAAAGAGGCTATTTAATTTAAGCCCCCATCCATCACATACTAATACCAATTCATAAATCATATCAAAAAATAATATAACATAATCAATATGCGTTAACAATAAATATTTTACCATATAGAAAGAACTAGTATACACAATGTCAACACTTTCTCCAACCAAAAATGATCATAATCCAATAAAATAAATATATTGGATGGTATAAATTTATAATTTAATTATTAAAGAATAATATTTATCAACTAATTTTGACATAGATAGAAACCATTATATAATAGAATAGAATATTTCTTGAAGTAAACACCATTTTTATTTTAAAATCATCGATTAAAAATATAAAAAATATTATAATATAATTAAAAACATTTTATTTGAAAATAACCATGTAATCATGAAATAAAATCCTCATATGAAGAATTTTTCGTGGATCTATAAAAGTATATTTTTTATATGTATGAAAAAATAATTATTTCTTTCAAAACATTGGTAAAATGTTGCTCAATCAGAAAATGAAAAAAAGATTCATTTTGTAAAAAAATTTACAAATTAAATCTTTGGTGAAAATTTGTTTAATAAATTATTTTCAAATTAGAACAACATTATTAAAATAAATTTTCATAAAATGCTGAAATTGAAGAAAAATATTCCCAACATAGGCAAACAAAAATTTAGTTTTCCATTAAATCATTCTTTTGGCATTTCAATGTGAAATAGATGGTGAAAATATAACTAAGGCATGAAAACCAAAACAATAAATAGAGTATGATAAATATTATTGTATTTTATATTGATTTATTTTATAATTACCAAAATAGAAACAAAAATATAATGAATTTTTAAATATGAATAGGACTAGGAAATAATCCTTTACTTCATGTTTGAATTTCATTGCATATTGTTTTATCCTATGGTATAATATATTTAGTTTTATTATAGTTATATACTTGAAAAAATAAATAACTATAATATCACATATTCACCACTTATAAAATTTCAAATCCTTTTTATTAATAATTATATATTGAAATTTTTCTTTTCAAATGTTAACTGTTTCATTTTTCATGAATGTATTGGTTTGGTAGTTTTGGACATTACTTTTTTTTCATGGTCCCATATTATCCAGAATGTTAATCATGATATAAATATCATAAATAATTATAATATAAATATTTTTGATCATCAATGAATGGGGGACATGAAAAATTTCTTACATTACATTGTGGAGGTGGTAGTCCACCCATACGTATGAGTGATGTTACTAATTTTTAATGAGTGGAAGCGTAAGACGATATATGATATATTATAATTATTGGACCATTATTATTTTTTAAATATAATTTTCACTCATTTTACCTATATTTATAATTATCCAATTAAAATTGTGATGAAAATTAATTACACCACTCTACGGAGAAGGTAATCCATACATACACATGAGTAATGTTTTCTCTTTCTATAGGATGGAAAATAAGTGAAAATTGGTTGTACCATAATCATGACATCATATTAGTATATTTTTTATATTGGATAAATTATTTTATGATAGTTACTATTTATTTAAAGGTTCTATAAGAAGATATACATTTGAATGTTACTTTTTTTAGATTTAGACCTCTTCATTAAGAAACCTCCATTAGATTACCCCATAATTATAGAAAGGATGGTAATTTAAAATAAAAAGAATCTCTAAAAATGATTTTGGAATATAGGGTATAATGTTTTATTTATATTGGATATTATAGAAGTATCAAACCTTTTTAATAAGTGACTATATAGGTTCCATTTCTTAAGTGATTGAAATGACACACTTGAAATTACATAAAATATTTAATAATATATAAATAATATTCATTTAATATTTCCATGAGGAAACCTAAATTATAATATAATATGTTATATGGCCAATATAAACACAACTAATCACATTTATACATGTTTTATATAAATTCTATTCATCAAATTTACGTTAAAACTCATTAAATCCATTTAAACCTTAACCTTGATAACTTAATATTTACCATGGTAAAACAATTACGTGGAAAAAAATAAAAGGGGAATTATAAAAAAAGTATAAATGATAATTAAACATTTTTAATCAATTTTATTAAATTGTATTTATATAGGCCTCATAAATTAATTTTAATATATGGAAATTAAACTCATGGAAAACAAATATCGTGAAAATACCTAATATAAGAGTAGAAAGCATTTAACCTTATAATTATGTAATATGTTGGTTTACATGATTTTTAGTTAAATAATAAAAAAACTTATTTTTTATACATTTTTATAAATAAAAAATCCATATGTAAAATTCCAAACATGCCATTAATTTCAATGAAACAATTATGGTTTTCAATTTGAATAAAATCTAACTTATTTTCACAAAAGTCAATATGTTTTCCTAATTTTAAAATAATGTTTTAGAATTAATTATTTAACTCGTTAAACAAATCTTGGGTCAAAATTATACTCATATCATAATATAATGTCCCATTTTTTATGGTTTTTAATCTTCTATAGAATATTTTTAATCCATTTTTACCTCTTTAATAAGGCAACAAATCATTACCATGGTTATAATTCATAATGAAAGAAAATTTTAATTAACCCAATTAAATTATATTAATTATTATCATTCAAAATATGTAATTTATTTTACAATATTCAGTTGATATCTCCCCATAATTTTGATATATAGATATCACTCCATAATATGTCTATATTGATATCATAACATAAGGATATATATAAGAAACGAATAGGTATAGTTCTTTTGGAGTGATAGATAAATAAAAAACTATTTCAGAAGTGAAATTAATCATCTCTTATTAATTTATTCATATCTGAAAACCTTTTTATAAATATCATACATAATACATTTCATCGTAGCATTGGGAAAGGAAACATAAGAAATGGTGAGCTCTGAGGATAAACAAGGGTAAACAATGGACACATCATTGAAAACTAAACATAACATGAGAATATTGGTATAAGAATATGAGTATAAAATTTTAAGACCATAAAATGAATATCATATAACATAATCATGATTCTTGACATAATCATTGGTAGATCATAAGATAAGAATTATAAAGGAATATAAGAAAATTATCAGTGAATTCATAACATGGGCATAAGGAAAATATTTTTGGTATACACATAAGTATAAAAATCATTTTTTAGTAGTAATGGAAAGTTTATAAGACATCCATTTTGAATTAGGCTAACTCCTCAAAAAATCAAATTAGTCAAATTTCACACCAAATACTATCATATAGGATATAATCCCTTATTTAACTAGGAACACTCCACATTCTTGTCTTGGTAATCTCATTAGATATTCATATTTACCTAATGCATTCAAGGGATATATAATTCCAGGACCACACATTACATTATTCAAACCCATTATATGAGTGAAAGTATATTATAAATCATTCATAATATCATAACACATGAAAATAAATGGGTTTCATAAGTACTTCATTATATAATAACTTATTAAAAAGAAACAGGTTTCATAAACATTTATTCTATTCTAAAAATCATAACCCATGTAAAAATAATGGGTTACATAATCCATTTATCATTATAATCATAAACCATCCATATAAATTATAAGGATATTATCATTTATCTTATCCTAGTCAAATCGTATCTGACATCTAAGGATATGATCATCGATGAAAAGTTCCTTTAATGATAACTAGGAACATTTCAAAATAAAAATAACCATTTCAATTTAAAAACACTCAACTAAAATCTAAATTCTTTGAAAATATTAAAGAAAAAATATATTTAGAAATTAACTTGGAAAATTTTAAAGTATTTTTTAAATAATTATGTGGTCATGGAAATAGTAAATTCTATTTGAAAATTACACATTAAAAAATATTACATTCATAATTTTGATAAAAAGTAAAAAGTACCTAATTTTGGAAGATGAGAAGTTGATTAATATTATACTATGTTTTAAATAGTAAAAAATTAGTGCAGTTGGCTTTAAAAATCATTATATAATAGTAAAAAAATTATTGATAACATTTTTAGAAAACATGGACATGTATGAGAATGGATTTATGACTGAAGAGGTAAATAAATTGGATTTTTCATAAAACCATTACTTCTTCATATTGACTTTTTGAAGAGAAATAAAAAATTGAAAACATTAATTATCCATTAATTAATAGAGTAGAATACAATTCATAGTATTCTTGAGTTATTTCCTTTAAATTCCATTATGGGATGCGTAATCGTAAACAATCCTGATAAACAATGTGATTTTAATGTAAAACATTACCATAGGTCTAAATTCCATAATATGTGTTAAAAATTTCTTTATAATTAATATTGATATATTATACATATAGTATATGACCATAATAATATATATAAAATGATATATAATTAACTTATAAATTTTTATTAGTTATTTATTTATATTTTTTAAAATCAATAATCCATTTGATAAGTCCTTTATTTTTCATGTATGTTTTGGTTTGGAAGATTTTTTAATTGTACTTTGTACATGGTCACACCATATAAAATATTTCAATAATTATTATTTTTTAAAACAATTTCATTATAAAAATATTTAGAGTTATCCAAAAAAGATATTAAAATAAAAATTAATTACAATATTCATAGAGATAGTAGGTTGCATGTACGACAGAGTAATATTTTCAATTTCTAATGGATGGAATTAAAGAATGAAAAATAATAAATCAAATTTATAAAATAATTATTATATCATATAAAATATATATATTCATCAAATCCATTATTATTACAATCCACATAGATAAATGAAAAACTAATCACATTGCTTCATGGGGGTGGTAGTCTACACATATACACGAGTGACATTACAGTTTTCCAATGGATATAAATTAAAAAGAAATATGTGATAGCGTAATTTTAAAAAGTATAATTATTTCAAAAATATCATATATATATATATATATATATATAATTCATCATTATATACAGTTATGAGTGGTAGTGATTGGAAACAAATTATATCGATTCATGAGGTGTTAGTCTTTCATAAACAATCGACCATTTAATTTCCCATTTGATGAAAGAGGAGTTTTATATTGGTTATTACATTAACATAATAACATATTAGTATATGAATGATAATTTTTTAATTATTACATATTGGGTTCAGAATATTTTAAAGAGTCATAAGAAGATATAAAATGAGAATGCATGGTTAATAATTATACCTCATCTTTAGAAATCATTTCTTTATACTAAAATCAATCCTTGGATAGTTTTTTGATGGAAAAGGGATTCTATAACATGTTTAGGAATGTGAGGAATAGATTTGTGAAGGTAATGGATGAAAAAAAGCTACATTAGGTGTTTATAGGATACTAGATGATGTAGCCTTTTAAATGTGGTGGAGAGGATCAAATTAGAATTTAAAAATATATAATTTAATATAATACTAAAAATGGATACAAATAGACCATTGAAAAAATATTAGAATTTATAGGGTTAAAATATGGCCATAAAATATAATTCATATAATTTTCTAGGTAATTTTAACACATATTCCTTTAGTTTATCCCCCAATAAACAGGTTTGAACCTTATTCATGCTAATATATTTTTAGTATTTTAACTATTTATTATAAAAAAATTAAGTTGAACATATTATATAATATCAATTTTTTTTACTCAAAATATTTAATCCAATTTACAAATTTTCATTCATATAAATATAATAATTAAATATAACTTTAAACCCATGGAATCTATAAAAAAAGTTTTTCAAAGGAAACATTTTTTATATATCAAAAATGTTATAACCAAATTCAATATAAAATATATTTATATTACCTAAATTTGATTCATAATAATAATAACCCAATATATATAATTTAAAAACAAAAATATAATAATGTTGAGCATTTTAATTTATTAAAATGAAAATGACAATATTATTTAAAGTTCGTACTTTTCACTATTCATCAACAAATGAAACTTTTCTTAAAATTATCAACAATAAAATATTTCATAATTATGAAATGTTAATAATACAAATGATGTTTATTTTTTAAAGAAAAATATCTACATAAAGAAAAATTATAATTTTATAATAAGTGATAAAAATGTAGTGAAACATTTTTTTTGAGAAAAATGTTTTTAAAAATAAAATAATATTTATTTTTATCCCCTTACTATATAAGATAATATATGAATTATAAAAAAAAATTATGAATATATATTATATAAATATAATTAAAATTAGGCAACAATAGTAATTTATTTTATTCTTTAATATAAAAATACATTGTGTGAATAAACATTATTATTCAAAAAATTATTTCTTTTACTTTGAAATGTTGTTTATTTTGATTTTTAATAATTTGATAAATAATGAATTTATTTTATACAAATGTAAACCAAATAAATTTCTTAATTTATTTAATCATTATCATACCACCAATTTAATGTTAATGTTATAATGGTATGTTATATTACAGTTCATTTAGAATTTGGCTTGCATGTACTAAGAACTATGGAAGAGATTAAATTTATTTAAAAATAAATATATCATAAAATAATAGGATGTCACATACCACCCCACTCAAAATTATTTTTACCTATAAATTGAATTTCTATGATTCAAAATTGTAGTGTATCTCTACATTATCACAACATTATGATCCCACATAGCTTCTTAAAATTTATAAATCCTTTGGAGAAATTTAACCTGGAATGTAGTCATGATATATAACACTTTCCTTCTTTGATGCATGATTTATACTAAAATTTCATTAAATGATATGTCCTATATAATAGTTGTCACCACTATTTTTATTACAGGTGATGGATTATTTATTTTCTTCCTTAGCATAGATATATAAAACACATTATGAACATTAGACAGGTTCAATGGAAGTGTCAAGCGATAAGATACCATATCTACTCGATAACGATTCTTGATAGGGAAAATATACCTAGGGATTTCCATTTCATTCTTATGAAATATCGTATACTTATATAAAAGATTAATTTATAGGGAAACCATTTGATCAAAAACAAATTCTATATTACACTGATGATTATCATCAAAACATTTATATTGACTCCAAGCTACCTTGATGAGATATTTAATGGTGATAACCTTTACTGTCATATCCACAATAATCTAATGTTACAATAGATTTGTTTATCCATATATCTCCAAACACATTGGATTTATAAACATATTTATATATTGGGATTCCTTAGGCTTTATCTTATTGATTGAGTTAAATCTATTTTTGTAATAAATCTTGAATAGAGGATGGTTTGTACTGAAACCACCTTTCAAATTCATATAACAATTAATAAAAAAAATCCTATATGATTTGAAAATTTCTATCAGAATGAATATTTTTCAATGGATGGTAATAATTACTGAAACTCAACATTATATACAAATCCCACTACAATCTTTCATATAACATCTAGGTAAACCTCGGATCCCGATCAAGTACAATTGAATGTGGTACACCATGAATCCTTATAACTTCCTTAATGTTTGTCCCTTAAAAATGACCCTAAGAAAAATATTCTATAATATTAATGAGCTATGAAGACTTTATAACGAAACAAAATAAAAACCAATTAAAATTATGGACATAATATTATTTTGGGAGTCTGATGATAAAGTCAACAATGACGTTTACCCATTTTCATTTTCAAATGGGTAATTGGCGTAACTTCATCTTAGACCTCTATCTCTAATCCTTGACATGATAAAATAAAAATCACCCATATACCTACATAGAAATGTCTCAATTTATATTGTTCCAAAAAATAAATATTCAATTATATCTCTATACATTATTGTACTTTTATGATTCATTAATAATAGTGAACTATTAGCCTCATCTAACAGTGCCTTCCACAAATCTAGTATTGAAAGAACTCATACATTATTCAAGAACCATATCATTTAATCATAATAAATATCGAACATAAAATCATTCCATTCCTTATTCAATAGTTCCACATCATCCTCCAACACCTCATTAATCATCGTATGGATAGATATTTATACACCCAATTGAAAATGATAATACATTTCCCAATCCATAAATATTTCTAGAACCAATATTTTTAAATTTTAAAGTATGGGATAATTTGTGATCTACATCATAGATAAGATAATAAGATCCTTTAAACTAAATGCGGTTACCAATTTGTTCACTTTCCTATGGTGGTAAAGTTATGAGAATTCATAATACTTAAGAACCTCTAAAAATATTCTCTAGCACATAATCATATGTTTTAGAGTAAATATATACATTAATATTTCATGATAATTATATATATCATATCATTCTTTTTAAATATAATTTCTCTTAATTATTTATAAAAAATGACCCCATCAAACTCTAAATCATGAGATAGATAATTGTTTTCATAAACCATGAATTAGAGTGAGGTATAATCATTAATCATATCATTGTGTATGATAACACATCCCAACCCCGTCATTGATCTATATATATTTATTAAAAACCCTTCTCCACTATAGGGTAATGTAAGCATGCATGCATTTACTAACATCCTATATAGTTCCTAGAAATATTCCTCACATTCATATATCTATAAGAAATTGGCTCGCTTAAGTGTAAAATTGGTGACTGGATTAGAAAGCCTTTAAAAATTCACCTCTATGTTTTGATAATTTCTTGGAAAAAACTTGAAATTTATGGATCACAGTCACAATGGTTAATCTATGGAAATGTTATATAACTTTTTTCTTTTATGGATCCAACAATATTACCTCACTTGAAATTATTTCACTAAAAAATGAAAATTTCTTTCACCAAAATTCAGACATTTTAATTTTCACAAACACCTCATTATTCCTTAGGGTATTTTGTAAAAAACTAAATTGATCATCGTGATATTCCTTGACCATTGAATATATATTTATAACATCTATAAAAACTACCATAATCTGATCAACATAATCTATAAAATATCTGTTAATTTAATATATAATGATAGAGCAGAAATTAGTAAGACCAAATGGAATCACTAAAAATTTAATGTTTCTATATATTTTATGAAATGATATTTGTTTATATCATCCTTCATAGATATCAATTGATGATACAGAAAACCAATATAAATCTTAGAAACGTATTTAGCTCCACAAAGTAGATCAAATAAGTCATCAATCAAGGGTTGATGATATTTTTAATTGATATATATCTTGTTTTTATCTCCAAAAAATTAGAGTTCCATTGATCCATATTTATACAAAAAAGAAATGAAATATTTCATCTTACTCTATTTCACATGGACAAATAAATCCATTTTAAGGATTATTTGGGGGTTTTGTTATAAATACCCACATCTAATCCAGTGAATTTCTGAAGGGAGTCTTTGGAAGATGTGTATCTCCAAGAATAAGTTCTTTTTGAACTCAACATCTTGATTCTATAGAATACTATCTAATTATCCAATAAATACAGCATGAAACTCTCATACAATTAGTACATCATCAATGTTGAGTTTCTCCCCCAACCACCTAAGATAAAACCCCTTTTTAATATGAATATAGAAAAAAAAAGTGTTGTAATTATCATAAAATGTTCATTTTTATGGTCATATAGATAGATGATCGTAGGATGGTTTGGAATATAAAAATGAATTTCCTTCCTCAAAAACTGATGTGGTATTTATGTAGAAAAAAAGACCAAAACATAATCCACATAGAGAATAAGATGATTTATTTTTAGAAAATTCATATAAACCACAACTAGAGAATAATGACAAACTTTATATGAATCCATAAAACAATTTGGGGTTTTCAATTCTAATTAAAAATATATTTATAAGGGTTTCATTTTTATACGTTTAAAAGTTTCTTCAGAAATAAAAAAGTGGGAATATCCCAATTCAAATAAGACATTATCAGTTCTTGAGTGACTAGTATGTGTTCATTTCACCAGCCCTTTGTTTTACCTCTCATAATAAATATTAATCACATGATATTTCCCTTTTTTTAGTTGTATTAAACTGTTTCTAAAATCGATCATCATCATTAACCTTCATTTTTTTACTTGTTATAATAATTCTCATAATCATTTCATTTGGAACATTGGAGTGTGGTTGGGTAATTTTGTAGAGTATTCTATCTATTCACATCATTGGAAAACTTAATCCCATCACTTTGGCATTTAATTTACCAATGAACATTAATCCAATATATAAAACATTTACAGATCCTTTTAATAAAATTTCATCCTTGTTTCCATCTACACATTGATCATAAAAAAGGGATCATCTTGGTCTCTCCATGGATTTTATAGTTTTCTTTGAGTTCTATATTTCTTTTCTTATCAAATCCATGATATTGATGGGTAACTGAATTCCCTTTTCCCCTCTTGATAGAGAATAAAATGATTTCTTCATAGCTACTGAAGTCACTTATTAATAATTCCCATTGGAGACTTGGTTTTAATGAACTGTATTTTGTTTAACCATAAATTCAGGTGGGATGATAATGCCATTGTGCACCTTGCATGTCATGTAAGATTTTATTTATAGGTTCTAATATATTAGTAATTCTTATCCTTTGGGTCAAGGAATTTCTTTACCATTTCTAATGAAAATTATAAGGAATATAATTTTTAAATAATAATATCCTTAACTCATATGACTCTATGGAGTGAATTTCTTCATATTGCCTCATATTCTTGATAACAGTACACTATTGGTCCACATCACCTATCAAATGGCAAATTTAAAAAATTATGTTTTCATTATTTAAAAATTAGATAACGAGAAATATATATTCAATGGTATGAATCCATTTCTTAATGAGTAGTGGATTAATGGATCCCCTAAAAGATGGTAGATGTATCCGCATACTCAACAAAACATTGTTCCCCCTTTTTCTGTTTTAGAAGTGCAGTATGATTTATAGCTGAATAATTTTGTATAATAATATCAATGATATTTTTTTGAAAAATTCAATAAAATTTGGTTGATCGGGAATAAAATCATTGCACTCTCAAGTAAATTCCTCATTAATATGGGTTTTAGGTTCTAATAATTGATTAAAAACAAAAATAATATTTTCAGCAATAATAATAATGAAAAATCATTTAGAGGATGTCAAAATCATGACAAATTATTTTAAATATATGATACATTAGGTTTTTTCTAGACCATTTCTGATCGTTATCTATTCAAATACTTCATGATGGTTTATAAATAACATGTTAATTAACAAAAGAATATTCTGTGAGAGTGTCAAACAAGTTAGGAAGTGGTGGAACAATCACTGTTCACCATAATGACAGAAAAGATATATTTGAATAAATTTTTTCGATGTTATTTACCATAGATGAATCTATTCCAAAACAATATAAACTTATACTATTTAAGCATGGATGTTTTGTATAGGAAAATAAAACGCTTTTATTTAACATTACTTGGGGCATTATTCTATATATAGGATTATCCCAAGGGTTTTCACTAATGTTTTATGATCATAGTTTTCAATAGGTAAAAAAACCATTATCAGATACCATCTATAGCGACCCAAACATATTATACATACATACTAAATATTAATTTTTGAATATTCATTACATAACATAAAAATACAAAATAGAATTTTACAGTTCTGGTTCCATTGGTAACATGAATACATAAAAAACTTGTTTTTAAGTGGACTACATAATCTCCAATCATGTTCTTCATAACTCCACCCTCTATAGACATATCATTTATTATTATTTTCTTCATAACATAGGGATTATAAAAAAATGGTTAGCTCTAAAGATCTTTAAGGGTAAATAGGAGATACATCAATGATAACTTAACATAAGCATAAGGGTATGAAAATATGTCAATAAAATTTTCAAACCATACCTAGCATGTCATAGATAATTATCATGATTCATGATACAATGAATGATAGATCATAAGACAAAATTAATAAAATAATCAAATAACATAATCAATGGGAGCATAATATTGGCATAAGACATGGGTTTGTGAGAAACACATAAAGATTGAATAAAATTTCCCTAGATGTCGAGGATAAATTCTATGATTATCATAGTGGATTGGATTCACTACAAAAAACATCATACTAGTCAAGGTTCACTTCTAAGAATATCATAGTGTACAGAGTCCCTTACTAAACTTGGTTCACTCCCTTATCCCGTATTATTTATGATATGAGATATCAATCATTACGAAATGCATTAGAGATATATATAATTCCATCCTACCATCAAATAATTAAAATAATACATATGTGTTTCATATGATAATAAAATAGAGACCATATCATTTCCCATGAAAATCATTGGGTTTTATAAACATTTCATTATGGTATAACCCATGGAAAGAAAATGATTTTCAAAAAAATTTCATTAATTCCCTACATCATAACCTCACGAAACTAAATTAGTTTCATAATTGTGTTATCATTATTATAAAAACCCATCTAGATAATGATTAAGGATGTTAAAATCGGATCAAATCCCTAATAAACCTTAAATAACTTTCAATGTTGCCAATATGTATGAAAACAATCCATTAATGATGACATAGAACATTTTTTGAGGAAAATATACTTTTCTGTTTGAAATAAATTATTTAAAATATAAAAATTATTCAAATATTAGTGAAAAAAAATTTTAAAATAAAATTTGAAATATGTTAAGGGAGTTTATAATGATTTAGCTTTCATGATTCCAAGAAATTTAGTTCATACTGTATATGATAAAATAAATATTCATTTCACATTTTTGGAAGAAAATAAAAAGTACCTCATTTTGGGATATGAAAAGAAGAATCCCTTTAAATAAATTTATATAAATTAATAAATTTATGTAAATTACATTAAAACATCTTGTTATAATATTGAAAACATTATGGATAATTTTTTTAGAAAATATGGTCATGGAAGGGAAATGATTTTTGTCCGAATAGAGAAATAATGGTTGTTTTACTTAAAAATATCCATTCAGTGTCTTTAGTTTATAATGTGGGTAAATTGAAATGAAAACATATATTATATTAGAATAAAAATATTATAAAAAGTAAAGGGATTATTGGGATATAAGTAAAAAAAATTATCATTGAATATGTTACCATAAACATTCCAAATAAATAATGGAACTGTAACGTAAAACCCTTACCTCAGGTCCAACATCAATCGTATATGTTTGAACCTTATATATAATAAATATATATTTATTAAAAATATATCACATAACCATATTAATTTATTTTATATAATATATCAACTTTGTATATCTCTTTATCACTTGTTTGTTGACAATTATTTAATGAAATCAGTATTTCATGTGATAATTTATTCGTTTTTCATGTATGTTTTCCGTTGGTTGTTTTGGTCATTATAAAATGATTACAGTTTCATAATCTCAAGAACATTAATAATTAAATTAGTATAATATATATTCATTATATACATATTTATTTACTTACAAACATTTTATATATAGAAAAATGAAATAAAATATTCATGGAGATGGTAGGTCATACGCACGCATGAAGACTGTTTTCATTTTTTAATGGATGGAATGAAAGAAAGGTAAATAATATGTTAAATTTTTAGATTCATTTTAATATGATATAAGTCATATATATTTATCAAAACCAATATTAATACCATCAATGTAAAATGAAATTAAAAATGAATCACATTGCTTTGTGGAGGTGGTTGCCACACATACATAGAAGTGGTGTTTTCACTTTCTAATATAATCAAAGGTAAGAATATTTATGGTATACTATAATTATAGAAGTATAATTATGTCATACATATTTTATATATACATACCAGCAAAGTTCAGTCAGAGGTAAACCTCTGACCATTTATTAATAAAAAATGAAAACGTCAACCAAGTACAGCAGGGGAGAAAAGATAACTACAGATCATAAAAATCACACCCATCACCACCTCCACTATATCCTCCATCTTCTGCAGTAGCAGTTTCCCACTTAGATCATTCATAATGTTTAAGTACCTTAGAATATTTCCTTCTTAGATTCATCTTTTCTAGAGACAAAAATTCCTTTGAAGACAGCATGACCCCACTATCCTTCGCAACAAAATATCTAGTAGGCACTGGTCTTAGAATATAGGAGTAATATTTTCACGACCTTCGCCGTGGTGGGGCAGTCATAGCATCCTCATTCCCAGACATCTTCATTCCCACACCCTGAAACACATCACTGTAAGACATCTGAACTATACCATTCACATTTTCCTTGTCACTATCAGAAATATCACCCCACTTTCCCGGGATTTTCACTTCTTGATACTACAATCCCCGCTCTTAATGATCTTGATTGTTATACTCAATCATGGAAAGACATTGTGGCTACTCCACAACATCCTTCATAAAAGACTTCCCAATTGTTGTGCCCGCATGGGAGAGATCATCCTGCACTAGGCCCTCCTCCTTCCTTGTAGAATCTTCCTCTGCTTGAGCCAAATCTAGAAAACGATTTCCATTGGACACCAGGAATGACATCCCTCTAGTATCATCTTCCTTCCCTTCCCACAGCTCATCACAGACATCTATTGCCTTTATTTCAGAAAAAACTACATCTAGATGCTGATCGGGAACTGACTCCTTCTTCAAGTCACATGAATCCCGGTTGTGAACTTCTATTGTGATACCAAGATCCCGCTTTAGATGCTCAAAAACATGCCTCACAGTCAGGTCTTGTGGCCGCTCCTCCACCTCCTTATGAAATTGCCCCTGCATTGTGGACTCAGGACCGGAACCCATAGCCTGAACCACAGCAACCCGAGGACCATTTACAGCCTGTGCAGAGGAGGTAACCAGATCCTAAGCACCCTCCCCATGCTGCAACCCAATACTCCTAGACATCTCCTTCATCATCAGCGAGCCTGGACCCGCACTGTCCATTCTCAAGACCCCCGATGAAGCCCCAGCCATACCAGAACTTCGAAATAAATGAAACAGCATGTCCAAGACACCTACATGCATCTCAGAAGGGCATCAAAGACTCATACTTAACATCCTTATTCCACCGAAATTGCTTACCATCTGTAATCCATACCCAATCGATAGGCAACCTCACAATATCGACTTCAACACAGATGTGTGGGAAAATGGGCTGACAGACAACCTTCATCTGACGATCAGAAAATAGGTACCGACCAATCAAACATCCAATGGAGCACAAGATATATGGGTTTTTAAAGGAAAGAGAGAGACCTGGAAGACTCACCCAAATCGCCATCGTCGAGTAGTCACGCCTCATGTGAAAATCGAAGCTCCACCGAAGAAGAAAAAATGAGTCACCATTCGTATATATACATATATTTTAAATACATAGTTATATCCATTTGTTAATGTTAGTGATGGAAACTAAATTACATTGGTCCATGAGGTAGTAGTCTGTCGTACACATGATCGATGATTTTTCCTATTTTAAGAAAGATGAGGTTGATATAGGCTATAAAATTAATATAATAACATATCATTATATTTATGATACTGTTCATATTATTTCATAATGTTTTAATAAATATTTATGTATTTTTAAGAAGAAATAAAAATAAAATGTATAGTTATGAACTATATCACATCTTGCGATAACATCTTTTGGTTTATACCTAATGCCTTGTATGGTTTTCTAATCAAAATAGGGGATCTAGGTAATGGGGATTGATTTAAAAAAGGTATTTTTTGGATATTTAATGATCTAAAATGGTCTGGAAGTGTGGAGCAGATATGAGAAGGTGCGTTACTTTTAAGTGGTGGAGAGGACACACATGGAATTTTTGAAAAGTTTAAAATATATTAAAGTCTTATTCAGAGAAAAATGCATCCAAAATGGGAAATTAAAAATATTTGATTATATAGGATCTATAAATTACAATATATTATAATTTATACAATGTCTAGTTCATTTTAACTTTTATCTATTTATTTTAACCTCGGATAAATATGTTTTAACATTAACAATGTTAGCATATTTTTTATGTTTTACTATTAATAATGTGAAAAATTGTGTTGATATTATTACCCAATTTTAATTATTCTATTTAATAATATGCAATCCATTCAATAAGATTCAATTATATAAGTGGGAGAGTTTAATTTTATATTAATTCTAAAAACACAACAAAAATCAGTTTTCCACAAAAAAATGTTTTCTTAAGTATAAATTTCTTTTGTCAAAATTCAACAAAAGTCAGATTCCAATGAAAACAAATTGTATTAATAAAAAATTAACTAAAATAATTTTAATAAAACCAATTGATAAAACTAACATTTAAAATTAGTAAATGAAAAATATAATTTTTTATAAAAATAAATATTTTTCACTATTTATCAAATAATTAATCATTTTAGAAAACACTCTCAAATTCATTCAAAGTCAATTTTAGATTTTTTATTTAAAATATTAATTTTATTTTTTCAAATAATTTTTCTAAATTTGGAAAAAAAATTAAAATAAGCGTGAAAAATGTGACAAAATCACTTTTTTTTGTAAAATAATGTTTCTACGAATAAAATTTGAATAATTCTTATCTCAAGCCTAGAAAAAACAATTAAATGAATGATAAATAACATGTTTGAGAATGTAATATATTAATTTAATTAAAATCAATTACTAATGGTGATTAATTTAATTTAAGAAGATAAAAACATGTTTCTTACATTAAAAACTAGTTTATAAATACATTTTTTTCACTCAAATGTTTTTTATTTATTTCAACTTCTAAAAATGTCTTTAAAAATGATTTTATTATATATGTTTAAACCATATAATTTTTATAATTTAATTAGTATTATTCATACTTTTGATTTTATTAGTTAGGTTATAATATTATATTATATTACGGTTCATTTAGGCTTGAGGAATAATTCATCATAAGCAATCTAAGTGATTAAATTTACAGAAAAATAAATATCTCATAAAATATTGGGATTTTATATTATCTCTTATAATTAATTAAATAAATTTAATATATATTAGTAAAATTTATTGAAAAAGAGTTTTCTAAAAAAATATTTTAAAATATAAAGGTATTTTAAAACAAATATCACTGATAATATTGATTCATAATGTTCAAAATTTAACATATCAAACAATAAAAAAATAATTATATTTTAAAAAATTAAAAATGAAAATTGGAAATTTAAAATATGAGAAAACAAATAGAAGATTAAATTAAAAATGCTATTTTCGCCATTCACCCAAATATCATATTTTTTTAAAAAATCAAAATAATTAATCATTATCTCAATTTATTATGATAATTTCAAAAAATATATACCTTTTTAGAAATTAAATTTTAAATGTGGTTGGAATTAATTATACTATCAAAATACAAAATTATATGAAAATAATTTTTAAGGTAAAATTATCTTTGGATCATAAAATAAATTTATTAAAAATTTAGTAGTAGTTTTATATGAATTAATTAATACAATTTTATTAAGTTGGACCATTATATATATTTTTTATAAAATTATTACTCATATTAATACCCACTAAGTAAATTACCATGTTATAATAGGGTAATTTTAATAATAATATTCTTATAAAATATCCTAATATTCTTGATTCTCGATGTTGCATGTTAACAAATATATAAATTATATTATTATATTAAACTATTGTTGGGGGTATTAAATTGTACCCCCTTGAACAAGTTACATCCTTGTAATTTTATATGGTTCATCAAATGTTCAATATTTGAAAATACCTTTGTTGAAAACTCACATCATTCATTAGGATAATAAAACATTATTTTAAAGTAGAACTAAAAATACTATTGGTTACATGAAATAAAGCACAACTAGGATGATACATAATGCGAACATTAGTGGTAAATTAAGATATATTCCTGGAGGATAAAAATAATATACATGTACTATTAGAGAGTTTTTGAGAATATGGTTGTGAAAATGTTAATGACCAATAAAACATAAATTAGTGAGGGGTAAAAAGAGCACCAATCACTTGATATGAATTTAGAAGAATAAATTTTTAATTTCATGTTACTATTTACAATTACGAAGGATTATTTTAAGATGAAGATATAGACCAAGAAAATTTATTCATACATGACTAATTTCAATTTCATATGTAAAATTTCAACCTTTCATTATGCATTGGCCAATTTAAACATCATCGAATACTCCATGAAATAAATATTCAAGATAATTTTTCTTTAAATGTGAACTAAAATTAACATTCAATGGATCATAATATCTATAAAATAATTAAAATTCATCCATTCAATCTCTAAATATTAAGAAAAAACCCACAATGGTTGGTACAAGTTATCCAATATGGATCAACATAACACATTAATATCATATTCCTGAATAATAACATTAAATGTTCAATATAGTCAATTCCATAAATAGATAGTAGAAAGACTCTTCCAATAATATCTAACCAAATTTAAAACCCAAAAATCCTAAATATTTCATCACATATTTTTTAGTATATAAAATTTAACATATATATCATGAAAATATGAGTTATATCACCACATAAAAAAACATGTCAATACCTTGATCATATATGTTCATAAAACATGATAATAACCTAAATCACCATAAAACCTCAATGAAAACATATATGCTTCCCAAAATTTACATTATCCTTATCACATGAATAAATTCATAATAAAACATAATAGAATCAAAATTCATTTCACTAATAATATTATCATGAAGAAATTAGTGAAGTAGATGGGTAACCCAAATAATAGAAATTTGGTTGATAATTCCATTACCTTATGCCCAAAAGCACTCAAAAGTTTTACAAAATATCTTTTATAATTAACTTAAATTAATTAATTACTTCATTCATAAAATTTAAAATATTATTAATTTTTTACCATTTATTTTAAATTCATTTATTTCAATTTCAATTGTTAAAAATATAAAAATCATTATTCCAGGATTTTTTGTTTCATAGATTTATGATCAGTTCCGTTGAGTATAATTATGGGACTTCTTGTCAGACTGAAGAAAACACTATAAGTAAACAATAAATGGTCTTTATATCTTTATATAATTGTAATTTATCTCAAAAACCATCTTCTTCTACTATGAGGATGAATCATTAGATAAAATATTAATGGTAAATGTTTGGTTTGTTTTTACGGCTTTTCTGACAATCCAAAAATAGTTTGTTTTTATATAATTATTATGCTTATAAATTTGTTCCAAAAAATAAAAAAGTTACAATATAAATTTTAAAATATTTAATAAATATAGTAATGTTTTTTACCATCACTTAATGTCATAAAAAATGAAAACACACCATAAAAAAGTAGTGAATCGACACGTCACATATGATGTTATCATTTTGTTAGAATAATATGATATGAGTGGAGGTTTTATATTGGATATTTGATTAAATAAATAACATTATATTATATATATATATATATGATAATGGTGTTATCATTAAACTTTTTATATTGTAGTTGATTATAAGTCATAAAAGAATAAAAGAAAGAATTTAAAATACACAGAAAGATGATTTTACCTCTTGAATATCATCTCCATGAGACCCTCTTCACGACACATGGTTTGGGACTTTGGGTGAGACCATAAGATTTTGGATGTGGGGAAGAGAATTTTTATGGAAGTTTAGATTTATTTAGACAATATATGAGTCTTTTTAGGTGTGAGGATAATGGGTGTAGTGGGGTGGTATTTATAGCGAGAGGAGATGGGTGTTTTTAATTATTTTAATCATTTTTTTATTATTTTAGATCAAGAATATCAATAGAGTTTATTATTAGAAGTATATAAAGTAAATACTAAATTTTATTTCTAAATAATGGTTTCTTAAAATTTTCAAGGCTTAAAAATCATATATTTAATTATAAAGTTAAATACCGTAAATTACCGTATTTCACTATTTACCAAAAAAGCACCTATTTGAGAGAAATCCAAAAATTTCACCTTAATAATTTTTAGACACAAAGAATTCAAAAATGGACTCAATTTTAGGAGAATAATATTTTAAATATGATAAATTTATTATTCAATTAAAATAATCAATTATTTTAAAAACACATATTTTAATATTAAAAATGATTTTATGAACCATTGAAAAAATAATCAAGGTATCACTAAATTGTTGTATAATTATAATAAAGTAAAATATTTATTAATGAATATAACTTATGAAAATAAAATTTTAAAAAATCATTATATTAATTATAATATTGTGAATATATATTTATGTTTGACCAAAACCCAAACACTAAATTTATAAATTTTAAAACATTTATTTAATTATTATATTATATAAATATACAATATTTTCACTTATGATAAACCTAAATTTTATTTATCCTTTAATATTTGATTTTATTATTCAAATGGGAAAATTACAATTCTTAATAGTCACATTACTATTCTGACGACCTGGATACTTTTTCATCAGAATAGATTTCTTTTTTTTTATAAATATCACCCAATTCATTAAATTTTAAATAATGAATTTATATTTTCAATTCGACAATGAGAAAATAATTATATATGTATGTAGGATATTACATTTTTATGATATCTCAAATGATACTTTATTTTATTAAAAAATGTATTTTTTTTATAATTCATCAAAAATTTAATTTTTTAAGGAAATTCTCTAAATTTCACCATTCAATAATTTTGGTAAGATAATTTTAAAAATGGTGTTCATTTTATCAAATAATTATTTTAATGTATATAGAAATTAATTATATAATTTATACATAAAAATTAATAAAAATTATTTTTGATGAAAATGTATTTTTTGATGAATGTGATGAATTTACAAACCAATGGGTGATTACTTGATATCAAAGTAACAAAATATTCATATTTATTTGGAACATTATATTTATTTTATAAATTAGTTTTCCCAATTAATTCCAAACAATCTAAATGCTAATTTATAATTGTCACATTTAGAATAATAAAATTCAATTGTTCATTTAAACTTGATGTGGCGTATCTCATACTCTATCGATCATAGTGGTTACTTTTAAAATATTAGTATGTGACATGTACGATTCCAATATAACCATTAAATAATAAGAAATTAGTATTTATATCAAATTTTAATATATATTCTTGGTCAAATAATTAATACTATTTAATTAGTTATTAATTTTTTTGATAATTTATGTATTATAGTAGGAACCCTGGGTTGTATATTGATGGATCCTTAACAAAATAAATTTAAAGGGTGATTTAGTTATAGTATTATATAGGGGGTCTTGAAAAGAATTTGGGATTTTGAGATAATTTTTTAATAATGAATGGTTAAAGATTTAATGATAGTAATTATACGATGTGACGATTAATGTGTGATCAAGACAAGAGAATCCCATGAGGAACTCCATTTATCCCATTAAGAGGTAAGATTTAAAATTTTTAGTAATTTTTTTATACTAACTAGAAAAATAATGTTATTGTGCTTATACTGAGACACCTCTTGAGCATTAGCTAAAAACCCCATATTATTCATCCGCTAATGTCTATGATTGTGTGATTTTGGATCTAAGATCATAATTACAAGTCCACATGTGTTACATGATGCACTCATTATATTTTCATGATTTATCTATTATTTCAATGTGATACCATGACATAAATTTTTATGTTCATGGAATGTTTTATGTTAGTTAAATTTCACAAAAAAAACACAAAAAACCATCTTTGAAAAAGATAATAGGGAGCTGTGAAGGATGTTTAAAACTTCATAAGGATGGGTTACTAAAAACCTAGCCATGTGTGCTTGAGTATCATGTAAAAGTAAACGGATAAATTAAATATCATTAACTTATAGAGAAAAATAAAAAGAACACCTGTATATAAAAATAACATTATTATTTTTAAACAATCAAGCTCGATAATTACATCGCATTCTCTCCATATGATTACAAGGGGTATGTGATTCCATTGAAGGTGAGTAAATCATTGATGAAGAATAAGGATATAAAAAGACAATATATTTAACCCATTCATAAATAATTCATTTATAATGTGGAATATGAGTATCTTAATTTATATTATACATAATATTGAGATAATCTAATTCCAAGAGCCTGTGAGTAAAGGTGAGTCGCTAATGGAACAACTTTACAGAAAATTCACTATAGTGGGTGACTGATTATCATTATAATGTTTTCTTAATTATTTAGGGATATGTGTACCCTTTTTTATTTTTTATAATTCCAATTTAATTATATAAACTAGATATATCTATCTCATATTAATAAATAACTACAAAAGGTGTTATATTGTACCTTACCTATATTTTATTTTCATTTTAGGCCATATTGTACATTTTTATTGGATTAATCTCTTTTTCAAGATTAGGGAATAATACCAAACTAAATCATTAATCCATCCAAAAAGTAATTTTCAAATATCAATTATTGTATATAATTTTATGAAACAATTAAAAAAAATTTCTAATTGGGTCATGGATAAATTCTTTAATTTTTAAAATCCATTCAAATAATAAATAAAAAAAATATATTGAGTGAAATTGATTTAATAATGGAGTTATAAAAACAATTAAAAATGTAAAGCATAAATTTAAAGGTGAAAATACATAATATATAACTGTTTGATCAAACCAAAAACCAAAAATATTTCCCTCCCATGAAAATTCATATATTCCAAAAAAAAATCCACTTTTAAATCAAATGTGTTAAATATTACATGATTTATTTCAAAGTGAAATTGATCATGTCACTTTCAACCATCATTTTTCTAAATTTATTATTCTCTTACATTAAATTTGTTTCAAATTTAGTTATTAACCAATCCAACAAGTCAAAACCTACCATACAACTGATCATTCATCATTAAAGACTGAAATATTTTAAAAATCATTCCTATATCAAAATTATACATGTCATATCATTGGATTAGTTAAATATTAAATCTCTAAAATAGAGAGAAAGAGGCTTGTACATATCATTACATTTTAAAGGAATTTAATTTGGAAATAATGTTAGTGGATTTATTTTGAAAAAAAATATGGTTTTAAGTAAGGGGTATTTCTTATAGAATATAATGCATGATCTATCATTGAAAATTTTAGATGATTACAAACTCAATGATCCCAAATACGAATCACCAAAATCAATTTATCCTTTTATAAGATAAGTCCCAAGTCATATTAAATAATGTAAAATGAAATAATTCCCCCATTTAAAAATTTTATATTCATTTTTTTATTTTAGTTTTTTAGGGATATATAAAAAATAATATATATTTAATAAAAAATGATGCATTCCCTTAGTGGTTGATTCATATCACTATTCTTATAAATGTGTGTAATTGAAAACTCATTCACATAATTTATTTATTTTTCTTAAAGATGAATGAAATGAAATAAAATGAAATATAAAAAACTTTTAGACTATCCATAAAATTTAATTTCAACCCCACATTCTCATACAATATAAATCACCATTAAAAAAATATGTAAAACAACATGATTCCCCACACTCACTGTGAAACATGTTCATTAAATTTATATAAGTGTAATAGATGGTAGGAAAAATGGACTTGTAATATTTCTACATATATTCATTCTCATAGATTCTAGTGTATTCAAAGGGACAATTTATAGGTAGGTTTCACGAGTGGATAAAAATAGTGGTTTAATATCAAAGAAATACAACAATCAAATTTTACAATTCCTCATTCCCAAACATTTTAATAAAGTATCAATTCATGTTCTAGGTAAAAAAAACCCATATGTGTTAACTCAATAATAGTGGGAATTAGGAAGTATTTGAAAAAATCTATTTCGAGAACCTCTTAGGCTACTAAAAATTAATATTTGTTAGTTCTAATGAGGTCGAGGATTCAAAAAAGATTTAAAATTTAATAAGTGTCTAAAATATATTAAATGATTCCATAACAAAACTCGCATGAATTTTACTTTAAAAAAATAATTATTTTCATCATTATTAACTCAATATTTTAAAATTATTTTTGATATTCTATTTAAGTGAAATTTTTATACTCAAATTAAAAAAAATAAAAATATTGAAAAATATATTTAAATTAACATTTTATTTTTTTCTCATTTTTGGTTTTTTATATGGATTTATGTTTTTTTAAAACTCAATTCTAAACTAAATTATATCACCCCCCAATAAAAAAATTACATTTTACTCATTATTATAAATTTTATAAATAGATAACTGGACAATATTTGAGTGTGTGGAAAACTTAATAAGTGGTTCCATTATTGGAATCCATTAGTTTGATTTCCTCCACTAGATGCATTGGGAAATCATCATAATGTTCTTTAAGATTCTACCAATAATAAATAATATTGTATCCACTCTACTCGTGAAAAAACTATATTACACCAAAATAATTAACGTACTAATGAAATAAAGTCTGAGACATCAATATTTAATATTATATTGGTTTATCTGTTAACTTCATACACATATCTATTGTCTTGGAAAGAGGAAGAGGGTACTACTCGGCTTAAGTGACATCCCTAAGAAACCAATAGATGGAAATAAATTCCAAGTTATTCACATTATATTTAAAAAAATCATTTTAAATATGGAAAAAAACAAAACAATATAACTATAAACAACAAACCCTTTATCTGATGCATGATTATAAAAATACAACATAAGATAATCACACAAATACCATATCAGACTACCAAGTAGAAATCAAGTGAAAACATCCAATGTACAAAATAAAACAAACACAAAGGAACCGTAGACATCAACTCAGCATCTCCCAACCTACTCCATGCTCCAACTCAATAATAAATGACCTTGGTATCATGAAGCATCACTAAAGAACTATGTTATATTTCCTTTACGAATGTCCTGACATATAACATATCCCAATACAACTTAGTACCCAAGAAGGGGATGAGTATAAAATATAGTTGAATATCCGCAATGATTTACCAACTCATTCCACTAGGATAAAACTTGTTAGAATATTTTATAAAATATTTATTCAATGGAAATAGTTTATAAAAAATACACAAAAAAGTTTTTCCAATGTAATAAAAAATAGTCCACCACATTAATTTTTTAAGAAATACAACAATAATGACTTTAAAACATTTCTTAATTTATTTATTTTTCATATATTTTCCCATTTCCACACACATCTAGAATAAGAAAACATGATTGGAGTTACCATTGACGGTTTAACATCACATCTATACTCGATCCCATTGATGATGGTATTTCACAACCCATATCCATCCAATTCAACTCATTCCCACCATTATTCCCAAATGACATCAACCCATTTCAATAAATCATTTATTTCCTTTCAAATATGATAATAAAATAATTTAAATTAATAAAACCAACAATAATTTTAAAATATTTACTTTAAAATTATAAACCTCATGTATTTTTCTAAAATCTTCCAATTCTGATGATTTCAAAAAAACAAAATTCAAACAATAATTTCCATCAAATCACACCGTGATTTCCAAAACAATATATATAACTTTAGTTAATTTGAATACATTTTTGTTATTATATTCAAGTGGAATTGAGAAATAATCTACCAACCTCACAAAATTTGGTGAAAATAAAAATAGAACAATAACGTCAAAAACAAACCTTCGATATTCTATATCCTAACATAGATCTTCTTCCCATAAACTAATTCAACATGGTATCATCAATAAATCCAAAAAACAACATTTAACAATCCCTAGAATATTATATGTGAGGTTCCATGAGATAGAAGAATAATAAAACTAAGAAAAAGGATTACAAATGAGCACTTACCAGTTGATCAAAATCTCTAATGGACTTTGGATAACATAAAACGTGATCTATGATCAATGGGAGTCACCTATCAATCCTTGGAAGGAAAATAAATTACTATTATGGGAGTATTATGAATTTTTTTAAAGAGATGAGTAAAATTAGATCAAAAGATTATGGATCTTGTTTTTCATGGTTCATAGTTCGGGTGCATGGTTAGAAATATTGTGAACTAATCATGCATTATTAATAGTTCCATTACACACCATGCATAGATGGGTCACATGTTTTAAAAATCAATGCACTAAGCATGTGTTCCTCTATAGTCTCAACGTGCATAATTTCTCTTAGAAATATACGGGGTTTGGCCAAAACATGTACCATCTGTGTGGTTGGCCACTACTTACTGTTCTCCTGTACATGGTTTCCAAGAGGTGTTTCAAGGTTTCTATTAAAAGTTATCAAACCATTAACCTTAAAAAAATCATCCAAAGAATAATTAAAATCCTCTAAACCTCCCAATACATAAACTGAAAATTATATATACCTAAAGTGAATAAATAATGGTTCATGTAACTAAAAATAGTGATGCTAAATTTTCCCTTCCATTGGTATTTACATACCCATAATGTTTGAAACTATCACAACCTTGGAAGACTTCTATCCATTAATCCAACATTTCCTTTTCATTTTCTCACCTTTCTTCTTTAATTCATCCATGCTTCCATAAAACCCTCTCGAGGATGATGATTTTCCCATGAAAGATATTATTATTTCTATTAAAAATTTATACCTTCACATGATCCAATGTATCATTAGACTCTAAGTTAATGTAATCGGATCAAATCACATGGTAAGGATCAAGTTGATACTTATTAAATTTATATACACGAAACAAATTATGAACTAAACTAAACCATAGTGGGAAATCTAAATGATATTCCATATCACCAACCTATTCAGGAAAATAAAAATTTCCTATATATTGAAGATATAACATTCCATGCTTACGAAAACATTGATTCCCAATTATTAGTGTGATTATCATGAATATAATAGCATTTACTAAAATTAAAACCTCCATAAAAATGATATGTATACAATTTTGGATGACTCTTAGCTAGCTCCATTCTCATTCTAATAAATTAAATCTTCTCTATTGTCTCTTTCACAACACTTTCTTCAATATGTCATGTTTCAATTATTTCCACCCAAAAAAGTGGATAATGAGATGGAATCCCATACAATTATTCAAAATGATCCATAGGTATGAAGACCTGATTACTATTGTTGTATAAGTAATGGTATCTGATCCTCCCATGCGAAACCAAAATCTATTACATAATCCATAAGCATGTCCTCCAATTTTTTTATCATTATTTTGGATTTTCCATCTATTTCAGGATGATACAACATTCTCATATTCAACTGATTCCCATAGTATGGTTGTAATGATTTCAAAAAACAAGATGTAAACCTCTTATCTAAGTATGATTCTATGAAAACTAGTATTTCATTCCATTATACCACTTCACATATGTAGTTTTTTTTAAATTAATCCATCTTTTTGGATTCACAAATATGTATTAAATGGACCGACATAGTTATTCGATATCCCATCACCCATATGGCATCATGTTTTCAAACCATCCTTTATAGACCTATTATAAAAACCATACCTATCTTTTCCCATTTACACATGGAAATTACTATAGAGTGTAGCATACCTACAGGACGCTGGTGCTCTTCCTTTTCCTACCAATAGTTGAGTAAACACAAAAAAACTCATCCACTTTTATTTTGACTATAACCCATAAAAAATTGATTTCATTTGCATATACATCTTTTTTATTTCAAGATAAATAGCCCATCTCAAATGGTATCAATCAAGCCGAAGGTATGACTATTCGATACCAAAACTAGAAAAGTGATATATTTTTAATATTACATCCATAAATAGTCTCACCACTATTTAGTTTTGATCTCATATAGTTAAATTCATAATCAAATTTCGGTTCCTCCCTAACATTCTCAACTAAATCAAGAACAAAATAAAATTGAAATAAAACTACAATGCTACAAAGGTATTAACAATCCAAGTGCATGTAATCTATAAAAAAATTTGAAACCATTTATTTTTAGAATCATTCTCTAACTAAATATATGTAATTCCTCTTAATTCATCTTCCACGGAGTACAATTTTTATATTTTATACATTAAGTCAAAGTGAAAAATTTTCAAATACTCCATCTATATTATTTGTCACAAATTGAAATATAATTTTTATAAATTTTGTTTCAATATTTTAATCTTGATAAACACAATAAATTTCTCACCAAATAGGTAATGATTTCATGTATTCAAACAAAGGACCATAGAATCTAAAAATAAATTGTGTGTTTGATAGTTCTTCTAATGAACTGTAACTGTTGTGAGACATACGAAACAACATGATCACTCTACAAGATAACACACCCCATCCTATATCCTAAAGCATCATAATACACCACATACCTTGGTCCTCATTCTAGAAACATTAAGATAGGTGCTGATGCAAGGAAATGTTTAAGTGCTTCAAAATTATTCTGGAATTCATCATTACATTGAAATGGATCATTTTTCCTTATCAAATTTCTCATTGGTGAATGTAGTAATTAATGTTCAGGAAAAAAACATAGATAATTAACATCCACACTAAGTAAAACACACATCTTAAAGAAAATATTTGTCACATTCAATGATATCACAACCTCTATCTATTATATATCCACAAAACACCTTTTCATAGATTTCATGTCCATGTAAGCATACCTCTTGTATCCTAAAATCAAACATTGAATGTTTTGAATAAAAATAATGATCCTAAAATATACCCAACACTATCTCAATTTTTTTATCATTCTCATTCTTTGTCATATTATACAAAAAATAAATCATCCAAAAACATCACAACAAATGAATATTGATACAAATTAAATATCCAATTCATCAATTCTATTAAGATAACTGGTGAATTAGTTATACTTAAATGCATAAAAAATACACTTAATGGTCATATGTACTTCTAAATGTTTTATTTGGAATATATTTTTTCTTTCCTCTTAGTTGGTGATATCACAAATGCTAGTGATTTTTATAGAACCACTAGGCTCCTCTCAATTAATCAAACATTTCATCAACGTGTGGAAGAATATTTTAATTTTTTATCATAATTTAATTAAGATTATGATAATCTATAAAAATCCAAAGTGTTAAATCCAAAATTTTCAGGAACAAAATTTTTCTTTCCCATAGATACATACTAGGCCAAATGAAACCATTTATATCTAAATCGACTAACTAGACTTTCAATTCCATTAATTTTATTGGTTACATTAAATAAAATAGAATAAAGATTGTATTGGTCCCTGGTAAGATATGAATAATAAAATACATTTTTATTATGGGTGGAACCTTGATAAATTATCATGAAATGCATTTGGAAACTTTTCAATAAATATTTTGGAAAATAAATATTATGGATATCTTCTTTAGATTCCAAGGTCAAAGAACCCTACTGGTATGAGGTAGTTCTAACATTCAATGCCGAAAATTCTACTTGACTTTACATCACACTTCAATATTCTCAAAAACGATACTCAATTCTATCTACAATTTTTGAACTAACCCTTATGGTATAACAGTCTATGTGAGGTTTAAACATTATTAACTAATAAATTCCCTAGATTAAGTCTATGAAATCCATCTCAAGCATAGATAAATCCAAAATCAAATCAACCCATTTGATAGTTATAGAACATTCCTTTCACATAATGAATCATAATTCTTTTTAGGCAATAAATGTTTGATGTTTTAAAATAGAAGGCTTCATGTCAACATGAAAACCCATAAGATAAAAAACCATTAATTAATAAATGATTGGTACATTCCCTTATTGGAAAATCCTGAATACATGTGTAATTGTAAATAATAATACCTCTAAACATATAAGGTCTCGATTAAAAATTTCTCGGTCACCTTCCCATCCTCATATAATTTATTACATTCCACACTTTTCCCTTTATTACCCTATTGAGATTGAAATAGTTGAGGAGTCATGGTATTCCCAAATTCACCATGAATTTATTTTTTTTCAAATGAGAGCTATTATTTTACACTTATCTAGTCAGACTATATGATTACTAAGAAGAATAAGATGTGTCCCAATCAAAATACATTGGAGCACTATGAAAATAGCACTGTGTATTGCCTATTTTGTTAAAATTATGACATGCTCAAGGTGGTGTCATACAATCTCACCTGATGTGATTTAGAGAACCACATTTAAAACAATATGGTTTTCAATTTTTTTAGGAGGGAGATTCAATGATATTTCCTTATAGTTCTATTTTATACCCCCACCATGGAAATAAGATTCCCTCTTCTACTAATTCCAAGCATTATAATGCCCACGAGTTCCCCGAGGTATTAGTATTCTACCCACGATTTTTTATCTTACGATATCTCTTTCATCCATTATTTATCTATTGACCATCCCAATATCATTTGATATAAAAAGCCTGAAAATTATTGAGAAAATATATGACCCCAACCATGATTAAAAAATGGGTTCCTTTAAGGACATAATGCATCAACATGAGTTGAAAGTAGACTAAAATCATAAATTTAGCTTCATACTCTATACCTATAAGGTTCTCTTGATTCAAACTAAATAATTTTGTTGTTAGTTCAATTTGAAAAGTACGAGGATAGAATTTTTTGTAAAATAATTACCCAAAATACTCACATTAAATGAATTGGTCTGATTTATCCTATTCTTATAATCTCCACCACAACATGTAAGATCTTACAATATATAAGTTGCCAACTTCAACTTTATATGAACTGTTCTGCCAAAAAAATTGATGGTTCAATTCATTCTATTTATCCACACTTCTAGTATTACTAGTTCTAAATCACCCTGAATGATATGAGGATTCTAATTTTGGAAGTAAATCTAGTGATACAATTACAATAGTTTATTATTTATATTCCCCTTTTTAATTTCCTAAAAAACCTAAAAAGTAATTCAGACCACCTATTGGTTCTTGGATGACTTAGGTGCAATTGAATTCTCAACAACCACTTCTAGTTGGTTTCTATAGTGCCTTCCCAATGCCATTATCTGTAACAAAAAAACACCACTTTAGTCTCACTCAATTATAACTGAAGGCATATAAATATCAAATTTACCACATCAAATATATAATAAAAATCCATTACAAAATTCAGTAATTTTCTATTTCAACCCATTTTTGAAAATATCACCATGAATCTTTAAAATAAAACCATTGTAGTATTTTCAAAAATCAACACATTTATCCAAAAAAATAAATTATTACACAAAATGAATTATGTGCTCAAAGTGGAAATTAATTAATATCCGCACATTTCTTGATCAACTCCTCGTACAAGCCCATAACGATTAGATGGAATCTTCAAGGAGTATCTTAATACACTCAAGTACCCAAAATAATAGGTAACATGAAGTTAAATATAAATACGTCAACTATGCCTTTTTGTGATTTAAATTTCATGTTCTGATTATCCTATCTCATTTCTACCATCCCAACTCATGGACTAAATAATAATGAACTCCAGGACCAATAATAATGATACCATTTCTAATATCCTTCATATCCCACGTTTTTTTGGGAAATAGAGGAGGTTGTTGCTAGCCTTATGTGGCATCCCCAAGACACTAAATGTGGGAAATAAATTCCAATTATTTTATAAAACATTAGGGGACAACTTTTCTATTGAATATTAAAAAACAAAAACAAGATAACCATAATCATCCAGTCCTCTATATGATTCATGATTACAAAAAACACAAAATGACAACAAAAAAACCATATCATATATCAAAGGAGAAACCATGTGAAAAAATACAAGGAAACAATGAAAAAAAAACTCAAAAACCCTAAATAAATCCACTTAGAAACTCCAAACCCACTCTATGATCAAACTAAAAAATCCATTTTCATGGTATCAAAATAATCACTAATAAACTGGGATAACTTTACTTTACATATTTTATGATATATCACACCTGAAAATTTACCATATTTTCCATGTGTGGGGTGAGTATAAAAATCAGTAAAATTTCAAAAAAAAAATCCCAACTCATTCTTATAGGATAAAATAGGTTATCATATTTTATAAAACATTTAATGAAATGAAAATATTTTATAAAAAAATCCTTAAATATGTTTTTCAAGGTAAATATCAATAATAAATTTCAATTATTTTTCATGAAATTCTTCAACAAATCCTTTAAAATATTCCCCATTTTTTGATTTGGAATATTATTTTCCATGTAAAAAAGACATCCACAACACACACAAGCATAATTTTACCATTGATGGTGAAACATCACGTTCATACTCCATTCCTTTAATGGTGTTACTTCCCAACCATTATCCATCATATTCTACTCATTCCAAGCCGTTATTCTAAAATCATTTCAAATAATTTCTATAAAGTAATTTCTTACCTTTAAAATAATTTCAAAAAAATATTTTTCTTTCATAAGCCTACCATAATTTTAAAAATTCCCATTTTAAATTATAAACAATGATTTTTTCTAAAAATTCATCTAATTTCCCTGATTTCAAAGACCACAAATAAAATGAAAAATTATATAAAATCACACCATGGTTTAGACCAAAATTTCCATCATGTTAATAAATTTGTTATCAATCCTTCATGTTATAATCATGTGGAATCAAGAGAGATGCCACCTACCTCAAAATTATTGGTAAAACAAATAATTGCATTGCAACATGAAAACAAAGGCTTAGATCATCTAGATGTAAATAAAGATCTTGTTCACTTTAACTAATTCAATATGTTCTCATCATGAAATACAATAATGAATCCATATTTATTCCCAAAATATTATTTCTAAGGTTATATGAGATATTAGTAGAAGATATATAATTTAAATGATGATTCCCAAGAAGAAATCAATGAATCTATATCTCCAACAGAATTTAGATCACATAAAATATGACCCCTTATTAAATATAAATTCATCCCAAACCTTAAGAGAAAAAGTAATATGTTTTATGGGAGTATTACGGGAAACCTGAGTTATTGAGAATCTAAACCGAATTAGATGTTTAAATTTTGGGTCTGATTTTTAATAGATCACATTAAGGGTGCATTGTTAGTCAACCTGTATGCTGACTCTACATCACCTACTGTCCCAAACAACACCTTGCATGATTAGATCACACCTTTTTACAAACCATGCACGAACCCGGTGTTTCCACTCTTTATCGAAGTGCAAAGCATCTCTTAGTCATCCATACGATTTGGACAAAATGTGTTCTAGCCTACTACTTATTATTTTCACTTGCATAATTTTTTGGATATGTTTCATGGTTTTTACAGAATGTTCTGAAACTATGAACCTACATAACAGCATACAAATCATTCCAATACTCTTATGAAACTCCCATAACATAACCAAAACATTATTTATACTTAAGATAGATAAATAAATTGTTGTTTACCAAGAACTATGGTGCTATAATCTTTTTTTTTTGGAATAGTTTATGAGGACCTCCTAAAAAATCTGAGACATCCACTGATGAGACATTGATTAATGGGAATCCCCTTTCTTTTTGGTATATATTAAATATTTCATATATAATTCACACAACATTTCTGAACACTCCAAAATATTTCAATTCCTATATTAAAATACATTTTAGAGTTTCATAATAAATTTTTTTATAGCCCAATATGTATGATGTTTCACATATATAAAGAGGTGAAATTATCTTCTAAAGATAATATTATATGGTGAAATTTTGAGAGGGGTTTTCAATGATATATGGTATGTTTAGATTTCATAATATAAGAACAAACCACAAAAATTCATGTAGGTTTATACCATTTCTTCCATGATTTTTTAGAATCACGATTTGAAATTTTCTCCTTGTCCATTAGTTTAGGGGTGAAATTTATTGAAGTATTTATGGATAACACTATAGGTAGAGAGTATGATTCCCATGTTTTTATTACTAATTAGAGTACCATGATCCATAATGGTAAACCTTAACAAATAAAACCTGCTGAAAATATGATATCTCATACATTCAAAAACCACTCAAGACATAATTGTCCAAGTTTCCATTGAATTCACACACATATATTCATAATAAATAAGAAATCAGATATAGATGAATCTAAAATTAATTTGGGATATAACCTTTAATGTTAATATCTCATTAATAAAATATCTTATACAAATTTATTTTAGGGGGTATTTCATTGCATTAAGACATATTCCCTAGTAATTGACATAATGTACCTGAAAAAAAACTGATTGGAATATTTTTACATTATTTCAAAATAATGTCCAGAGTGATAGACCTATTAATCTATAAGTTTAGACCCAATGTTCCCCCAAGAGATATTATGTAGAAAAATATTAAAATATATGGTAACTCATGGTCAGTTATATTCCACAGTATTCCATAGTCAATAAATTTCTTATACAATTATGGGTTAACACAAAGGTACCACCATGATTTATGCATTAGACTCTATGATTGTACAACTTCATAATAAGTGGGTGACCTAAATAATTGGAAAAAATCACAATAATAACTTACTAAGTGGTGATTCCCACTATATAACAATGATGATCATTAGATAAAAATTGTCCAATTAATATTGATGAGAAAACATTGAGGTCTAATGGTGGGGAATTTATATTAATGTGATCATCTACCAAATTTTATACTCGTTTACTATCTTGAATATCTACATAAAAACCTAGGTGAGGAACATAAAATATATGATGTGGGTATTATCCTTGAGTTTATTTATAAGAAATGGAAGAGAATCATGACTATAAAACATAACAAATTAATACCCAAGTAAATATGAAATGAGTATTTCCTTGGAAAAACTAAAAGAAACTAATTTTTGTGGTGGTGAAGATTTATAAGGAAGGGTCTAGGGTATGTTTTTCATATTCAATGAAAGAAGGAGCCCTATCAACACATTTTTATAAAACAATAAAAACATCAAAGTTGGTGGCATCACAAATAAATTTACATTGAAAATCTCATCTGTGTGGTTAGATCATGGTGGGTTAAGTGAGATAATTATTTAGTAAGTAAAGATATTCCAAAAATTCATTATCAATAATGAAATAAAAAAATTATTGTAATGGTAATTTAATGGGGAATGAGATCTTACTAAATTCTGTAATAAATTTATATTAAAAAAATTAAGATCCAATAAAAACAAACCTGGTGAAAATATTTAAGATAAAAGAGGGATTGATTTTTTTTCAATTTAACAAATTGAATTCCAAAACTCAAAATGATATTAAAAGAGATATCCCCCATTAAAAAATAAATGTTACTTTATCAAAATTTAAAATAATATATTTTTAATGAAATTATGGACGATAATACCTATATGTTCCCAAAAAATCCTATTGAATTTCCATAACAAATATAATAATCCATGAAACTATCCATGAAATTATCATGGTACATTGAAAAATAATATTCAATATATAATTCTAAAAATTACACTTATTCATACATACCACCAAATAGAATCCTTTTTTAGGAATTTATTTTAAAAAATGGTAGGTATTTGTTTTCTTTTCTTAATCATCAGGGGCTATATAGATTTTTAAATAACCCCAATACACATCAATAATGTTATAATGATATTCATCAGCCAATATTTTTAACATCAATTCAATCACATGATGATTGAATAGGTATTTTTGAATAGATTGGTTAAGGTAATAACAGTCAATATAGACTTAGTAATAATTTTGAGCCTATGATACAACCAATTCATTAAAATTATTTAATGTTACTGTTATTCCACTTATCATTGGAGTATTTTTCACTACAACGACCCATTTTGTATCACATAAGGGATTTATAGTCCTATTAAAAGTTAAATTTGAACATTATTTTTAACACTTATTGGATGGGGGATTTAACATGTATTGATCATTTATTGAGGGATTATCATCATATTATTAAATTATGTGATGAATTAAAAAATATAGGATAATCCCACATATATAAGACAATATCCTGTCAATATCATTTTTATAATCTCTTTTACAATCTCACTATCTCAATCCATTCCTAATATAGAAGTTATTAGTAATAATAATGGAAAAAGTTTAAGGACCCTCATGTAAGTAATATTTATAAATAGATTGAAGTCATTTTAATTCCAAAACCTGTGATTTTGGGAATAAGGGAATGGATTGGGGTGATATAATGAACTAGAAACATTACCTTATTAATTAATTAAAATTAGTTAAAATATATCATTATAATACTTTCACTAGATCATTTGGGAATAGTGTTTTAGATAAATAATGTAAAATATTGACAATATAACCCATCTCTCGTTCAATTAACTAACTTGTTTCCCACTATAATAAAAACATCCTAATACATAAAAGTATTCATCATATAAAAAAATTTCTTCACATAATTTACACTTCTATGCACATCATACCTATTAATTTTTTATAAAACCTATGGAAATAGAAATATAAGAACGGGTTGAACATAAATTCTCATTAAGGGTAAACATGAGAAAAAAAATCAGATACCATATGTGGACCTGACAAGGAGAGATGGGTATAATGAAGATATATATGATTATTATTCCCAATAAATAATAGATCATAAATAATAGAGAAAGGCATGGCATTCCATAAAAGTTTTGAATACCATAGAAAAGTGACATAAACATGGAATGTAACATAAACCAAACATTAAAAGGTGTCACAATAAGAAAATAAACATTTATATATGGAACGATCCTAAGAATAGTAAAATATTGGGATAGAATTCATTATTGTATAACTTGAATGAACAAAATCATTTTTTTTATTCCTTAAAATGTTAATATACCCTTTATTCACAAACATATTTGAAAAAACTCATTATTTCAACACCGAACTATCCCATAAAATATCATTTTAATTAGACTAATTGGAGAGAAAAATATGAACCCACCCATTTTTATCCTTTCATATGTTTTTTTGTAACATATCAATCATATCATAAATGGCCAATTGATGAAAATGGTTTCCAAATCCCATTAAAATGGAATAAAATATAAAAACATTCATAATTCATTCAATAATCATAATATGATATACCCTATAGAGATAAATTATTATCCAACAATATTTAATAATATTGTTAGTATCAACCCTTCAATCATGATAATATGTAGTATTCTTTTATACATTATAGATAATGTTAATAATTTTCCCAATCAATTGAGGTATATATATCTTGGTGAACACCCTTTAATCAAAGGAATAAAAAATGAGGTAATCATAGAGGAAATGAATTGGATAAAAAAGTATTATTATACCATTAAGATGATTAGTAAAGAAAATAGAAGTGAATTACCATTTCTCTTATACAGTTTTCATGATTATCATTCATAAAATTATAGGTAATGAATCATCCATTAGATAAAGAAAACATTTAGAGTAGTCATAGTGTTTTTGTTTGAAAACCATCATTAAAATGATCCATTTTCTGTGAAAATGATTTTAAATAAAACTCATATAATAATTGAAAAATAATTTAGTTTAGTGAACCCAGAATCATGATAATTAAGGTTCATATTTATATAAAATCATTTTTGGAAAATTTTTTATAACGAAGCAACTTTTCATATTTTTTAATAAAACTCTATGAAAAAAAATCATGAGTTCATTTTGAAAATTCATCTTTAAACTAGGTGGAATAAAATAATTTGAGATATATTTTTACATTAACTTTTATGAAATATCCAATAAAATATTCCTGACAAAGACTTAAAGTATGTATTCATAAAATTGGAGTAGATGATACAAAACATATCCATGATATGTAAAACAATTTAATATTTTCAACAAATTTATTAAAACCCAGGATAAAAATAAGGAAAATTTTAACTTGATTGAGGGTAATGATAATTAAGAGGAATAATTAAAATAATACATATTTCAGTTCCCAAAAATATTGTAAAACATTGTAAGGAAGAAAAATTTAGAAGACGATGGCAAAGATCCATTTGAAATTGTATTCTTATAACAAGAAAAAATTATTAGACAAGTTATTTATTCAAAGAATATGATAATGATGACACAAATTTACATACCATATGTTAAGAAAAATTAAAATTAGAAAAAATAAATGAAGGACAAAATGGGATTTCATGATCAGAACCATGAAGAAAATATATTTCTCAATGATAATGAATTTGGTTCGGGAAATATCGTATGGATTGAGTAATATTTTTATCCAAAAAACTAATGAATGTTAAAGAGCTTGAAAGTATACTATACATTACATTAATTAAATAAAATTCATGATATAAAATAATAAATTGGTTGCATATACACCATATCTAAGTAAATTGAAGCATAAAAAGAATCGTATATTAGTAAATTATAATTTATACCAAGATACCCGATTTAGGTAACATAATATTTTAGGAAAAAATCATTTGATATTAAAGTAATTATAAATAATTGTACTACCTGATAATTTTAGGAGTAAATTTAATAAAAAAATTCTTCATATATAATGAATTAAATATGGATAGATAGAGATCAATAATAATTTTTTGAACATAAAAGAAGAAAATTGAGATTTAATAACCCATTAACATGGTTCGGAATCACTTTCTACATGAAACATAATTCCAAAATAATCAAATTATTTTATTAAGAAATCCTATTATGAAACTCATTCAATTATATTTCAATTACTATGTAACATTTTGTAACATATCTTATTAAATATATTGTTTTTTCTTATGTTGGATATTTAAGGTGGGTTAGTCAATTTTAACATACCTAACTTGGTATTATTACTATAGTAAATTATGTTGTATTATAACATAAAGAAATACAAAATTATAGGTATTTTTTACCTTTATTAGTTTATTAGAATAATTTTTTTTAAACTACATAGGGTTTTGTTAAACTAAATTAGAATAGAGAAGGTACTTTAACAAGTTTACTTTAGGTACTATATATGTTCTTGTTAAAAGAACTTAGATTAAGAAAGGTACTTTGAAAAACTCATTTAAGGTAGTTATTTCTAATATGGCTATTTATTATTAATAATTATAAAATATCAAATATTATCTTTATATAATTTTACAAGTTTTATAATAATAAATTATTTAACTAAAATTTATTTGAAGACATTCATTATAGGTATTAATGGAAAACACATCATGCCACTTTGTGGAGGTGGATGTTTATATAGACACACATATGATGTTTTTTTTAAAATATTATGAGTTAAAATAAGTAAGTTTTTTTATATTAATATAAAAAACATATTTACAATAATTATAATTATGAAATTTTATTATTATTATGAGGAAATTTTTAGAAGAAAACTATTATGGAGAAAATGATAATTGATAACTAATAATCAATTTTATCTGTTGATATTTCTCTTGAAAGACTAATTGAAAATGATTTTTTTAGGATAAGATATGATGACATGGCTATTCGGTTCAAGAAATTGACATCTCATTGTATTTAATTTCAATGGGGTTCATGTAATTTTTGGTGTGAAATTTTAACTTGGAGAAGTTGGAAGTGATCCACTTTTATTATTGAAGAATATATATATTTTTATTACACCTATTTTTTAAAAAATATTTAATGACACTATTCAAGGGTGAATGGTTCCAAATTACATAAATAACGGAGTGTGGGTTCCGATAATGTCTATAAATCCTACACCACCCATTTACCACGAGTTTTAAACAAGTTATAATCCTTTTATTACTTAATTTTTTAATTTTACCTTTTCGATTTTTAGCTTGGTAACTTTTTCTTCTATTTTTTATATTTTATTAAAAAGATTATATGTTAAACCGTATTAAAAAATATGTATTTCATAAAATATATTTAGACACGATTTAGTTTATTAATTTTATAGATAAGATAAAATTGAATTCTAATTCATAACATTTAATATAAAAATTTTTTTTGTAAAAAATGTTATTTTCACTATTATGTATTCTAAATCATAATTTTATTGGATTTAAAATTTAATTTCTACTAATATATTAACATTTTGGTTTAAAATTTACATAAAATTTCTTTTTTTATAATATATCATTATATTATTTCAGATATATAGTACACAATATTAATAATAACAATCATTGAAAATAACACTTTTATTATTTTCATAGTCTATAACTTTTATCTATTTATCCATTCATTTATAACCAAAAATGAGATTATCCATATTAAATAATACAATAATGTTGATCTAAATTAAAAAATAAATTTTACTTATTTTATGTCTATTTATGATGACATATAATTTTGAATATAAGTGATTGAAATACGTTTTTAGAGTAAAATATCACTTATGTTTCCAAAAACATTACTCATGGGTTTAATAAAGTCTACATAATATTTAAAAATTATTTATTTTACATTGTAGATATATTTTTTTATATAAAATGATTCAAAAAAATTTAACCCATTTTCGTATTATGATAAATTCATAAATCTGGTGGTATTAGAAAAATATTTATTTCTTACCATTCCGATAATATTTAATTATTTTAGAATGATCATAAAATTCAATAGTAACAAAATCATAAAGTTTTTTATTAAAAAAGGTGTATATTTTGTTATATGCATGTTTTAAATTTTATCAATTTATTGTATAAATGAAAATTCAATATCTCAAAATACATTTTTATTATGAAATGTTCTTTCTAATCATTAATTTTCATTAATCATATTTCATTTAAATTTATAAATAAATTAATTTTTAAATATTAGTTAATAATTCTATTTATTAACTATTTTAACAAGCATTTATTTTTGATAAATTTATTTTATAAAGTTAATATACAAATATGTTATTTAATGTTTCTTTCAAAGACAACCTTTTTGAAATATTAATCAATGTAAAATAATAATGTGTATTTAATTTAGTTGATTACTCTATTTTGAAAAAAAATGTTCAAATTATTCATAAAATTTTAGTATGTTTGGTTCTTTTTAGTTGGGTGTTTTTTTAGTTCAATGTTTTATGTGATACAATTTCTCAAAGACAATATTAATTTAGATTATTCGAAATTTCAAGTGGTTAAATTCTATACCCTCAATGAAATTTCATCCTTGAAATTATTATTATTACTCACTGATGAATGTAGGTGAGTGTATTCATAACATATTTATCATTTTCAATGTGATATCTAATATTATTTATACCTTAATCACTCAGACTATATGATTTTACAAATCATTGTTTCATAAATATTTACCATTTATACAATCATTTACTCTAGTATTTATAAAACCTAATCCAATATTGTCTTTTTCATACCTTTAAAAGAACCATTTGAATCTCCATGAAATTACACCATATAA
Organism: Viscum album; assembly: GCA_963277665.1. Lineage (NCBI taxonomy): Eukaryota > Viridiplantae > Streptophyta > Magnoliopsida > Santalales > Viscaceae > Viscum > Viscum album. Next base: position 1,593,841,533 of record OY728126.1, read on the forward strand.
AAATAAAATATTGCACCAAAAATTAACCACTATCTTTAAAACTAAATTGTATTAACCACATGTCTATAAATTCACACACTAGTCAATATATATCATAATAAAATATGATATGAAATTCACCGAAAATATCATGGATCAATTTGTTATTAAATAAATAATCAATTCCAAGGATATAAATACTATATAATTAATTTTATAAAAATAAATCTTATCATTATTACCTCATCATCCAGATTATTTTAAACAAAAGAGTTATACATACCTTAATAACTTATTCTTCAATAACATTTCTAAAAAATATATCCATTTTGTTAAATAACTTTTCAATGTTATTGATACCATTTAATTAGTGTTTCTAATCATTTAATGAAAAACTAATGATGAAATGACATAAACTATTTCACACAATCATATAAACATTTATTGGTACCATTTAAGTATTCTATCTTATTCAGTGAAAAGGTAATGTTTTTCCTAGATACATAACATTCACATCCTCATTTATGTGATCCTATTTTAACCAAATACCTGAACCTAGAAATGTTATTATAATATCCAATATATTAATATGAAAACTTCAATAAGAATTTTTCTTCCCCTATCACACCTTATTTTTTATCATGAGATAATTTTAGTTCATCCTATAACTCTTATTGTTTAATCCTTGGTTATCCATGGTCATTTTTCTGTTTGGTTATATAACCTAATTTTTTATCATCATAATGAAAAACTTTATAATGTTTAGTAAAGAGTATATGGTTAACCAATGTGTATCCCATGATAGTTTTTAGCCATTTTTTTAGTCATAGCACAACTCATCATACACCAAAATGAGGATTGAGTTGGTAGTCAATCAACCCTTTTCAATGTTTTTCCCCAAGGTGTATCTATTCCAAAATCACATAAACTATACTATATTATAATGGGGATGTAATTTTGAGGATAAATACACAATATTTGCATTGAATAAACATCATTATGTCATCATATACCAAGACTGATCCCTTACACTTATCCATATGGTTTTCTCTAAATTTATTTTTTCCCAATCAATAAAATAATCAATATTACTTGGGAAATATTAAGGGCTTCCCAGTACCTTTTAAATAATGGTGAACCATAACTTATCAACCCTTAAATTATTATAAATCAATAATTTAGCCTATAAAGTATTCAAAAACCTATATTGATACCATCAATAACACCCTATAGTAATTATCATCTAAATTACCTGAAATTAAATAAAATATTTCATTATAACACATTTCTAAAATCATTGAGGTGCACATTTTTATATAAATAGGGAAACAATTTAATTAAAAAATAATATATTTTTCAACTAATGGAAAATTTTCACATTATATTAGGGATATTATAATGAAACATTGTCTTCAACATCTCCAAAAATTCATTACACAAGATTAAATTATATAAATATCCTACATATTAATTTTCTTCATGAATTGTGGAAAATAGAAAATATGAATGGGGTGACAACAGTTTCTCTATTATGGGAAACATATTGGATACCAATATAAGATAATAAGTAATCATATGAAGAGAATATTTATATAATCAAAGTATATTATATGGTTACACCCAATGAATCATAGATCATAAATAATTTCATAAGGTAAAAAATAATATAAATGTGAGGAATATCATAGAAAAGAAAATTAAATATGTAATTTAACATAGAACAAACTTTTAAGGGTTTCATAACATGAAAATAACTCTAGATACATAAATCATCAATAAGTACTAGAAATATTTTGATAATCCTCATCATTTCCAAACATATGTGAACAAGATCATTATATATGTGCCTAAAAATGTGATTGAACTCCTTAATCCCATTCCTATGTGAATAATATAATTATATATACTTATTACAATCTCAGGTGATATCAACATAAAACAATTTATGGCAGGTAAATATAGTACCCTGCCCATCACCTCCCCTCTAAATTATTTCTATAAGAAATCCATCAAAATATAAATAATCAATGGAATGAAAATGGTTTGCATATCCCATAAAATGGATAAAATAAGGAAAATATTCATAATTCAATCAATCATAAAAACATGATAAATCGATGAAAAATAATAGTGTATATAATTATATTCAATAAGATTATAGGTTAATAACCTTTAATCATGAAAATAGAGCATATTATATTAACACCATTGAGATAATGTGTATTCAATTAAATAAATAAGTTCACTGATCAATTGATATATATGTATCTAAGTGAACACTCTTCAATCAGGGGAATAAAAAATATGACATTCACATAGGAAGGGAATTGAAAGAAAAATTATCGTAATACACCAAAGTTGATTATGAAAGAAAAAAGTACTGATGAATTATTGGTCTTATTCTAGTTTAATGTATCTCATTTCTGAACAAATATATTGAGAATCAATAGGTAGATAAAGAAAACCTTTTGAATAATAATAGACATTTACATTTAAATGAATGAGTAAAATGACCATTTATCAATGAAAATCCTTTTAATAAATAATTATATCATAATAGAAAGATAATTTACATTGTAAAACCAGGAAACATTAGAAATTTGTTTCAAAATTATGGGACCTATTTTCATATGATAACTTCTTAAAAAGATACTTATTTAATTATTTTTATAAAAAATGTTTAAGTATTGGAGTAATTAATTTCTTTTAAAAATACATTTTAAAAAATTTGAAATAAAACATTTGAGATATATTAATACATAATTTATTAATAAATATCTCATAATAGAGTCACGAAAATTACATAATAGTTTTCTAGAGAAAACATGGAGTGGAACATAAGAAATATATCCACAATATTTCATACCTTTTAATATTTTGAAACACAATTATCGAAAATGAACATCACAAGTAGTGAAATAAAATATTCATTTTGATGTTATTCATGATATGTAAAATGATAAAATTAATTAATCTATATTTTCTTCTATTAAATATGGTATAAAATTAGTGGTATGGAAATATGGAAAATATAGGGAAACGTCTGTTTGGAAAGAATGAGAGTTATTCAAACTAACATCAATCATTTATTTTAAAAATGTATTTACTCAAAGAGTATTACTATACTTAAATGAAGTTATAGAACCTATTTATTTTTAAATTAAAATTTTAAATAATAATTGGCTGGGAAAAATTATATTAGAATAACATTACCATGTTGATAATTTAATACACAAGGATAAAGAATTTGAGTAAGGAAATATGTTATGAATCGAGTCACATTTAGCATGAAACCCCATTAATAATAAATAGATTGAAAATGAACATATAATACCATTACTAAAATATAATTCATGATATTTATTAACAAATAGGATGAATATTCATAATATAAATGTTAGTTGATTTATAGAAAAATCATATCTCAAAAAATTGAAAATGAAACAAAAAACCCTTTTATGTAACATAATCAATTCAGTAAAATTGCTATGATAATGAAGTTATCTGGGTTATTTATATAACCCAAAATTAGAAATGTAAATTAAAATAATTATTTTTGTATAATAAATCAAAATTGGATCAATAAAGTATAATAAGAATATATATAACTTGATTGAAGAAAATAGTGTTAGAAGTTACACTTACCTTATTCATGATTCTTTATTATCATGTGACTTAACACTTGAATAATCAAATTAGGTTTAAGAGATAACATATTATGAAACTTATTAAAAAATATTTCAATTACTAATGACTCTTTTTGTTTACTGACTATTTATTTATAATATCATTTTTTGATATGTTGGTTATTTGAAGTGGATTGAGAAATTTCTATGTAACTCCTCTAGTATGATGACCATGGTTAAAGGTGTCGTTGTGTAATATCACAATATAAGAATGTGATGGATTTATATCCATTATTATTATATAATAAAGAAAACTTATACAAGTATTGTTTTTATAAAACGAACGCAAATGCGTAATGGAACTCATATAAGTCCATTTTAGGTAGTTAATTTTATTATAAGAGTTAAATATTAATATAACTTATATAATGTCTGATATAATTCATATATAATATTAATAGTGTTATAAAAAGAATATTTGTATCTTAAATACTTTTTCAAATACATCTATGTTAGGAATTAATGAAAAAAATATTTTCCTTCTTATGGAGGTAGTAGTTCAGACAAACATATGATCATTATTCTTTTGTTTTTATTTACAGATTGGAAAGAATAAAAATACATTATTCCATTAATTTAATAAAAAAAATTATAATAGTGACTCTTATTATATTATATTACTCTATTTAGGGTAGGGTATTAAGAGAAATATTGAGAATAAAAGGATAATGATTAAGTAATACTATCTTTAGGACCTTGTACATTCTCTTGATGGTATCCCTAACAAATAAGGAATAAAGATATCATACTTTTTCCATAGTAATTATGGAGTTAAATGAAATCCTACGATTTATTTTTCTTAAGGATCAATGAAATGTTTAAAGGGATGTTCATCATTGAGATGCTGGAAGTGATACCCTTTAGTAATTGAATAATGTGGTACGTTTGTCAACACCCATTATTTTATAAAAATGGAATGACTCTATTAAAGGGACAATAGTTCTAAAAGATTTAAATAATGGATTTTTGGAAGATATATAGTTCAATAAATCCATCATCACAAATTTTGACACAAGTTTTAAAAAATGTTCCAAGCCTTTCAGTACATCATTATTACATTTTACCATTTCAGGTTTACCTTGGTAACCAGGTTTCACCCTTATAGTTTATATTTTATTAAAAACAAATAATGTAATCCTTATAACCAAGTTTTTATATTATAAACCCTAACATAGGTTTCATATTTTTTTAATTCAACTTATAGATAAGATATAATTAATTTTTTTAATCAAAACATTTTATATATAGATAAACTATTTGGTATAAAAAATCACTATTAAGTATTCTATAAAATTTTTAATATAGATTAGCAGTTGAATTATAAATTATATATTTTTACATTGGTTTTAATATTTTATTATGTTAATTTTTTAGAATAATTTTAAAAATAATCATACATATATATTACATATTATTAGATTAATGTTAATTATATAACAGAATGTTCCATGATGAAATTGTATAGGACTAGTGTCTTTAGAAACTAGAATACATAAACAACTAGTTCATAAGTGAACCATATAATCACCAACTAAATTCTTTATATATGATACCCTTCTTGGACATAACATATTAAATACCTCTCTTCATAACATGACAGAAGGTAATATAATAATGGGTTATATTAGATGCTTAATAAGAGTAACAAAGAGATTTATAAATTATCACACAAACATAACATGTGTAGATGGGTATGATAAAATGAGAATAACATTTCAAAACCATAAAAAATAAATCATATATCATAATTGTGTATCATAGTATAAAATTTTTCTTTTCATATGTCATGAATCATAATGGAATCAATGAACATGAGGAATTACATCTTAAAATTGAAATAATACATAAGTTCATAGAATAAACATAAGTAGGAAAAATAAATTCTTTTGTATTCAAGGGTCACCGGTAAGACTTTCATATAGAACTGATTTAACACAAAGACCATAATATTTTTCACGTCACAGTCCTGAAACTATCACAGTGGATAAATACCATTATAAAACATGGTTGACTCCCCATTTTAGTCATGTATATCTTCTGAGATATCCATATTTACCCAATTAATTTGGAGGGATATATAATTCCATGTCCACCCATCACATAATAAAAATCATTAATATGTGTACTATTATATCATAAAACATTCCTCACATCATAACCAATGAAAATGAAATGGGATTCATTAACATTTCTTCATAGCATAATTTATGGAAAATAAAGGGGTTGAATACACATTTCATCTTTCATTCATAGAATAACCTATGATAAAGAAAAAGGATTCACAGATATATTTCCCTCAAAATCATAACCATTCCATAGAATGAATAAAGATAGTATTATTCAATCATATCTCCATTATAAATTTAAGAATATTAAAGAAATGCATAATAGATGAATAATTACATTAAAATATCACTTGAATCAAGTCTTGAGGAAAATACCATTTTCAAATAGAAATAGATTTTGTAAAATATAATTTTTTTCCATATATTAGATTTTTCTAATTGAAAATAACCATATAAACATGTAAATAATTATTCAAATCATTTATTATTCCAAGTGAAATAAAATCATTAATATTGTATAAGTTATATTAAATCATTCATCTAACACATTAGTAAAATGGTCATAAAGTACCTCATTTAGAAAATATAAAATAGATTATTTTTTAACAATTTTATTAATATCAAATATTACAAAAAAATAAATTCAAATAATCATAAGATAAAATAAAAATTATTTTCTAAAAAATGGATATTGAAGAAAAAAATCTTCAGAAGAAAGAAATAAATTCATCTATTCTTAAAAATGTTTTTCATATGAAAGATCATGCTCCTTTAGAATGACTTGTGATTTAATTACATGTGTAGGATCATGTTTGTACTTCATAAGGTAATGTTATTGTAACACACCATGGACTTGAGAGGGGATATTTGGAAGTTACAAGAGATAATCTTTTGTCTCTAATTGATTAATAATATAAATAGATCTAATATACCTAAGGGTCATGTTTCTTTTCATTTTTAATCTCATAACTTTATTAAATGTATAAATTCACTGGAAAAAAATTCTCACAAATTTATAACTCTCGATCACATGGTAAATTATCAGTGTAATGTTTTAGTTGACTCTATGTTTCTTGGATGTGCTTCTGAATAACTATGGCATTATCTTCCATTACCTTTATTACCTCATGTCCCAACAGTTTTCCTTGTCAATCATCACCCAAAATCATTAAATTCATATAAATCATTACAAATATAAATTTAAAAGGTGCAACCATAATTCTTTATTAAAAATAATTGAATCAATAAAACTTTACTAGATAGATGTTTCGACAACAATAACCTTTAAAATCATTAAAATAATATCTCAACCCACCCTAGAGTGTTTTAATTTTTCTATTATAAGTACCATATATATAAAGATGAAAATATATACTAAAACTCAAATTTGTTTCCATGGGTTGATAAAGAATTTTCCATACCATAATCATAAACTTTAGATCATGAATTGATTCGATTGAATATAGTACTACCTGAAACCTTACCAATACATCAATATATATTATGGTAAGTTGATCAAGGTAAAAATACTATATAATGTTAATTTAGTGTCCTAATATAATAAGGTGATTTAAAAAACTAGAATATAATTATATCCATTATATGTTTTTGAGGGTGTAATAATAAAGTCCATGTTGATGTTTTTTCATTTATATTTTGTTATGAATAATGGTTGTAACATCCCCTTAGACATTTTCTACTCGATCACAACTTGATGAAAAACCATAAATTGAGAAATATACTTTGAAATATATAACAATATAATACCCCACTAGAAATACTATTTCATATATCAATAAATATTAAAACTTCATGGATGAATAGAGAATGAAGTATAATGAGAATCATCTGAAAGTTCCTTCTTAAAATAATATTTGGATAGAAGAAATAAAATTTTCTTAAACATCATAATTCTGTCATAATCATGGTTGAATTTAGGAACAATTATATCCTTCTTCTATAGTTCCAAATCTTCTTACTATCCTAATTTATCCTCACATGGGTAGATGGTTGTACAAACATTTGAGAAACATAATACATTTCCCCTTCATTGAAAAATACTATATCGATAACTTTTAAATCCAGAAATATTAGATATTTTTTATACAAATCAAGGATGTGTTATTTTTATTTGTTGTTTGAAAGTACAATCCATCTTTTTATCTTTCCCAAGGTGGTACGTGATTGGGAAATCATAATCCTTAATCATCTCCAACAATCATCTATGGCACGTATTCAAGTATCATAATTTGAATAAATAGTCTAGTCTTTTTATCATCATATATATCACACCATTATTTATAAAGATAATTCCACCATTTCAAAAATGAAAAAAATAATGTAACTAACTCCAAATAAATATTTTGCTAATTTTTCTCATGTCTCATCAGTTTTCATGAAGAACAAGATATCACTGCATTATTCAGCATGAGAATGTTTCTTAGTCCTTTATTTAATGTATCCTTATAGATCAAAAAACCATTTCCACTTAAGGGTAATGTGTGAATAGGTGAACTAGATGAAATTTAATTTAGTTCCTTGAAATTTTCACCACATTAAATTTCCCAATATATCATTACCTCTATCTAGATCAACTTTGTGAGTGGGTCAGATTGTTGTGGGAAATTATCAAAAGTTCACTGATAATATCCATCCAATCCCAGAAAACTTTGGGCCTTAGTCAATGTTGTTGATTTGGGACAATGATCAATAACTTATTTCATTGTTGGATTCACTGATATACTCTCTCTATTAGGATAATATGAACCTAAAATGAATATTTTTGTAACCGAAATTGAGTCATTGAAAGTTTTGTATATAAATTCTCATTTATTAGGGTCTTAAGTAAAATCCAAATGTGATCCTTATTCCCTTAAATTTTATTTAAATATGTTATGTTATCATCTATAATGACTTACATAAAATGATCTAGGTAATATATAAATTATTAATCCATTAAATGAATGAAGATATTGGGTGCATTAGTAAGAACAAGTGGAATAACTAAATATCATTGTTTCCATACCTTTTAAGTAATGTTGTCTTGGTTATATTCTCCTTATTTACTAGAAATTGATGATATAAATAATTCATATCAATCATTTAAATGTATTGATAACCTTGTAGTAGATCAATAAAAATCATTATTATGGGGTAGGGGATATTTATTCTTGATTGGGATCATGATAACTTCTTGATAATCAATACATATTCACAATGATAAAACGTTTTTCTTAGAAAAAATAATATGTACACCCCCAGGTGACATAATTGTCTGAATAAATATGTTTTCATGAGTCTCATGGGGTTAGTTATTTATTTACTAAAACTCATTCATTGATATTATATATGGATTCCTTGAAATAGGTGTAACACTGGGTATGAGTCCTTTTAAAAACCCAACATCACAATTTGTTGGAAGACTAGGAAGCTAGTTTACAAAAAAAATTAACATACTTATGAAAATGGGTATATCATTAATTTTTATTTTATTCCCAAGCATATGGGATAAACACATCTTTTTAATAGTAATCGACATCCATATAATAAATATGATTTTTGTTAGATGTTTATTTTTATCATCTCATTGATATATGATAATAGTTTTTTTGGGAATATCATATGGGAATTCCCTTCAATAGAAAACGATGAATTTTTATATAAATAATTTCATCCCATGCCTATTATTATATAAAATTCAATTAAAGGGATAATAAAAATATTTTTATGATGTACATTCCAATAAACATAAATTTAATAAAAATCCCAGACTAAATATGTGATCATCGTACCATTAGGTGTTTTACTGATAATTCAAAATCTAATTATATAGGTTGTTTTGTTATAACTATAAGAAATTATATAGATATAAAACAATGTGTATTTATATAATAAAATTATGCATTATAATATCTATAAGAGATTTTTAGTGTACCTTTCACCAAATAGTTATCTACATCATTAATAGAAATCACATGAGTATTCCCTTTATTTATAGGCATAAGGGTTTCTGATGTGGATCATCATCATTTCCATTTATATTTGGTCATTAGTTAGCATAATTATCGTATTCCTTTCATTTGAATCACTATATTATGGGTGGTGAAATATGTTGACCTTTTTAATTGTTCTTTTAATTAAATAGTCTCTTAACATCACATTTTAAAAATTGATTACCTAGTCACATTCCATTCTATATACACAACATTTACAATACACTACATACATTTTATTTTAAGTTACCTTTCCCAATTATAGTCTAAAGAAAGTATCCCCTTTTTCTCTAAATGGATTTTAGACATTCCTATGAATTTAATTTGTATTCTCTTATTAAAACCACGAGATTGATGGGTAACTACAACCATAATCTCATCCTTAATAGAAAATAAAAAGGTTTTTTCATATTTAATAAATTCCCTAGTTGATAATTTCCTTTCTAGAATATGTATCAAACCATTTATGTCTTGATATACATTACATTTAGGATTCATGATAAGACTTAAATCATACCAAAAACATCTAGTGAAGTTTATCTCATAGTTACACCCATATATATCATCCATATCCTTTATATCAAAGAATTCCTTCAACATTTTTTTATAGATTATATTAAAAAATTAATTACTAATAAATAATATCTTAAACTCATCCCACTCTATTGATTTAATTTCAACATATTTCTTTATTTTGTTGATATAATTATTCTATTTATCTGCTTCACCTTCCAAATGAAAATATATCCAATTTTTTTCATGTTTCAAACACTGAGGATTGGAAAATAACATTTCATTGGTACTGTTCCATTTATCAGTATTCAGTGGATCGAAAGACCCATTTAAAGAAGGGGTGTTTTCAAATGAAGGACTCAACATAATATTGTTCCCTGATTTTCTCATTAGTAAGGTCAATATGATTCATATCTAGATAATGTTTCGTAATAATAATAAAAATATTTTTAATTATAGATCCCATTAAAATGTAGATTATCATGAGTGAAATAATTAAATTTTCTATAAAATTCATCCTTAATTTTATCCCTTCAGGTTCCATCCATTAAAAAACAAAAAATCATAATGTAAGGGGAAATAATCACACTATTAAACCTTTTAATCATGAAAAATTATTTATTGGATATCTAATTAAAGACACCTATTCAGTATATGAAACCATAGTTTAATACAAGGACATGAATGATCATTACCAAAACATTAGGATGATAGGATATACCTAAAATATCCCTAGGATTCATGAAAATGTTTTCTCATCTGAGTATTCAAATATAACAAAAAATTTCACTAATACTAATAAAATTTACCCTAAAATCTCATATGTAAATATTATTTATAATTAGATTAATATTTAACACATAACTTAACAACCAATTACATAATTTTGAAGTTATATTATATTTAGAAACATGGATACATAAATAACTTTTTCTTAAGTGAACTACATCATCTCCCACTATGTTCTAAATAACTAGAACCCTTCTTATATATATCATACTTAATAACATTATTTTTAACATGAGTAAAGGTAACATAAAAAATGTTGGTATCATAATATTATTAAGCATAAACAATAGATATATTGATGATCACATGAATATAAAATTACTATGAGGGAATGAGAATAGGACAAAGAAAAAATTGAAATCATACTATAAATATCATATATCATAATAATGAATCATGGAACAATGCATAGAAGTTAATCAGACATGAATCATAAATGAATCAAAAATAATAATCATAAGAGCCTAATATGGGCATATAGAAATTTTTTGTGGCATACATATGAGAAAACAAAATCATTTCCATAGTTGTAAAGGATCACTGTTTAGGTTATAATTATAGATTGTGTTCACTCCTGGTTCTATTCTAGTATTCAAAATTCAATCCAAAGACTATCATAGTAGAAATACTCACATACCAAACATGGTTTACCCTCTTTCGAGTCATTCTTATCTCATGATATATCCATCTCTTCCCAAATCATTACAAGGATATATAAATCTGGGACCACATAAAACATAATTAATGTCACGCATATTTATTCCATATAATCATAAAACATTAATCATATCATAAACCATTAAAATAAAATTGTTTTAGTAATCACTTCATCATATCATAGCATATAGATATGAAATGGGTTTCCCATCTTTTCATCATATCCCAACCCATAGAAAAAACGATTGTTTCATAAAGATATTATCATCATTTTAATAAAACATCTAGAGAAAGAATATTTATGGTATCATTATATCTTATACCCACTAATATTTTATCTAATATGAAATGATAAAATTATTTATGAAAAAATCCTTTAAAAGATCACTTTAAGGACATATTGACTAAAATAACCTTTTTAATTTGAAATCAATTATTTAATGTCTAAAAATTAAATAAATAATAATTAAAACACTTTTTTTCAAAGTCCCTATTATTAATATAAAACAAATAATCAAATAACTGAGTGGAAATGAGAGTTGGAAATTATCTTTGTTCTATGTCAGTAAAAATAAATCATTCCTTTCAATCTTTTTTAAAGAAAGTCAAAAGGACCATCATTTTGAAAAAGGAAAAAATATTCATTTTCAAACATCTTTTTAAAACAATAATCATTAGTAAAAATTACTTTTATCAATAATAATATAATATTTAATTTTTTTATAAAATATAGATACATAATACAATGGTTTTTCGACTAAATATTTAAATAAAGTAGGTTTTCATTAAAAATGTTATTTTGGTATAATTATTTCATCAGGAGAGGAAAATAAAAAACAACATGTATTCCGAAGAAAAAAAATATAAGAGAATAAAATTCATTAGTTTCATGAGAATTACATATTAAAAATTCATCTTAATAAACTTAAACATTAAAAACCTAGATAAACAATGAGATTGTAACATAAAACCATTACCTCGGGTCTGACATCCTTCGTACATGTTAGAACCTCTGGTATAAAAATTATATATTATATATATATATATGATAGAACGAAACTAATATATATTATGACATATATGATATAATTATAACCATTCTTCACCTATTTATTAATTATCCTTTATTAAAATGACTGTTCTGGGTGATAATTGATTCGTTTTTTATGTATGTTTTACTTCGATAATTTTGTCTTATTAAAATGATAATTGACCCATCATATCTAGAATTTTAATTGTTATATAAATGTTATATATATTTAATATATATATATATTTATATTTATATTCACCCTAGAAAATATATATTGAAAAATAAATTACATCATTCAGGAATACAATTTTCCATACAAATGCATGAATGATGTATTCACATTTTGACAGATGGAACAAAGTTAAGGTAAATAATAATTCATATCTATATAATAATTAATACATAATATAAATCATATATATTTTTATAATCTATCCATATTTCCATCCATGTAAATTATAAATAAAAAATAAATCGCATCGCATCATGGAGGTGGTACTCCTCACAAACACATGAGCGATGTTATCAATTTACAATAAATATAAATGTAGGAAAGTAGATATGATACAATAATTAAATAAGAATTATTATGTAATATATATCAATATTAAAAATAAACCAATCATCGTAATTGTCCATAAAATCTGGTTATAAAAAATTAATTGTATCCTTACATTGAGATGGTATGTTGTATTCATGAATGAGTGATACAATCACTTCCCATTTGATTAGAATGATGGTTAACAATGGTGGTTCATAATCATAATAACATCTTTGTATATTTAAGATACATATGTTTTTATTTTATTTTAACCATCAGATATTTAGAAGAGGTAAATAAATAATTAAAAAAATGGATATGTTAAATCGAGTATCCCTTATTTGAAAGAGTTCCTTAAGATCTCTTGTTAAGGTCCCTAATGTTGGATTTTTTGTTATAATAACACCATAAAAAATATTAATGGTGTTAAAAATGAAATTTTTCATGGCTTCATCAATATATAATCCTCAAAATGTTGTTAGAAATAGAATGGAGCGGTGTTATTTAATTAGGGGGGGAGAGGACACAATTGGGATTTCATGAAAAAATATAATAAAACAAAGTAATTATCTAGAAAAATGATTCAAATTTTAATAAATTAGAATCAAAATACTCTATGGTAATACTAAAATCATCTAATTTTATTTATAAATTTTTTTCGTGTCAATTTAAAACTATTATATTTGACTAACCCTTTATTGACCATTTTTAACCTTAACCGTAGTAACAACTATTTAAATATTAAATGGTTAAGAATGTTACCATAAATATAAAAGTTACTCATAAAGGGAATTGATTTTATATTTTCAACCATAATACATTAATTTTTATGAATATAACTTTTTTTGAATTTTAAATCATTTTATAATATATTATTTATTTTGAAATGTCAATAATGTTATTTTTGGAACAATTCAGTTAGTTTGACATTAATGACATGAATGAAATTATGGAATTAAAATATAATATTTTAAAATAAAAATTATATTTCATATTTATTTAAAATTTTATGGAAAGAAAATTTTCCCTTTATTTTTATTAATTTTAGTATTTTTTTAGTTAATTTATTTAATATATCTATTAATTGAATAAATATTTTGGTATAATTCTGTATAAATTTATGGTAAATATTCAATTTCAAATAATTAAATTATATTTACTATGATAAAAAAATTTAATAATGTTTAAAATACACAAATATAACTGAACATATCCATTTTCTATCCTTATATAAAAATTATCGCCATATTGAAGTGAAGAGGGTGACATTTTGTTTTAATTATTTTAATTAATTAAAATACAATTCATAAGAAAAGAAATTTGGAACTATTTGACCATATATTAGATATATTAACTGGAATAAAAAAAACTACACTCATCTAATATGATTCAAGAAAGTGTTAAAAAAAATTAAATCCATTTCTTGGTATTTTAACCCGATTTTACCCATTTTACCCCTACAAGGGTGACAAAAATTTACAATGGTTCTATTCATATTAACATAAAAAATGGAAATTGTAATTTCTTTATAAATAATTATTTAAAATGTGGTATAAATTTTTAAAATTTCAAATTCTTTAATTGGAATAAATTCATTTTTTTTAATCTTGAAAAACGCAGTAGAAACATAGTTTTTGGAAATATATTTTTTTTAACATGAAAATATTTTTATTTCATCCCAACGCCTAGATAAATATTAGAGGCATGTAAAAAAATTTCATTGAATATATAATATTTAATTTTCATTAAATTATTTCACATATGGTGATTAATTTAATTTATTAAGAAAAAACTCAACACATAGATAAAAACCATTTTTTAGAAAATCCTCACCTTTCCTCCAAATGATATTTATTTTTATTTCTATAGAATTGATAAATTATGTAATATTTTTGTACATATTTAATGCATACATTTTTTGAAATATAATTAGTTCTATAAATACCCATAAATCCAACATCTTGGTGAGAACTATCAATTTTGGTTATAAAATTTTAATTGTATATGAATGTTTTTTTAAACAAGGTACTCTGTTTAACAAAAGACATAAAATAAAATTTTAATAGATACCAATAAGAAAAAATATTAGGGTATTAAAATATTAATTTACCAAATTAGATAGTAATTAAACTATAATAGAAAAACAATTCACTAAAAATCATAGTTTTACCATTATCATAGTCATTAACTTTAATCATAGAAATCATAATTTTATTCCCAAAATTTTAATTGATCTAACTAAAAAAATTATCACGTTTATGTATAATATTAAATCCATTTTTTATATTTATTTTATACAAGTGATGAAAAATATTTTTTATATAAATGAATTAAAAATGTTTTTTGAGTTAATTTTTTCTTTTGTTTCAAAATAATTACACATTAATTTAATAGATTTAACATTGTATTCTTATATTATTTATTTACTTTTTTATAAACATATATATTAAATGTTAAAAAAAAATTAAAACCATGTTGTATTATGATAATTTCATAAAAGCGGTGGTATTATCAAAATTGGTGTTGGTTCACTATTTAATTAAAATTACTCTTTTAGAATAATTCAAGAAATTCATGAAATGATAATATTGAAATTTTTTATCAAAAAAAGTCAATTTATTCAAATTAATGTTCTAAAATTTAAAAAATCATATTTTAACTGAATATACAATATTTATGGAAAAAAATTTTGTTTCCAAAAATTACATTTTTAGAGATCAATAGTCTTGAATTTTATTTCACATAAATTTCATCATAATATTATATTGACATGATTGTTTAAATCTCAAAATATTTCAAATTTTAGTAAATTTAGAGTTGTTACCAATTTAAATTGTAAGGGTATAACATATTACCCTTTTAATGGTTCTTCAAAAGCAATATTTTTAAAATATTGATCATTAAATAATAATAATAATTTGATTTTATACTAATTCATTATTATATTTTAATTTCATAATTATTAAATGGTTAATTTAATTTCAATATTTCATGGTTTGTAATATTCGAGTGTTGGGTTGTTTCAGTGTTGTGTGTGAAACAAACTACCAAATATATTATTAATTTAAAGGATACAAAATCATAGTTTGTAACATTTTAGGACAATGAAGTTATCTATATGATCATTTTTTCAATATCAAAATAAAATTAATGGAAACTAAATTTTTATAATCATCTATAGTGTTCGGTACCTCTAAATGAACACATAAAACAATTAAAATGAAAAGGACTCACTTTTAAAAGAAAACATAAAATCATTGCACAACTCAAAACCCACCGTATTAATGAATGATGAAAAGTCAAAATAGGGGTTTGGAAAAGAAGGTAGTGAGTATGTAAAAAAGGGGATCAATTTCATTTAATAAAAATATGAGTGGAATTCTATTTAACATTTTGATTCAATGCATCAAGGACATATAAACTTACCTTCCACCTAAAATCCATGGAAAATTTTCCATTATGAACATTGAAAATTTCCATCAGTGTTTTAAGAAATTTTATCATGAGTATAAGATTATAAATTCCATGGGTTCAATTATATTCTATCACAATCACATAGATTTTACGATGTAATATTTTATTGTTCACATGTATAAGTACATCCTTGATCACTCCATTTTGGGGTAATGTGATTTGGCTGGAATGTTTTACTATGATTCCAATTAGTTCAAGCTATCTAACCTAAAAAAATATACCTATATTGTGGAGTCTAACTAATTGATGAATGTAATCAATAATATCAATAAAAAATAAACTCTTCATATGATGTAGAGTATCAAAAATGTTTTCAGATCCTTGAATTTGGTTTCCATCACTAGTAGTAACATGACCAAAACATTTCTTCAAAGATTGACTCTCCCATACCCCCTTTAGTCACAGATTATTGATGGAAGTCTCATTTTAATATTTTTCATATAGAGATTTTTTTTATATTTCATCGAAGAAAATAATTTTATATTATTTCATTTAGAATATATATACGTTATTTATTTATCAATTTCATTATTATATATTATATAGAATTGACAGAGACATTGGGGAAAGGGAAAAGGATTTGATAGTTCAGGGAAATACTCAATAATAAATATTTTTAACTTTTTTATTTTTTATTCTCTACTGAATCATTTGACTATTAGAAAATATTTTTGAAGAGGGAATGTGTGTTTTATAACAACAATAAATTTGACTATGTATTTTCAATAAATAAATATTATTTTAATAGCATGTTCTTCATTAAAAAAAACTAAAAAAATAAATTATATGTCAAAATAAAATTGTATCATTACAAAATATCTTCTAAATTAGTAGTTTTAAAAGGAAGTGACCATTTTAAGAAATATTTGACCAAAAAGGAAATAAATAACATCAGGTGTCTAAAGTCTCCCTTATAAATCTCATTTGGAAATGCTTGTAAAGGATGCAACATCTTAACAATTTTACCTAGAAAAATTACGTTCTGAAATCATATAATTATGACATGACAGAAATTGGGTGTGATAGAGATTCATGTTTATTGATATTGTCAGAAGATCCTTGCTAACAGAATCGCCACCCTAAATCACCTCTCAAATATACCGTATTCATGGATCTTGTATAGAGATCTTAAAGGGTTATGTTACTATGCCCTGAGAATATTTAATCATGTAAATATTAATGTAATAATTTATTCATCACATGTAGTTTATAAATTTCAATTTTTTTATATTTTAAAGAAAAATAATTCAAATTTTCTAATGGATTGATATACTTAACAATATCATTTTCCCCTACAAATTTATTTTTCCCTTTCTATATAAATTTCATTCTACATTTATTCTTAAAATTCAGAATATGTAATATATAACATATATTTAATTATACATAATTTATTAACAACAATCTAATTAGTAATTTTTTTGAAATTAGAATAATAATATTTAAAATTTTATAAATTTATTTTCTAAAAAAAATTGTTTTCACTATATTTTTTATTTAATGTTAAATTCCCATGTTAAAAAAATTGTTTTACCAAATGGTCTTAATATTTCTTTGTATACTAATAATATTTTACTAATATGAATTTTTGGGATTTTTTAGAAATAAGTTACATTCAGGTTAACGGTGAAAACTTCAATTTTAATAAAATCATAGCCTTTTTTATTATATCAGAAAATAAGTATGAATTAAAATCATAGAAAAACTTTTTCCTGATAAAATATGAATTTATGGACAAAATTTATACATTCAAAAGTTAAATAACCTAAAAATTAATAAAAAGTCTTACCAAACTCTTCACAATAATCCAAATAGTAGAATGAAATGATCTGTATGTCTAGGGTCATTGTAATATTATATTATAAGTAAATCAACTTAAACATTAAAAAATTATCCATTTACACAATACTCTTAACCACTATATATTTTAGAAAGCTACATAAAATAACTCAGTTAAAGTACATAAGGAAAAAAGGTTAGCCAGAAATCCTAGTAACTGAATAAAAATTTTAATAAAGAATAACATTTGAGTCAAGAATCATAATATGTTACAATAAATAGAAGAATATAATCTTTTAAAAATGGAATTAGTTATTGAAATAATAAGATCATGGAATCAGGCAATATTTGAAAATTTCATATGACATGACATCATAACTATATGTTAAGGGTCACTCCAATGACAATCATAATTAAGTAGACAAAGTCCCAGAGTGGGTTTGGTTCACTCCTTCTAACCATACACATGTTTTACAAAGTCCCATGTTTGATCTGGTTTACTCACTAATCAATTACATTATATCTCATGAGATATAAATCTTAAAAATATTAATTTAATGGATATATAATTTCATATAAACTTTTCACATAATTAAAATCATACATACATGTGACTCATGGATAAAAGTTACCAAACAAATATTCTAAGAATGATCATCCCATTGAGAAGGAAGTAGGTCTCATAATTTAGTTTTTTAGCATTAACAAAGGCTAAATCATAGGGATTCACAAGATAAAAGTTATTTTTTTTAAAAAAATATTTCAAATATGTACATTGCTCTTGAAAATAGAGTTTCCTTCTAGAGAATTAATTGGAAGGATTTAGAAGATGAAAATTAAAAATGAACCACATGGGTGATGATTTCTAAATATATAAAGATACTTTTATACAGCAAGAGAGAATATTATTTTATATAACACAAAATTTATCCAAGTATTTTATAAAAAATATAATGAGAATATAATGAAGATATATATGTCTTATAAACATTTTTTGGATATTATTCTTTACAAGAGACGTGAAATTGGAAATTTCCCTTAAATATGGTTTACCTAAAATATGGAATTTCAAAGTTATCTGAAGGATTGTAAAACCCATGAAATTAAAATGATATTTAACTATATATAAATAATGGAAATATATAAAAAAAATATAATAAGTTCCTGAGAATAATATTTCATAAACAGTTCAAGAAATAAAAAGAGAATGTGAAACCAACAAGTAACGAGGGCTATACAAAAGATCTATTTTTTGGTTCAAAACAATAGTATTCAAATTTCATATAAAAAAATATGATAATATAAAATTATTTATAACATAGGATATGGTTAATATTATGTTCACATGTTATATAATTTAATTATGATTCCATTTAAAATTGAGAACATGGGTGGGAATCAAAATTACAGACTTGTAGGAGAAACCATCATTTAATTGGATGGAAATTGTTCCAAACATAGTTTCATATTAAAGAAGTTTTATAACTCATAAATAAAGATTATTTTATTCAAAAGTAATCTCCCATGTTGGATAAAAGGTATGACATATTAAATGAAATATGAAAATTATGGAGAAAGATAATTACTCAAGAAATAAAATTGAGTTATGAGACACCCTTATGTTTAATGGAAGACATCTATTATAGATCACATCATAGAAGAGAATAAACAGAAATAAAATTTGTAGGCAAAATAATAATCTATGATATTATAAGTCATAGGGTCAGTATCTAATCCATAAAAATTAATATTTTATCATAATATTGAATCATACCTCTATGAAGTGTGATTCTGAAAAAAACGGTTACGACAAGAGAATAATTCTAAAAAAACCCATGTCATGGTGGGGGTCATGAATTCGATGTTTATATACCAAGAATAATGGTAATTTATGATATGATATATCAAATTACAATTATACATACCATTTAAAATATATTAGGTGTATAAATGAAAATTTTCTTAAAACAATGAAATTTTGAGATGAACCACCCATCTCTTGTCTGAAATAACTCTTCACTTTCACTTATCATCTTGAATAATTAAAATAAGTTCATTAGATATATTCCCAGGAATATTATTTATCCATATTCAATTTATAAGTTCCATCTATTATATATGTTTATTATTTTATTTTTAATATATTTTCCACTAACATTGGTTACATGGGTTTGTTCAGATACTTACTTTGTACAACACTTACTTTGTTTACCATGGTCAAATGTGTTGTAAAATTCATTATTATAAAATAATTTTGTTTTTTTAATTTACTATAACTATATAACAATACTTTTACATTTTCAATGGTTATCCGAAAATAGATCCAAATTAAGTAAGGTACCTTCATAAGTCCAGTTAATGAAGTCGATGTTACTATGGAAATTTTGAATTGTATTACTTATAAATTTTCAAATATTATAAATAGATAATATAAGTATTTTTAAAAATATCAAAATTATATTCCAATTAAAATTTTAGTTTAATAAATCTTAAGTGGTCATGGAAAACAAAAAATACCATTTATGGAAATGGTTATCCCCACGCACACATTACAACATTTTTTTCAATGAATTCAGAATAATGTATTATATAAATATTCAATTTGTATAATAATAATTATGTATATGAATAATTAGTTTTTAATGACTTTCTATATTTATGGTATTTGATGGGTGTGTATAAAAAATATCTATAGATGTTGGGTTCGTAGTATTACATTCCCCCAGGAAGTTCTACCTTGGTCAAGTTATTAAGACTCCTTACCTTGGTATTTGGGTTATAAGAAGTATTTAAAGTCATCAAGAGGTTACTTATTAGATAAATGTTATTTTTTTGATCGAACTCTTTGTAATAGGTGTAAAAAGAGAGAGTCGGTGGACTCCTTTTATACATGAAGAAAACCGAACATTCTAAAAATTTCACTATAATTCAATATTATCGCTCTGATATTGATGTCAAATGGACATAAAAATGGTTAATAAGGGTGTAGTGTAATACATTAGGTTTATCATATCACCACCATCCATTATGAATATTTTTTCAAATCTTATAACCTTATTCGCTATGTTAAATTATTTTAACCTTAATTTAACCTTACAATGGAAAATCAATTTTAACCCTTGGAATCTATTTTTAATGGGCAGAATTAAAGTGAAAATATTTAATAATTTAAGAATACTAATTTTGAATATTGAAATTATTTTATAATAAAAATATTTTCTTCCATAATATACATTATTTTTAGAATTAATGCGTATAACCAGTAAATATTTTTCTTTAAAACACCTCATTTTAAGCCTAGAATTTTAGTGGTGGATAATATTATAAATGAATATTATTTTAAAGACAAAATTTTTGTTATTATAAAATATGTAAATGTTATGGTCATTAAAAACATGTAAAAAATGAATATACTGAAATATTTAAAAGATTTTTTATTAAGATTAAATATTACGTTTTAAAAACGTTAAACATAAATAATAGAAATTTAAATCTATATCATTAAAATTCATTACGTTAGTAATTAAATATATTTTTAAAAAAAAATTGAAAAAATATATGTCTCACTTATATACTAATAAATATGTAATAGTCGAAATTTTTGAAACAAACTTTCATTTTCATTATTCATCTATAAATCAACTACCTTTGAAAAATACCAAAAAATAATCATAACAATATGTTTAAATGATGAATCAATAAATTTAAGTGATTTTAACATTTTTATAACATATAATTTATAAGAATAATTTTAAAATAATATATGTATTATATATTTAAAAACATTTTTTCAAAAAATATAACACATGTAATAATTGGTCATATATGGTATTGTAAATTAAATCCAACTTTTTTAAGATAATAATTTTACTTATAAAATAAATATTTGGTATTAAAGAATAGACTCATGAACTCCAAATTCATACTTCTATATTCATAATATCATAAATATTACGTTATTTATTAAAAACGTTTGTTTCATTATTCTCCTAAAAATGATGCTTTTTAGAAAAAACCTAAAAACTCATAAACTATTATTATAATTATAAAAAGGATGATTTTCATGTTAAATTTAATTTCAATAATTTTATTTTATACCTTTTAACTAAAATTATAAAATAAAATGAGATTTTATTTTTATAGGAAAAAACTCTTTAATATACTAATAGTATTTGTTATTAATTTTTATATAATAGTAGTAAATATATAATTAATAAATCAAACCAATATATTATTAAATTCATACTATAATAAAAATAAAATCATTCTTCATTAATAAAAATTAAAATATATAAAATTATAAAATCATAAGAATAATAAATAATTATGTAAATTAATATAAAATAAACATTATATATATATATTACAATATTTTATAACTAAGTTACTCTAATTCATTACAACTAATTCAATGGATATGTATTGATGATCTAAATACAATACAATTTTGTTTTAGTTTAGTGTTTCATCTAGATAATGTTATCAAACATATATGGATGAATTAGATGAAAACATATATTAAAAATTTTGTTCGTTATATTATCCCCATAAATAAATTAAATGCTATCAATTTTAAAACACATATGAATGGATTAATTTTTATTGGAGTATTCTAATTAACCGTACACCAGTAGTTCAGCATGTGTTAATTTAGATTATGAAATTTGACATATTCCCGTTGAAATAATATAAATTCCATTACTAATTGAATCCTAGTATGTAATAAGAGATAAATATATATTCGGTAACTATAATAAACCCATGAATAAGGTTCATATACCATTGATAAAACAGTCATACAAAAAATTATTAATAGATCAATTCATAATAAGTTAAATCTAACATATTATAAGATATCAACAAATCTAGAGGGAAAAATCACTATTTTCCTCAATAAAAGTCATTGTATAATATTTTTTTATTCATATTATTAGGGTTGTGGTTGGTGTCAGTTTTTGAATTTAACCTCTATGTGCATTGGTTTAATGTCCTATATTTTCTATGTAATTTTTTTTAATATTATATTTGATTCATTCGAGACCAGGAACTGAGGAGACATGTGATTACGAGTCATGTGGTTCCAAATATAATTGTTAGAACTATTTTTATGTTTTTTAAAAATAGAGCATGGGTACAGTTTTAGTAACTTCTAAACCAGCACCCGAATAATAAATCTGAACGAACCATTGAGCTCAGAACAGTTAATTTATCCTAGGCAGGCTTAACATTGGCTTGTGTGGGTCAAATAAAAAATTTAATTGATGGATTTTTTTGAGAGAAATAAAATATACATAAAAATTTATTTTAATTTATTTCCTCAATGTTACGTGGTGCCTCATCAGCACTATGGTGCGGTGACTCAGCAACGCTTCAATTCATTTTTTTGGAAATGCTAAAATTCATTAACACATTTCCTCCATTTATTAGGGGTAGATGCAAGCATTATAATTCATAATGCTGTAGAATTTCTCTGGAACCATAGGAATATCTCTCATCGAAAATGACAATTTAGATATTGGAGCTCGGATTGAATGCCGATGAGAGACAGATCAAGGATGTTCATGGAAAGATCACTGTCAATGATAAATTCTTTCTACTATATGATCCTATTTCTAGGTAAGGGTATATTTTTCTTAGTGATTCATTTACCTGTTCTTGTTTACCATGATGAACGCAGAACAACCCACGAATACGTTGATCCAAGGTTCGATCGTTCTTGTGGGATGGTTAAAAATGCAGAATTAAAGGGGATGAATTTAGTTAAACAATATTTTGTTTCTCTATCATAATTCCAATTTTGTGAGTGGACCAAGGCCAAAATGAACAAGGACAAGGTCTATTCTAAGGGTATACTTGTGCCATTTCCCTACCCCTTTCTACTGTTCTTCGATAACGGACCCACATGGTCACGTCGGAGATTTCCGGGAGGATTAAAACATGACTGAACTGTCAATGAGGAAACAAAACAATTTTGAGCCCATGGAGATGAAGAACATTTCCCGAGCATAACAGGTTTTCTTATATTTCAAAAAACGAAGCATCATAGTGTGACCAATGACCCTCAGAAGAAGAGCCACTAACGGAGCATGATGGCGCCAGTAGGGACACCTTGTAGAAGATGACCAGTAGCTCGGTGATTGGTGGGAGAGTGACATGAGGTTGTGCGGCTACGAGCAGCAGTGATAAGCTGCAGCAATGGGAGGATGTGTCTCTCTGAGCCGCATCAGACAGAGGACCCCTAACAGAGCCGTGGGTGGGAGTTGGTCACATAGACCAGATGTGTGAAATGTGGTTCGGTCATGTTTACCTGAGGAGACATGGCCAGTGGGCCACATATAGCTGGAGAGGACAAGGTGTTCCCCCCTCCAAGTGCAGCAAACTGGCCCACTCGAGTGGGTCTATCGAGAGCTGGCGGACTGGACCGGAAATGAGTAGGGTTAAAAATGGGCTGGGTAGGACCCAACAGGCCAGGTCGACCTAGCGGTTTGGGTCATACCTGGTAGTTCAGGTTGCGTCAGTCTGACCGGGTCGGCCCTAACCTAGACCCCACAAACCCCTTTTTAATTAAATTCCTATAACTCTCAAACCGTGTGTCCATTTAATGAGACATTTGTGGAATCGAGACCCTCTTGATGAGGAGGTCCATCTAGGATACTCTAGAAGGGTTTTCATTAAGGTTCACATATGTCATGTTGGCTCGAGGAGTTGGTTCTCCGTGTGTGAGAACACTAATGATGGAATCCTGTGATTGGGTGTGTGAAGAAACAGAGTGTGTCTTGTACGCATATACGGAGTTTTTCCTCTATGAATATATAGATTTTGTATCCTATGGTTATATAATTTGTGTCTCCTACAGTTATATAGAGTTTTTCTTCTACAGATATATGTACTGTGTCTCCTACAGTTATAAGGAGTATGTCTCCTACGAATATACAGAGTGTGTCTCTTACTAAGGCATGCAGTGTTTCTCCTATAAAGATGTGAAGTGTGAATCTTTGGATTTGTATATTCCTAGAAATTGTTAGTATTTTTTCCTATTATGAGATGTCTCTTGTAGTTTTATTGATTTTATTTCATAGATTATACACACTCTGTCCCTTTTTAGTAGTCTTCCTTTTGTTTTACAATTTTATTTTGGGGTCCTTAATAAGTATTGTTTTACACACACTTGCATGGTCTTCACTCATATGATTCATGCCTTGTGCAGAGAATCACTATATTTTTTGGCGTCTTTGGTAGGCTAGATAGATTTGGTGCTTCAGTGTGACCCAAAGGATGTGGTACACCTCAGTGGCATTCAGACAGCTTATTGTGCCTATCCTTCAGGTAGGGTTTTCTATGGAAGAGATCTAGGATCTTGTACTTTTATTTTTCAATTGGGCTTCTTTTCTGATCGATTTAAATTTTAGATTTTACAATTACTATCAGTGGTTTTCTTAGTGAGTTTCATATATGTTTACTTGGTTATTTTTTAATTTTAGTTTTTTTCTTGGGGACATGTGTGTGTGAAAGTTTATCGTAAAATTCCTCCCCTTTGTGGGATGTTTATACTCAGCGCTAGTAGGCAACCCCTAGACTATAAGAGGTTGGCATGGGGTCTTCAAGGCATAGGCCTCGTGAAATGGGTCGTAACATAGTTGTATCAGAGGGCGGTTAGTTTAAATTTTGTTTTGGGGAAACAATGTTATGTGTTTCGTATACAGCTTTCAGGCACTGGAATCTAGTATTGGTACAGTGGCCGACGTATCCAAACACCCAGGCCTTGAATTGTTCTTTCTTAATTGGTACATGAAAACAATAGTTTCATGAGAAAATTAATGTTTCATGCATCATATATAAAAATTGGGTGTTCTATATTGTCCTTCTTGATTCAATTTCATCTCACTAGGTATACTCTATTGATCATGGTATATTTTGTTATGTTTAGGGATTATTTTATAAATACATCCTGGTAGGATTCTAGGGTGCGACCACAAGGATGGTACGTCGAGCAATGAGGTATCAGTACAGGGACTGTTGACAGAGATAGTTCTTTTTTTTGTGGTGTATCAGTGATACCTCAACCCATAGAGCATAAATTCCTACAAATGTTACTGGTAGATGAAGCACACAGCTGAGTACATTGCATGATTTCTATAGACTAAAACCTCTAAGGCTTTGAGGTGAGATAAATCTTCAAGTTTCTGAGGACTAGTTGGAGGTGGTGACATGAATACTTTGCCTAGTGTGAATTCCTCTTGACCAGATAGTGGTCCTAGCTGTGAGTCTTCTACAAGGCTCGGTGGGGAGATGGTGGATCTTAACAATCCATACACACGACGAGGTGATCCTCTCCTAGACAGAGTTTGACCATCTCTTTTGGGAGGAGTTCATTCTAGTTACGTTACGCTATGTGTGTATATACATTCTCTTGTATCTGTAGATGTGCAACGATATGATGGAAGAGTAGTCAATGAGATTCATGGATCTTACTCACTACACAATAGACAAGGTGTAGGGACCATTATTTTGAGCCCATACCTTTGAGTATGGACTACTCTAGGAGATAAGGGCATCGATGATATCCCTTATCATCGCTAGGCATGTTTGGTGTTGGAGTGAGCTCTACTAGTATAGTGTTTTCTTACATAGTATGAATCGGTAGTGGGAGATACCACCGGGCATTAGGCAACTGGGTTTTTGGTAGTAGGTATATAGAATAGACAAAGGGGTCCACGAAGACCAGATTTCCCAGAGGAAAACCCCAGAACATGGGATCAGTGGTGTGGGGATTCCAGGGTAGATACATTTAGCTGAAGGGGAGGTTGTTCTACTCATGTGATGGTTAAGGACATATTGCTAGAGATTTACTGACCAGCTGTACGATCAACTAGGTGATGGTTGTGGGATCACCAATGCAAAGATTTAGGTAGGAATAGTGAGGTGTGATAGGGGTGGACATGGAAGATGAGTGGTATGAGTGGTATGAGGTGGACAGGGGTTCAATACACTACTACAACCACCCCAGATGGTCCACCTCATGTTCTGAGAGATGGGGGACAAGGGAAAGGCCAGCTCCAGGCAATAGAGACTTTTGATCCAAAGACTCATGGGATGATTAGAGGTATGATCTATGTCTTTTACATCCTATATATAGTTTTGATAGAAACAGGTTCCAGTCACTCTTTTCTCACCATGACCCTTGTTCATAGCTTGGAGATTTCATGGGAACCGTTGACTTGATCCCTATATTTATAGACTCGTACAGGAGGAGATTTTATGATCACACACAGGTGTTGACAGTGTGATCTTACTCTTGGGGTGAGAGTTTTGGTTGGGATCTATTGATCTTATTGTCGAGGAATTACGACTTAATTCTGGGAATGGACTGGTTATCCATAGTTCATGCTCAGATCGACTGTTTTAGGCACACAGTGGGGTGTGTTAGCTAATATAGGACTAGTTTTTCCTTTTTCGGAGAAAAGGAAACACTAATAGCATAAGATGGACCCGAATGTAAGAGGGTGTATCCAATCACACCTCAGTGGGCTAGCATGACCCTTGCTGTAGTGGATGAGACGAGCCCTCAAAATCCTGTAGTGGTTGATGAGTACGAGGATGTATTTTCAGAAGATGTTTTGTGACTAACTCCTCATAGGGAGGTATAATTCTTCATTGACCTATACCCATGGATGAAACTGATATCTACACTAGAATATTGGATGGCTCCTGTATTGCGTCGTGAATTGATTGTACAATTGGAGGACTTGAAGAGGAAGGGATTTCGTGACACCTAGTGTGTCACTAAGAGAATCCCTAGTTTTGATTTCCAAGAAGGAAGGTGTGAGCATGAGTTTGGGTGTGGACTTCTAGTTCCTTAATTAGGTGACAATGACAAATAAGTATCCACTAGTGATAGTTAATAACCTCTTCTATCGGCTGAAGGAATAAGGATGGTTATTGATGATAGACCTCAAATCAAGCTATCACCAACTATGGGTGTGGGATGATGACACTCTTAAGATAAATTTTAGATGTTTCTATGTCCACTATGAGTAATTAGTGATTCCATTTGGTATGATGAACACCCCAACAGTATTCTTTGGGCTCATGAACGTGATCTTACTTCCTTACATGGACCGGTTTTTAGTGGTCTTTATTGATAATATTCTAGTGCACTCTGAATCCTAGGAGGATCACATGATACACTATAGAACGGTCCTTGGATTACTCTAATAGAATCATATTTACGGGAACCTATTGAAGTGTCAGTTCTAGAAACAACTGGTCCACTTTCCAGGACACACCATTTTGGAGGCTGGTGTTTTAGTAGATCCAGCGAAGATAGAGGTAGTGCCTTCTTGGGAGCCACCCATGAATGTCACTGAGTTGAATAGATTCCTTGTGTCAGTTGGGTTCAATTTTAGGATTGTACTAAAGTTTCCAGGGTAGTGGCGTCCATGAAAGACTTGACATGAAAGGGTAAGCCTTTAATGTAGATAGAGAAGTTCCAAGAGAACTTTCAGTAGCTGAGGTAGAGTTTTACAAGTACCCCAATCCTGAGATTTCAAGAGGAGTGTGTCAAGTACGTGGTGTTTGGTGATGCATCAGGGATTAATCTTTATTGTGCCCTGATTCAAGGGAAATATATTATTGCCTACGGTTTATGGTTGTTGAGACCACATGTGAAAAACTCTGCAATGCAGGATCTGGAATTGATGGTGGTAGTCTTCTCATTTATGATGTCGCGACACTAACTTACGGGAGAGAGTTTTATCTTCTACTAAGACCACAAAAGTCTTAGGTATGTACTTTCTTAGATGGATATGATCTTGAGACAATGACATTGGCTAGTGTTCCTCTAGGACTTTTACATCAAGATAGTCTCCACTCCTAGTAAGGGTAACATGGGTGCTGATGCTCTCTGTTGGATATCGAGTTCACTGCTACTGAAAGAGGGCTTAGAGTAGTTATCATCACTGTAAATATCATTAATGTATGTATATATAGGATCATACAACTAGTCGATGGTGTTTACCCCTCCACTCTTATGGTGATTCAAGGAGGCACAACTCATAGATACTAGCTCAGAGAATAAATGTGCTTAGATGTCTATAGGGAATGCCCCTGATGGATATTCGACAGGTGGGGATCACACAATCCATTTCATAGGATGCATATTTTTACAGATGATGTTACAGGATGAGGTGTTGATGGATTTAAATACATCCCCTCTATAAGTACATCAAAATTTATTTAATATGTACCAGGACCTCTAACGCCAGTTTTGGTGGTCGAGGATGAAAAAGATAGTGGAAGCGTTTGTCTCTAGATTCTTCACTTATCAGAAACTAAAGGTCGAGCACCTGGTTCAATCCGGTTTGACTCAACCCCATGGGGTGCCAGAGTGGATGTTGGATGGAGTATTTATGGCCTTTATGCTAGGTTTACATGGTACATAAATGAATAATGATACCATCTGGTTAATTTTTGACCGACTCAACATGTCGGTAAACATTCTAGTGATTCAGGAATAAGGTTCAATAGAGAGTTTGGGATGCCTCTGCATATAATTTATAGTTCAAATTCATGGATTCCCATATATTATAGTCTGATATCATGACACACACATTACATTCTAATTATGGAAGGGATTTTAGGGGGAATTTGGGACTCATCTATGCTTGAGAACAACTTTACACCAATAGACATAGGGCCAGACAGAGCAAACCATTTAGGTCCAAGAGGACATGCTACGTGCTTTCATCCTTGATTTTGGTCGTATATAGAAGGATCACCAACCCCTGGTGCAGTTTTTTTACAAAAACGGCTACCAATCTACCATCAGTATGGCACTATTTGAGGCCTTTTACGGTTGACCCTGCATGTCACCACTTTGTCAGACTGTCCCCAGAGAGCCAGTGCTCGTGGGTGGGAAGATGGTGCAGGCTACTATAGAGAAGGTGAAGGTTATCTAGGAGTGGATGAAGATGTCATAGAGCCATCAGAATTCCAATTCTAATAAGAGACAAAGACCCTTGGAGTTCGAGGAAGGAGAACATGTGTTCCTTCAGGTCTCCCCTCGACGTGGGATACAAAGATTTAGCAGGGGTGGAATGTTATCTTTACCTTTTAAAATACTTCATAGAGAGGGTGAGGAGGCATACCGCTTGTCTCTACCTATACAGTTAGAGTGGGTGCATGAAGTATTACATGTATCCCAACCGAGGAGATAACTACACGACCATCACACATCGTTGATTGGGGAGAGCTGGTTGATGATGTGAGGGAGATGTGTGCAGAGTTGTAGGTGGAGATTAAGGATCGACAAAAGTGGAAACTCGATGGGTGATTGATTAATCTAGATATTTTTATGTGGTATCAAGGAAATATCTAGTATAGAACATGGATGCTAGAGGCTGAGATTCATGCTCAGTATCCCTATTTGTTTTTTAGAACTTGTTTTGGCTTTTGGGGATAGAAAGACCAATGGAGGGGTGACTATAATGTCCTAGATTTTCCATGTAAAATTTTCAAAAATTATATAGGATTATTTTGAGACCAGGGGTTGAGATGGAATGTTATTCCAATAACTGGGGTCCGAGAATAAATTCTCCAACTATTTTTATTTTTATTAAAATAGCACACATTACAGTTTTAGAAACTTCAAAAAAAGATCTCGGATTGGAAATCAGAGTTTACTATTGAGCTCAGAATAGTGATTTTACCTTAGGAGGGGCCTAACATTGGTTGACATTGGTCAAATTAAAAATATTATTTATGAACGTTTTAGGTGAAAAATAAAATTTATTTAAAAATTTATTTTCTTTTATTTATTCAATGTTACGCAGCAACTCATCAGCACTATGGTGCGACAACTCAGCGATGTTGTAATGCAGTGTTGTGTCAATGATGAAATGTGTTAACATGTTTCCTCCATTAATCAAGGGTACAGATCAAAATTATAATTAATAACATTGGATAATTTCTCAAGAACTAGAGGAATCTCTCTCATTGGTGATGACAGTTTAGAGAGCGGAGCTTGGATTGAACATCAATGAATGATAGATCGAGGATGTTCATGGACAAATCACAAACTACAATGAATTACTTCCTCTAAATGATACTATATAAATTTAGGGGGTTTATTTTTTCTTCATGATTCGTTTACCCAATCTTTTTTCCAATGATGAATGTCGACTAACAAATGAACATGATGATCTGCAGTTAGATCATTTTTGTGGGATGGTTAAAAAAATTTCATTAAAGGAGATGAGTCTAGGTAACAATTATTTTGTTTCTATTTCATAATTATTCTGGTGTGAATGGACCAAGGATGACACGAACAAAGAAAAGGTCACTTCTAGGGGTGTTCTTGTTATCTCCCCCCCCCCAATTCTTGTGGTCTCTGGCGATGGATCCACATGGTTGTGTCAGGGTTTCTTGGGAGGTTCCAAATGTAACCAAACCCTCAGAATGACGAAAAAACCATTTGAATCCCATTTAGATGAAAAATGCAAGTGTAGGGTCATATGTGAGTTTCATTTTTGAAAAGAGGAGCCTCTATGTATGATCGATAACCCGCAGAATGAGAGCCACCTCTGGTAGCATGCAGGGGAAAGAGGCATCATGGCCACTCAATAGCAGATGACCACAAGTTCAATGTTAAGTGTTATAGGGGCCCACAAAATCACTACCATAGGTGGTGGTGGGAGGACCTGACTCCCTGAGCTGAAGGTGAGAGCCAGTCATGCGGACAAGTCGTCTGAACTATGATCTAGCCACGTTGACCCAGGGAGACATGTCCAATTGGTCGTGTGGAGCTAGAGCGGATGTGGCGGCCATTGTGTCAAGGTGGAGTGAATTGGCCCACTCGAGTTGGCCAAGCTACAGCTAGAGTGCCAGATCAGCAGTGGTCTGTGTCAACCCGACAATTCAGAATGGGCCCAACAGGTCGATTTGGGCTTCGCGTCTTGGGTCAGACCCGGTGGGTTGGGTCAGGCAGGACCCAGACCCCACCGTCCCCTTTTTACTTAAATACACATAACTCTCATATTGTGTGTTTGTTTGATGATCCGTTTATAGTAGTGTGACATTCATGATAAGGTTGTCCCTTTGAAATAATATATAAGTGTATTCATAGTGGTTGGTATATGGCTTATTGGCTCGTGGAGTAGGTTCTCCCCGAGTGAGCATGCTAAGGATGGAATCATGTGACTAGTTGAGTGAATATACAGAGTGTGTCTCGTACACATATATGGAGTGTGTATCCTAGGAATATAAGAAGTGTATCTCCTATGAATATAAAAATTGTGTGTCCAATGCATATAAGAAGTGTGTCTCCTACAATTATATAGAGTGTGTCTCCAACTTTTATAAAAGGTGTGTCTTCAATAGATATATGAAGTATCTCTCCTACTGTTATTGGGAGAGTGTCTCTTATGGATATACAGATTGTGTATCCTATGATGGTGCGTAATGTGTCTTCTATGAAGATGTGGAGTTTGTATCCTTGGATTTGGATATTCCTAAAAATTCTTAGTATATGAATAATGGTGTGAGATGACTCTATTGACTCTATTTATTGTATTTATTAGAGGGTACACTCTATGTACTGCTTTATTAGTCTTACTTGTGTTTTACCTCTATGGTTTGGGGTCCCTACTATGTATTTTTTTACACACACCTATATGGGATTCACCCACATGTGTCATGTCTTATGTAGACTATAGATATATTTGATAGTGTCCTTAGTAGACCAGAGATAAGTGGTGTATCTAGATGACCAGATGGATGTGGTAAGATTTAGTGACATTCAGATAGAAAACTGTACCTACCCTTCAATTAGGGTTTTATATTGACGAGATCGAGGAGCTTGTACTTTTATATTTCAGTTGTGTTTGTATTCTATCCTGTTTATATTTTAGTTTGTATTGTTACTCTCAGTGGTTGTCTTAGTGGGTTTCATATATGATTACACAATGTTTTTTTAGTACATTCTTGGGGATGTGTGTGTGTGTGTGTGCATGTTTAAAGAAAAATGACTATCCATCGTAGTAAATGCCTACTCGATGCTAATTTCCATCCCCTGGCCTATGGGAAGTGGGATTAGGGTAGTAACAACAAGAACCCTAAGGGACGGGTTGTGACTATTGGGTTTTATTTTTAAGAAATTCCATACATATAAAACATTAAATTGTTAGTGTATACTTTAGAGTAACATTATATTTTATAATTATATCCTTCGCATCCCCTAAAAATTGTATCTCATTATTCCCTCTACCAAAATTAGATCATCATAAATTTACATGAAGGAAATTCGCATGCTTATTCATCACTTATGTTTGTAATATAGGATGTTGAAAACCATTTCCCTCATTTTATCTATCACTCAATTTTCCACGGGACTCCATCCTTCCCATAATTGGTGGGTTCCCGATTTCAACTATTCTCAAAAGGTTAATCTAATATAATGATAGTTGGATTGACATAATAACCAATATTTTTAGTCCATCTATCATTCTAAGGGGTTGATCATTGAAGTAATCATTTCAATGTATCACACACTCATGGATAACAGGATCCCTTCGGGTTTTAATCATCACTAAAAATGGGTAAACATGAGTGAAAATCATTTTCCATATTTGAGGAATGATCATAATCAATAACATAAATGGTATTAAAAATTAAAACCCCATCCCATTCTACATAATCATGATAGCCCAAAATTTATTCTATTCAACCTATATCATTCATAGATTAACATAGGTCACATTAATTTGGATTTTCTTAAACTATTCAACATAATACAAAAAAATTAATACGAAATAAATCATTCATTATTTTTTGTAAATGTAATATTATTAACCAAAAAAATATCTCTATGATTTTTAAATTATTTTTTTAGTTATAAATCTTTTCCATTATTCATGTGATGATTGAGATAGAACCCAATTAACCTTTTTGGAGTTATTACTCCAAGGTACAACGGAACCTGTGCCTACATCCACTTTTAGTACCTATATGGTGATTTAATATCTAGAAAACCCACATAATATCTAATGTAAAATGATTTTTGGATTTTATATTATAGTTATACTTCCCTCTTTGAATTTTCCTTAATGTTTTCAAAAATGTTCCCTAATCCTAATATTCAAAAAAAACATTTATCTGAAGATAATTATAGCAGACCAAAACATGAAAAAACTTTATTTCAATCTTTTTCAAATATTTTTCCAATAATAAAAACTAAGGATATCGATGTGTAGTGTATTTTGTTAAATATTTACATAAATAAATTATCTTAAACTGAAAATTTTCATCATTATATAAACCTCACTTAGTGATTCTAAATCAAGAATATATTTTATGAAAGCCTAGGAATAATAAGGAAAATAGTTAATGTTCGGTTAGGGATTGAAATCCTAGTAAGGGAATCAATATGGATATAAATAATAACATGAGATTCAAGAATAATAACATGATATAATAAAGAGAATTGACAAAATCTTTAAAACATGACATATAGAAATGAATTCATATTAACATGGAATCAAGTTATATGTCAAAAAACAAATAACATTATATTATAAACATAATTCTATGGTAACTCCCATGACCATCAACAAAAAGTGGGAAAATTACCATGGTGTATTAGGTTTACTAATTATTCCTATAAATATAGAAGACAGTGTGTGATGGTGGATTGGGTTCCCTCCATAACCCCTTATACAATATCTCTACAGATATAATACTTTACCCAAATCATTATAGGGATATTTAATTTTGGGCCCACCCATCACATAATTAAAATCATAAATATCTTTATGTGTTATAAAATGAAACTATACATATATCATATGCATTATCAAACCCAATAGAATGAAGAGGGTCTCATAATTTATATTTTTTGAATAAATAAATGCTAAATCATAAGGATTATCAGGAGAAGTAGGAATTTAATCATTTTAAACATTATAATTTAAAAGGTAGATTGGAATTGAACATAAAATTCCCATATATAAAATCCATTAGAATGATTTGTGATATGAAATAATTAGAATGGCCCACCTGGTTGATTCTTGATAAAATTTATAAAGAGTTTTTTTTAAAGAATTAAATAAAATATAATTTCAAATACTTCAAAAATATAACTGAAATGGTTCTCAATAAAAATAATTAGTTTTTTTATAAGATATTCATGGTTTAAAAAAATTACTGGAGTGATTCAAGACATAAGACAAGAAATTGGAATGTTATATTTAATCAGGTTTACATTAATGTGGAAATTAATAAGGGAACTAAATTATTGTTTAGCCCAAGATATGAAAAGTATTTTTTGGTAGGTATATATTTTAGGGAAATATATAAAAAATATAAGAAGATAATGAGACCAATATTGCATAAAAGTGAGATAATGAAAGTGGAATTAAACCAACAAGTAATGAGGGACATATGAAATACAACTTTTTATGTTTTAAAACATCAATGTTGAAATAATATGTAATCAAATAGAACCATAAAACATTCATTTGAAAATATTAAAAGTTAAATATGAGGTTAAAATGATATAATACATAATTATGTTTGAAATTAAAATATGTAAAATAGGAAGGAATGGAATTTAAGGACAAGGAGTCAATCTATCGTATAAGAGTAAGAAAATTATGATTAAAATAATTTCAATTTAAATATGTGATAAGAATCATAAATAAAGAATATTTGATTCAAATTTTATCTACCATGATTAAAATGTGGTAGAACATATATAAGTAAAGGCAAAAGTACTAGTTAAACATTATCACTCATGAATATAAATTTATATATTAAATACACTTTAATTTTAGGAAATATATCAATTATAGCCCCATACAAAGAGGAGAATAAATTGAAGTGATATTTCAAAGTTAAAAATTAATTTATGATTTTATATTCCATGGTGGAATTAGTTAAACCGTAAAAATGAATATTTTTTCACAATATCAAACTTTGAATTAATATGTGTAGATTGAAATGTAAATCCATCTAACTTAACAAACAATATAATAAAAACCCCAGTAAAGAGAGAGGGTTAATATTGAAATTTAATATACCATGAATAAAAATAATACCTGCTATTATATATCCAGTTGTATGTATATAAAAAATTTAAGATAAAATATGTGCATAAAATAAAATTTTTCTTAGAGAATGAAATCTTGGAACAAAACCCTTACATCGTGTCTGAAAACGATATGCACATGCACATAAATTATAATATAATTTAATTGTCTAATATATATGTGTATCCATGAAAACCATTCACCTATATATAATTTTATAATTTTTATATGTAATATATTTTTATTGGTAATATAGTTTTCAGTAATGTTGGTTACTCGGTGGTGTTTGGTTAATTTCTTCGTAATATGTTTCATTTGATGACCATGGACAAAAGTGTTGTAAAATAACACCACAATATCGATAATTGTTTAGGATTATATATTTTTTTACAATATTATTACAATACTAATTATTATTTATAAGTTACC
Organism: Viscum album; assembly: GCA_963277665.1. Classification (NCBI taxonomy): domain Eukaryota; kingdom Viridiplantae; phylum Streptophyta; class Magnoliopsida; order Santalales; family Viscaceae; genus Viscum; species Viscum album. The sequence continues at coordinate 1,593,878,551 of OY728126.1, forward strand.
CCAAAATAGATCAAAATTATGATTTGTATGTTAATAAGCCCATTTAAGGTCGTTATAGCCACTATAAGCATTTATTATTTATATTAATTACACAGTGTATATATTTACATTACATAATATTACTAGGGTAAAAAAATATTTAAAAAACAAAATATAATTTAAATGTCATCCATTTTGTGGAATCATTGAAAATAAATCATGTTTTTCATTGAGGCAGTAGTTCACACACACTCATATAGACATTTTCATTTTTCTCAATTATTTTGGAGGAAAGTGTTAAAGGAAATTTTTATTAGTATAATATACCTCATCCTTATAAAACCTATTTTTTTCATACCTTCATGAATATATGGGATTTGAGAGGTGTAGAAGAGTAAAAGATCCAATGATGTTGGGTTGAGAGTATTTGTTTCCTTATATTGGTATTTTTGTAAGGATAAGGCATTAATTGAATAATGATGTAATTTATGAGACACTAGGGAAGATATTTTGGTATTCCATGGATTTTTAATTGGTGTAGAAAGGGTTATGTGATGGTATCCCATTAAAAGTTATTAAAATGTACATTTTGAAAATTTTCGTTATCTCTCAACAATATTACTATATTATTCAATAACAATGGCTCAAAAATGGCCAATAAGTTTTTTTGGAAATAGATAAGGTAAAACAGCCCTTAAAAATCCAATATAAAAAACAATTTCACATGATTTAACATTATTCATTATGTTAAAACACCCTAAAATTAAGGTATCAATACAAGGGTAACACCACTTTCACCCTTGGAAACAAATTTTGACAGAGAAAACTAAAACTAAAATTATTTAATATTTTATACTTGGTGATATTTAATATTGAAATTTTTTTATAAATTAATGTTTTCATTAGTTATAGAAACTAATTTCATCATTTTTTATGCACTTCTATATGCTATGATTTTGATGAGAAACATCATCTTTATTCCCCATAAGGTATTAATGTAATGATTTGTTATGATCTATGTGGATCAAATTAATTAATACATATAAAGTGTACACTCAGATAGCACTCCAATGAATTTCATAAAACAATGGTCTGTAAATATGAAATTCTTTCAAGACTTTGGTGAATTACCATGGTAATTCACATTTATGACACCTTGCTGATAAACCATGGTGAAATGCTTCTAAAAGCCTTATTTATATGTTTTATCAAAACATATGTGTTGTTAATCATGTTATTTTTATTATGATACATCCTTTATTCTGTTTCCCATGTTATATTTTTTTACATAATGTTCTAATTCAAATTCCACATGATAAAATGATAAACATCTTCCTTACTTTTTCCCTTACAGATCTCAGGATCAACCCATTACTATGATGTATGTCACCATGATATGAGAATCATTAAAAGTAACATCGGGTTAACCCATGATGAATCCTTTCATCTAGATTAGATGAGTTTTTAATGTTTTCTTATATTAAGTTTCTAATTTACATGAAAATAAACATTAAAATATATTTTATTGTCTTCCATGTAATGGATATTTTATATAATAAAAAGGTTGGATGTTATAGTTGGTATAAAATAGTGGTTTAGGTGATTGTTGAAATTAGGACTTGAAAACAATAGAATGAAAACTAGGGATAAGTCAAAATATATGAAAAAAACTTGTATATTGGTGGACTATTATGTAAGTGGTTTCTAATAAAATATATATGTTTATTGATACTATAAGTTGATCTATCTCTCGAATAGATGTACCCTAGGGGAAACAACCCAGAAAACACTATATTGAGATAGACTCTATCATGAACTAGTGTATGATAACAGATCTTGTTTCACCCCTGGTATGACACTCCTAGAGGATACGTATGGTTAATCAGAAGTTATTTATAAACTATTAAGAAGGATATATTGAAAATGGAATTTTTATGATAAGATATTAAGGAATAAAATATATAATCAATATGTTTTAAGATATAAAATCCCTTTAGTATTATATGATTCTTAAAAGTAACATGATTTTCATTAGGATTTTCTTCTTTTAGAGAAGTTTTAGAAAATTTGAGTAATCAGATAAATGATGATTAAAATAGATGATGCACACATATACTTCTTATTTAATCTGGAATGGAAAACCTCAGGAGGATGATGATTCAAAAATATTGAGTTATGAATAATGTCTTGAATCAGGTTAAATTTCCATATTCACCTCGATGGGAATAACATGTCATTATGTAATTCATGTATCAATGACTACCCACTTTTAGTTGATCTACCAACCCATTGAATGAGGAATAATGGATTTCCTATATAAAAAAGTTATTTTCTATAATCCACTATTTAGATTTAGAAAAATTCACCCTCTTAGTATACCACTAAGAAAGATAATCTAATTAATGGAGGAAACTCCTTTAAAAAATGAAGCTAAGAAGGGAGATCGATGGCATGGCATAGTAAGATTTTAGGGGGAAATTTTTCAATAAATATTTTCCATGGAAGATGTAAAAAAATGGATAAGGAATTATTCTAGCTTAAGTATAAATGAAATGATTATGTGGGATTCTATAAAATTAACTTTAAATGATTTTATCAATACACCTCTAACATTCTTATTTTTTGTAATAAAGTGGGTGAGAGATTCTCCAATATACGGTGACCCCATACATGGAGTAATTTCAAAAATAATGAAAATGAAATCTATTGGGTGATATTTTGGAGATCTAGGAAGTTTATAACATCATATGTTTTTGTGAGGTTCGTATATTCCCCAACATGATAGATTTTTTTGATCTTAGAGAGCATTCTAAACATTTTATTGAACTCCAGAACATAATTTTGTGGTTTTAGATTACCCAATTAATTATTTTAGATGGGTTCTAAGGCCTAGCATGTTACATGGGGTTTTAGTATTGTTTCGGTTGATTCATATCTCCAAAACTCTTTTTCATGAAACGATGAGAGAGGTTCACGGTTTTGAAATACTTTCCAACCTCCCAAGATTAATCATGTGGACATATAGTATCACTGTACATGGGTTTTCAATCCATGTAGGTGGGAGTAAACAAAAAATATGGTACCTCTTGAATTTTTAATGGAGGACTAACTCATGCTCGATGCATGGTTTGGAAAACTATGTGCCTAGACCATGCATGTGTAGTTCATAGGTAGTGAGGGTCACAGGATTGGTAAAAAGCTGTCCAAATCATGTGTCCAAACAATGGATTTAATTCTTTTTCGAGGAAATATAAAATATTGTTTCCCTCTTATTTCTCTTCCCCTTACACATTTCTTCTTCTTTCCATGCATTGTAGGGGATCTCCTGATTTTTCTTCATCCTCCTTAGGTTAATATGGTTTTACCCCATCTGGATTCTAATCCTTGATACATTGGTGGAATTGAATTCACTTCGACAATACCTTTAATTTTCTATAATATTCTCTTCTTCTCCCTCACCATATAAAATGATAAATCTATGAGGTCCCTTTTTCCATATTTCCATGGATTTTTTTCTAAAATATCAATTTCTCTCGATTCGGATCCATTTAAAGGATGGTATCAAACAAGATAGAACATGTTATCAAATGGTACATAGTTCCAAGGTTTCACATTGATTTTTTGTGCATTTTAGGGGTTATTTGTTTATATTCTATGTGTCCTGACTGAGTGAGACCATAGAAAATTTATTTTTTCATTATTTGTTTAAAATTTATGATTTTAGATACCAACAGGAATGCTCCTACAACCCTAAATATTTTTCATTCGAGTAAGGGGTTAGGGTAAACCTAGGTAGTTTTGGATAGGTTTATAAATAGAAATAATTAAATTTTTTATATTTATTTTTTGGTTTTGTGGGAATGGCCTAAGGATTAAGGTGGTGATGATTTCATGGGTTGAGGTGATGTGGTTTGTTATGTTGGGCACAGACCGAGATACTTGTGTTATATTGAACATATACAGAGGTGTCATGATATTAATATTGAGAGGAAGAGGTCAAAGGGATGGGGGAAATTAGGGGGGAGATTTAATAATGTGATGGGCATCAGCATTTAGCCACAGGGTCTCAGGGGAACGAGGTTCCAGATTACGTGGCCTAGGAAGATTGGGGATTTCCTCTTACCATTGTTGGTAGATGAACTGATGGAATTATGTTCACATAGATATGACTGAGATCATGGTGGTTCTATCCACTCATTTTCATTGGAGGACCCCATAGAATAATTGGATTTTGAGATGGTTTTTTCCATCAGATATTTTTTGGGGTGCTCAGAATAGAAATCCATGTTGACGTAAATAGACTATCTGTTGATAGTGTTGAGACCTTTAATTGGGGCTTGAGGTATTTTATTATTCTTGGGGTCATTGGACCATGAAATTGGGAGGGTTTATATCATATTTCCTTCATACATCTAATGTTTTTCCAATGATTTTTTTTATTAGGGGAACAAAATTGATGTACCTAACGACATCAGGCTTTGCTCCGATGAGGTATTTTTTATTAGGGGTCTTTTGGGACCATGTACTTATTATTGGGGTGTTTCACAGGGATCTTGGAACTTGATTAATGGAATGAGGTGTTAGTTCCATGATTTTAGGTGGAACCTAAGGGTTCACCTCATATGATCCTTTGTAATGAGATGCCTTGGGCCCTATGATATGGAACCTCATAACTGAAATTATATATATATAGAAATGTGATGTATTATATATATATATATAATTGGGGGAAGTTGTTGAGACATACGATAGTGATGGACAAACAATCTATAACACTTCCTTGATGCTTTTGAGCATATTTGAAGTGGGTATTTTATAAAATGTTCATGTTTTTTCATTTATTTATATTTCTCCAAAAAATACATCTTTATGGATGCAATACGGGAACACGTTGGTGGTGGTCTACTATGATTTATTATCACACCCTACATGTCACCCTCAAGATGTGTGTACACTTTATGACATTGTGATTATGTATGAGATTGTGCTTTGGAGTTTTTCCATCATGATTGAGTTATATTGTTCTTCTCGGGATGGATGGAGGTATACCATAGGGGTTCCATTATATCATCCAGAGCTTAATTATTATATTTTCTATGCCTTATATACATATTAACAAATGGTTGTTCATGAGGGACCATGGACTTTTATTTATTTCTTGTATGAAATGTTACACAATGTTTTTTAAGAAATGGTATTTTTCTATTGAGATTTTTTATTTATACTACAATGTTTATTCCTACTTATAGGAAGTTTCTTGTGTTTGTTCCAATGTATTATGATATTATTCTATTATTATATACATATATTTTCCATTATTATTGTCACCATCTAAGGATGTATTCCCCCCACTATCACCTCCACAAACCCTCCCTACTGGCCACAAACATTTGGTGCATAGGGGGTGCGTCTAAGGCCTAGGGGACAACAATCCTATAGAATTGTTTAAAGTGTCATCTAGGTCAAGATACTTCAAATGGTATAAACTAGTAATCTTATTTGTGTACCTTATAACATCATAGTGTAATTTAGGATCGTAACAACATTCAACTTGTTACAACTTGTATCAAATGTTTTCTTTGTTTTTGGTCTTACTATTTTTGATATGGTATACTAGATACTATAATGTACTCAAAGAAGGGTAAATAGATCATGTTTTGTTCCCAAAATACACATTCATGTGGGACATATCAAATTTATAGGGGTGGTAAATTGATGTTATGTTTTTTTTACAGTTTATTTGATTTAAACCTCTAGTGTAGAGCTTGGGTGTGATGGTTATCATAATGTGGATTTTGAACATTGTCTAAGTATAGAAAAGGAGATTTGATTAAGCATCGTGATTGGAAAGTAGGTTAGTATGATATGATTTTTTTAGGATTTTCATTGGGATATTGAAATGTGCTAAGATGGGTTGGGTTTTTAAAGTGTTAACAAAGGAATCTAGATAATGTTCTCCGTCATAGCCTCTTCTAGTGTTATTCTACCCATCCAACCTATGAATGTGGCCCCAATGATATCTACACATGATTTTCTATGAATATGATATATATGCATCTAAAAATGAAAAGTATGGGTAGGGATTATTATATGAGTGATTTTTTAAAAGTGTCAAAAAAAGGATACAAGTTGTGTTTTCTTGTATATCCACATTGGTGGAATATTTCTCAGGAGACATTGGATGATATAGGATATTTGATTTCTAACTCTGATGTGGGTTTTAATTGGGGGTGTATTTCTAGATGATAGACATGATACATAACCCCAATATGGGTTGGTAAGGGGTCATGAGGGAAGATTTTGTGTGACATGGTGTTGTAGGGGACTGTAAGGGTGGTGAGATTTCATTACTCATTACATATTACCCTATATGTGATATATATATATATATGATTATCATGGTTGTTTGACCATTTTTATTTATATTTAGTGGGATTCCACCTTGATGATCTCTAGTAGAGCGTCTATAAGGTGGTGATATGTTGTTTCATGAATGTTCAGGAGATGAATCCTTAAAGTGTTAGGATGATCATGAGTTGTTAATGTAGGATCTTGTACGGGCAATAGAGCTGAAAATAGAAGACTATCGGAAATGGAATGAAATCATTTTAAGGAGATAATGGTTTAACATATCAAAGTTATCAATATGGGATCTTAGGGTGTTAATTCATCTATAGAATACCATACTAATGAGTTTAAACTGCATCACCCAATCCTATTCTTGGGTGAGGGTTTACCGTAGGTGGAAAAGTACTGGATGGAGTTGGCCCAGAGTAATTTTGACATGCCAGAGACACCCCAAGGGTGGAATGTGAAGATAATATGTTACATGAACTGAGGACTAGAAAATCAGTTGTGTGATGTACAGTTACATGCATGGAGACATGAGGGATTGTCTTGTAAAAATTTTGAACATATGTTCATCAAGAACTTCTTACTAAAGTTATTGTGATTGGATAGTGGCCATGCGTTTATAAACCTTCATCATGCAGAATCATCCATCACGGACTACATATCTTGTTTCAAGTACTAATAATTTTAACTATTCTAGTGGGTGAGGAAATTTCTAGGGTGTGAAAATTTTAGGATGGCTTATGTCCTATAATAAGGAGTGTGTAAATATCTCCATGTCGACCTTGCTCTCATAAGTGGTCAATCAGGTGCTAATATCTTAGGGGAACATGAAAGAATTGTCATTTTTGAGATGGGTGATGGTGTCAAGTGATCTTAGGTGTGATTCACCAAGTATGAGAAAGATATTTTGTGAGGAATCATATATGGGAATTTATTCCAAGGATTCTGATAAACCACATAGTATTGGGACTTCAGTTGTATGCTTTCATTAAGGTAAATCTAGACATATCTAAACCCAGTGCAATGGGAATCCAACAGACTATTGTTCATTTGACATGATGGGGCATCTGAAGAGGTTTTTTCAAAAACCTTCTATGATATATAGATTTTAGTTTTAGGGTAGACACATAGATTTTAGGTTAATCCAATATTCTTACTCGGAACTGGTAGTCTAGACATACCAGCACGAGGAGGTTATAGAAGATATAGTGGGACCTATAAATGGGTTAATTGGATTGTAGATTATTCATCTCTATAATGGGTCTAGTTCCCATGTATTTTGGCTTCTATCTAGTTACATTTTATAGATCATCCAGCTATAGAGTTGTTCAGGGATCCAAATATAGTTATAGGTACACCGTGGGAGTGATCAGGTTTGTTTTATTTTGGATTTGGAAATTTTTGGTACAGGTGGTGCACATGTATTGTTTTTGGACCAACCAGACATTATTTGGTTGGTTAAATCATATATGATGTGTGATATATATATATATGAGGTGTTTGGGAATCTCGGCATTGCTTCGATGAATATTCGATATGATGCATGTAGGAATATAGGTATTTATGTGATATGGGTTTTTCCTGAGGTGCTTGGGAATTAGGATTTTGATATGCAGACATTTATATTGCCAGATTATTTTGAGATTTTGTTAATGTGTATTATAACGACCCATACTTTACATACATTGTTAATACTTTAAAATTGAAGCATACTTATTACAACATATAACAAAACCACGAAAGGACCGTATAGGTATAGTGTCTTTAGAAACTGGGAAACATAAACAACTGGTTCATAAAGCGTCTACATTGTCTCCCATTTATTTCATCATATCTGTAGTCCCTTTTGGAATATCTTACTTAATAACCTTCTTCCTGACCTAGGGAAAGAAAACATACAAAATTTTGAGCTCAAATGCTCAGTAAGGGTAAACAAAAGAAATATCAATCACATCATATTCATAAGAACATAACTTTTGGAAATCATAACCTGCAAAAGAGAGCATAATTTCATAACATGGGATAAATCATAGTAGTGAAATGGAATCCCAATAATCATAACATAAAACATGAAACTTTTTGGAATACACACATAATCATAGAGAATCATTTCTTATTAGTCAAGACTCATTGCCAAGACTATCTTAGTGGACAAATTCCATTTCTAAACCGAGTTCACTCCTCGTTTCAGTCTTGTTTCACTGAACCGGTATAACCTAACATTCAAGCCATGTCTATATCATGAGATATAAAATCTCTACCCAATGCATTGGAGGGAGATATAGGTCCCACCCATATCATAATGATACCATTATTATCTGTGACACAAAATCATAAATCATACATCATTGCATAACCCATGTAATAAAAATGGGAATCTTAAACATCATGACATCATCAAACAATTCATATAAGATAAAGGAATTCATAAAAATAATTCCATCACAACATAATCAAATAAATGTAATAATAGGGATACAAACAGAACCCTATATTATCTTAGATGAAAAATAATTTTGATAAAACACTTGAACTCCATTCTTGAGGAAAATATCCTTTCAAATTCAAAAACATTTTCCTTTCTTAACATGTCATAAAATTTTAAACTAAAATAAGTTGATTAAAAATAAACTTGAAAACTTTTAAAGGAAGCTTCTTGGAAATAATGTTTTAAAAATCCATTCATGCCGTATAAGTTAAAAAAACATTCTTCTCGTACTTTTGTTGGAAGAGTCAAAAAGTACCTCGTACGAAAAAAGACAAAAGATTCCTTTCATATCTTTTACTAAAAACACACCGAAGGGTAAAATTGGATTTAAAAAATTGTAGGTGGATGTAAATAATATTACATATTGAGAAAACATGGATGTGGATAATAAAATACACCCCAGTAAATACCAAAGTATAAACAATCTCGGATAAAAATAAGATTATGATATTTCCCTTACCTTAGGTCCGATTTTCTTCGTAAGTGTTTTAACCTCCTGTATAATGATTTAAATAATGTTATTGAATTATTCCAGAATCATAATTATTGTTATGATATCATATATGGTCATATTCTTAGCTTCTTATTAGTAATATTTCATTACTACTTGTTATTCGGGTGTTTATTACTTTTTGTTCTTATGCGTGTTTTTTCGAATAAATTCTTATTCTTCTCTTTAGGTTATAGATACCTCATTTACAGAATGGTATTAGTGTAATATATATCATATTAATTTATTCAATTCATTTATATAATCATTATGAAATGAAGATCATGTAGAACGAGTCGCATCACATCGTGGAGACGGTATTCCTTACGTACGCACGAGTGATGATATCGTTCCTATGATCGTGGAATTGTATTTGAGTGTATGTATACTATTTCAGAATCAATATAATTTTATTATAGTCATATATCGTCATTATTTACACCATTATACCCATCCAAGTAAGGTGGTGGTGGAAAATAGATTACACCACGGCGTGGAGACGGTATTCCGTACGTACGCACGCGCGGTGATCTCTTTTTCCATAGGATAGATAGGTGATGAAATAGGGTTGTTTCATACTTATAATAACATGTCGGTATATGAGTGATACTTATGTTATTACTTCATAATGAGGCAACTAAATAAGAAGAAGTGGAAGAAGAAATAAAGATGAAAGAATCGGTAATGGACATTACCTCTTCTTTGAAGTGCTTCTTTGAGACCTCCTTTTAGGGAACTAAAATAGGTCTTTGAAGAAGACCAGAACCTCTAGGATTTTTCTAGGGAAGTGGATAGGATAAATTGGCAGGGGTTTGCCGAGCTTGAAGTCTCAATGTGGTGTGAGGAAGTGGGGGAGGAGGTGCCCTTTTATAAGGGAAGAGAGGGGCACCTTTGGAATAACTAAAAATATTATTTTATTATAAAGTCAAATTCGGTTTTTAATAGCTCCAAATTGATATATTTCGAAGATAAGGTAGGTAGGGGTAGATATAATCTCATATAATAGAATTTACACAAGTTTAGGTACCAATTTTAACCTTATGATTTAGATTTAACTTTAAGTTAGATAATTTAACTTTTACCATGTCTTCTTGTTTTCTTACACTATAAGGTTAATAAACTTACTATATCAAGCCAAAAGAACCCCAAGTTGTTTATTATTAATATATATAACCTTATCTAAGTCATTTGTCCGAACCTTATATTTTTAAGAATAAAATAACAATTAATAATATGATATTTGTTTTAAAAACTATTTTATGTCAATTTTGACACTATTTAGTAATTGATTTTTGTGAAAATCATAACAGAATTATTAGTTCAAACCAAGTTACTTAAATCAATACTAACATGTCATATTAACCTATAAAATTAGTTTAATTCATAAAAAGTCTCAAATTACATTTATTTGGGTATTTATAACATCAATTATGTCAATATTTCATTAATAATATAATTACTGCATCATAATTGTGTCATAAATAAATTAAATTATTTAAATGTTTAAAAATTAAAAATAAAATAAAATTATGTAGTAAAACTTTTTATCTTTCTAATGAATATTTATAGTCGAATTTATCTTATGTATAACCCCATATTAAAAATAATGTACTTATTAAACTTTGATTTTAACTATTTTAACCCTTCTTTAAATAAATTAATAATAAATGTCCTAATCTAATCCAAGTGGGCCTAAATGGTCATATTTTATTCCTAAGGTTGTTTTTGGTCGAATTACACTTGTCCAATATAATTAGGACATGTTTTAGGGTAATAATAATATCATTTTTACCCTTAATTACCCTATTTACTTTTAACCATGGTAAAAAAAAGTAAAAAGTTGCGATTCACCAAAAAAATATTTTCATCTCATTGAACCACATTTTACTTACTAAAATCAACCGTGTCTCTCGGATTTTAGAAATTCCACACACAGAAGAGGTAAAATTAAGTTTTATGAAAAATTCAGTTTTTTAACTACCACTTAGTGGTTTCACTATTCATCAAAAATTGAAAGTTTTCAGAAAAATACCAAAATTTCACCCTAGGCTAATTTCGATATTCCAAATCCAAAAATGAAGTCCATTTTGAAAAATAAAATTTATAAAATTTCAAAAAGTGGTTATTACTATTCATAACGGCTAGTTTTAATAATATTTTAATAGCATATCATTGTCTAGTGAAACTCAGTATTGCGTACGACGCAAGCTATCGAAGAAGGCCGCGGTTGCGTGTAAAGCAAGCCAAGCTAGTGTTGTGTATAGTGAAATATTCCTTTGATGATTTATATAACATAAAAACAAAATATTTCACATAAAAGTCTCAGGTGTTACATTCTACCCCCCTTAAAATGAATTTCGCCCTTGAAATTCGTCACATTGTAACAAACAGATGAGGATACCTCTCCCTCATCATATCCTCAAGCTCCCATGTAGCTTCTTATAATTGGTGGTTACTCCATAAAACTTTCACCAATTGAGTGGTCTTTCTTCGTAGGACTTTTTCGCTACGATCCAGAATCTCTATCGGATGTTCTTCATAAGAAACATCTTACTCCAGCGGTATAACTTCTGAGCTAAGTACATGTGAAGGATCAGGTATGTACTTTCTCAGAAGAGATACATGGAACACATCGTGAACTTGAGAGAGATTCGGAGGAATCGCCAATCGGTAAGCTACCTTCCCAACACGATCCAGTATTTCGAAAGGACTGATATATCTTGGGCTCAACTTCTCCTTCTTTCCAAATATCGTGACTCTCTTCCAGGGAGATATTCATAAGAACACTTTATCACCCACTTCAAACTCTAGGTCTTTTCTTCGGTTGTCGGCATAACTTTTATGTCGACTCTGAGCTTCTCTTATGTGTTTTTGAATAGATCTGACATTTTCTATCATTTCATCAACGAGATCAGGTCCTAATATCTTTCTTTCCCCAACTTCATCCCAGCAAGTTGGAGTCCTGCATTTCTTTCCATAGAGATCTTCATAAGGAGACATCTGAATACTGGAGTGAAAGCTATTATTATAAGAAAATTCCACCAAAGGTAGGTGTTGATCACAAACACCTTTGAAATCCATAGAGCAAGCTCTCAACATATCTTCTAGAGTTTGAATTGTTCTCTCAGACTGACCGTCTGTCTGAGGATGATAAGCAGTGCTGAAACTCAACTTTGTATCCAGAGTATGCTGAAGACTTCGCCAGAACTTCGAGGTGAATCTCGGATCCCGATCAGATATAATAGAAAGTGGTTCTCCATGAAATCTTACCACTTACTTTACATATATCCTGGAAAGTTGATCCAGAGAGAAATCCTCTCTAATAGAAATGAAGTGTGCGGACTTGGTAAGATGATCAACTATGACCCAGATAGCATTATTGTCTTTCCATTTTTTAGGAAGTCATGTGACAAAGTCCATAGTGATGTTTTCCCATTTCCATTCGGGTATGGGTAATGGTTGTAACATCCCCTTAGACTTCTGTCTCTCAACTTTAACTTGCTGACAAACCAAGAATCGAGAGACATATTTAGAAACATCTCTTTTCATGCCATCCCACCAGAAGTACTCTTTCAGGTCCCTATACATCTTCGTGCTTCCAGTATGAATAGAGAATGATGAACTATGAGCCTCATCCAGCAACTCCTTCTTTAATTCCGGGATGGGAGGAACACAAACCCGATTCCTGAACTTTATTATCCCATCACAATCAAGGTTGAATTCAGGAACATTTCTCACCTTCTTTTGTAACTCGACATCTTCTTTCTGTGCCTCTTTAATCTTCACATGTATAGATGGTTGAACATTCATTTGAGAAAGATAATATTTTTCCCCTTCCATTATAATTCCAAGATCCATCCTTTGTAAATCCATAAATATTGGATCTTTTGTGATCCTCATCATGGATAAACTGGCATGGTCTTGTCGACTTAATGCATCTACCACCTTGTTTGCTTTCCCAGGGTGGTAATGGATTGAGCAGTCATAATCCTTAATCATCTCCAACCATCTTCTTTGACACATATTCAGCTCCTTTTGTGTGAAAATATACTTTAAACTTTTATGATCAGTATAAATGTCACACCTTTCTCCATAAATATAATGCCTCCAAATATTTAATGCAAATATTACCGCAGCTAACTCCAAATCATGTGTTGGGTAATTTTGCTCATGGAGTTTCAACCATCATGAGGCATAAGCTATCACCATATCATTTTGCATAAGAACACACCCCAATCCCTTCTTGGATGCATCACTATAGATCACAAACCTTTCTCCACTACAAGGCAGTGTGAGCACAAGTGCACTGGATAACCTTATTTTCAACTCCTTGAAATTCTCTTCACATTCTTCCTTCCAAACAAACTTAACTCCTTTCCGAGTCAACTTGTGGAGTGGATTAGATAATCGTGAAAAATCTTTCACAAAATGTCGATAATATCTAGCCAAACCAAGAAAACTTCGGATCTCAGTTACTGTTGTTGGTCTCGACCATCTTTCGATAACCTTTGTTTTTGCTGGATCCATAGATATCCCCTCTTTTGAGATTATGTGACCCAAAAATGAAACTTTTTGAAGCCAAAATTCACACTTGGTAAATTTGGCATAAAGCTTCTCCTTTCACAGGGTCTTAAATATAATCCTCAAGTGATCTTCATGTTCTTCCTTGCTCTTTGAATAGACAAGAATATCGTCTATAAAGACTACCACAAATTGATCAAGATATTTTCTAAAGATTCTATTCATCAGATCCATGAAGATAGCAGGGGCATTAGTAAGACCAAATGGCATCACTATAAATTCATAGTGTCCATACCTTGTACGGAAAGCCGTCTTTGGTATATCTTTCCTTTGGACCCTTAATTGATGATACCCTGAACGAAGATCAATCTTGGAAAAGTATTGACCTCCGCATAGTTGGTCAAATAAGTCATCAATGCATGGGAGAGGATATTTGTTCTTGATAGTGATCTTGTTAAGTTCTCGATAATCAATGCAGAGTCTCATTGATCCATCTTTATTCTTAACAAATAGAACAGGTTCTCCCCAAGGTGACGCACTAGGGCGTATGAATCCCTTATCAAGATTCTCTTTGAGTTTCTTCTTCAATTCCTGCAACTCAATTGGGGCCATTCTATAAGGTTTCTTTGAAATAGGCAAAGCACCCGGTACGAGTTCTATTGAAAACTCAACTTCACGATTTGGTGGAAGACCCGATAATTCCTCTGAAAAGACATCATCAAACTCCCGTACAATGGGCATATTCTTAATCATGAGTTTCTCACCAACCATTTGAGATAAATAACCTTCATTTAGTGGAATCAAGACCCATAAGGTAGAAGGAATTTCCACTGGAAGGTTATGTTCATCCTTGCATTGATAGACGATCATAGATTGATCTGGAATATGAAATGTGGCTTCCCTTCTTTGGAAATTGATATGAGCTCCATATAAAGAAATCCAATCCATGCCAAGAATCACATCAAATTCCACTATAGGAAGGATCACAAAATTTTCAGGAAGCACTTTCCCACAAACTTCGATCGGAGAAGAATTATAAACTTTTGATGCGACTGTTGTGCCATTAGGTGTTGTCACAGCTAACTCAACATCTAATTGTTGAGGTAATACGGTGATACCCTTAGAAAATTCTTCAAAAATAAAAGAGTGGGTGGATCCAGAATCAAATAAAACATTTGCTACTTTATAGTGGATGGTAAGTGTACCTTTCACCACATCATTATCGTACTCCACATCGCTGATAAAAATTGCATGTGACTTTTCTTTTTCTTTATCCTTAAGAGTTTGTTAACATCGACCATCATCATCAACCCTTGGATTAGGGAATTTATTGGCATAATTCCCCATCTACTTGTACTTGAAACATTGAAGTGTAGTAGGTTCATTATGTGTATCCCTTCCTTTGTTTGCATCATTAGACATCTTCTTCCCATCATCGTGGCATTCAAATGTCTGATGACCTTCCTTTCCACATTTGAAACATTTACTTGTCCCTTTAAGACAACTCCCTCCATGTTTCTTTCCACACTTTGAGAATAAGGGAAAGCTCATCTACTTTTCAGTGTTCTATTTAGATTTTCCTTTTAATTCCATTTTCCTCTTCTTATCAAACCCATATGACTGATGGGTTACTCCAATCTCCATCTCAACTTTGAGAGCACATTGAATGATTTCCTCGTAGCTATTGAAGTCCCTTACGGCTAAGGCCCTTCAAAGACTTCGTTTTAAGCCACTAAAGAATCGATCGATCTTACTCTCAGGTTGGATAACAATACCAGAAGCGTACCTTGCAAGTCTTGTAAAATTTGCTGCATAGGTACCAACAGATTCATCATCCTTTTGCTTCAGTTCAAGAAACTCTTTCTCCATCTTTGTTCGGAGAATAGGAGGGAAGTACTTATTGAAAAATAAGTTCTTGAACTCGTCCCATTCCATGGACTCAATTTCATCCCTTTGCCTCGTATTCTTAATAAGATTCCACCATTGATCAGCATCACCTTCCAAACGATACACTGCTAAGATGACTTTATCATGCTCAGAACATTGAAGAACTGAAAATATCTTTTCAGTAGTACTAATCCATTGTTCAGCAACTAATGGATCAGTAGACCCACTGAATGAAGGTGGACGTTGTCTCATGAAGGATTCAACAGAATGTTGCTCCTTCCTTTTCTCGTTTGGAAGTCCTGCATGATTCATAGCTTAAGAACGTTATGTGAGCATGGCTACAAGATTTTTCATTCCAACTCCCATAACGTTTGGTTGCTCAGGGGGAAAATCATTGCATTGCCCGTCACATTCCGCATTAACACGGTTCCTTCAGGTTCCAGCCATTGACTAAAACCAAGAAGAATAGTGTGAGCAATACTAATTATAATAGGAAAACCACATAATCAAGAATAAAATTTCACACTTAAGGTCTTATCCTAGGTTATTCATGGCCATTTCTAAAACACTAATATTATGTTCTATGCTTAGACTTATCCTTAGGGTTCTTACTAAGGCTTTCACATCCTAGTTTCCAAAGGTTGACTATACCTTTCCTCTGATACCAACTATAATGACCCATACTTTACATACATTGTTAATACTTCAAAATTGAAGAATACTTATTACAACATATAACAAAACCACGAAAGTACCGTATAGGTATAGTGTCTTTAGAAACTGGGAAACATAAACAACTGGTTCATTAAGTGTCTACACTGTCTCCCATTTATTTCATCATATCTATAGTCCCTTTTGGAATATCTTACTTAATAACCTTCTTCCTGACCTAGGGAAATAAAACATACAAAAGGGTGAGCTCAAATGCTCAGTAAGGGTAAACAAAAGAAATATCAATCACATCATATTCATAAGAACATAAATTTTGGAAATTTTAACCTGCAAAAGAGAGCATAATTTCATAACATGGGATAAATCATAGTAGTGAAATGGAATCCCAATAATCATAACATAAAACATGAAACTTTGTGTCATACACACATAATCATAGAGAATCATTTCTTATTAGTCAAGAATCATTTCCAAGACTATCTTACTGGACAAAGTTCATTTCAGAACTGAGTTCACTCCTCGTTTCAGTCCTGTTTCACTGAACCGGTATAACCTACTGTTCCAGCCATGTCTATCTCATGAGATATAAAATCTTTACCCAATGAATTGGAGGGAGATATAGTTCTCACCCATCTCATAATGATACCATTCTTATGTGTTCCACAAAATCATAAATCATACATCATTACATAACCCATGTAATAAAAATGGGAATCTTAAACATCGTGACATCATCAAACAATTCAAATAAGATAAAGGAATTCACAAAAATAATTCCATCACAACATAATCAAATCAATGTAATAATAGGGATATAAACATAACCCTATATTATCTTAGATGTAAAATAATTTTGATAAAACACTTGAACTCCATTCTTGAGGAAAATATCCTTTCAACTTCAAAAACATTTTCCTTTCTTAACATGTCATACAATTTTAAACTAAAAGAAGTTGATTAAAAATAAACTTGAAAACATGTAAAGGAAGATTCTTTTGAATAATGTTTTAAAAATCCATTCATTCTGCATAAGTTAAAAAACATTCCTCTCGTACTTTTTTCGGAAGAGTCAAAAACTACCTCGTACGAAAAAAGACAAAAGATTCCTTTCATATCTTTTACTAAAAACTCACTGAAGGGTAAAATTGGATTTAAACAATTGTAGGTGGATGGAAATAATATTACATATTGAGGAAACATATATGTGGATAATAAAATACACCCCAGTAAATACCAAAGTATAAACAATCTCGGATAAAAATGAGATTGTGATATTTCCCTTACCTTAGTTCTGATTTGCTTCGTAAGTGTCCGAACCTCCTGTATAATGATTTAAATAATGTTATTGACTTATTCCAGAATCATACTTATTGTTATTATATCATATATGGTCATATTCTTAGCTTCTTATTAGTAATATTTCATCACTACTTGTTATTCGGGTGTTTATTACTTTTTGTTCTTATGCGTGTTTTGTCGAATAAATTCTTATTCTTCTCTTTAGGTTATAGATACCTCATTTCCAGAATGGTATTAGTGTAATATATATCATATTCATTCATTCAATTCATTTATATAATCATTATTAAATGAAGATCATGTAGAACGAGTCGCATCACATCGTAGAGACGGTATTCCGTACGTACGCACGAGTGATGATATCATTCCTATGATCGTGGAATTGTATTGGAGTGTATGTATACTATTTAAGAATCAATATAACTTTATAATATTCATATATAGTCATTATTTATACCATTATACCCATCTATGTAAGGTGGTGGTGGAAAATAGATTACACCACGGCGTGGAGACGGTATTCCGTACGTACGCACGCGCGGTGATTTCTTTTTCCGTAGGATGGATAGATGGTGAAATAGGGTTATTTCATACTTATAATAAAATATCATTATATGAGTGATACTGATGTTATTTCTTCATAATGAAACAACTAAAGAAGAAGAAGTGGAATAAGAAATAAAGATGAAAGAATCGGTAACGGACATTACATCTTCTTTGAAGTGCTTCTTTGAGACCTCCTTTTAGGGAACTAAAATAGGACTTTGAAGAAGACCAGAACCTCTAGGATGTTTCTAGGGAAGTGGAGAGGAGAAATTGACAGGGTTTGGACGAGCTTTAAGGCTCAAATTGGTGTGAGGAAGAGGGGGAGGAGGTACCCTTTTATAAGGGAGTAGCTTTGGAATAACTAAAAATATTATTTTATTATAAAGTCAAATTCGGTTTTTAATAGCTATAAATTGATATATTTCGAATATAAGGTAGGTAGGGGTATAAATACTCTCATCCAATAGAATTTATACACGTTTAGGTATCAATTTTAACCTTATCATGTAGATTTAACTTTAAGTTAGATAATTTAACTTTTACCGTGTCTTCTTGTTTTCTTACACTATAAGGTTAATAAACATACTATATCAAGCCAAAAGAACCCCAAGTTGTTTATTATTAATATATATAACCTTATATAAGTCATTTTTCCGAACCTTAGATTTTTAGGAATAAAATAAAAATTAATAATATAATATTTGTTTTAAAAACTATTTTATTTCAATTTTGACACTATTTAGTAATTGATTTTTTTGAAAATCATAACAGAATTATTAGTTCGAAACAAGTTACTTAAATAAATACCAACATGTCATATTAACCTATAAAATTATTTTAATTCATAAAAAGTCTCAAATTACATTTATTTGGGTATTTATAACATCAATTATGTCAATATTTCATTAATAAGATAATTAATGCATCATCATTGGGTCATAAATAAATTACATTATTTAATGTCTAAAAATTACAAATAAAATACCATTATGTAGGAAATATTTTTATATTTCTAATTAATATTTATAGTCTAATTTATCTTATGTATAACCCCATATTAAAAATTATTTACTTATTAAACTTTGATTTTAACTATTTTAACCCTTCTTTAAATAAATTAATAATAAATGTCCAAATCTAATCCAAGTGGGCCTAAATGGTCATATTTTATTCCTAAGTTTTTTTTGGTCGATTTAAACTTGTCCAATAGAATTAGGACATGTGTTATGGTAATAATAATATCATTTTTACCCTTAATTACCCTATTTACTTTTAACCGTGGTAAAAAAAGTAAAAAGTTACGATTCACCAAAAAATTATTTTCATCTCATTGAACCACATTTTACTTACTTACATCAACCGTGTCTCTTGGATTTTCGAAATTCCACTCACAGAAGCGGT
The DNA here is from genome assembly GCA_963277665.1 of Viscum album. Taxonomy (NCBI): domain Eukaryota; kingdom Viridiplantae; phylum Streptophyta; class Magnoliopsida; order Santalales; family Viscaceae; genus Viscum; species Viscum album. The sequence continues at coordinate 1,593,898,188 of OY728126.1, forward strand.
AAAATTAAGTTTTATGAAAAAATCAGTTTTTTAACTACCACTTAGTGGTTTCACTATTCATCAAAAATTGAAAGTTTTCAGAAAAATACCGAAATATCACCCTAGGCTAATTTCGATATTCCGAATCCAAAAATGAATCCCATTTTGAAAAATAAAATTTATAAAATTTCAAAAAGTGGTTATTACTATTCATAACGGCTAGTTTTAATAATATTTTAATGGCAAATCATTGTTTAGTGAAACTCGGTATTGCATACGACACAAGCTATCAAGGAAGGCCGCGGTTGCGTGTAAAGCAAGCCAAGCTAGTGTTGTGTATAGTGAAAGATTCCTTTGATGATTTATATAACATAAAAACAAAATATTTCACATAAAAGTCTCAGGTGTTACATGTATAATCTATGAATCTAAGGGCATATGATGAGATGCAGGTTATTTGGAATTTTGGGTATGGTGCATGTATGAAATTGAAATATTATGGGATATAAGACTTTATGGTTGTTTGATATGACCCTAGTAAAATTTGATAACCTAATGAGGTATAGGAATGATGATGCATCATGGGAGGAATTTTTATTCTACGCTTGGTCGATGGATTATGAGATGTTTCTTTTGGGTCAGGAAGCAACATGATAGGTAACTCTAAATATGGGGAGTGGCTTGTGGGAAGTTGACATTTGACTGATTACTGAGGTAGACTAGGTTGATGTAAATTATATGGGAATGTTTTGTACCATCTTAGGATAAATATTGATTTATATGGGGAAGATCTATATTAAGGTTCAGAGACTGCAACATCTCGATTTTTTGAGCGGGTCATAAATTTCCCAACCGATTTGGGGTTTTTTGAGTTTAGTGAGTGTGACAACCATTTTATTGATATTATGAACCTAATTCCATGATTTTGTTTTGACCCAATGACATTTTAGTAGATGGTTTTTAATGCTAAGAAAGTTCCTCATGGATTCCAATGTGTTTTGGGAGCATTGGACCCTAGAAAATCCATTTTGGGAAAGGACTGATAGAGGCACATGATTGGTACAAACCATGTGGCCTTCTATGAGAAACCATGCAGCCCTCCAGTAGCACTGGATATGGTTTTTCAAACCATACAGGGGGTTTTTGGTCATGAAACACATTTTCAATTTTTAATAGAGGGATCATGCATGGTAATGCATGGTTTGTAAAACTATGCACCATGATCATTCGTGTGTGGTTATTACATAGTGATCAACACACTATTCAAATACGATTAGCCAAACTATATGGACAAACCATGCAGATCATTTATTATGGGAAAATTATAAATAAACCACCACCTCAATTTTCTATAATTCCTCATCCTTATTACTTCTTTCTACACATGTCTGGGGAACCTCCCATTTTTCTTCCACCTCCATAGGCATTTAGGGGTCTCTTTTTTCTAAGCACTGATCACTAATCTATTGGTGGCTAAAAATTAACATCATTTTTTATTTCAATCATCTATTTTTTTTTCTTTTACCTCACTATACAGAATACCAAATCCTTATTATCCGTTTTTCATTATTTTCCAAGATTTCATCTAAAATGTAGATTTCTCTCTATTAATCTCTAGTTAAAGTATAATATTAAAAGATATATCTCTTTCTAGGATATGGTATGTAGCTTCTACATCACTCCTTGATTTTTCAAATGTTTTGGGGATGCATTCTTTATATGTTCAGTGGGTTGATCGATCAAGACCCTATTAAATTTATGTTTCCATTTAATTTGTCTAAATTGATGAACTAAAATTCCAATAACGATGATCCTGATACACAACATTTGGTTATTCTTGGTAATTTGATTTCACCAACCTATGTAGTATAGGATGGGTGTATAAATTGAATTAATTAATTAGTTTATATTGATTGTTTATTTCTACAGGAACGTGACTTGCATGGACCAAAGATTGAGGTGATGATGATCACTTGGATATAGGCGACATTTTTTATAAGGTTGGGAATGGTCTAAGATACATGGGAGATATTGATCAAAGATTGAGGCAGCATGGTCATTGGATTGATAAGATGAGGTCATTAGGATGAGGGCATGGCTTGAGAGTTTTGAGATGCTACTGACCATAACGATGTAGATACATAGTCAAAGGGGAATGAGGTACCGAATGATGAGAATAGTTTTTATGGTGTTCACCAATAACCATTATTGGATGATTGTTCATTGGGGTAATGTCCAAATAGATAAGACTTAGGTCGAGGTGGTTTCTTCCACTCATTGTGGCCAGAGGCCCCCGTATACTCTACAACATAAGTGATGGTTTTGACCATCATATATTTTTGGGGGTTCTCACTGTAGAAATCAATGTGGAATGTATTGGTCCATAAGTTTATTGTTTTGAGTCCAAATGTTAGGGGATGAGGCATGGTATTATAATTGATGGCATTGGGTTATGATATTAGTAGGGTTGATATCATTATGCTTCAAGATATCGGTTGTTGAGCTAATAATGTTTACTTTTTGTAGGAAAGACAACCTTGTACCTCACAGCATTAGTCTTTCATCTGATGGGGACTCTTCAGAAGTGGTCTGAGGGACTGCGTATATATTATTAGGGATTGTTATAGGGAATCAGGTACTCTATTGATTACATGAGGTTCTAGTGACATGATTATAGGTGGATCTCGAGGGTACACATTATATGGTCCATCTTTTGTGAATTACATAGTTACTAATCCAAATATCACCACTTCATAAATTATATATATGAATAAATTTGATTTATTCTTTACATATATAATTGGTATCATGAGTTCATACTTCTGTCAGTGATGGATAATGTAGGTAGAATGATTCCATGTGGATATTTTACTTTTGAGATGTAAGAATTTTATTAAATGTAAATAAGATGACTTTTAATTATATTTCACACACTATAATTATTATGGATTTAATATAGTCACACTTTGGTGTTGTCCTACTAAGATTTATTCTAACACCCTACATGGGCCCCCCTGGACACATGTATATATTATGTCCTAGTGATTACTAAAAGGATTGAGGTTAGGAGATGTTCCTTTATAATTGAGTTATATTACTCAGTATGGGATGGATGTAAGTTGACCATGGTGGTTCCTCTACATTATATGGAGTTTACTTTTTATCTTTCCCATGCATTAAATATATATGCACATATGGTTGTCCATAGGTTACCTTTTCTACTCATCTATTTATTGAATGAACTATTATGGAATGTTTTTATAAAAATGGTATTGTTCTTGAGAGAATGTTTATTTATCTGTTTTAATTTATTTATTCTTCAATTTAGTTTCATGTGTTACTTGAAAAATTCTTTGATGTTATTTTTCTACTATGTTTATATGTGTACCATTGTTTTTCACCTCATAAGGGTATAGTATTCCCACAATCACCTCAACAGACCCTCATTCCTAGTCAACATCATTGGGTGTATGTGGAGGTGTTCTTAAGGCATTGTGGACAACCTTACCAAAGAACCATTTAAAATGGAATATAGGTTGGGGTTCTAAAATGGTCGATTTAAAGTTTATAGAGATAAAGAAGTCACATAGGTCTAATGAAAATGATGTATAAATTTATAAAAAATCAAGGAATAACATTGATAATGGATGAAGATGTATAAAAGTGAAAGTATACACATGAAATAAATGTGGGAAGAAGCAATTAGGGAAATTCTTTCAGGTGAGTGAAAAGTTTTATAGGTGTGGATGATAAAGTCATAAAGCTCAGAACTATCTAGGGGAGGTGATGCCTCAAATTCATAAAAAATATACAAAGGGAAGACAGTGAAATCCAAACATGAAGTTAATTACTTTATGTGTGGACATCTTGGTCACTTGGAAAATAAATTTCCAAATAAGAAGATAATGGAGGGAAGAAACCAATAACCTCAACATAGGAAAAGTGAGTGATGTTATGAATATTCTATCATGATGTTTTAAGTAGAGGATCTAAATGATATCATATTAGGTGCACATGTTGTTCTCTCAAAGATTGAAATTACTCTAGTATATTCTTATACAATTAATTTAATTAGTTCTACAATGTTTGAAAAGAATATAGAATCAATTCCCAAGATTCTAGATGTATATTTATCAATCAATACTTCTATAGGGATTATCCCGTCATCATAAAACTATAAAACTCTATTATTGACATATCTCAAATATATTAGTCATTCCCATGAGGGAATTTGTCATTTTATTATGGATGGAGTATCCTAGAAAGTATAATGCTAAGAACAAATGTAAAAGCAAGGAAACATAATAAATCTTAAATGAAAAAAAATAGTTTAGTTCAATTGAGAGATATCATGATCTCATATTTCCCAATATACACATCCCATATCCTTCATTATGATGGTGATTAATGATATGGGATAAGGAGATGAATGTATAAGGACATAAAATTTCCACATAGTTCAAGAATACATTAACTTATTTCCAAAATATTTACTTGGGCCTCCTCTAGAAATAGAGGTAGATTTCTTAATTAAACTCATAACTAATACAAATATGATATCAAAGACCACATATAGAATAGAAAATCCATAGTTAAATTGAATAATGAAACAACCTCTAGATAATTTGGAGAAGGGATTTATCCAACCATGTTTATCCCCTTAGGGTGAACATAATCTATTTGTAAAGAAGAAGTATAGATCATTTCAACAATGTATTGATTCGAGATAACATAAAGAAACCCCAATGATGAATATATAACCTCTCCCGTGTATTAATGATTTATCTGACCATCTTCATGGGGCTCAATTTTTCTCTAAGATTGACTTCTTATCCTGATATCATCAATTGAGGGGGGATGAAGACAAATAATGACTTACAAAAAAGATATGGGCATTATGTATTTGTTATTATTCCCTTTAGACTGATGAATTATACATCTATATTTATGGATATGATGAATAGAGTCTTTAAGTACTGATATAATAAATTCAGGTTAGTTCTTACTGTTTATATTCTAATATATACCAAATTCATGAGGATAATGAGAATCATCTAGGGGTTATATTCAAAAAATCGTGTAAAGAAACTATGTTTTTAACATTTATCATATGTTAATTAGGAATCAAAAAGTTTCATTCTTAAAGTACATTATATGCAATGAAGGAATATCATTTAAATTTACTAAGAAAAATATTGCAATGGAATTCCCTTATCCTATAATAGTAATTAAGATTTGTATTTTCCTTAGTTTAGTAAATTAATATAGGAGGATTGTGAAAACATATTTCATGAATAAATAATATTCTTGAAAATTTAACATGAAAATGATATATTTTTATCGAGAAAAATCAGTGTAATGAGATTTTCCAATAACAGATAAAGAGATTAGATACTCTGCCTATGTTAACTCTGCCCTATGTCGAAAAAATATTTGTTATTTACAGTAATGAATCTCTGAAATGGATTCATTGTATCCTTAGGAAATACAATAATGTGATCACATGTACATAATGAATGTTAAATTATCATGAGAAGAATTATCCTATGCATGATTTGGAGTTAACTGCAGTCGTTTTTTCACTAAGGATATGGTGGCTCTATCTTTATGGGGAGAAATGTGATATGTACAAAGACAATAAATTTTTGAAGAATATATGAATGAAATAGAAATTGAAAATAAGTCAAAGGACATGGTTAGAGATTATTAAAGACTATGACTATTTAATCAATTATCTCTTGGGAAGAGAAAACAACGGCATTGATGCATTAACTCGTATATTCCCTAATGTACAAGAAATGATGAGGATTCAGGGAGATATATTGATCAAGGAAATAGTAAGTTAGGACGTGGGAATCAAAATGGAATAGACATCGACAATATTATCCCAAATGGTTTCTCATATATCATTACAATAGAATACAATGGAAGATCAAATAGAAGATTATTTAATAAAATCAAGGAAAATTTGTAAAAAATGGGTGCTTTCTAGAGTTTTGTATTAATAAATAAAAAAACTAATGTTTCAAAGAAGGTTATGAGTCTCACATATCTCATATACAAAGATGAAACATAATTATGAATCTCATAGATCTATATTATCTATTAATCATGGATGAAATAAATTATATTTGGATCTTTGTGATCATTTTTTGTGGGATAAGATGAAAGATGAGATTTATGAATACCCTACAGGGTGTTAGGTGTCTCAACTAGTGAATTATGGGTGACAAAATCCTTAATGGGTATTGCAACCACTACATATACCAACATTAAAGGTTTATAATACCACTATAGGTTTTATCATTGGTATACTATGAACATCCAAAGGAAACAATTCAATATGGGTTAAACTAGAATGACTAACAAAAACTATCCATTTCATCGCTATTTGAGAATATTTCACTCTTGAAAAACATTCCAATATATATGTAAAGGATGTTTTTAGGTTGTACATGGAGCCACATTCAATTGATTTGTATCATGATCCAAGGTTCACATTTAAATTATAGAAATTTCATCAACATTATCTGAATACAAAATTGAATTTTTGTATGTCATACCACCACCAAAATGATGTTAATGCTAATAGGACTATTAAAACACTTGAGGATATGACAAGAATATTTTCAATGGGATTTAAAGGAGGTTGGGATCAGAACATCCTAGTATTTTAGTTCCAATACAACAAAATCTTCCATTCAAGTACTAAAATTACACTCTCTGAAGCTCTAAATGGGATGTAATTTAAAAATTCTACCCATTGAGGTGATGTTGGTGGTAGAAAGCTACATGGGGCCGATCTTGTTCAATATATTATATAAAATTTCATTACATATAACAACATATAAAATTTGTTCTAATTCATCACAAGATCTATGCTAACAAGCATTGAAAGGACAAGCAGTTTCATTTTGGGTATAAATACTACCTTTGAAAATCACCACAGAATAGAGTCGTGTGTTTGGGAATAAAATTGAAGCTTAGACATAGGTACATTGGCACATTTGAAGTCATAGATATCATTGGAGTCGTATCCTATCATCTAGAACATCCACCAAATCTAGCTCAAGTTATTGGTGGATTCCATTTATCTCTCTTGAAGAACTACATAGGAGATCCCTCCCATGTACTGAATTTAGATGTGGTATAACTAGAACATGAGCTCTCTTATGAGTAGAATCATGTGGAGATCTTGAAAAATATTGATAAATTTATACAAAAAAACACAACTCAACAAATCAAACTATTTTGAAGGAACCATATGTATGAATATGCAACATGGGAACTAGAGGAAACAATGAAACATAAGTACCCTCACATATTTTCTATCAAGAAGATGAGTTAAAATGTTAGTGATAAAATTTATAAATTGGGGAATAATGTAATAACCCCGGATTTTTAAATGATATTTATTCCGGATAAAATGTGTTTCAAATTTTATAATATTATATATATATATATAATACTAGAACCAATAAAAACATATATCATTAGAAATGATCATTACAATATTAATCTACATATCTAATGAAAATTAAAATGAATACAATCTAAATAAATAGAACATCAAAAACGATAAAATATAGATCACCCCAATCAAATAGAATCATCGCCCCCATGAAAAAACTACCGGAATGAAACAAAATATTAGTAAACGAATACACATATCATTAAAAAATAGATTACATTAGGGGTAATTTTAGTGAATCATTGTGGCCAATGGAGTAGTAATACAACCTTTGGTCAATATAACCATTGGTCTATTTGAACATTGGGAACTATACCCATTGGTAATAATATAACCATTATAATATTTGTCTATAAGTAATAATGAAATGGGGTGATTGATTTGGACAGGAGAAACAATGGCCTCAACCAGTAGACTCATATCATTTGAAGCCTATATTTTTAAATTGGGGAGAGAGTAGGCATCAATAAGGTTCTCCCTTGACCAAGCTCAAGATGATATTTTTCAAGTGAGTCTTCAATGAAATCTCCTAAGAGAGATGTTCAAGTTAGTAGAGGTAACCACTAGTTCGAACATTAGGTAAATCACCCCATGAAACTACCACCATCCCATAGATTACCCTTATAGTGTACATGATTGTAAAATGGGCTTACATTTCCATGACATAGTTATATAAATTCAAATTTAATTTTTAGAAATAAAATTGTTAATCCATGACACCCATTTTAAGAATACGTTTTTTAATAAAAATATATCTTTGGTAAAAATAATTTGATAAATTGATTGTAAAATACAAATAAAACATAATTATATTTATTAAAAATATAGAAAGAGTTTTATAATAACATAGGTATTATGAATAATATTTTTTTAATAAAATATTAATTTAAAAAACTCTTATCTAAATAGAAATTATAAAATAATTTTATAATGTCTTAGAGGATTTCATATAAATGTTATAAATTTTACCATGTCTTAAAATCTACTACATTTTAAAAAATAAATAATTTATATTTAAAATATAAAAATATCATATTTTTAGAGTTTTTTTAATTAAAATAAATATTACATTTGAAATCTGCATATCTATATTATGTTTGGGTGAGTTTTTAGAATTTTTAAACGTGATTTATTTTTTAGTAACTTGTAAAAAATACTACTTGGTGTTTTTAGTATGTTTTATGAATTCATATTTATTTCATAATTATTTATTAACTAATTTACCACATCCCAAGACAATTGTTTTTATAAATATTAATTGTTTTTATTTTTTAATAAATTTTCAAAACTATAAGTGATTTCCCAAAGTATAAGATGTAAATTTAGATATTAATAACATTACATTGTGGAAAATATAATTTCCCATTTCCAATTAAGTGTTAAAATGTTTTTTGGTTTGAGTGGATCAAAAATCATAAAACATTTCCAAAATTTTCAAAAACATGAGAAAACCCATAGGTAAACCATTGGTTTTCCATTTTCCACAACCATGATTTCTAAGACCTATATTTGGAAATTGTTAAACCACCCTCCCCACTTTAAAAAAATTCCCACTCATTTCACCATTACCCATTACTCTTAATCCATCCATAATAATTTATCATTATTTTTCCTCCCAAAAAGTCCCCCCAATGTTTATATAAGCCCCCTGGGTTTCAATCCTCATGATTTAGGAGTAGTGGATATTCTGATCATTTTATTTACCAATCATGTGATTATTATTTTATTTATATTATAGATGGTACTTTAATTTCCCTTATTCTTTTAATCATGCCCTTACTACTAAAATAATATTTTTTAGCAAGAGACCTTTTTTCTCCTTCTTATTTTCCTTTTATAAAATGATATTTTATACCATTCATGGAGTTGAATTTATTTCTCAAATTTACCCACCTTTGTAAGGTATCCATTTTTTTGAATTCCAAAACCTAATCCATTTCCATGGGTATTGAAATAGTGATAAAAAAATTTTGAATTAATTATTTATATATATTAATCCAACATGTCTTTTTCTTTGGTTAAAAATTATGTAATTATCATTTCTTTATGCACTTCCATGTGCCTTGGTTTTGATAAGAAATTTTTTCTTTATACACTACTAGTATTTAATGTCATGGTTTATTAAAAAAATATATAGATCGCATTAATTATGAAATATAGAGGGTGTTATATGATAGTGATTTTATCCTTTCAGTAAATAATTAGTCTATATAGATGACATGTTGTATGATACCTTAGTGAATAACCATGAAAATTTTGATTTATGACACATTGTTGTTAAAACTTAGTAACATTCTAATGAATTCCTCATTTAAATGTTGTAGAAAAATTTATATGTTATGATTCATGTTATTTGTATTATGATACTCCTAATTCTCTCTTGATCTTTGTATATTTTTATACCTCATGTTCTTATTGATAGGCCTCATGATCACATGCTAAATGTTTTCCTTTCATGTTACCTTACCCAGATTTTTCTTACCCCTTTCCTTTGATGTGTGTCATTGTGATATGTGATTCTTTAAAAGTGATATAGAGTGAACCCATGAATAATCCTTTCACATATATTACAATAATTATGTATGTTATCTTGTACTATATTCTTAATTTCAAAGAATCTAAACATTAAATGATTCTTTATTTTTTCCATGTAATGAAAAGATTATGTAATAAAAAGTCAGTATTCCATATATATCCTCTTTATATTTTTCTTAGTTTTGAAGTATTTGGGATATCCTCATGAGACTATATATTAAAGAAAAAGTGGTGGGATTATTGGCGATAGAAATATGGATGATTATTGGGATGAATTATAATTTATGTTGTGTCTTTGAAAGTGTGGTGGTAGGGTCCTTTTATAATTAAATTGGTGAATTATATGTAAATACTTATTTGTTAAAATAAAATAAATATCATATTCTAGGAAAGTGGATCCAAAATTTAAAAATAAGGAATAGACATTGCGGGGTGACCTATCATATCCTCAACATACCATTAAAATATAAGGTGTTTAAATATTTTATGACTTGATTCCTTAATGTAACACTTTGACCCAATTTTATTTATTAGTATAGTGAATAAACATTATTTTGGAATAATAATTTCAGATGTTAGGATTTAATCTAATTCATTTCCTAATTTTTATTATCATGATTTCAAATATGAAACAAATTTTAAAAAATTATTTTGGAATATATGATAAATATCACATTTAATATAATTATTAGTTATGAAATAATTATTATTAGTATACATAAGTATTTTTAAACATAAATATGAATTAATACTTTTTGTTCAAATAGTATTGAGACCCAAGAAATTTATTTCTTTATTATCAAAAATTGAGTGAAATTTTAATTTCAAACCATGATTAAACTAAATAAAATATTTTGAATACATAATTATTGGAAAAGACCACAATTATTATTTTATTCGAATAAAATTTAAACAAAGGTTCTAAAATGAAAAAAATTGGTTTTCCAATTCATTATATAAATATTAAATGAATTATTTTACTCATTCACTATATATTTTGGTGAGAAAAACTTCCTCAAAATTTTAATTCATTATTATATCATTTTTAAGAGAAAAAATATATAGAATTTATAAAAATCATATTATTTGACTATTTATAAAAAAATAGTAAGAAAAATACAAAAAATTACTCTAATATTATTTAAACATTCTTATAAGAAAATAAAATTCTGATTTATCAAATTAATATTCAAACTTTTTGAATTTCAATTTTATGTAAAATAAATATATAATATACGATAATTTTCCTTAAAGTTTCTATATTATTTATTAGATGTTATTAATATATATTACCAATAATTTAATAAATTTATTCAATGATTTTATTGATTTCAATTTTCAAAAGTGATAAATTTATGAAATATATTTTTTATAAAATAATTACTTTAGGAAAAAAAATTCTTGAAAATAAATTTGTATCTTTTTTCCATCGTAAAATTAATTATTCTGTTTCAACAAAATTTTATATTATGGAAAAATATATATTTAACATCTAAATAATTTTTATTTATATCAAATATTTACTATAAATTTGGAACTCGTAATATTTTACTCTATATATTTATACCATTTAAATATAATTTATATCTTATATGATTTATTTCCTTTTCATGTTCAAGTTATATTATAGTACATATTCATTCTTGGTAAACTCATTGTTTATATAATTAAATTTTTTCTTAAAAGCTACAATCCAAGACATGTTCTATAACATAGTGGAATTTTATTACCTCTCATGTCACATAAGATAAAATATAATAACATATAATATAAGACCCCAGTCATATCTTAATCTTTAATTAAGTTAACAATTCACATTTGGGATCTTTTCAAGTTAAAAGTTTTAGATAATTAGGCCATGACTATTACATTACATCTCAAATATTAAAAAGTATACACTTCTACTCGGTATCCATTTATGAATAAAATAAAAACTCTTAAACATTAATTATATTTCTTTTGTTGATATAAATCTTTTTGAATTCCTCCTTTCTCTTACCTTGCCTTATATCTGGTGAAAAACATTTCAAAAACATGGGATGAGCATAAAAATCTCAGTATGGGTTATAAAACAAGGAAATAAAACCTTAGTCCATCAATACATACAAGTAAATAAAATCATTCTTTTAAATCATTAACATACCACACAATATCATAATATTCATGAATAACACATAGAAACCATAAATCATAAAGGTAACTTGTGGCATCCATAACATACTTACGTTGTAACTTTCACAGCTATGTAGGGAGTTACATTTGGAATACTCATCACAGTGTATTCCGAAAATCACTTAGGAGAAGCATTTACTTTTTTCCTCTATCATGTTACCCAATGCGTTGGAGATATATTTCAGGTTCACCCTCCCTAGTTTTATCATGTAACCACCCATATACATAAACAATGCCCAAAAACCATAACAAACTCATTACACATGAACAAGCATAAAGGGAAGAAAAAATTACCACATTGTAATAAAAATATAAAATTTCAATATATTGACATATTCAATCCATTCCCAAAACCATTTTCAATACCAAAATATGTAAAAAAAATATATGGTATTTACTTTCCTTTTAAAAACACTACAGTTGGTAAGCGAAACCAAATATAAAATAATGCCTGCGGGGGTGAACATATCATTGTCAACATGTACATTAAAAAGAAACATTAATTTTTGTTGTTTTGTAAAACACATAATTGATAAAAGTTATCTTTTGGATAAAAGTAAAATTAAAAGGGGTTTATACACCGTATAAAATAAAGTCATGTTTAAATCCAAATATGGCTCAATGAAAGGAGATCGAAACGAAGTCCTTTACCTCATGTCTGACTTGACTCATATGTTCCTTGTTCTTACTGAATAATAAAAATAAGATAATTTATAATTTTGTAAGAACCCTTTTCAATTTTATTATTCCTTTTATATCAATTATTACCATTCTATAACAATTAGTTAATTATTTTAGTTCATATCGGATATTTTGTCGATGTTCAGAACTAGATTCAAAAATGAACTTCTTATAATTTCATGTTGTCCATGTGGTCAAAATTACATTATATACAGAATTATATTCATGATTTATATATCATATATATCATATATATCCAGTATATATATATATGTATTTAAAATATTACATCACATTTGAGGATAAGAAATGAAATGCTCCGTTCATTGAGATGGTAAGCCGTACGTACGCATGAATGCTACTTTCATTTCTATTTTATATTAAATAGAATGAAAACATAATGATACATAAGTCTATTATAATTCCAGTATAATATCATATATAATTTAATTATCTCTATCCTATATATGTTTCACGTATGTCATGAACGAGTCATATCACTTTGAGGGGGCAGTAGTCTGCACTTCCTCAAATGAAATTATCATGTTTACCTATTATAGAAATGATAAAGGTATGATATAAATGAAAAATAAAATATCATAGATACAATATTAATATAATATATATCACATATAAATATTATGTCACTATAATGTCCACCATGAGAGATGGTATGAGATATTTGAACAATCGTCGTTTCGTCAGACAGTAGTTCGCCTTCCACTGAAACTCTATATCTGTATCCAATATATAGAGGTGTGTGGAAGTGTAGTTAGAATCCTTATTATAAAAAATCCAATTATATTTTGGATACTGATGTTTTTATAAAATAATGGAATATAGAGAGTTTAGGGGGTTGTATTAGGAAAATAAACGAAAGGAACTTGAGAGAAGACGTTACCTTTAAATAGGTTAACTCCCTTTGGTATGAACCAAACGTATTTCTTGAATTGAATTCTGCCTAGGATAAGGCTTTTAAGAGAAATATAGGTATGCTGGGATCTTCTTGTATCTGAGTTTGGAAGAGTAAAGGGGCTTAAGAGGTGTTAGTAATGAGTTTGGGGTGGTGGCCTTTTATAAGAGAGATGATGGTCTCTTTAAGAAAGTGTGAAAGTATAATTTTATTATATAATGATTTTATTTTTAAAAAAGCCCAAAAATTATTTAATTTTAATATAAGGTGCATATATGTCGAAATAAAATCATCCAATAATAATTTAATAGGTGTGGATATTTTTTATCCTTATCATTTTTATTTAACTTTTTTGTTAACTTGTTTAACTTTTATTGTGTCCTCTTATATATTCATACTATATGGTTAATATATATAATATAAAATTCCAAGAGACCAAAAATGGATCATTTAGGACATTTTTAACATTATTTTATTCATTTTTACTAATCTTATATTTTTAAGATTAATTTATCATTTAAAAAAATCAATTGTTTTAAAAACTCATTTATGTCAATTTATAAATTATTCATATCAAGACTTTTAACAAATCTATGTAACCTCTATTATTTTAAAAAACCGTCACTAATACCGATATAACAAGTCATTAGTATCCCTAAAATTCATGGATGACATAAAAAGTTTCAAAATAAATTAATTTTAAAATTTATAATATATTTTATTTAAATCCTTTAATAATGAAGCAATTACTGCATCAGCATTGACTCATAATTAAATATTTTTATTTAATGTAGAAAAATCATAAATATCATTCCATCATGTTGAAAATAGTTTTATATTTTAAATTGATAATTATATTCTAATATATCACTTATATAACCACATATACAATTTTTTTACTAAAAGATATATGTTTATGTTATTATGGTCCTTACATTAAATTAATTAATATAAAGTGTCATTATCACTTCCAAGTTGATCCATGGGGTACCCAAATCGACTCAAGTATTCCCTTGGTCGGAAATATTTCATCAAATAGGTTTAGGACTTGTTTAAGGGTAATTTAATAATATTAAAATATTAATTTTTACCCTTATTTACTAGATTAACCCTTTAACCAGGGTAAATAAAATATTTTCTGAAATAAATATTACTAATGTCTAAAAATAAAAGTTACCAATTTACACAATTTGGACCTTCAAATTCCAAATATGGAATCCATTTTTTTTAATTCATAAAACATAAGTGGTAGAAATTAATTTAATATTAATTAAAGTTGTTAAAACCAAAAAAACGTGTTAATAAGAAATAATACATATCAAAAGATTAACCCTTGTTTATTTCTAATTAAAGAGTGGAATTACATAAAATTACCAAAATTGGATTAAATGGTAAAAATATAATCTAATTCAACTTTCAAATCAATTAGAAAGTCCATTTTTATAAATAAATTAGATGAAATGGATGTTTTGAATTAAAATGCTGTATTTTTCACTATTCATTAAAAAATGGACATTATCAGAAAAATACAAAAATTTCATCCAAATTGATCTTTTATTCCTGGATTCTAAATAAGAATATTATTTTGTCAAATATAACATATAAAATTGACAAAAAAAGATTTAAAAAGGGTTCTCCATCAATGGCGGTAAATCGATATTTTAAAGAATATTCGAGTATTTGTGTTTAAAATTAGATTCATTCAAATTTTATGCCTCTAAATTTTATGGAATAAATGTAAAAACATTTAACAAACATGTGTAATTATATTATAGTTAGTTTTTTTCATTCCTTCCAATACAACGGCTATATATTAACTACAATTTAAAATAAAAATAATATTTTTTTGGTAAAACTAAACGTTGCGTGCAACGTAAGATTTTAAAAAATCCGTTGTTGTGTATTAAGAATGCCATCGAACATGGCATCCCCTTTAAAGTAAAATTCTTATTTAATTAAAAAATATTAATAAATATAAAAATTTCATATTCTTTATTTACATGGGATGTTACATCCTTCCCCCCTTTTGGGAATTGTGTCCCCAAAATTTTATTCACTTATCAAATAAGTGGGGGTATTTATCTCTCATAGCATTTTCAGATTCCCACGTTACCTATTCAACCATATTGTTTTCACACAAAACCTTTACATGATGAATTACCTTATTCCTCAACACTATCTTTCTACAATCAAGAATCTAGACTGGTTGTTCCTCATAAGAAATATTCTCTTCCAACTAAACTACCTCTGAACTCAAAACATGAGATGGGTCTAGAATAAACATTATCCACATTGAAATATGAAAAATATTTTGTACCTTTGATAAACTTGGACGTAAAGCCACTCTTTAGGCAAGTGATCCAACATTATCCTGGATTTCATAGGGTCCAATGAACCTCCGACTCATATTTCCCTTCTTACCAAATGAATCATAGTTTTCCGTGGAGAAACATTGAGAAATACATGATC
Source organism: Viscum album (assembly GCA_963277665.1). NCBI lineage: Eukaryota > Viridiplantae > Streptophyta > Magnoliopsida > Santalales > Viscaceae > Viscum > Viscum album. Next base: position 1,593,914,408 of record OY728126.1, read on the forward strand.
ACCTACCTCAAAAGAAAGATCCTTCCTTTAATTATTCTTATAACTTTCATGACTACTCTGAGTAGTTCTCAGGTGTTTCTAAATCAATTGAACTTTTTATTTCATCTCATCAACTAATTATGGTCCCATTAGTTTCCTTTCACATACTTCATCCCAAAATGATGGAGTTCGACATTTCTTTCCATATACTGCCTCAAATGGAGCCATTTGTATAGTAGAATGAAAACAATTATTATAATAAAATTCAACCAAAGAAATAAGTTGGTCCCAACTTCCCTAGTAATCCATTGAGCAATCACGTAACATATCTACCAAAGTCTGAATTGTTCGTTCTGACTGCCCATCTTATTGAGGATGAAAATTTGTACTAAAATGTAATTCAGTACCCAATGACTTCTGAATGCATTTCCAAAAGATAGAAGTAAACATGGGATCATGATAAGATACAATGGAGAGGTGAAATCCATGAATTATAACTATCTATTTAACATACAACAGAAAAAATAGATCTAGAGACAATGTATCTCAAATAGGAAGGAAATTGGTAGATTTAGTCAATCGATCAACAACAACCCAGATTGCATTATTACCTCAAGAGGTATTTGGTAATCCCACAATTAAGTGTATCAGTATATTTTCCCATTTCTAGTTTGGTACTAGTAAAGGTTGAAGCATTCCATTCGGTAACTACCGCTCTACATTAATGTATGGACAAGTCAAACACTTCATAGTAAAATCATCTATATCTCTTTTCATTCCATGCCACCACTAATACTCTCGAAAATATTTGTACATATTAGTACTTTCAGGATGAACTGAAAATGCAGAACTATGATATTCACATAAAAACTCATTCTTCAACCATGAATCACAAGGTACACATAATCTCTTCCCAAATCTCAAAATACAGTCATTATCAATGTTAAAATGAGGCAACATACACTTCTAAATCATCTCTACCTTTTCCTGCAACTCACAATATTCCTTCTGTGCTTGCTTAATTTTGTGTGATAGAGATGATTTTACTGGAACCTAAAACAAAATAGAGTAATTTCTTGCACCAACAACTTCAATTCCAATTCACATCAAATCATTTATCAAAGTATCTTGTTACAAACGTAACATAGTTAATGTGGAATTAATTTTTCGACTCAATGAATCAGCCAATTTTTTCCCTTCCTGGATAGTAATGGATCATGCAATCCTAATCCTTGACTAATTATAGCCATATCCTTTGTCTCATGTTGAATTATTTCTGATTGAATATATACTTAAAACTTTTGGGGTCGATATATATTTCACATTTTACTCCACACAGATGATACCTCCAAATTTTTAAATAAAAAACAACATAATCTAGTTCCAAATCATGTGTTGTATAATTTAACTAAGGAGGTTTCAACTGACGTGAAGCATATGAAATTAACTGATCATTCTTCATTAGAAAAAACAATGTATTTTCAATGAAGCATCACTATAGATAACAAACTCACCATTTTTGGAAGCCTGTTTGAAAACTGGAGCATTCACTAATCTTATTTCGAATTACTGAAAACAATCATCGCATTATTTTTTCCAAATGAACTTAACACATTTTAGAGATAACATAGTTATTAGGCTAGATAAACATGAATTTTTTTTCAAAAAACATCCAGTAATAACCTAATAAACCAAGAAAACTACAAATCTCAGTTATATTTGTGGGTCTTGTTCATTCTTCAAAAACTTTTTTTTAGAAGGATCCAATGTTATTCCATTTTTTTAAACAATGTGACCATGGAATGAAATTTGTTGTAACCAAAACTCAAACAAGCTGAATTTCCCATACAGTTTATTTTATTTTATGTTTTAAAGTATAATGCTAAAATGAATTTCATGTTCCTCTTTACTTTTATAATAAAACCAAATATCAACTACTATTTATCACCTAAGTCAAATGATCCATCACTAAAACAAACTGTTCAATTCTGATTTTGACCATCTTAGAATACTGATTTGGAATGTTATTTCCCTCTTTATGCCTTCCTGACATAGATTCGTGGTTTCCTCTGTGGAAAACAATTTCTGACCAAACATATCTTAGAGGAAGCAACATGGTAATCTTTAAATGCTATATTTTTTCAATCTTAACATAAATTAATTTATGGATATTAATTTAACAATACCCTAACTCCTAAAGTTTTCTAAACTGATCTTTGATACCAACTATAATGCCCCATCCTTAAACATTACTTAATCTTGATTTAAGTTAATAATTCACTTTTAGGATCTTTTAAATATTATAATTTTAGGTAATTATTCTATGACTATTACATTACATCTCAAATATTTCCAAGTAGACACTTCGTCTCAATATCCATTTTTTTAATAAAATTAAAACTCTTAAAATAAACAAAGAATTATATTCTTGATATAAATCTTATTGATTTCTTCCATTCTCTTAACCAGCCTTATATCTTGTGAACAACATTTCAAAAACTTGCGATGAGTATAAAAATCTTAGTAAGGGTTATAAAACAAGGAACAAAAACATTATTCCATCAATACATACAAGTAAATAAAATCATACTTTTCAATCTTTTACAAACCACACAAGATCATAAGATTCATGAATAACACAAAGAAATCATAAACCATAAAGGTAACTTTTGGAATCCATAATATACTTACGTTGTAACTTTCACTGCTAAGTAAGGAGTAACATTTGGAATACCCATCAAAGTATATTCCCTAAATATCTTAGGAGAAACAATTACATTTACCTACATCACATTTAAAAATTAATTAGAGATCTATTTTGGGCTCACCCTCCCTAGGATTATTATGGAACCACCCGTATACATAAACAATGCCCAAGAACCATAACATAATCATCACACATGAACACGCATAAAAGAAAGATAAAAATTTTACATTGGAATCACAATATAAAATTTCAATATATTAACATATTAAACCCACTCTCAAAACCATTTTCAAAACCAAAATATGTAAACAAAAGTACATGATGTTTATTTTTCTTTTAAAAACACTATTGATTATAGAGGAATCAAAATATTAAAAAATTCTCGTGGTGGCAGAAAGATCGTTGTCACCGCGTACATTAAAAAGAAACACTACTTTTTGTAGTTTTGTAAAATTCTTTGTAGAAACAGGATTATTTTTGAATTAGAGTAAAATTCAAATGGTTTTATACACCGTATAAAAGAAATTTGTTTATAAATTAAAATATTCCCCAATAAAAGGATATCGAGATTAAGTCTCTTACCTCGTGTCCGACATGACTCGTATGTTCCTTGTTCTTCCTAAATAATAATATTATGTTAATTTATACATAATTAGGAACCTTTTTCTTATTTATTATTCCATTTATATAACTTATTACTCTTCTATGACAATTGGTTAATTATTTGAGTTCATATCAGACATTTTGTTGATGTTTGGAACATGAGTCATTAATGAACTTCTTATAATTACATGTTGTCCATGTAGTCAAAAGTCAATCCTTTCCATATTTATATTCTTGATTTATATCTCATATATATATCATATATAGCTAGTATATATATGTATTTATATTAGTAAATTACATTTCGAGATAATAAATGAAACGCACCGTTCATGGAGGTGGTAAGTCGTACGTACGCATGAATGCTACTATAATTTCTATTTCATATTTAATGGAATGTAAACATAATTATATATATGTATATTATAAAATCCAGTATAATATCATATATAATTTCATTAACTTCATCCATTATACGTTCTACGTTTGGCATGAACGAGTCATATCACTTTGAGGGGGTGGTATTCCGCAATTCCTCAAATTAAATTATCGTTATTACCCAGTATGGAAACCATTAAGGTATGATATAAATAAAAAATTCAGTAGCATATAGGCAATGTAAATATAATATATATCACATATAAATACAATTCCATCATAATGGCCACCAAGCGAGGTGGTAGGAGATATTTGAACAATCATTGTTTCTTGAGACATTAGTTCGTCGTCCAAAGAAATAGTATGTTCGTATCCATTAGATGAAGGTGTGTAGAAGTGTAGTTAGAATCCATATCATTAAGACATCCTAGTATATTTAGGACATGGTTTTTGTTATAAAATAATGGAATAGATAGAGTTTAGGGGGTTGGAAAAGGAAAATAAAACAAAAGAACTTGAGAGAACATGTTACCTTTAAATCAGGTAACTCCCTTAGGTTTGAACCAAAAGACTTTCTTGAATTACCTTATGCCGAAATGAAGTATTCTAGGAGGAATATAGGGATTATGGGAGCTTCTTAGAGTAGATTTTGGATGATCCAAGGGGAATGAGAGGTGTGAGTAATGGGTTAGAGGTGGTGGCATTTTATAAGAGGGAGGAGGGGCTCTTTAGAAAAGTTTAAATTTAATATTTTATGTTTAAAAAGGTCCAAAACATTATTAATTACAATATAAGTTTCATGTAAGTCTAAATAAAATCATCAAATAATAATTATGAAGGTTTTGGATATTTTTGAATCTTTTTTTATTTTAACCTTTGTTAACTTATTTAACTTTTACGGTGTCCTCTTATGTATTCATACTATATGGTTAATATATATATAATAAATTCCAATACACCCAAACTGGATCATTTATGACATTTTTATCATTATTTAATTCATTTTCAATAATCTTAGATTTTTAAGGTTATTTTATCCTTTAATAAAACATTAATTGTTTTAAAAACTCATTTATGTCAATTTATAAATTAATCATATCAATACTTTTAACAAATCTATAAAACCATGATTATTTTGAACAACCTTCATTAATTTAAATATAACATGTAATTAGTATCCCTAATATTCGTGGATGGAATAAACAGTTTCAAAATAAATTTATTTTAATATTTATAATGTAGAGACCCAAAGCATGATGTACAAGGAAATTAAATTACTTTTGCGGAATACTTAATACATAACAAAAACATACACACAAGGGCCATAATAGTTTAGTGTCTTTGGAAACTCGGAATATAAACTTCTAATCATGTTGAAATATCTTCAACAACTCCCATAACAATCTTCCCCTTTTTGTTTCCTTACCTAAAACCTTTATTTTCTTTCCTGTGGAAAATATAACATAAAAAGGGTGATCTCAAATGCTCAGTAATGGCCAACATAGATAACATAAAATGATCCATAAACATTTGGAAGCAAAAACTTGAACATGAAATTTAAACATCAAAATCTTGAGCAAAGACATAAATCATGGAAGTATGTGAGGCATATATCATAATAGAACATAAAACATGACACAATATAATGGGAATAAAACATGTAATTGTGGAAACCATTCAGCACATGTTATGATTTCCATAGTAGCCAAGACATTGCTGCCAAGACCATCTTAGTGGAAACAGTCCCTTTCTGAATCGAGTTCACTCCTCATTTCAGTCCAGTAACACTGAACCGAATTAACTTACCATTCCATCCATGACTATCTCATGAGATATAAAGCTTTACCCAATGCATTGGAGGGAGATATAGTTCCCACCCATCTCATAGTGAAATCTTTCTTACTTGTGCCACAAAATAAACATACATCATTCATAATAACCCAATAAATAAAATGGGTTTCATAAACATCATCCCATTATCACATAATTCATATAAAAGAAATGGATATCATTTCATCATAAGAAAAGTGAAACCATGTAAATCATAGAGACATTATACTTGAAACATACACATATGAAATAATGTCATCTTAGATGAAAAATGGTTTTGATAAAACACTTGAAATGAATTCTTGAGGAAAATATCCTTTCTTCTTCAAAATAAATTTCTTTTAACAAAAAGTCATGAAATTTAAAAGAAAGATATTTTGTTGAAAATAGTCATGAAATATTTTGGAAGAAGCTTCATGAAAATACGTCTTTAAAAATCATTTCATGCCGTATAAGTTAAAAAAATTCTCCTCGTACTTTTACCGGAAAAGTCAAAAAGTACCTCGTAAAAAAAAGATTCCATACATACCATGTAGTAAAAGTCAAAAATGGGTAAAAAGGACTTTAAACATACATGAAAACAATTTTATAAAACATGGACATGGATGATAGAAATAACCCCAGTAAATACTTACGAATAAGCAATCTCGGATAAAAATGAGATTTGCAAAATTATCCCTTACCTTAGGTCTGATATGCTTTGTACATTTCCGAACCTCCTGTATAATGATTTAAATAATTTTATTGACTTATTAAAGAATCATATTCATTGTTATGATATCATATATGGTTTACTTATGACTTTATATAACCCGTTCTTTTGTAAGTTCCATGTTAAAGCAGCGTTTTGGGTTAAATCGTTTAATTTATCGTACGTGTTTGGACTTGTTGTTCTTGATATTATTAATTATATCCTAATTTAATTAATTCAAGAATGTAAAACATGATTTAAATATAATATATATTTCAGTATATAGATATATATATGATAGATCGATTAAATGAAATGAAATACACCGTTCATGGAGACGGTAGGCCGTACGTACGCATGAACGCTATTTTCGTTTCCTTATTGAATTGAATGAAATTAAGTAGATGAAATAAATATATATAAACATAAATAAAGTATCATTATTATGTCATATATTTCATGATTACTTATTATATATACTTTATAATCATTCATGAATGGTTAACATGGAGAATGAATCTCATCGCGTCGTGGAGACGGTAGTCCGTACATACACACGAGCGATGATATCATTCCCATGATCGTGGAATTGTATTCGAGTGTATGTATACTATTTCAGAATAAATATCACTTTACAATAATCATATATAGTTATTATTTAAACCATTGTACCCATCCAAGTATGGTGGTGGTGGAAAATAGATTACACCACAGTGTGGAGACGGTATTCTGTACGTACGCACGCGCGATGATTTCATTTTCCGTAGGATGGATAGATGGTGAAATAGGGTTGTTTAATAATTATAATAACATATCAGTTTATTAGTGATACTTATGTTATTACTTCATAATTAAACAACTAAATAAGAAGAAGTAGAAGAAGAAATAAAGTTTAAAGAATCAGTAACGGACATTACCTCTTCTTTGAAGCGCCTCTTTGAGACCTCCTCTTAGGGAACCAAAATTGGTCTTTGAAGAGGACCAGGACCTCTAGGATTTTTCTAGGGAAGTGGAGAAGAGAATTTGTCAGGGGTTGGCCGAGTTTGAAGTCTAAAAGTGGTGTGAGGAAGAGAGGGAGGAGGTTCCCATTTATAAGGGAGGAGAGGGGCACCTTTGGAATAACTAAAAATATTATTTTATTATAAAGTCATATTCGATTTTTAATTGCTCAAAATTGAGTTATTTAGAAGATAAGGTGGGGATGGGTTGAAATACTCTCATCGAATATAATTTAGAAAAGTTTAGATTTCTATTTTAACCTTATCATTTAGATTTAACTTTAAGTTAAATAATTTTTCTTTTACTGTGTCTTCTTGTTTTCTTACACTATAAGGTTAATAAACTTACTATAATAAGCCAAAAGAACCCCACGTTGTTTATTATTAATATATATATCCTTATCCAAGTCATTTGGCTGAACCGTATATTTTTAGGAATAAAATAACAATTAATAATATAATATTTGTTTTAAAAACCATTTTATGTCAATTTTGACACTATTTGGTAATTGATTTTTGTGAAAATCATAACAGAAATATTAGTTCGAAAAAATTAATTAAATCAATACTAACATGTCATATTGACATAGAAAATTATTTTAATTCATAAAAATCCTCAAATTAAATTTTTTTGGGTATTTATAACATCAATTATGTCAATATTTCATTAATAATATAATTACTACATCATCATTGTGTCATAAATAAATTAACTTATTTTAAGTCTAAAAATTACAAATAAAATACCATTATGTATGAAATCTTTTTATATTTCTAATTAATATTTATAGTCGAATTTATCTTTTGTATAACCCTATATTAAAAATGATTTACTTATTAAACTTTTATTTTAACTATTTTAACCCTTCTTTAAATAAATTAATAATAAATGTCCTAATCAAATCCAAGTGGGCCTAAATGGTCATATTTTATTCCTAAGGTTGTTTTTGGTCGAATTACACTTATCCAATAGAATTAGTACATGTTTTAGGGTAATAATAATATCATTTTTACCTTTAATTACCCTATTTACTTTTAACCGTGGTAAATAAAAGTAAAAAGTTACTATTCACCAAAAATTATTTTCATCTCAATGAACCACATTTTACTTACTGAAATCAACCGCGTCTCTCGAATTTTTTGAAATTCCAATCACAAAAGAGGTAAAATTAAGTTTTATGTAAATTTGCAAATTCTCCTAGGTGGTGGGTAAAAGACGGTCAAAAGTTCAATAAACTTTTTATATATCTAAAATTGTTATAAAATGGATCCAATGAATTACATTGAACTTATATAGGTATTATGTGTCAATTTTGACCTAAAATAAATTTAAATAAAATAAATAATTATTTAAATAAAAAATCGGTTTTTAAATAGTAACCCAGTGTTTTCACTATTCATCAAAATTTGAAAGTTTTTAGAAAAAATACCAAAATTTCACCCTAGGCTAATTTCGATATTCCGAATCCAAAAATGAAGTACATTTTGAAAGATGAAATTTAAAAAATTTCAAAAAGTGGTTATTACTATTCATAACGGCTAGATTTAATAATATTTTAATATCATATCGTTGTTTAGTGAAACTCGGTATTGCGTACAACACACGCTATCGAGGAAGGTCGTGATTGCGTGTAATGCAGCCAAGTTAGGGTTGCGTGTTGTGAAAGACTACTTTGTTGTAGCGTACAAAAAAATAAATTAAAAAGAGTATTTTTCCTAAAATCTCGGGGTGTTACATTCTACCCCCCTTAAAATGAATTTCTCCCTCAAAATTCATCGGGGTTATAAATGGTTTACAACTCGAAATTTTCTTTAATAGAAACCCACATCGTAAAAAGGAATACCAAAACCAATCTTTAAAAACTAAATTATGAAACATAACGGTTACCCAATTTAACTAATCACTAGGTTTCCACATAGGAGAAATAGGTGAAAATATGGATATGAAAGAGAAACCTAACCATCATTTCTGATGGAGAGTGGTAGAGAACATGGCTATGAAATAGCCAACAATCACAAAGCCATAAATTTGTGATGATCTAGGGTACCATCTGATTCATCAGATATAAGGGCACTAGGACAACGTTTTTGGTTTTCAATATCATTTCCCTATAGTTGAAAATTTTGAATTAGAAGAAATACTTTCTAGATTTTGGTGTAATCTCACTGTTGTTCATTCTTTGAACAATTTCTACTTCATCTCTTAAAGAAATGAAGTTGAATTTGTTATTCGTGAAGTGCTAACAGATCATGTGATTGAATGATGGGTCATTCCATCTATCTCAAAGAAAATGTTAGAAAAAGTTATCGAATACATAATTCCATGTATGGTGAGGTTAACCAGATATGATTCCAAACATAGACTTATACTTCTTCTATCATACTGCTTAATAAAATAAAACTAGTTTCTACTAACCAGGGACTTCCTGTAGGCCAGTGGTAGGTGATAAAGGCTAATCGCACTTCGGTTGTGGGTTCAATTCCCACAGCCTTTTCCGACACGATGGGCTGTCACCCGTCCTGCAGGTTGTCCTTTTTTCTAAAACTACATTACTATAACATCCCATCAATAATATCGAAAAAACTTCTATCCTTAAACAATACTAACTTATGTCCAACATAATCAATTCCAATCTTTAGGCTTATCTGTAATACTGTAGTCCACTCTCATAATATAGTGAAAACGATTACCATAGATTTCATATAACAAGCATGTTAATACCATCGTTGATCCCCATATATCATAAGATATGTATTTTTGGTCACATTCCAAATATTAGAAGGCCTTAATCATGTATTCTCTTGAAAAATGAATACCCATTGAATCTTAGTGAAAACATGAGTGCTATCAAAAGTTAACTCTTTCTACACACCAAAAACCCATAATTCTATATACTCAAACCATGATATAACTATTTCCTTATATCAGTCATGAGCTCATGAATACTGTCAAACATTTCATTTTCTCCTTATCCCTTCATTATGTGCATATCATCTACTTTCCAAAAATATCTCAATCACTTTCCATGGTTACCGGTACCATAAAATTATTGAAAATCACAATAGTCCAATACATAAATATTCCAATATTCCATGATACTATATACAACATTATTTTGGAATACCATTACATAAACACTTAATCATTCCACCACATCATTGTCATATTCATCATCGCCAATATTGATCGCATGTGACTTCCCTTTGTCCTTTGCCTTAAGTGGTTGCTCATGTCAATCATCATTAACCCTTGTATTAGGGAATTGATTAGAATAATGCCCCATTTCATTGCACTTGAAGCATTAAAGTGTTGGTGGTGTGTTCTCTGCAGTCTTTTCTTTATTCACACCATTAGCAACCCTTTTTCCATTACTTCGAGACTCAGCTGCTTGATGACCTTCTTTTCCAAACTTAAATCATTTTCTAGTCTCTTTAATACAATCTCCACCATGCTTCTTTCCACACTTTGAGCATAAGGAAACATTCATATTCTTTTCACCATTATTCTGAGATTTCTCCTTGAACTCCATCTTTCGTTTCTTGTCAAAACCATGAGATGGATATGTAACACCAACTTCCATTTCTACCTTAATATCACAACGCACAATTTCTTCATAGCTACTGAAGTCTCTTATAGATAATTCCCTTTGAAGATTTGGTTTTAAGCAACTGAATAATCGATCAACTTTACTTTCAGGTTGGATGATAAAGCCAGATGCATACCTTGCAAGCATTGTAAAATTTTCTTCGTATATACCAACAGATTCATCATCCTTTTTCTTTAGTTCAAGAAACTCCTTCTCCATATGTTTTCTAAGAATACGAGGTAAGTAATTATTGAAAAATAAGTTCTTGAACTCATCCCATTCCATGGACTCAATTTCATCTCTTGGCCTCGTATTCATGATAAGATTCCACCATTGATCAGCTTCACCTTCCAAACGATATACTGCTAAGATGACTTTATCATGTTCAGAACATTGAAGAACTGAAAATATCTTTTCAGTGGTACTGATCCATTATTCAGCAATAAGTTGATCGAAAGACCCACTGAATGAAGGTGGACGTTGCCTCATGAAGGACTCAATAGAATATTGTTCCCTTATCTGCTCATTTGGAAGTCCAGAATGATTCATAGCTTGTGTAAGTATAGAAATAAGATTTTGCACTCCGTCTCCCATAACATTGGTTTGTTCATGAGGACAATCATTGCATTGTCCATTACATTTATTAACACGGTTCCTTCGAGTTCCAGCCATTGTCTAAAACCCAAAAAGAATAGTGTGAGAGGCAAAAATCATGATAGGGAATACAGCATAATAAAGGGGGAGTACCATCAATATCTAACATCTTAGGTTAAATTATAAGATTGTTACCGTAGTTCTAGGACTATATTCTATACGTATACTTATCCTTAGGGACATCCCTATACATACCTTAGAAGTATCTCTAGGGATCTCACTAACGTTTTTGCATCCTAGATTCCAAAGGTTGACTAAACCTTTCCTCTGATACCAACTATAGAGACCCAAAGCTTGATGTACATGTACATTACATTACTTTTGCGGAATACTTAATACATAACAAAAACAGACACACAAGGACAGTAATATTTTAGTGTCTTTGAAACTCGGAATATAAACTTCTAATCATGTTGAAATATCTTCAACAACTCCCATAACGATCTTCCCCTTTTTGTTTCCTTACCTAAACCTTTATTTTTTTCCTGTGAAAAATAAAACATAAAAAGGGTGAGCTCAAATGCTCAATAAGGGTAAACATAGATAACATAAAACTATCCATAAACATTTGGAAGAAAAAACTTTAACATGAAATTTAAACATCAAAATATTGAGCAAAGACATAAATCGTGGAAGTATGTAAGGAATGTATCATAATAGAACATCAACCATGATAAAATATAATGGGAATAAAACATGTAATTATGGAAACCATTCAGCACATGTTATGATTTCCATAGTAGCCAAGGCATTTCTGCCAAGACCATCTTAGTGGACAAATTCCCTTTCTGAATCGAGTTCACTCCTCGTTTCAGTCCTGTAACACTAAACCGGATTAACTTACCGTTCCATCCATGTCTATATCATGAGATATAAATCATTACCCAATGCATTGGAGGGAGATATAGGTCCCACCCATCTCATAGTGAAATCATTCTTACTTGTGCCACAAAATAAACATACATCATTCATAATAACCCAATAAAAAAAATGGGTTTCATAAACTTCATCCCATCATCACATAATCCATATAAAATAAATGGATATAATTTCATCATAAGAAATGTGAAACCATGTAAATCATAGAGACATTATACTTGAAATATACACATATGAAATAATGTCATCTTAGATGAAAAATGGTTTTGATAAAACACTTGAAATGAATTCTTGAGGAAAATATCCTTTCTTCTTCAAAATCAATTTCTTTTAACAAAACATCATGCAATTTAAAATAAAGAGATTTTGTTGAAAATGGTCATGAAATCTTTTGGAAGAAGCTTCATGAAAATACGTCTTTAAAAATCCTTTCATGCCGTATAAGTTAAAAAAACATTCTCCTCGTACTTTTGTCAGAAAAGTCAAAAAGTACCTCATAAAAGAAAGATTCCATAAATACCATATAGTAAAAGTAAAAAATGGGTAAAAAGTACTATAAAAATACATGAAAACACTTTTATAAAACATGGACATGGATGATAGAAATAACCCTAGTAAATACTTACGAATAAGCAATCTCAGATAAAAATGAGATTTGCAAAATTATCCCTTACCTTAGGTCCGATATGCTTCATACGTTTTTGAACCTCCTATATAATGATTTAAATAATTTCATTGACTTATTACAGAATCATATTCATTGTTATGATATCATATATGGTTCACTTATGACTTTATATTACCCGTTCTTTTGTAAGTTCCATGTTAAAGCAGCGTTTTGGGTTAAATCATTTTATTTATCGTACGTGTTTGGACTTGTTGTTCTTGATATTATTACTTATATCCTAATTTACAAAATTCAAGAATTTAAAACATGATTTACATATAATATATATTTCATTATATACATATATATATATATATGATAGATCGATTAAATGAAATGAAATACACCGTTCATGGTGACGGTAGGCCGTACGTACGCATGAACACTGTTTTCGTTTCCTTATTGAATTGAATGAAATTAAGTAGATGACATACATATATATAAAAATAAATCCAGTATCATTATTATTTCATATATTTCATGATTACTTATTATATATACTTTATAATCATTCATGAATGTTTAACATGGAGAATGAATCTCATCGCGTCGTGGAGACGGTAGTCCATACGTACGCACGAGCGATGATATCATTCCCATGATCGTGGAATTGTATTGGAGTGTATGTATACTATTTCAGAAACAATATAACTTTACAATAATCATATATAGTTATTATTTAAACCATTATACCCATCCAAGTAAGGTGGTGGTGGAAAATAGATTACACCACGGCATGGAGACGGTATTCCGTACGTACGCACGCACGGTGATTTCATTTTCCATAGGATGGATAGATGGTGAAATAGGGTTGTTTCATACTTATAATAACATATAAGTATATGAGTGATACTGATGTTATTACTTCATAATTAAAAAACTAAAGAAGAAGAAGTGGAAGAAGAAATAAAGTTGAAATAATCGGTAACGGACATTACCTCTTCTTTGAAGCGCCTCTTTGAGACCTCCTCTTAGGGCACCTAAATTTGTCTTTGAAGAAGACCGGGACCTCTAGGATGTTTCTAGAGAAGTTTAGAAGAGAATTTGGCAGGGTTTGGCAGATCATGAAGGCTCAAAGTGGTGTGAGGAAGAGAGGGAGGAGGTTCCCTTTTATAAGGGAGGAGAGGGGCACCATTGGAATAACTAAAAATATTATTTTATTATAAAGTCATATTCGGTTTTTAATAGCTCCTAATTGAGTTATTTCTAAGATAAGGTGGGTACGGGTCGAAATCCTCTCATACAATATAATTTAGACAAGTTCAGGTTTCTATTTTAACCTTATCATTTAGATTTAACTTTAAGTTAAATAATTTTTCTTTTATTGTGTCTTCTTGTTTTCTTACACTATAAAGTTAATAAACTTACTATAACAAGTCAAAAGAACCCCATGTTGTTTATTATTAATATATATAACCTTATCTAAGTCCTTTTTCCGAACCTTATATTTTTAGGAATAAAATAACAATTAATAATATAATATTTGTTTTAAAAACTATTTTATGTTAATTTTGACACTATTTGGTAATTGATTTTTTGTGAAAATCATAACAGAAGTCTTAGTTCAAAAAAAGTTAATTAAATAAATACTAACATGTCATATTAACATATAAAATTATTGGAATTCATAAAAAGCCTCAAATTACATTTATTTGGGTATTTATAACATCAATTATGTTAATATTTCGTTAATAATATAATTACTACATTATCATTGTGTCATAAATAAATTAAATTATTTAAAGTCTAAAAATTACAAATAAAATACCATTATGTAGGAAATATTTTTATCTTTATAATTAATATTTATAGTTGAATTTATCTTTTGTATAACCCTATATTAAAAATGATTTACTTATTAAACTTTGATTTTAACTATTTTAACTTTTCTTTAAATAAATTAATAATAAATGTCCTAATCTAATCCAAGTGGGCCTAAATGGTCATATTTTATTCCTAAGGTTTTTTTGGTCGAATTAAACTTATCCAATAGAATTAGGACATTTGTTAGGGTAATACTAATATCATTTTTACCCTTAATTACCCTATTTAATTTTAACCGTGGTAAATAAAAGAAACAAGTTACAATTCACCAACAATTATTTCATCTCATTGAACCACATTTTACTTACTGACATAAACCTTGTCTCTCTGATTTTTTGAAATTCCATTCACAAAAGCGGTAAAATTAAGTTTTATGTAAATTTTCAAATTCTCCTAGGAGGTGGGTAAAAGACGGTCAAAAGTTCAATAAAGTTTTTATATATCTAAAATTATTATAAAATGACTCCAATGAATTACATTGAAATTATATAGGTATTATGTGTCAATTTTGACCTAAAATAAATTTAAATAAAATAAATAATTATTTAAATAAAAAGTCGTGTTTTAAATAGTAACCGAGTGTTTTCACTATTCATCAAAAATTGAAAGTTTTCAGAAAAATACCAAAATTTCACCCTAGTCTAATTTCGATATTCCGAATCCAAAAATGAAGTCCATTTTGAAATATGAAATTTAAAAAATTTCAAAAAGTGGTTATTACTATTCATAACGGCTAGTTTTAATAATATTTTAATAGCATATCGTTGTTTAGTGAAACTCGGTATTGTGTACAACACACGCTATCGAGGAAGGTCGCGATTGCGTGTAATGCAGCCAAGTGAGGGTTTCATGTTGTGAAAGACTCCTTTGTTGTAGCGTACAACACAAGAAATTAAAAATAATATTTTTCATAAAATCTCAGGGTGTAACATATAATATCATTTATTTGAATCCTTTTTTAATGAAGCAGTTGCTACATCACCATTGTGTCATAATTAAATTTATTAATTTAATGTCTAAATATTTTAAAAAAATACCATGATGTAGTAAATTGTTTTAGATTTCAAATTAATAATTATAGTTAAATATAACACTTATATAAACCCAGATACTATTGTTTTACTAAAAGATATATGTTTATGTTATTTTTTCCCTTACTTTAAATTAATTAATATAAAGTGTCATTAAGACTCCCAAGTGGCTCCATGGGGTCCCAAAATCGACCCAAGGATGATGTTGATTGGAAATATTAAATTCAATAGGGGTAGGAAAAGTGTAAGGGTAAATTAATATTATTATAAAATTATTTTTCACCCTTATTTACCAGATTTAGCTTTTAACCGTGGTAAATAAAATATTTTCTGAAGTAAATATTAATAATGCCTAAAAATAAAATTTACCTGTTTACAAAATTTCAACCTCCTGATTCCAAATATAGAATCCATTTTTCCAAATTTAAAACGAAAAAATGAAAAATATTAATATTATAATTAATTCCAGTTTTGAAAACCCAAAAAGAGCGTTTTTAAGAAATAATACCTATCAAAAGTTTATCCTTTCTTTATGTCCTATTTAAGAGTTAAATTACTTCCCATGACCAAAATTGGATTAAATGGTAAAAATATAATCTAATTACACTTTAAAAACAATTAAAATAACAATTTATCCATATATATAATTTAGATGAAATGACTGTTTTGAATTAAAATGCGGTATTTTTAACTATTCATTAAAAATGAACATTACAAAAAAAATAAAAAAAATTCATCCAAAGTAAATTATGATGTCTCGATTCTAAATAATAATGTTATTTTTTCAATTATAATATATAAAAATAATAAAAATAAATTTTAAAAGGTTTCTCCATCAAAATGACATAAATCGACCTTTTAAAAAATATTAGAGTATTTGTGCTTAAAATTGGATTCATTCAAATTTTATGCCGCTAACTTTTATTAGATAAATTTAAACATATTTAAAAAACATGTGTAATAATATTGTAGTTATTTATGTTTATTCCTGCAAATACAACAGATAGATGTTAACTACCATTTAAAATAATAATATTATTATATTATTTTTCGATAAAACTCAACATTGTGTGCAACATAAGATTTCAAAGAAACCCATTGTTGCGTATTGGGGAAGCCATTAAACATAGCACCCCATTCATTGTAATATTAATATTTAATTCAAAAATATTAATAAATATAAAAATTTCACATTCTTTATTTACATGGGATGTTACATATAATGTTTTACCCAATTTTTTGTAGGGATATATGTTTTAAAAGAAATCGATAACAAAATGATAAACTATATATATGGGTGAAACTGATACTAAAAACATTTAAAACATAATAAAAACATAATTAACCTATTATAATGGAATATTGTTCATGAAAATAATATCACTATTTTAAAATTAATCATCCATATAAATAATTTGGAGGATTGTGTTAACACATTTATTATATGAGATATAAAAAAAATAATGGATATTGTTATAGTTAAAAAACATTTAATGAAACCATTTTTTTAAAATAAGAAAACCCCCTTTATATTTTGATAATATTTTTTTAAATAAATAATTAAAAAATTAAATGGAAATTGCATTGAATAATCATTAATATAATGAAAAAACCCTTCATGGTAACTGAAGAAAACTATAGGAGATAGTGAGTCAATAAAAAACACCAAGGCTTGATAAAATGGTTTCATTAAAACATTTTTAGATAATTAATGACAATTTTTAATTTAATGTAATTAATTATAAAATTAAACCATGGGAAATCCCTAAAAATATATTAATAATGTGTACATGGACAAGAAAGACTCTCTGCCAATAAATAGCATAAAGATAATTCCGCTTACAAGAATCATTATTGGTGAATGGAAAGATAATTGATAAGATTATATGTAAACCCCCCATTATAACTGGAGGAGAATAAAAATTGGGGAATTAGATGCAATGATCATACATATTATCCAATGGAATATTTCGGGATAAATAATTTCCAATAAGAATAATTATTTGAACAGAATACTTATGACATTGGTATTTTTTAATCAAATTCCATTGATATATATAACAAGTTATAGATTTTTAAATCTTGTGAATTACATTAAAATTATGACCAAACATATAATAGTTTAGTATATTCTCCCCAAAAATGAAAAAAGGTGTTTAATATGGGATATATCTCAATCAAACAAAACTGATACAGGAAATCATTATCTATACTCTTGAATATAATAAAATAAATTTACCCCCTGTATAATGAATAAACTATAATAATTAGTCATTTTAATAACATATTCATTTCCATTTCCATTTAAATAATTCATTTATATTCATTATATATATGATTTAGTTAGAGTGTATTTCTTCATTATATGATTTTTTTCCTTATAGAACTTTTAGTATGGAAAAGTTCATCCATATTCATTGATAACATGTTTTTTATTCCATGGTTAGTCAAATCAGTGGAATCATAGTATTATAATTATTTATATAATCCCATTATAATATGATAGAAGGAAAGAGTATATTTAGAAATAATATAATTCCTCATGTACATGATTTAGTTATTTATACTGATAATAATGTTTCACATTGTAATGATCATTAGTTTTTGGGTAACCATAATAGAAACATGATAAAAATATAAATTTAAAACAATATAACATCAATCATGTTTGTGGTTCAACTACCCAAAATACAATAAATTTGTAATAATGAAAATGTAAGAGTGTAGTTATATTTTGGTAATTACATTTTTTTTTAAAGAATAATGATGTTAATAATATCTCACTATATTATTTAATTAAATTAATAAATATTTTATATGAGTTGGTAATTATAAAATATAAATTATAACTAGATACATTGATGAATTCCCCCTTATTATTGTGAGTTCCTTCATAATGAATGATTGGGGACACTTAATTGGTATTAGATACCACCAAATGTGGTAGAGGAATTTTAGAGGGGGATATTTGGGCATGATTCAAGATAAAATTGGAGTGAACCTACTGATTTTAGTGGGTAGGCGATGGGTCCTTTTATAAGTGAGTTTGATAGGTATTTCGACCAATTAATTTTATTTAATATATAAGAAATGAGATCTTTCAAGGAATGTGGGACCAAAGTGAAAATTAAATGAGATATTTCTTGAATCCTCTTACCAATTAAATTTAGAGATATGGTTATATTTGTTTTATACCTTTACAAATTATTTAACCAATTTACCTCATTTTTTATTTACTACAGTAACTCACTTATTATAACTCAATAAATTATACTTTTCGCAAAGAAAAAATTTTATAACATACTATTAATATGAATATTAAAAATACTAAATTTATTTTATTATATCCAATTTATAAAGCTGATAAAATATTAATTAAAACATAATATCTTATTATATAGAAAAAATATATTATTATAAATTTAATCATTATTTGATGTATTTATTATATTGATGCAATTAAAAATCAATACATGAATGTTCATACGTTTTTATATATACATTAAAAAATAATTTTCATTAAATTATATACTCAAAATATAATAACTTTACTTTTTAAATAGAAACATATAATATATAAAAAACCTTATTGCTGGAATAAACATATTTCATCATAATTAAATCATTATATTTTGTTCCTTAATATTCATTATATATATAGTGGATGTTATTACCTTATTTTAGATATCTTCAATTTATTTTTTGAATCTATTTAATGAAAATTATTCTTTAAAATTTTTATATTTAAATTAAAATAAATTATGAAAAAATATTTCATTAAAATAATTGATATTTTCCAAAATTAAATATCATCTGTGTATTTTATTCAATTTTTATTTTCTCATAATTAATTATAATAAATATTACTACTAATACATTTCTCAGTTTTAATAATAAAATATTTTGTATTCAGAATTGATACATTTATATCCAGTTAACACATACCTAATGACCACATATCCAACAGAAACATTACTAAATTATTCACATTTTTAACACGTGTATATAACCTCAAATAATTTTATTAGATTAATTCATTCAATTTCCTTATTTATATCCTATATTTTATATAATATTTTTTATTATCTCCCTTAATTATATAGTTTTTATTGGGGGTCTGATCCTCAAAGAGAACTATCTAGTTTATTGTTTCATGTACATCAAGTTTTTACTATCCTTTGGTTTTTCAACCCCTATAAAAGTCCTAATTATGTTTCATAATTTTTTCTCTTAATATATTAACTTTTATGCTGTATTTTAAAATTTTATTAAATAGTTTTACCCCCTAACCATAAAATGAGATCACCCATTTTTTATAGATGTTGATGATACAATTTGGATATTAATTCTCATTTGTCCATCCACATCTCATTTCACTATATAGGATGTCTTACCTTTTGATACCAAAGTTATATGACCTTAAACATCAATCAGTTTTTTTGTCAATGATGTATCACTATAATCATAAGCCTTCAATTCGGTCTAAACATACTGAAATTAAATTTTATATTCCTATGGTTTATCTTTAAATACCTTAGAAATCATGAAAAAGTGAAATGATTATCATCAGGTTGAAAACCTGTAATAGTTTTCCTGGGTTAAATTTGACTATATTATCTGAAGTTCGATTCATTTTGAGGATTAGGAAAATTTTATATAATTTAAATGGAAAATAAATAAATAATTTGATGATGAAAACTCACAAAGGGTTGCTTGAGGGAAAATCAATGTTTATTCTCACTAATCCAACAACTTGAAGGATTTGAAAAAAAATACATAAGAAAGAAAAGATATGATGCTTATAGAGACTGATATATGGGCCAAGAAAATGTATAACTATACTAATTGTGTCTATAAATATAATAAACAATTAAATATCATTTTTTTAACTAAATGTATTCATTCAGATAATTTTAAAAAAAATTATGCAATGATTTCATGTTAGGGTATTTAAACCCTTCTTGATCATTAAATCACCCATATAAAATGTCCTTCATGATTCTGATTTTACTATTTTATGCACTCTCATGTATAAAAATTAAATAGCATTAGGCCATGACAATAGATCTTGGGTTTCATATACATCACACCTATATCCATCCAAGATCACATGTTTTAGAGTAAATCAAACCTCTTTAATCATTTATCTAATAGGATAACCTTGGATTATGGTTATGGCACCTGTAGAAATTGTATATCCTTTAAATACTTGTATAATGGAACAAAATATATATGGTAATTGATTTATCAAATCACTTCACCATCAACTCATTTATTTTTATGTCATTATTTACATGAATTTCTTTTTAATTAACTATTTAGATGGCTCTATTAAATTACTTGATAAACACTATCAAATTTTATAAAGGGTAATTATTCAAGATGATAGAAATTAGTTTTAATTATAAGAGAATAAAATATTTCTTTCAAAAAAGTATAACTCGCATCGATTAAGTAAAATCAACAGTGAATCCAGAAAATAGATCCTTCTTAAAAATAAAATACAACAACACGAAGATGGGGATTGATCATAAAAATGTTAAATAAATTGTTCAAATTTAAACTCTATTTCAACAAAATCTTTTTTAGTTTAGTTAATTGACCATTAATACATTTCTGATTTATAATCTTCCACTTTAGAGAATGGGAATAACGTACAAATATTATTTGTTAATTCAAAAAAATCTTTTTTTACTTGATTTTGTAAATTAATTCCACTTATTTAAATAATATTTTCATACAAAATAATGTGGCTCATATTTCACTATCACTATCATTTGGGTGGATTCAATGTTCTATTGTCTCATTACCTTTATTGTTTTCCGGTTATTATCTTGGACAATCATCTCCATGGACATAGTGTCCTCATCATCCATTCTAGCCATATAGAATTTATTTCACTAGTATAAATAGGATATTTAAAATAAAAAATTTGTCTAATAATAAAGCATAAAAAATTGTTATCAAAATTAACTACTCCCAAATATGTCTACATATAGTGATAGAAATATTCTTTTATATTCATCCATGTTATAGAATATTAGGTTACTAAATAATAGTTGTTCTTAATACTACATTCACATATTTTTCAATTATAAATTATTTATTCTACACCAATTCCAGCCTCATCCACATAGACTATAATACACATTGTAATGACAGTTCACATTGAAATTTTCTACAAATTTATTTATAAAAATGTAATTGGGACTTAATTCATGTATTAAATATTCAGAGGGTCCTATTAAAAAATTTATTGATTAATATGAGCAATTTGGACATTATATATGACATACATACTTTTTGTTGTGTTAATGAAAGTTTGGTTTTAAAAATTAATTTTCTACACTAAAATTATCAAATGACGTAAAATTATTTCTGTAACCTGATATGTAAATTAAAGAATTTAGTTTTATACCTTCTATAGTATCTTTGTACAGTAGATCACTCCTTGTTACAAGATATTTCACCTAATTTGTTACTAAACCCATCTTGATGAAACTACATTCCCAATATGAACCCTCATGATCTTTTATTATGGTTTTGAATGGTTGACCACATGTTTCTAGAAATATCCTCATATTATTATACAATACTAACATTTATTCCATGTCTAAGAATATTTTATTGATAGGCTAATAAAAGCATCATATTTTGGTATACATATTTTAAAAAATTCATACTCCTACAACAACATAAAAAAACTGTAGTATAATCATAGGGTGTTTTTCCTGACATACCCAACAATAGAAAGAAGGGTCAAACCATTATACACATCAAATTTTTACTCAAATTGATATGGAATTTATGGATTGAAAATAAGAAATATTTTATGTAGAGGAATAAGAAATAAATCCCAAATTGTGATTATGTTATAGTGATCCTATAATATCCTAGAAGTTTGGTTCATCTTTATTCTAATATGATATTTATAAATACTCAATGGAAATTATTATTGATTCCTGACTAAATTGTGAAATTATTGGGTATCCATTGTTATTGTAAAAATGGATATGACATAAGTAATATGGTTCTAGTGAAAAATGGAATAGATAAGTTGTTAGTCAAAGATACATCTCCATGTATATTTACTACTCTCCAAAAGTGCATGAATTAGAATGGTCAATTGTTCTAGTAGAGTGATTCACCTCATCAAAATCAACCTAACATCTAGTAAATTATCCCTTAGGCTATAATATTGAGAATTTTTTGTTTATTTAAAATATATTTGAATCCATAATGAAGTTACTAGACCTCACCACAGTGTCATAATCTCAATATACTAATAACCACCAATTGATAATCATGGAGAAAATCGTGTATATCTATCACCTAGACATAAAACAAATCTGATATGATAAACCCATATCGTAAATCATTAAAAGAAGAATAGATGAATTATGATTCATACTAGAATGATGGTTTATACATTTCCATATTTTAACAAACTAGACTCGGTAAACATGTCATTCCACATGAACTACAACACCACTAGGTCGGGGGAACATTCCTATTTTCTATAGGTTGTAGAAAAGTACTGAAGGTATAAAATATTACAATTGGGAATTATTTGACCCAATAAAATCTCATACAACCCATATGAATATCTACCTACAAATTTAAAATTACATATCCATATCTGGACATCCACAGAAACAAATAAGTAGTTTTAATAATAATATTAAATAAAATAGGGTATAGAAAAAGGGAAAAAAACCTCCCACTAAAATATTATAAACCAAAATTAAAGTGATATAAAACATAATATCAAGGATATTTACAAAATAATAATAAGTTCAATGTGGTCACGACATCAATGTACCAAAATCTAAATAACAGGAACCCAAAAAACTCCATGTGAGTAACTCTTGTTACAGATGGTAAGCACTAGTCACTATACCTTTAATGATAGAGATGCATCAAGATGTTCCAAAACAATGTATAGATCCACTCATGTAAAACATGTATGAAATAATCATGTCTATATTTACCAAATGTATTTATATAGTATATGACATAAAATGCTATTAGAATATCACCATGAATCTACATGATAATTTTTACAATGGAAACCTATATAAAAAGTTTCAAATAGTATTTTAAAATCATTATCTTTTGGAAAATATATCATTTATAAATAAAAAAATAATTTATAAATCTATTTCATATCCCTTTGTTATTATTTGGAAAAACTAATTCTAGAGGTTAATAATAACATTTAATATGTAAAAAATAACAATTAGAAATATAATATAAAAAGTTGGCTTTAATATGGCTGATGGAATATCCTAATACTATATCATATAGGTTTTATCATTTGGGTAAATATGGATAAATTAAATTTTTTAATCATAGACCTCACTCATTGAACAAATCGTTGACATAAGTTAACATGAAATAAACATTACCCCAAATTATCTTTTTTGACTCCCTATGTGGAATTATCTATGCTAATGAAAATGTATACACTTAGATTATTAGTCATTGCAGCAATAAAAGTTATTATAGTTCTCATCCAAAAAACCCATATATGTACCCAATAATCCTAATTTAAACATATCAACAATCAAAATTCATAACCAATCCAACATTATACAATAATCTCAATAAAAAAATATTGAAATAAGCATATACAAAAAACCCATTTCTAGAGTCAAAGGATTAAAACTAAATGAAATATAATTCATAAACCAATTTACATTCAAAAAAAATTAGAAATCCATTTGGGATACAATGGCGGTTAAAAATATTTTATAAAACACCATATATGCATAGAACTTGTTTTAGACACATAGAACTATAATCCTATAGAAAACCAACATAATTTTAACATGATGTGTTGAAATTAATAGAATAAACATAAATAGGTACATACAAACCCATTTAAACTATAATATGGTATGCAATTCAGTATAAATATAATTTATACGAGGTATTCCATTGGAAATATTAAATTCTAATAGAGACCTACCATAGATCATTTGCAACCATATCACCTTTCTTAAAATTCACAATAGAAGAAAATAAGTATCCTCACAATACTGAAAATCTAAAATATGCATATTTACGAACATAAATAGTCATGATTTTTTACACAAAATCCAATTAGAGAAGAATTATAAGAAGGAAGTTAATGAACAAGAAACTAGTAGTAGTGAGGAGAAAATGTACCAAAGAATTCAAGAGTTCAATGAAATTTTATCCACTAGAACCTTATAAATATCTCCAAGGGAGATGTATATACAAGGATGGGATGGAATATAATGTGATAAAATGGGAAGGAGGAAGGGATAAATTCTTTAATATTTTATCGAGGTAAAAGGGTAATTTTGTAATTTTATAAATCTAAGAAGACTTTATGGTTTTTATTCTTGGTTTGAGAAACTATGTGCCTACCTTACAGTTATCACTACAAATAAATTCCATATATAAGTGTAGTTCAAACAAAATTGATACATGGTTTACCCTAGACATGTTTCACACTATGATGGAATAAATTTCTTATAATAATCTTTCATGGTCTAGACATAGTGTTCTGGACAACATTCCACCAATTAGGCTCACAAAAATCGAGAACCCTTCCCCATATGCATGGTTTGGGTGCATAGTTTTTACTAATTGTGTACAGACTATCTTCCTTAACCAATTTCTCCATTTTTTCATTTTTTTCAACCAAAAAATCCAAATACCTAAATAATTAAATTATAAAAAAAATACATACTAGTGACTAGATTTGTTTCATAATTCTACCCACTATACCATGTTCTTCTCCAAGAATGTTCTTATCAATTCTCATCAGAGAATAGTTAAGGATATTAATCTCTTACCATCACATCAACATTAATTTATCTTGGATATATTTACCATGATTATATCACTAAAATAATATATAATTTTATTTAATTAGCTACACTCTATGCTAACAATCTATAACATTGATATAGAACATGACCATGGTGGTATCAGATTCCACAACCACACACCCCCATCCAATCACATGAGATGGATCCAAATGATAATTATTTAATAGGGAAAAATTATATACATCATTTACAAACATAATAAGATTTGGTAAGGGTAATAAATCTAACACCATCATAAGAAAATCCACTATCCCAAATAGATAAAATTTTAATAAAATAAAATACTTAGCTTTACCCATCTCTGATGACCCATTCGAGGAGAAACAATGAGAAACACATGATTGCTAGTGACAAATTCCCACACATAATGATGAGGGTAGAAAAAAATATTTCTAGTTATAATGAGATAATTTTATCTTTTTGGAATAACAATTCTGCATCATTCAACTCTTATAAAATTACATATACATATAAATAGTGCTCAACCAATTATGAATAATAATGTGGAGACTGGAATGGTCATCCATGAAGGAATTTGAAAAGATATATATTAATCTAGCATTAATAGCTATTATTGTTATAATATTTAACCAATGATAGATGTATCTATTATGATACACCAAAATTGATAACATGATATTAAAGAATAATCTCATGAATAAGAATAACTTTCTCAGTTTTAGAATCTATATATCAATGATAAGTCATAATGAACTTTTTCTAAGAACCCATCACTTCTTATAGATTAATCCAAAATCATGAATTAAATCATGGGAGTTGATAAAATAAATATCTAATAGAACACCATTTATTTTCCAACTTTTATTTATTTATAGATGTGACAACATTAGATTTTTGAAAATAAAACTATGTACGATGTTGTATTCGACACAGTACAACAAGCATAGATGACATGTGATATATATGAATGTTATAATATAGAGGTTAAATTAAATTTTCTCAATAATATTATCTAATTTATCAATATATATACATACTCCCTACTCAATAATAATTTTTGAGTAAATAATCAATCAAAATTTTAGAAATTTAATTTTATTCTCCAAAAATTCATTTTCTTCAAAAAGGACGTTCTGCGGTTTTTGTGGAAGAAATTACAATTAATTTTTTTTAAATTTTGGAAATATTATTTTAAGAAATGAACATAATTATTTTAATTGGAATATCAAAAATTAATTTTGATGAAATATTAGGGTTTTTCAGAAATAATTATTTTTTTAGTGAATAGTGGAAATTATTGATTTCTTGTAAAAATGACATTTTTTCATTAAGATAGGAAATTTTAAAGTCAAATTTTTATAATAATATTTCAAGTAATATAATTATTATTTATCTATATGTAATCAACTTCATTTCTTGTGAATTAAATTTGCGTTGAATTTTGGTATAATGGTGTTTTGGATTTAAAAATTGGATTTTTTAAAATATTTTAAAATGCTTAATGTTTCTCCATTTTATTCAATTATGATTATCCATACTGATTCATTTTTTATATTAAATTTATATGTTATAATTAAATAAATATTATTTTAAATTAATATAATAGTTACTATCAATCATAGACTTAATATAAAAACATCTTTTGCTTGAAAAATACACCTTCTGAAGGCATGGTTTTTTGTCACGTCTTTATGTTTAGTTTTAAAATTAATTATTAAAATTAAAACAATTTAATTCTTTTTAAAGAATTTAATATTTATAATTATAATAATTTATTTTTTCTAATAATTACAACTTATTTTTAATAAGAACGAATAGTGAAAAAATAATAATTAACATAATTAAGGTAAAAATTGGTTTACATGGGGTTAAACTAAAATGATAATCAATAAAGTTATATAAAAACCATTATAAAATCTATTTTATGGTCATATATCATAATTATCATGTCTAATAATTAATAATAATTTATTTTGGACCATTTTTTATTTAAAAAATTGGAATACACCTTTTTATTTTCAAAATTTACAAAGTTGGAACTCACCTAACTTATTAAAGGCCACCCCTGTCCTCTCTTATTCACACCTTCAATCAATTTTTGTTCAAAAAATACCTATCCAAATCAATTCCCAAATTATATACCCTAATCCTATTATCCTCTTTTTTAAAATACATTCTAGTAATACTTTATGTATAATCATAAAGTGGTGTTCGGTGAAGATGTAAAATTATTTAATATGGATTTTTGTATTATTTACTATTCCACATAATTCAAATATTTATGAACTATTATCATAATATTCTATCAATATATACTTTATAATAATATGTTATTATAATAATATAATAATCTAAATTCGTCTCCTCTTCTACCAAATGGGATTGGAAATCAACAATCATCTGTATGGTGGACCACCGCATCGCGAACCAATGTCTTTTAGTTTCCATCGTCACCTCTCAGGGATTATTGTAAAAATGGATTTAAAGTATATATATATATATATATTATATTTTCAATATATTTATTATGTATGGGTTTTTATATCGCATATACATTTTTTTAATTTCCATTCCATGGGGTATACTATAACGTTGATCGTGTGTACAGAAGACTACCGCCTCACGAAGGAATGTGATTCATTTTTAACTTATTCATTGCATGGAAGTTAATAATAATAACGTCAATGAATATATTTTATATTCTTGAAATAATAATTATATTAATTTCAAATGTATCCATATGAATATATAATATATCTTCTTCTTTATTACATTGAAAAATGATAATGTTGTTAATATACGTTTGGACTACTACCTCAATGAATGATGTGCTACTTTTTCATCACCACATTACAAGAATGATATATATAAGTATATTTCAAAAAAAATGTTATTTTATGATATTATTGTCATTATTTTAGGATTAAATAATACATATTATATTCCAATAATGAACATTGAAGAAAAGAAATTTTATTCATGTGTATGTACAACCAACCATCTCCAAGATCGTGACATTGTTCATTTTTTATAAATTATTTTCATGATTTGTTTTAAAATTACAATTTATGAATAAATATTATTATTATTCCATAATTATAATTCTTCATATTTTTAAATAATGATCTCTTAGACCATGGGAAACACACTGAATCTATTTGGAAGCAATGAACTAAATTCCCTCAGAACACCCGACATGAACATAACTAATTAAATATTTTAATATTCCAGTAAAAATTAATAATAAAAATTATTTATATATAATTTAGAAAACCAATGATATCTTCGTATTAGATCAAATAATTTATATAATCTTGTTATACAAGTGTTAAAGGACTGACAAATAATGTTTATACTTGACGTAAGGGATTTTCGTCACACTTTCTACCTCTCTGAGACACATGCCATATTCACCACATATTTATTTCATATGGTGTATGTAATGACCTTTAATGTAATTTATTATTATTAACTCGAATATTATTTCAATTTACATATCCATTTTATTATCCTTATTTAATAGGGTTTATGGTTCAAAATTTACAAGTGTGGTAAGGGTTTTGGACTAAATTTGTCTTCTTTGAGACATATAATATTTTTTACATCAATATTTATTAATTTTGTCTATATAAATCTCCATCGACACTAAATATTATGAATTAAATTATAATTATGATAAATTATGTTCAAAGTAATGTTATTCCTTCCTATTTCTTATAATTCAATGTTAGTAAATTGGTAATGGTTTTATGAAAAAATTTCATGTTTATTGGGATTGTATATATTTTTGATTATGTTGATTAAATATTATGATACATCTCACAGCAAACGAAAAATGTTTTTATCCAATTCTTATTTCATTTGACTTCATGGTTTACATTCATTTTCCATCCTTTATATACTTAATAGTATGAAAACAATTATGAAACATGACCTTTATTTATTTCTTCAGTAAAAAACAACACTTCTTCCAAAACTATGTTTTATATGGAAAAGAATTCAAATTAATTTTATGATTATTAAAATGATTTATTAAAAAGAATACTATTCTTTTAAATTTTTACAAAATTTGTTGCATGAAATCTACAGGTAACTTTCCAAACAATTTCTGTTTTTCTTTTACATTAACAGTGAAAGAAATCATTACATTAATGTGTATAGAAAGAACAGAATTTACAACTATATTGACCATTTTTTTCTTTTAATATTCTTTTATATTATTTCTTGTTAATTATTAATGAAATGGATTTTGAAAAAGTTTAATGTTTTATGATGTTTTTTTTACAGTTTAAAGGATATTTTTAAATGAATGGTTGTAAATTATTTTAAAGGATTCCTTCATATTTTTTTAATTTTATTTTCACTGAAATAGTTTTGTAAAATATTTTATGAAATTTTATTTTAAAAAAAGTTACCTTCAAATAAAATTTAATTTCCATAATAAATTTTCAAACTGAATTTTAAAATTATTTTTCCATCTATCATAGCATTCTTTTTTATTAATTTTGGTTTACTATATAAATGATTCAAGGATACCATTCTTATTCCTTCTCAATATAGTTTTTGTTTATGATGACAAGATTATTACAACCTAATTTCTTTTAAATTAGTTAATCATGTTTCAATGTGATTTTTAGGGACCAATTGCTTTCCAAGTGGATAATAATTATTCAAATATATTGTTAGGGAACATGTCTCCTTAACACAAGTTAATAATATTTCAAATAGATTATTATGGAACCCCTTTCTTTTCCATAGGTTAATAATGATTCCAATATATTGTTATAGAACCCATATCCTTTCCCTGAGTTAACCATGATTCAATTAGATTATCAAATAACTTTATTCTTTTCCATGGGTCAATTAAATTTCAATGATATTGTTATTGAAACCATTTATTTTCTGTAGGTTAATCTGGTTTCAAAGATATTTTTATGGAACCCATTTATTTTCCAAGGGATAATTATGTTTCAAATAAATTTTTATGAAAACTATTTCTTTTCCATTAATTTATATTGTTTGAATGAGATTGTTATGTAACATGTTTCCTCTATATGGGGTATTCTTGTTATGAAATGGAAAATGATATTTGAAAAACATTATTATTAAACTCAAGATATATGGACATCATTTATTGTTCATGGGAATAGTTATATGAAGGATGAGCCCAGATAGTCCTGGTTGAGACCAATTGATCTTATATGATGGCTGAACCCAGATATCCTAAAGTAAACACATTATATATTATATGATGTATTTTCCTAGATTACACACTAATGAATTTGGTATAAAAGTTGACCATATGATTTTTAATTATTTAGGGTTCAGTAATGGTTCTTTAAGTGTTCTATGAAGATTCCGTTACTTGATACAAATATGTTCTAGGGGTTTATAATATTTTATTTAATCCAGATTGATATTACATGGTACATGATTATTGATTATTATGAATTATTAATTTTCGAAATCCTAATTACATGTTTTATAATTGATGATTCAGGTATTGACATGTATAAGTTATTTTATTATTAAATTATGCACTCTAATCATGTCATTGTACCCTTATTCACTTTTTTATGCTGATTTATTAGTTTAAATTGATAATTAATTTTTTACCCTTACTGGGAATTTTAGATCACCATTGTCATGTTTCATTTTCCCCTGTTTTTTAAGAATTATATTAATTGAATAATGTTTTGATTAATTTCATACATATGATAATGATGACTTAATGTGAAATATGAAATGTCGGGTTATGAGGGGTAAATTCTCATTTAAACACATGGATATTGGTTATGTAATAGTTCATTATAATTATTGAAAACTAAAAACCTAAAATTTCTCAAATAATATAATTGATCTAACATATCCTTTTTATATTGTATGTTTTATATGGTGAAAATGGGGTCACCTTCCTCAGATTCATTGCTCGAAATGTAATTTTTATAATTTCAACATCGGATCCTGGAGTGCTGGTTCTGAGCTGTTATAGTTGGTATTATATGAGAAGATTAGATAAATTTGTAGATTTAGATGTTTTCTTGTGGGGATATATTAATAATTATTTATTCCACTTTATTTTTATAATAGTAATGATCATCATAACTTCTTTGTATTATACATCCATTTTGGTGTTTTATAAAATGAGATCTGAAGAGATTAATGATACTTTGGGAGACATTTTATTGGGATGAAGTATATGTAATAATTAAGTATAATGTGAAGAATTCCATTTCATTTTTCATATATATGTTTTATGATATTGATAACCTTTAGTGTTATATGATCTTGGAAATTGAGGTAATTATGGGAAAATAAGTTTTATCGTACATGTAATTGTGGGATTGAAAATTTATTTTGTGACTTGGTGATTAATTTTATTTCAAAAAGAGACCACCATTTTTTTATTCTTGTAAGATTAAAGGTATGTGATAACTATTGCGGTTGAAATTTTCTTTAATATTGAGTTTATTAGGGAATGATTTATTTTCAACCTTAGGAATTATTGTTCATATTTTAATAATAATGAACTATTTTAACATATGAAGGTTTACACATTATTTGAAATTATATTACCATGCATAAGATATTTTATTTTTGGATAATTTATAATAATATATATAATATAATTATTAAACCTTTAATTATTATGTGGCCCTTTAAAGATTGATTATAGAATATATGGATTGAAAAAAATTAATCATGAATACTAATTATTTGGAAAACAAATATGAGATTGTGGTGGAAATTGGATAAAGGACAGAATTATATATGTAAAGCTAGTTTATTTCAATAAAATCATTCTAGATGGTATAAAAATTCCTAAAATCTAGTAAAAGTAATATTAATCAAAAACATATCTTAGTACCTTCATTTCTAGTGAACAGATTCCCTTTTCACTTAATAAATATCTATTGTTTTTTATGTAATTAAGATTATTTGAATAATTTAATTTCATATGATAAATGATTTATATAACTCATCATAATTATATACACATTATTCTATGTCCAAATCCTCACATATGACTAATGTTATCCTATTTTCTAACCTCGTATGTGTTATTCTACATGACCTTTATAAGTCCTTTTCTCTCTTTTCAAGAAGATGTTATATTAACACTTTTTTATGGCATGGGATTCCATTAAAAAAGTTATTTTATAATTTTTATCCTTTTTTAATGAGAGAATGTTCATATTTTGAGGGCACAATTAATTAAATGTGAGGATGTAACATCTTGATCTTTTAGAAAATAAAATAATTTTTTATATCGTATTCGACATGCAACAACGAGCATTAGTAACGCGTGATATATATAATATTTATAACCTAGCTGTTAAATTCATGGGTATATATAGTATTACATAATTTATAATATATATATTTATATCCTAACTAATCTAAATTATTGATAATTTTTTAGTAAATAACTGATCAATTTTTTACTCAATTAATTGTATTATTCAAAAATATGATTCCTACAAAAATAATTTCTAATGATTTTCATCAAAAAATATTATTAAAAAATTGATTAATTTAATAATATTAAAGTAATAATACTAAATTAATTTTTTAAATCATCATATAAAATTTTTCTTTTGGTTATTTTTTTTTATTTTTTAAAAATATTGATTTTTCCATGGATAGTGAAAAATAATTTGTTTTTGTAAAAATGACATTTGTTTTCAATAAATTAAGAAATTAAAATGTCTCATTATGTTTTTTAATATGATTAATTGTAATATAATTATGATTTAGTTTTATTTAATCCACTTAATTTATTTTTAATCAAAATCATATTGGATTTTAGTATAAGTTTGTTTTCAGTTTAAAATTGGAGTTTCTCTTAAATAGTTTTGAAATGCATAATGTTTCCAAATTTAAATTAATTAATATAATGAATATTTAATTATGTTTTAATTGAAATTTTTATATTACACATCAATAAATATTAATTTAAATTCATTCAATGATTACTATTGATCATTGAGTTATTATAGAATCGTCTTTTTCCTTGAAAAATACATTTCCTGAAAAATATCTTTTTAATCACAGTTTTGGGTTTTTTAAAAATTTAATTTGTACACTTCAATGAATTGAATTTTTTAAAATGTTTTTGATTTTTTGAATCATAATAATTTATATTTTCTAAAATTTTCCACTTCACTTTTAAAAATAATGAATAGTGAAACTGTATAAATTAATTACCACGATTAAGTTAACAATGGGTTTATTGGGAGTTAAACTAATAATATAAGGGATAAAAATGACTAAAAACATGTATAAAATCTATTTTATATCCATATATTAAATTAATAATGTCTTATTCTCTATAATAATCATTTTTTACCATTTGTTTTGTAAAAAACATGTGTATGCCTTATTTTCCAAAAAAAACTAGTGTTCCACTCACCTCGCTTATAAATGTCCAGCCATACCCCTCTTATTCACACAATCAAACCATTTTGACAAAGAAAATACCTAACAAAATCCCATATCCACTTTAAAACACTCATCTTATATTTCTATTTTAAGCCCAAAATCCATTATAGGAATACTTTACGTGTTACCTTAAACAGGTGTTCTAGGAAGAGTTAAAATTACAATCTATACATCATTGTTTTAATTCTTATTACACCTCCTTAAAATATGCTTCATATATGATTATATGATAAAATAGTATCTAATATAAACTCATATGAACTTAAATTATTGTAATAAACTAAATCAATATTTAATTCCATCAAATGGGATATGAAATCCTCATTCATGTGCGAGTTGGACTATAGCCTCACAAACTGATGTCATTTTTTTCCATCATCACCACTGAAAGATTATTGTAATAATAGATTTAAATTGAATATATATATATATAGATGATATTTTTAACATATTTATTATTCTACATTTTGAGATCACATATACCTTTTTTTTATTTTCCATTATGTGGGGGTCATGATAACATAACTTGTGTGTACGGTAGACTACTGTCCCGTATAGCGATGTGATTAATTTTTCACTAGCTCTTTTAGATAAAGTTAATAAGTATAATTTAAAAGGAATATATGTGATATTGATGAAATAATAATTATATTTATGACATATTTATCATACTTAAAATGAAATAAATCATTTTTTTCTTTACCCTAAAAAATGATAATGTCACTCGTGAATGTGTAGACTACCACCTCTAGGAAGTGATGTCACTCTTTTTTCATCGCCATATCTCAATAATAATATATAGAATTATATTTATCGGATTAATATTTTATTGATGATACTATTATAATTATTTAAATATAAAATAATACATACCTTTTTTCCATAGTGATCATTGGAAAATGGAGATGTTACTTTTGCATACGTATGGCCTAGCATCCCCATGATTATGATGTAGTTGATTTTTCATAAAAAATTTCAGGATCCAATATTAATGTATAATTTATGTATAAATATAATAATTATTTCATCA
Source organism: Viscum album (assembly GCA_963277665.1). Taxonomy (NCBI): domain Eukaryota; kingdom Viridiplantae; phylum Streptophyta; class Magnoliopsida; order Santalales; family Viscaceae; genus Viscum; species Viscum album. Next base: position 1,593,949,532 of record OY728126.1, read on the forward strand.
CTATTATTCTAGATATGTTCAAATATTGACCTCTTTGACCACGGTTCACACACTGAATTTCTATTGAAATAATGATCCAAACATCCTCAAAACACACGATATGGGCATAATTGATTAAATATTTACATATGTCATTAAATAAAAATAAAATAAATTATATATTTATAATTTATTAATCCTATAATATATTTATAAGAAATTAAATATTAAATTTAATAATATAATACCACAGTTAAAGGGTATACAATGAAATTATGGACTCAAGGTAAGGTATTTCATTCCCAATTTGTACTTCTATGAGACACATGAAATATTATGAAATTATTTATTTTATACAGTGTATATACATTACATGAATTTATTTTATGGAAGATATCCTATTAATTATTTTTTATTTACATATGTAATTAAGGATCCCTCTTTCATGTGGCTTACCGTTCAATAGTTACCAAAGAAGTACCAAATTTTGGTCACAGTTTTTCTTATTTGAGACTTGTGTTATGTTATGCACTTATCTTATTTTTTAGTTTTATATACCTCCCCTTTTAAATAAAATATAATTCATTAAAATGACCTCATTATAATTTAAGATTCATTTACTTTATCTTTTCATGTGGATTATGATTCAATGTCACCAAAGTGGGAATTTTTTGCGACACAGTCCCATCATTTATTGAGACTATTAATGTTTATGATTCTAATGATGACATCTTATAATCTATCTCTCAATAACCCCATGAATATTATTCTCCTCTATTTATGTCACGAGAGTGAATTTTTTCCTTTATTTCCCTCCAATATTTGTTCTCAAGAGTTCAAAATGTTTTTTTTGGGAAATATATTTATTATTTCACTCTTCGATTGAATTTTTTTTTTCTTTTAAAGCCATGTTTTCTAAAAATGATTTCAATTTTTTTTTAAAAAGTTAATGATCTATTAATTTTATTTTTAACCATTTTTTTCTTTTTTACAATTTTTTTTGAAATAAATATTCATGTTATTTTCCAAACAATATATGTTTTCAATTCCTAAAAAATTTCATAGAAATATATGTTATAATGTGTACTACATAGATAGAATTTCCTACCATAATGGATATTATTTTCCATGATGATCCTTCGTATTTTATAATGATTATTTTCTAATAAAATAATTTTTAAAAGTTTCTATCTTTTAAAATTATTTTTTCAACATGGAATATATATTTTACTTATAAAATATATTAAATAATTTTTAAATATTTCTTTATAAATTTCTGAGGATACATTCTAATAAATTAATTTCCTAGATATTTTATTAATGTTTACTTTTAGAAAATGTATTTTTAACGAAAATTAATTTTTCTTAAGAAATGTTTAAAGTGATCTTCCAAAGTCATATTCCATCTAAGATGAAATTCTTTTTTGTTACACATGCTTTATTGGGTATATGATCAGATGTTACTATTCTTATTATTTCTCTGGATGGTTTATGTTTATGATAAAAATTGTTTTAAGAACCTACATCTTGTCTAAGGGTTAATCAAGTTTAAAATAAATTATTAAGGACCCCATTTATTTTGTAGGGGATAATCATGTTTTGAATACATTATTATAGAACCCATTTCATTTATACAAGTTAATATTGATTCAATGATATTTTTATGGAATCTATTCCATTTCCATAGGTTAATCATTTTCAAATATATTTTTATAGAACTTATTTCTTTTCCATTGGTAAATAATGTTTCAAATAGATTATTATGGAACTTATTTTTTTCTATAGGTTAATCATGTTTCAAAAATATTTTTATGGAACATATTTATTTTCCACAAGATAATCATGTTTCAAGGATATTTTTATGGAACACATTTATTTTATCTGGTTTAATCATCATTTAAAGATATTTTTATGGAACCCATTTATTTTCCATAGTAAAATCAGGACATAAAGATCTTTTTTGGGAACCAATTTCATTTCTTTGGGTTATTCATGATTCTAAGATATCCATATAGATATCATATCACTTCTATATTTTAATAATGATATAAATGTTGCAATTTTTTTAGGCTTTCATTGATGAACACAAGCTTTATGAACTTAATTTATGGTTAGTGGACATTTTATATGATTTGTGTACCTAGATAACACTTATTTATCTAAATATATCATATACAATGTGTATTTTGATATGTCATTGGGTGAACTTGTTAATTATTATATAATGGGTATTCAAAGATAGTACTCCAATGAATTGGGTATAGAAGTCAACCATATGGTTATTCCATTTTAAGGGTACTTCAAGGGTTCTATAAAGATAATGTTCCAAGATACAAAGAGGTTGTATCTATAAATTCCATGGGTTTATAATGTTTTCTACGATCAAGATTGATATAAAATGGATCATGAATATGGATTATTATTCCAATTTAATTTTTTAAATCCTTATTCTATTTTTTGTTATTGATGATTTAAATATTTTTTGATATGAGTTATTTTAGGATTTTATCATGCACTCTGATTATTCAATCTTACCCATACACACTTATTACTCTCATTAATGACTTTCAGTTGTAAATTTTCATGATTTCCCATACAATGAATTTGAGCACACGCTTCTTATGATTCTATTTCCCTAGATTGTCAATACTAATATTGAATGAATTATGTTTAGAAAAATTTCATATGGATGATGATGATTACTTAATGTGAAATAAGAAATGTTGAGTAAAATAGTAGAAATGATCATTAAATTCATGGGTTTTATTTAGGTAAGAGATTTTTCTAATTCTATAAAACCATAATCCTAAAATTTCTTTGAGAATATAAGTGATACAAATTTTACTTTTGATATGGTGTGTTTTTATGGTGAAAGTTGAGTCACCTTCCTCAGTTTATAATATAGAAATGTAATGATTATGATTTTAATTCTTGGTATGGGAGTGCAGGTTTGATGCTAATGTAATATTTATACATGATCTTCCACTTTTTATGAATACTTCACATACAGAAAAATTGATTTCATCAGTCGTTCAATTGTCAATCATATTGAATACTTCCAAATAGAAGACAATGGCATGAAATTCAAAAATTCTATATAGATATCATCCCATATACTTAGAGGAATGGGATGTGATTTAAATAACAAACTAGGATTTTTATTTTATATATTAATATTCTAATAGGTAGGGAACCTTTATAATATGTAAAAAACCACCCACCTCAACCTGGGACACCAATACCAATTTTTTAGATCATATAACATTTTTGCAACCCTACGGTACACTACCAAACCTCAATTTTTTCCATCATTCATCACATTATACATAATGGTTAATGGAACCACCATCCCATTCTTAAAATATATAGAACCATTGATAGACTAATATCAACCCCCAATAAATCCTAGTAATTTCTAATTTATCTCACAATGTATTTCTAATATTTTATATTCCCTCTAACTGAATTTGATTATCTAGGGAGGCAGAAAATACCATAAAATCCAAAGAAACCTAATCATCATACCCGTTAACATTTAGATGTAGAATTGAAAATAAGATCATAGAATTCCATTCATCTTCCTATTCTTTCAAATCCATCATTAGAAACCTCTATCATTAGAATCGTCACCAATATTATTTATTCTAGGGGTATGAGATAAATCAAAATCAAATGATTGGAGATACTCAACTGAGTGCCTCTACTAGTGCTTGACATCCCTTGGAGAGAAGCTATACTAAGATATTTTATGATTAGTATACAAAGTAAACAACACACCATGGGTATAGTAATTAAATATATTTATAGCATGAATCATCATTAATAATTTAAGACTATGTTTGGGGTAGTTATTCTCATGATTGAATAAATATAATTATCTATATATCACAACATAGTCACACTACAGAAAAGAACACCCCCACATATTTCTTAAATAATCACAATATAGTGAATAACCTTCACCTTTCCCATGAAGAATCAAAGTTTAATAGATATTAAACTCCCTTTTAATTCACCAAATGATATCTACTGTCTATCATGGAAATGAATTATATATTCCTTTGAGATCAATGAAATCATGGGACAGTCTAACATGGAGAATTCATGAACAAACAACTAGTGATACCAAGATATACTAATAAATAATCTGATATAATATATATTTTGGGTTATTTCAAAATATATCATTTACTCAATATTCTCTAAAACCCTAAGAATACATTCCCTGAATATCACATGACCTAAACAATTCACATATTTGATCCAAAAATAAAGTTTTTAAACATTATATATTATTGATAATACATTATTATTATAGAAACAATATACATAAGGTCATCATGATAGTTATTCATATTTTAATAAACCCAGATTTTATCCACATACACCATAAAAAGGATTGGATGTATTTATAGACGAACCGGTTTATCAAATCCTTGAAAATAGTGGGATCATTATTAAGTCCAAATAAAATTACATAAAAATTAAAATTCAGATACATGATCCTAAACATAGTGATTAGAATATTCAATTATTTCACACTCACTAGATGGTATCCAGATCTATGTACAATATTCAAAAAAAATTATCCATGGATTTTGTCAAATAGACTATCTATTTGAGAAAATATAAAATTATTGTTGGCTTCAAATCTATTTTTCTTGTAATAATCATTGAATAGAAAAATAGTTACATCCTTCTTAATTTAATGAAGAACCACTGATTCCAATAGTGATATGCTATTATAAAAAACATATACTCTAATGATCCTCCAAATTGACATTCAATTTAATTAATTTATAAAAATCCATTACATATTATTTAAAGGTAAAGGGTATCATCCATGGGAGTATATCAATTTATAATTCGACCCTTTTATAGGGTGGAATCTGAAAGAATAAATATGTGAAAACATGGGATAATTATACACTAGAATTTAAAAAATACCATCCAAACGCCTCTCAAAATCATCAAAATGAAAACTACATATCTGACATGAAAATGATCCAATATATATAATAATTTCTCTCAACCAACCTAATCATGGATCCCACCTATCTTAGAAATTTTTTGTATTTTAATTAAAATAAAGGGAAAAACTCTATAATGATATAAATCAAGATTATATTTAATTTCAATTATCGATTCTATAAAAATTTTAAATTTTATGATAGCCATACCAAGGAATTAAAATTATTTACGATATTTTCATCCCCATATATAATATGACACTTTGGGATCATAAAACCATGGTCCTTCCTCTATTCCAAATGGGTAGAAAGATTTATCACATATGAAATTAACCTAATTCAAAATCCAAGTTCACTAATCTATTTTAATAATATTAATGAATGGGATGCACCTATGTCAAATAAATATAAGTTTAATGTATAAAGAAATGTGCAAAATATATCTCATTTCACTTTATTGATGTTAGATCCATTTGGAATATTTTCTAATTTATATATTATCCTACATTATGTACCATACTAATGTTTCTTAATACGATGAGAATATCCCTTCATCTTGATACACTCTTCTTATCTCTAAGGATGATGCCCTACCCCCTTATATGAATCTGAATGGACCTATAATCCCCTTGTTTTTGAATACCTATAATAGCTACTTTGAAGTGGTCTCTTATAAAATCACCATAGGTTACATAAATTTTCACTCTAATGGAATGTCATGAGAGATTACTAGAAATTATATTTATTGTATCCTAACCTCATCAAGTGAAATCAGACCACTATTTTAGTCCATGTAGTTGTTATGTGAGTGGAATCATATGGGTGTTTTACACTCCCACTACTTTCTCATAGTGGTCCCTCATACTACCTCTTCAAATTATATGAGATAAAATCAATTCCTTATGTAGTAATAGAGGAACAACTCAAATAGGCCAGTCGTTACGTATCAATCCCACCGTCCCTACCATATAAACACTTAGAAAAAGAGAATTTGGTAAGAAAATAAGGAAAATTTATCTAACTATGGATATCATACCAATATCAAACCATTAATACTTCAGATATTCATTAAATATTATCTCAGTTTAAAAGTGTTCTAATGTATAAAACTGAGTGGAATACTATATAAGAGAATGGTTTCCTTCACTAGCATCGAAAACACTTGAGCCTTCACCAACATCAATGTATCTGGGAATAAATGTTGGTTAACAATAACCAATAAAATATACTGAGTTATATCCTCACACAAAATGAAATGTATTAAGAATTCCAAAAATTTACGGTATGGTAAATCTAACACATATAGGAAAAAAACTAATCTTTTATGTCTTATGTGTCTAAAAAAACAAAACATGAATTAAATTCTTTCTATAAATTAGTTATTTCCCAAAGCCAGTTGGATTCTATAGAATATAATAATATTTTTAATAGTTAAATCTTGAGAATAATACACCACTCATTACTAAAATCACTCAACTTATATACCAATATATTTAATAGATCTGATAACCAATTTGACAATAATATGGTCCATAAAAGGGGTTTTATGCAGTGTATTTTGTTTAGTTCCATCAATATTATTCACTTATTTAATTTTAGGAGAAATTATGTACAATAAATGATTAATATAACTCATTAAATTTTTAACATGAAAGAAATAAAATCGATAAATCATTAAATTACATCCAATTATGAAAAAACATAACAATTAGAATATTAACTAAGTCAAATACCAAAGTTCTGAAAAAAAATAATATTTTTTAATATTTTATCACATTTCATATTTTTGAAACATGGCATGGGGGGATGTGGGTTAATTATGTGGGCTCCCTGAAGATGGTGTTGAGGTCTAGTTACGCAATTTCTTATTAGATTTCTTGAACATGCACCTAAATTATATACATGTAGTTTCTATCCATTTTCATCTAAAAACTAGATATTTTGAGGAATTACATACAATATTTCCCCAAAAACAAAAAATTATATAACATGACATCAATGTATATGAAATTCAATTTGAAAACCTTCAAATTCAATACACTATTTTTTTACCACCCATGATAACAAAAACATTAACATAATGAATATTGAGCAAAACACTCCCCAACACCCACCTCATAGGTTCTGATAGACCTATCTTTATACTACCATTACTTCCCAAAAATAAACCAAGCTATAATACCATTTTGAAAAAAATCATTCCAATTCTTCTTACCCTTTCACTAAAAAAACTATTCCCCAACACTTATGCCACATTCTTGATCTCCACAATATAGAAAAAAGAACCAATGGTATTAAATATAAAAATTTGGTTGTCTTTTATAAATTCTCATTAAACATATCATATAAATCATCTAAAAATCTACGATGATGTATCTAAATCATATGCATCAAATCATAAAAATAATAATTTTAAACAATAAAAATTAAAAAACACAATAAAATTAACTCAAAATCTATTAATCACTTTATAAAGAAAAGGTAATGTGATATACAACATCATATTCATAAGTGTCATAAAATAATGATAAAGTAATCATTTTCATTACATAATCAACAAAAAAATCAACATCACCGGATCCCTAAAAGCTTCACATGATAAAAAATTGTGAACTTTAATCACCATACAATAAAAAATGAAGATGTATAACCGAAATCCACAAATAATGTGGCTCCATTCCATTAACATAATCATATATAAAAATATACATACACCTAATATATTTTTATAGGGTGTGAGGAAACCTAATATAATACCACTGTCATTTAAAAAAAATATTTCATAGTGCATCCCATTATCACAATGATTAAATAGGATTTAAAAAAATTAATTAGGAAAATTCCAATTTAATTTTCCAAAATAAGAATTTGGAAATATTTTTCCTATCCCTTTAGTTTTATATAGATAAAAAAAATTCAAGTAAACATGAAAATTGAAATTTTAAAATATAAAGGAGGTAAATATAACATAATCATAAAAAATCCACATGGTAGAAGATAAATATCAACAATAAATTTAATGGAATCTTACCTTTGGGAAATGTGAAGTTGTGAATGGTGGGGATCATGGACCTCACTTATTGATAACTAGGTTGAAATATATGAACCTAACATAAACCCAACCCCAAATTACACTTCTATTCTTATTAGGGTATATTTCCCTCCTTAATTTAACAATATCATATTGGGGAAATAGAAAGTGCATTTATCAAATTTACTCTATCAATTATCCAAACATCCTAAATAAATACACATTGTTTCTATTTAAGACCCATTAATAATCAATCTTCATAATAATGGAAAAATCTTTCAATGACCATTTAATGAATTTAAACTTCAAATAATAAAAAAATTAAACAAGAATATATGTGATTTCAGGGATAAAAAATAAAAGAAAAATAATTCATATACTAATTCCCATTAAAAACCTAATTTGAAAATAAATTTTGGATAAAAAAGTATTTTTAATACATTTTATCCAACAACTAATTAGTTTAAATTTGGATTTAGGGAAAACAATACATTAAAGACATGGACTATCCACACTTAATTAATCATTAGGTAAAGAAACATATCTAAAAACACAAATAAATCCTGATAAAATATTTTTGAATGATAATTTGAAAATAAAATTCTTTAAAAAAACATTTACTAATGGTATGCTAATGTAAAAAATCATTATATTGAGACAGAAACCGAAATCTGTCACAACCTCTACACATTCTTTAGATACCACTGAATTAGTGAATTATGTATCCTTATAATCAATAAAAGTTAATAGATTCAATTTTAATACCATTTATAGTCATAAGCATGTCCACCATGTCAAATTACTAAAAAATAACATGAATGAAATGAAATAATTAGGATATCATAGAATAAAAGAGAATAATTCAAATAAAAATAATGTTTTTCCTTGACGATTTATCCACATGAACTAAATAAAATCACATATTGGTCTTGGACGAGGAGAGCCATGGATAGGTGGGAATATATGGTGATTGATTTGGGCATTGGTGGGAAGAAATTTATTAAAACATGATATGACTATGGAGGTAATTTTATACATTATAAATCTAGGATGGCTGCATGGTTTTTCCACAAGGTTTCGGAATCGACCTTCTAACCATGTCTTACCCAATATATGGATCTTTATAAATAATTATAGTAAGTATAGTTTGGGAACACAGTATTCCTTAACCATTTTCCCAATATTTTCCCAACAATAAATTAAAACTTTACATAATGAAAACACACATAGTTTTGCTATATTCTATAGATATCCACGTTTTATCCAATCTCAAATAACTTTAAAAAATGTCCTCCAGTACACAGTTAGTACTAAAAATGAATCCTAATCAATTTCTATATTTATTATGCTTTTTATTCTCTAATAAGTATGTTTTCTCAATATTATTATATACACTATAGGCAGTAAAGATTTCATTATAATGTCTCCTAATGATGTGGATTCACTCGATCCCTTTTATATCCAATATGATAATGTTGACTTCCTCATAGTATAGATGAAACACATAAGTTTTTGAGAATTACCAAAATTTAAACTATGGGGATAGATTTAGGTGTTTAAAAGATAAAAGTTTCATGGCCTAAATATCCGTGTACAATCAATCGAGTCTAAACCAGAATTTAAACTACCTAATACTTTGATTCATCTAGTGCATGGATATCCACTATCTATATTAATTATTATATGGTTGAATATAATTTTAAAGACTCCATCCTTTCTATTAAAATTATAAATATGATATATTGATGAATTAGTATTCCAAAAATAAAATTTCATGATTTTCTAGATTATTTCTCACTTCAATAAGACAATTCACTAATTTTTACACATCCACATAACTAATTTCATATATAGTATATCCAAACAAAGATATATTCATCTAAGTATCAGTTCTTGATTAAAAAATATTTATATAGCGATCATTTTCATTTGACACTATATGTAGTTTATGAAGGATAAGACAAGATCCATACCAAAAAACCTGATATAATATTGTTTAACTAAGAAATTAATGGTCCCCAATTTTATTAGAGAACATAGTGATGTGGTGAGATGAGGCATCATGAGTCCAACTCAATGTAATACATCATCCATGCAATTCAATAATTCATAACATATTTAGTATTAATGTTTTATAATTTATAAATATTATATATAAAATTAGATTTAATATTAGATACAATTTCCTAAAGTTGATAAAGATTGAAAATAACTATGAAACAAAGGCATGAAGTTGAGTGAGAGATTGAGTGATAAATTTCTTAACTATGTGAATTTTTCTCTAAAATCATCATCTGAAGATAAATTTTTATAGTATACATATAATTCAGTATAATGTTATATGTCCAAGGAATTTTTCATTTTGAACCAAGGTTTTCATAACTAAAATTGTGCCCATCATAGAGCACTCAAACCCGTAGAGAGTGGATAATTATTTTTTCTAGTTATAGTGGGGCCTACAACAAGATTACAAGTGAATGAAAACAGGAAAAATATTATTATGAATATTATATAGGGTGATCTGCACTTTAACTATTGTGGTATATAATATTTGTATAGAATTCCCACACCACATAACGTCCCACATCAGAATGGACATCATTATCAACATGCATCACACACACCCATTTATCCCTATAGAACATGAAATCATTGTTTCATTATGAGAGTCCACCTTCCCTAAAATGGGAGAAATACCTACCATAAGAAAATATCAAAACATGGCTTCATTATCCTTATAATTCAATACAATTCATTTTTATCATATCTAATTTGATACGTGAAAAAAACCCAGAAGTTTCATTTTTGTTCAGACCATATAAAATTTTTTATGAATTTAAAATGGGTGGAAGGAATATATAGTTCCAAAACCCCTATCATTATCATTCCACATTCTCCCATATTCTATATACCAATTATTTATAAACCCTTATGCTACATACTGACATCACTTGTACTTTTGAGCATTGTTCCTTCTTCATCTATCACATGTGTGCTCCACCAAGGAGTTGGTTCTAGATATTAGTTATTACCAAATTGGTTTGGTTACACTGGACATAATTTTGAAATAAAATTTCCCTATGAATCTCATTTCAATACCATGTATCATATGATAAATAGTATCCTCAAAAGGGACACCCAGATAAACTATTGTGCACAATTTCACACTTAATCCTCCAAAACTATCTTTTATGTGACTTTTTTTATTTCAACACCTAGGATAAATATGTTAAATGGTGGATAATTGTGTTATCTAATTGTATTGAAACCTAAAACCCTTTCATAATAACACTTCACCCCTACCCCATTAAGGATATGATGAATGAACCCATCTAAGTATATCCTTATGAAAGGAAGGTTTCCTAGTCAACTAAATCTATATTGTCAAATCCAAGGAACCAATTCACCATCATATGGGTTAACTAGTGACACTCTTCTCCATGATCTATAACCCCCACCCCCACTAGGGAACAAATTATTGTTTATATGATCTCACTATGGAACCATTTCACCTAGTATCATAAATAGATGTCATTATCAGTGTTCCACCAAACGCACCAATACATATTCAAAAAGGATCCATTCCAAGACATAATATCTTTATATGACTGAACTAGTCACTCGTATCACCTTCTTATGAAGAAATTCACCTATTATACTTGATGATCCAAAAGTCCATTCTGAAACCCTTCCACCCTTGTCACAATTATGATAGGACATTTATGACTATGTATCCTTTATATCCTCTTAGTATACATTTGATGTTTACTTTGAATAATTATGAGGCCCCTTTGGATATTTTTTCCCTTCATAATTTGTTACCCATTGGTTTTTTACCCAATTAATAGGTTCTTTTGGGTATTTTCACTAATGTATCTCATAGATATTGTGTATTCCTATTCTTAGGGAACTATTGGGACCTCTCATATCTCAAAAAATATATCAAGGATACTTTTAACAAATTATATTTATATCTAAAAGGTCCAATCATCCTTTTTTTCTATTCAATGAGCTAATGATATATTAATCCTCTAACATAATGTATGTCCCAACCTAACTTCAACTGTAAATCATGTCTCATTATACAATGAATGTGACCCTTTTAAAGAAATATAATAATAACCATTTATTTGAACATTTGAATAGTAGTCAACCCTATAGTGTATTAAACTTCTAATAACTGGTATTCGATGGATGAACATAACTGGAACATATTTAGGCAAGTCTACGTGATGTCAAAGGTAATAATATAGTATATATAATGTGATCAAATAATGTATCTCATGCATTTTCAATAAACACTATAATATATGGGTTTTTATTTCCTTAACTAGGATACACTATAATCCCCTTTCATATTCCCCAATCCAACTCTACAATAACTACTATCTTTTATTGATGGTGATAAATTATAGACTGTTCAGATGTATTCCGTTAAACCATGAAATAACCAAAAATTGAGGGAAAATAAATTTAATATATCATACATAAAGATGTAAAACCACTTATATATTATATCATTCTAATAAATTCACTGTTTCAATCAAGATCACTCATGAAAGGGGTGGCCCATATTGTTACAAGAAAAGATTAAAAGTTATTTATTAAATTTATATGATAATCTCAAACTGTGAAACATAATACCTAGTGAGAATAGATAAACTTCCATACTCTCATCATAATAAATGTTCTATAATAAATACACAAGGTGATTGATATACTTCAAACCATTTGAAGATAAGAGTATCACATGAGCTCTGAATAACTAAAGTTGGATTTTTGATGCCAAACGTAGTAAATTTTTAATAAATGAAATAAAACCATTAATCAATAAAAACCACAACTATAAAACATCCATTATAATTTATCACACATGATATATTTTGCATACCCTTCAACACACTAATCATCTCATAGCTTCTTGAAAAGTAAAACCATAATTATAAAACAATGTTTTTTAAAATAATTTTTTTTAAATGAATATGTAACCCACTATATAGCCACATATAGTTTTCCAACCTTAAGGAAACCACTATATCTTCCTCATGGACATCTCTCTTATAATACCACAATATATCCCTTATATATATCATCACATAGTCAATTATAAAATATTATTATCCACAAGTCTAAATCCTTCATCCTAGTATCTATCAACTGATAAAGAGTTCACATGAATGTAACTATTATATTTTAGTTATCCACCCATTAAGAACTTGCTTCCACCATTTGATGGAAAAGTCGATATCCACTCATAAAAATAACTTATTCATATATCCGTCCCTAAGTAGTCATCAAATAAAATGGTACTCAACATAATATATTCAATGTTATATAACTATCCACTCATAACGAATGTGGATTAATATCTCCAACAGTATGTATTCATCCATCCGTAGGGAACTCACTGAATATCCACATATATTTGTTGGGTTATATTCCTCTAGTATATACTCTCCTTTATTTGTGTGGTGTCACCCAGTAAGGAATCTCCATTGAACAACTTGCATAGGTTCGACAATTTTCCACCAACGAGGGCACTCATAGTAGTACATGATGTCCACCCTCGTAGAATATTATTTGTTAAACCATAATTTTCTCCCCCAAAAATCATATATTCACTATTTGAAGCCAAATTATCCACATAATCATAAAATTAATCATTATCACCTCATCATTATCCACATAAAATTTCATAAACATCCACCACATAATAGGTTAAAAAAATTTTATTTCAATAAATTATAGAAAATGAATTTAAACCCCCACTATCTATTTATTTATCCGCCTTGGACACCCCACATGAAACTATATATTGAAAAATAATCACATTAGATACATACATTACACACACACATAGGTATATTACCACAAAACCTTAAGGATAAACTCAACTTTAACATTCATAATATCCTATGAATACATATGTTTTTAAACCCCATCATCTTACCATTATATAGGAATTGAAATATTTCAATAAATTCACAGAATATTCCATATCATTCGAAATATATAACTCAATATATTAACACTAGAGAGGTTATATTAGGGTCTAAGTTATATTTTATTTCCACCACCATAATCATCACATTACACAACAAACATTTTCCATAATCATTAAATTTCATTTCCCTTTCTTTGAAATTTTATGTTCTTATTCCAATGTGGCATGACCCTATTGGAATGTATCATGATCATATAAAATTCACCCCAAATATTTTATATTTTATCTAAAAAGGTTCCACAGTCCTATAATATTGTAGGAACCCATGAAAATATAAAAAGTGTTTGTGTAACTTAGTGAATCTTCTTCCCTTTCATCACTAACATTTCAACACATTTTAAATTTAGTGGTATTCCACCCAATATGAATTAAAAAGGATTATGATAAAGCACATAAGTTTCATCCCTCTCACCACCAAAGTATATTATATTGTTTTTAATAATTCTAGGATCATTTTTCTTCCTGGAGATTTAATAAATTTCATAATTTATCTTGTTCAATAAGTAACCCCCATTATATATAATTAAAATTTACCAAATAAGTCCATCATTAATTCTAAAAATAATCCAAAATAATATATAAATATCTTAAATCATGGCATAAACTGCTTCAATTATTCTCAAAAAATAACTATGATGATATATTCTAGAATAATTTATAATAATTCCAACTCAATTCCTATATAATATATTTCCATCAATTATATATATTATAATTTTAAAATTTATCCACGACTCTCAATAATCAATAAATTATTTTTAAAATATATATATTCTTAAAGAATATCTATTTACTCTATTTTATATGAATATTCCAAGTTTATCATTTGTCTATTATTATTCTAAATATATCATTATCAATTCAAATTATATTTTCATTTAATTATAATTTTTATACTTACTAAACATTTCATTTATTTATGTATAGATTTATGTAATAAAACATAAATTCATGTTTCTTCTCATTAATTTTATTTACTAAGAATATGAATTAAAAATTATTTCATAATAAATAATCATATTTTTAATTAATTATTAATATAAATTATAATAAGAATATTTTTTGTATTTATAATACATTTTATAATTGAAAATAATTAATTTTATAATATTATATGAATTATTTGTCCATCTTGGGAAGCAAATACATGAAATATTGACCAGGATTACAATTGGGATGATAATTTTTAGTCATATATCTTGATTATATGATTAATGATATACATTAATTCTATAATGTTCACCACTAATCATTCATTTATGTCCCATTCTCTATTAATATTTAATTAACAAGCCATGGTACACTGAAGAAAACTGTTCTCCATTGAGATAATTATTATAATAAAGGGAGAGTCCTATAAAATTATATTCATTAGAAAGTGATTTAAATGGATTCATTTCGTCAAACTTATCACCATTATTCCCACCAATACTCTCCTCAATTTTTATATTAAAAATAATTTAAAAAATACCTATTAAAATCCCCATTTTTCCCTTCAATACCTACCATTCTAAATTTTATTTTTAATATATCAATTTCTATGTAATTAGCTAAAAGAAAATATCGTTCTCTAACTCCAATAAAATTCCAAATCACCACCCCCAAAAAATATTAACTCACCTAAAATAATTTAAATTTTATAAAAAAATCCATATAATTTCAATTAAATAATAAATAAATATTAAAATTCACCACAAAATCACATTACTAGAATAAAATAATTATCTCTGAAAACTACTAAATGATATTCATAAGGTAAAAAACTTATCCTAAATCCAATAGAACACATAAAATTTAATTCCATATACTAAATAATAACATATAATATCTCAATCAAACATGAATATTCGATTTAGGTGAAACACTATAAGTATTCAAGTATGCTACGTGGTCATTAATGGATGTTATTTTGTGTATAAGGCCTATGGATATCATATGAGGAGTGATTTACACTCTAAGGATCCATAAAATTAAATAAACCATAAATAATTATTATAAAAATATTAATTTGTGAAAACCAATAATAACATGAAAAATATATTCATATAAATATCTCAAAGATGTATATATATAATACATTTAAATAAAAAATTAAAATAAATATTGTGTTCTATTTATATAAAATACAACTAAAATGAGTAACAAATTAAAGGGTTAAAATCACCTCTACATGACTCAAAATTATCAAGTAAATGAATCCATGATGTCTCCAAAAATCATATCCCAAAAAAATACCTATTTCTTTTACCTAAAACATGTTAAATATAATCTACAAGATTACAAGTTGTGAATATACAAGAAGTGATAATTAACATTAATAGAAACCACCACAACTAAAGGAAACTAATTTAGTTTAACATCATCATATATAAATGTTGTAATGTTTTTAAACTTTTAATACTGTTATTTTCTATAATTATATTTATGTGATATTTTATAACCTATAAACTTAAAGAGTCTCATACAATCATTTTCCTGTGATGTTAAAATCTCTGATACTGATTATGAATCCATTTTTCTAAACAAATAGTTCATTTCCATTATATGTTAAACTTAAAGAATCTCATATATCCTTAAAAAACATTTATTATCCAAACCTAAGGATTTCATTTTCAGTATCTCATATCATAAACTAAACCAAGGCTCCCTAAAAGTGACCAACATCACTGCACATTTTAATAAAAATATTTATGATAAAACATTATAAACATAACATTATTTTCATTACAATAGAATATAAATTAGACACGTGCTATGAAATATGAACAAAATATTCACCATGAAAAACAAATGTAAATAAATTTTAACTGAAAATGATATTTTAAACATTAATACTTTTCTTACAAGAACTAAAATTCATATAAAACTACACATTCCAAGACACTTCATTATAATTCTCCATTAAATTTTTTTTGAGATATAATTTACCAATATACCACAAGGGTTCTAAGTAATATCATAGAAGTATTTTTAAAGTGACAAAAATGATATTTCCCTTGTTTTTTTGGATCCCCACATGACGTTTCTATGGGTGGATGGAGTGTAGATGTGGGAGGAAAAATCCCTCTTCCCCTTCATAATCAATTTCCCCCTTTGATCTTACTGGTATGAGTTTCTTTTACGATGTCTAGTAGATTATTTTGGATAGATGATTCAAGTAGATATAAGGGGTATCATTTTATTATATTTATACTTTTTTAATGGAATATATAATAGGCTACAAAATGATAGATTAACACTATTTCATTTTTTATGTTTAGAGATTTGTGTTTATGTCAGTACTGAATTACAACACTTTGATTATGGATTTAGATCCATATGAAATATCTATGGGATTGGAATTGAATAATAGAATCACATTAATTTAAATCTAAATGGTTGAATGATTGATTTTATATTGTTTGTTTTGGGGATGGTTATCTAGTTCTAATTAGTGGTTATCGGGAGATTTTATTTCACTATCGATTTATGATTAAGGTATTTATCCTTTAAATTAATGAGTTTCTAGGTTATATAGAGTATTTTATGATAAATTTATTGGTTATTATTTTTATTTTCATGTTTTAAGTAATTTTAGAGTGTTTCCTAATAATAATTTGGTGGGATCTCATTTTTTTCGTTTTCATGAAGGATTGTATAACATGTAGAACTGTTAATTGGTGGATCCTGGGATGAATGAGTGAAAATGAGACAATTTTTGTTTTTTTGTATGGTCTCGATTATTATATGTCAATAGATTCAATTTATTAATTTTTTAAGGGGTTTAATTACAAGGGTGTTGGGGGTTTAAATGAAAATTTTTTATTCAAGAGGAAAGGCTTAAAATTGATTTTATATGCAAATAAAGGGTTTTCCAGTGAATATTTTCCTTAGTGTTTTGAAAAGGGACTAATGTGAGAAGATAAGGCTGGTAGGTCATTTTATAAATTTATATAAAAAAGGGTTTCATTATAGAATTAAAAAAAGATATTTGGGTATTTCTTATGGCATGATTCTATAAATTTGACCTCATGTGTATGATACCCTATTTTTTATGGCTTCTTTGATTATAGTGTTTCGTCTAGACTATGTTTTCCTTCTAAATTAATAGTCATTGAATGATGATAGATGATTTCATATAATGTATAAGAGAACCCATCCCTTGGGTGATGAACTAGATCAGTTATTTTTTGAGGTTTTTTAGGTTTCAATTTTTTCCATTGGTCTATTAGAACCCTGGGATACCTATGGGATATGTATGTGTAAGAAGGGTAAATTTGTAATTGGAAAGTTCCATTCACATTTAATTTTTTATGGGGGGTTTTTTAAACATTTTATTAAATGATTTTTATAAAATTCTTGTGATTCAGTTTTCCTCCAAATTTTGGTTCATGATAGCCATATAATTTGGCCTCAATGATCAAGGAAGGTTTTTATAATTGTTTTATTCAATTAATAGATTATATTAGATTCCAAGTTTATGGTTCGATCTATGTGAAAATTAATGGTAGGGATATTGAAACTTGATTAAGTGACATTGGATACATCATAGTTATGGTTGAATTGAGGATATTGAGTTTCCCTCTAGACTAGAATTATCTTATGATAACATAATACATATTTACTAGAATGTATAATGTGTAAATGAGACTTTTGTGATGAACTTTTAGGTGATATTGATATACCCAAGGAATTGTTTTTCTAAGATGACATTTAGGATTTATGTTTTTCTTTTTAATCATGTGTTTTATAATAGTGATTTGTCATATGATATTAATTTTATAATTTGAGATTTGTGGTGTCTCGATCTGAAGCTTCTGTATAGATAAACATGAGTTGGCTGTGTATCTGTATTAATGGTTGGAGTCTGTTATTCATGGAGACACACTATGATTGATAGGGTAACGATACATTTCTCTATTACTAGGTGTCACCATGAGTAATATATTGATTTTATAATATCTGGTTATGAGGCCTCGACTAGAGTGATATGAAGACTTTTAGAAACATGGTTATATATTATCACCTTGAGTGATTGGGTGTTGGTATGAGATGTGTTGATGGGGTATCATCCTAATTGAATGGGTGTTCATAGGTGACATTGTTAGGATCCCTCACCCGAAGTAATAATTTTTTGGTATGATATGTAGTTTTGGACTTAACCCTAAGTGATAGGGTATTAGTCTGTTTGTATGGTACGGTGGCTCTGGTATTCCCTACTTTGTATCATTTCCTATATTTTGGGAAGGAATTAATATGAATTATAGGTCATTTAAGATTCTTATCAGTGAGTTTTCTAGATATGTTGAGACCCCTTGATGACTTTATCTATTGACATGAGTGTTATTGTTAGGTATACCACAATGTGTCACAAGGGTATATGTATTGTCAATAATAAGTTGGTTGGTCCAATCCCAAAATGGGTAGTACTAGTATAAGTTATTTATGGGAATGTATTTTGTTAGGGGGATGTACTTTTTAGTGTTAGAAACTTGTATTGTGCCCACTATGTTATTAAGGATAGTGATTCGGTGGGATTTATTCATATGAGTTGGGTGGGTGTCAATTATATAGTTATTTTTTATTTGTATGATATGCATATATTCTATCATTCCATACATTTTAACATATCTAATGATTTATAATATTTTTTTATACTCAATTTTATTTGATTTATCATATATATTGTTTTATTTCTTTATATTTTGTATTATAGGGTCCCTCTTGTCTTCCTATTTTATGTTTTTTTTTATTGATTTCTCTAAGAAAGGGTTGGAAAAATATAAAATTTAGGAATATTTATGAACAATACCTATGTATTTATTTTAGGGCCATGGTTCCTGTGTGACTCATTCAATCTCTCACAACTACTCGTGAACATTGGAAAATGGGAAGGTACACATTAGGTCTTATGATACCTCATAGTAGGGTCCCGTTTAGGTAATCTAGTTTTGAGAATTAAAACTGGTCTCAAATAATGTTTGGTTTGGTAATATATCACTCAAAGGTACGGATCAGATATTTGGGGCTAGAAGGAAAACAAATAACATTGTTGGACAATATTTAATAGTTTATAACAAAATATTCCATGGGAAATATAGTGTTGGGAAAAGTAACTCTAGGTATGAGTGAGATGTTTAGCCCATTATCCCACAACAGTATGAATGGAACTCTAGTTAAGTTATAATACTCACCTCGAAGCATATGATATAGTTCATGAATCATGATAGTGTCACAAATGGGGTATGATATATACTCCTATGGGTGGTTTTGTTTGATATATTTGATAATAAAAGTCTATTTTCAGCGATTTGTTTTATAATATAATTATTTTTTAATCAAATACATTAAAAAAGGGTGATTAAATTAATATGTATATGAGGGGATTGGTTGTTTTATTTTTTGTTGTGTCTGTTTGGATGTGATAAGAAAATAATATTTAGTGGTTCTAAATTTTTTTTCAGATAAAGCTAATATTGGGAAAAAACTCATTTGGTTGAGTAAATTGGGTGTAGAATGAATTAGGAATTTTTGGTATTGATAAAATCTTATAAAATTTTATTTTAAAATTTGAGTTCAAGAGGATATTGAAGACAAGATTTATTTAACATTATAAAATGACTAGATATGTTACGTATTCCATTTACAATATTGGAAAAAACCCTTGGATTATAAGGTATGTTTTCAAAAAATCTCAGGAATTATGGAATTCAAAAATAGTTTGGAGTTGTTTTGAGAACAATAAATAAGTACTTCTGTGAACTAACTTTTTTAGTTTTCTTTTTTAGATTGGGTTTGACCTGAATGATTTGTATTTCCTGTATTCTTATTCACTACTTGATTATTTTGAGTAATATATGTGTTTTATGAATGGGTATTGAATATTTTGTGTTGTGATTGAATAACTGGATATGGATATTTAGGATTCATGCATTTCACTTCTTGAATTTTATTTTCATTTTTGGATTCCTATGGAAGGGAGAACCATTATTCAATATTAGTTATTATTTTATTTTCCATTTTTTGAGACCACTATATGATTTGGGTTTGTTTTTATGTAGTTATTCAGAATTTTTTGATTAATTATT
Source organism: Viscum album (assembly GCA_963277665.1). Taxonomy (NCBI): domain Eukaryota; kingdom Viridiplantae; phylum Streptophyta; class Magnoliopsida; order Santalales; family Viscaceae; genus Viscum; species Viscum album. The sequence continues at coordinate 1,593,970,583 of OY728126.1, forward strand.
GTTCTTAGGAACCATTATAGCATTCTTTGTTGAGTGAGTGTTGGGTTCTTTCCATATTTTTTTTGAATTCATGTGTAACTTTGATTTTTTTTGTATAATAATGACCAAGGAGTAGTGAAGTCCATGGATTTATTTGTCTATTTCTAGGTTATATTGAAATTAAGTTACCATAAAATAAAGTGTTTTATGATTAGAGTTTCATAAATGAAGCACATTTAGACTTAAGAGGTGGAATGCAATCAGTTAGTCATGATTGGGAGACTAAGATAATTAAAGATTTATTGTTTAGGGACCACTATGTATTTTGAAGGTGGTGAATTCTTTTGGTGGTGTTTTTATATTAAACAATGGATTTTAGTGTTTGTGAATTAGGTGGTGGGTCTTATCTTTTCCATCACGATATATGGGTGTATTTGAATTCATAATATTCAATTGAGGGGATGATGTTTTGGAGGTGTTTTAATGGATTTGATAAAAAAATTTATAGTCGGTGATTGTAATATAATGTCTCTATAGAGGAATTATATTTTAATTGGAAGGCATAAAAGATTCTTGGTAATTGAACAAGACACCAGATTCCTTGTGGATGTCACTCATGTTTTAGTGGATGTGTTAGTGGCCACTTCCCTCCATAATTTAATTATGAGGGGGGTAACTATTTTGTAGTGGTACACGTAAATTTTTGTTGGATTACACTAATTTATAGTGGGTTGGGTGGTGGAAATATTCTACATCCCTCACTATTAGATGGCCGATGAAAAACATTTTATTTTTGGTTTATCTATGGTAATTTTCTTTTAAGGGTAATATGAATTTGAACACTTTTATTTGGGTCCCCGCTTAAGGTTACATAATTTGGTTTTCATGTGGATAAGAGAGGCATACTCTCCATCCTCAAATTCCTTCTCCCTTTGTCGAACAATATGAGTCATCTAGGGTTTATTCATCATGTATAATCAAAGGTTTTTGAGAGAAAATTCCCCTAGATCATTGTATAATCATCTTGTTTCTTATAGATTTTTCATGTGTTATATAGAGTATTCTTGATAAATATAGATTATGGTAATTCCATATTACATGTATTGATGTTTGGGTGATTTATAATAAAATTTCATAACCCTTTTATATGGTTTAAATATAATTGGGATCCTTAATGATTTTTAAATTATATCATATTAATTTTTATTTAAATGGTTGGTTTATAAATTTGGAATGGGTTATGGGTGGTATATGTCCTCTAATGCATGTTAGTTTTTCAGAAATATCTTCAACTTGAATATGTAACACATGTTAATGTGACTAAACATTAAAATACACAGTCTACTTGATATTTGAATTTTTTTATGGTTTCAGTGACAATTAATAATATTTTTTTATGTTTTTTTAATTTTTCCATTTCACCATAAAAATATTATTGTTTTTCGTCGCCCTAAAATTTATCAAAGACCACATGTCTTTTAAAATGTTTTTTTTGCAAGAACCTTTACTAAATGACTATTAGTGGATAATTTCATTATTTGTTTAATGGTGTAGGAAGGATTTTAAAATGAAAATTTATTTAAAATTTATTAAATTTGGTTTAAAAAGTTGTTTGATTCAAAATGTAATTTCAAGGGAAAATTAGTAATTTACGGAAATGGTTTTAAGTAGAATTTCAAAAATAATTATGGTATATCCATATAATATTTCATTTGGATTTTACCCAAGGAACACATATGAGTATAGATGGTATGTGGTGACATTATAAAATGATTTAAGAATTGTTTTTGACATATAATTAAAATTAATTCAATAGGGTATTTTTTATACATATTTTGTTTCATTTGACCATGTGTAGGAGACATATAATTTCTATGAGCATCAATGAGTTTTATGGTGTTTTTAGATTAGGATTTCCTATTATATTATATATAGATTAATGATTATTCAATATAATATATGATACACTAGAGAAATGTTCTCACATGTGATAGGTTTGATAAGTTGTTTTGTGATTCAATTTGTGTTTCCTTTTTTGGCATAGGTATACAAAACCCCATCGATACCTGTGGGATAGTTCTGAATTATTTGTGTTATATATATATATATATATATATATATATATATATATATGGTTCCATGATTCAAATTTAGTGATGGGTAAGTTACATAACATAATCTATTTGGATGTTGATGTTGTTCTTATGAAGTGGAAGACCTCCTTTGTTCAATTTAGGAGAACACCATGATTATACCTCTGTAGCATCCCTATTTTATAAGACTCTATAAAGGTGCTTTGAGTTGGGTTGTCCACATAACATCAAGCACATCTTCTCAAACACTAGAGGCTACTGACTAGCACTATGGACCTTTTTATCGTTTCTGAGGGGAAGGCTATGTCCTCAAATGTAATAGGTAATAAACAATGAAAGAAAACCAGTTGACAACAAATAGATGAAGCATATAAATAATCAAACTACAACAAAAGAAATTAAATAACCCCAACTAAATAAATAATTATTGTGGAAGAAGATAAATAAACCATATATACAATGATGTCAAGTTATGAAGTATGTGGTCATGTAAGAATACAAAAATCATGAATACAAGTATGCCAAAGCTGAAATGATAACAACACAAGTGCAAAAAAAGTATCACGAGTAGAATCTTTGTCCAATTCCCCCCCCAATACATTCTAAGTAGGAATCCACTCTCAATAATGTTTCGATCTTCTTCTAAATACGTCACGCAATCTATCATAGAAGGATTTTACCCGAAATTGGGGTTTTCTAAAATTGCATACTTTCATTCATTTTAGGTCAAATCAAATATCACTGCATAGTGTAGGGTTCTATATGAGTACAATGTAGGTAATATAATTTCTTTCACCTTATTTTGTTGTATATTTTAAATCTCACATTGTGTATTTGGTCAATGCCTATGAGTGATGTTTAATTTTACATGTTCTAAATTATATAAACTTATTTGTTGACCATTTCACCATTTTTTAAGATAATTTAACATGTTTAAATTGATGAAATATAATTGGATTCCCCTTTGGTTATGCCAACGTTCTTAGCCTGTTTTCTTTTATCCCTGAATTAATTATTTTAATTAATTTCATATGTTGTGTGAACCCTGTTTTTTATTTTTAATTAAAATAAATTATTTAGGATAATTTTGTACCATGACCATTTGTTCATTTTGGTTTAATTGTGCCTAATTATTTTCTTCCTCATTATGTAATTATACTAACGTGACATTAAAAAAGTGATATTTTCATTTTTTTCATTAACTGATAAATTGCCTTGGCTGTAACTTCTTGTATAGAATGTTCATTGTTAGGTGTCTTTGATTTTATCATTTTATTTTTTTGAAATTATAAATTCATATACATTGATATATGCTTCCCTAAAAACTAATTAAATTATGTTCGGTGAGAAAACATGAGTTTTGTATTTAGGACTACATAAGGACTCTCCATTTCTGACCGGTTACACATTACCCCAGGGATATGATGTCTTAGGTTTTACCAGATAAGGGTTTCCCTGGGTTTCTAAAATACTCATGTGTGATATTGGTTCCCAAAGGGTCATTCATGGATGGACCCATTGGGAATGTGGATATTTCATTCCTCTGTTGATACTCGTTCCATTCTCTAGAATAACGGGACGAACTCATGATAACTCCATGCCTCTAGCGTTACAAGGTCTTTCATATGATTTCCTTGGATGGACTCAGTGGTATTGGATTAATTGAAGGATGTACCGTAGAGATACCTTCTGGACGATCTCAGACTCCAACACTACAACATGAACATAATAATAACAATGATGCTTGGAAAGTGATTATTTATGTAGCCTTTGTTTCCTTTGTGTATTTTGATACCTTTCTGGTGATTGAAGCACACTTTATTGACACATAAACTAGGCCCCAAGTTAAATACCAAGATTTGGGTATTGTTTCTTTTTGTTTTCATTTTTATTTATAGCTTATATATATATATATATATATATATATATATTCATCCTGATTATTATAGGTACCTTATCCAGATTCCCAACATGAGACGAAGCAGTTGATATGGGATGGGTACCATTGAGGACACAGACCACGATATAATTATTTTATTATGGATTTATGCTTTCTAATGTTTATCATATGTTGGAGGACTACTTTTTTTGCAGAACGAAATCAAAAGTTGTAGACACCGTGGGTGTCAGCCTACTGGGATTTTATCTCACTCTCTACTCGGGTACCACTTTGTACCTGAGTAGACTTTATGATTGTAGGTTGTAATAATGGGAATCATGTTGCTTCTAGTTCTTGAGTGTAGCTTGATTCTTAGGATGAAGCTTGGAAGTAGCGGACTGAGCTTCTACTCATGATGCAGTTATTTCACTTGTCTCATTTTTATTTCAGCTTTGATTGCATGCTTGTATTCATGTTTTCCATACTCTTACTTTATCGTAGACATCAAAGCATGAAATCATTGTGTATATAGTTTATTTATCAAATCCACAATTATTAATTATTTAGTTTGGGGTTATTTATTTTCTTCTATTGTAGTTTTATTATTCATAATCTTCCTTTATTTGTTATCATCTATTTTTATCTATATATTTCCTAAAACCTATGTGGGAATTGTCTTCCCTGTGGATACGTTAAAATGTCAATTGCTTCTAGTCAGTAGCCTGTGGCACTCAAGAATATGCGCTTGAGGTTTGGAAGCCAACCCGGATCGGAGCACACTTCTAATGGATTTCAGGATGGGGACTCTACAAAGTGGTATCAGAGTAGTGTTTTTCCTTTTCTCGTACTGTTTAGGTTTTACAAGAGACTGGGATATAGGGATTTAGAACATAGCCTATGCTTGGATGTAGCTGACCCATGTACAAGGGAAACCAAAATTTATAGGTTGGTATTATTGTAATTGATTGTGAAAATTAGTTTTGATATGATTTCACCAATGGGTGACACACTTGTTTTATGTTTTTGTTGATTTTGGAATTATTTAGAAAATAATTTATACCATTATTGCTCGATGATATAAGGGAAATGAATCTACATAGATCGTATTAGGCACCATAGGACTAAAATGACATGCATATTTTCATTCTATATCATAATTCATCATGCAACTGCCTATTTGCGGGTGAGTGGTTTTGTGCTTAGATGTAAACAATTTAAGTTCATTTTTGTTAAATAAAATGTTGTGGTATTTTGTAAGATGTTATCTTCAAATTACCTGGGAAATTGGCGATAAGCCTCATTTTACATATCCATTATTTTTACTCATCTTTATCTAGATCTGACTCCTAGAGCAAGCTACCCGTTTTTTAGTTCTAAGAGGCAGGATATAAACCTACCCTATTTTTCCACATTTTCATGTATTCTACATATAATATGGATTCTATCTAAAGGTGTGCATTAGGATATTGTATACCAATGCCACTACAATGTCTTCGTTTCATTCATTAAGAGAGTGGTAGTGATCATGCTCTATAGATGGTGGGTCCCGAACCAACAGAGGTGCCTCTTTTAGTGCATCATGTACTGTTATCTGTAGTACCACATGTAGTTCCTCTTATGGTACCCCTTTTTAATGATCCTTGGATGGTCCCAAACACTCAAATTAGGGATAGTATCATCAGGATTATGCAACCATTTTATAATTTTACCAGACCTAACCAGTCTATAGTAGATCCCACACAGGATTTCCGGAAGCAGCACCCTCCCACCTTCTCGGGGAGTGCCAGTCCTCATGCTACATAGTCATGCATAGAATCCATAAAGTATATCTTTGACCATCTAGAGATGCTTCTATGGAAAAGGGTCAAACATTCATTCTACATGCTTCGTGACTCCTCCAAGAATTTGTGGGATGTTAAATCTCATGAAGAGAACACCAGTTATTTTTTTTGGAAGACTTACTAACAGATTTTTACGATAACTTATTTCTATAGACTCATATAGATTATTGTGCCAGGGAATTCTTACATCTTAAATAGGGATCTATGACAGTGTTAGTGTATTCCACTAATTTTATAGTGCTTCATCTTTTTTTCCCTTCTACGGCTGGTGATGCACAGATAACTACGAGATGATTTGAGGTCAGACATGGATATACCCTATGCTCACAGGTGAACATGGTTCGTTTGACCACTGTTATAGGGATCATGAATCATGACCTCATTTCAGAATGAAATGTCAGGGAAGCTAAACTTATGAACCATGGAGGTTCAGTTATGAGAAAGCAAGACAGTTCTTCAAGAAATAAAAAACTCTATTCTGAAGGTGCGCATGGAGGAAATCATATCCAATAATCATGTTTTGATAGTTCTTCCACAAGTCATCATTGCATCATAGATGGACATAAAAAGTCTTCATGCATGAGAGGCCCGATGGACTGCCGAGATTGCAGCAAGATGGGTCACCTTCAGTATTTCTTTTTGTTCTTCCTCATTATCATCTTGTGGAACAGGATCATTACTATAACCCCAATCTGGTATGGGTTCTATGACTCCATAGCAGGTTGGATGTTATTTTACCAATGGATGATAAGGCTAAGGAAATGGTGGAGTCCATGGTCGAGGAAACCATGTCCGAGACTATCAAAGTTAGAAGAGCATACTTGCTTAGGCTAGTCAAAGAGAATCTCAGGGTCGTGGTCTAGGTCTTATATATGCAGTGTAACCAGAACTTGGGGAGCAACGTGCAAGACCATCTGAGGTTAGAGGTATTATTCTAGTATCCACTACATTAGTTTCCTCACTTTTTGATATCATTGAATCACATTTCTTTTTATCTTATATTTTTGTTGATATCCATTGTTTTAAAATCAAGTACTTTCTTGGTGTCATGTTTCTTGACACTCATTTAGGGTTCAGAACAGAGGGCATACACCTTTACCGAACGTGCCCCCTTGAGATAGGTGGGTTCAATTTCTTATAGAATTTTTAAATTCTTTATATGTATGGAATAAAGGAAATTCTTGTTGTGAATGGGATCACTCCTTATCATACACAAGTAAATTTATATTGTTGTTGGGTGTTCTTTACATCCCTTGAGGGGGACACATATCAACACAAATGAGAATGGGATATGCAGGCAGATTGATATCGACATAAAATTGCAGGGCAGAGAGAAGTGACCACTCAATTAGAAAGTCTCTTCATGAGCGATTAGGTAACATAGATAGTGGAATTTCCTCCCATTGTGGATCATTTTAGGGACATCTTCCTTGATGATTTCTTTGTCTTACCTCCAATGAGGGATGTGGAGTTCATTATCAAGCTACTGTCAGGTGTGGAACTAGTGTCTATTTCTCATTATAGGATTGAAACAATAGAGCATTATGAACTCAAAAAGTATCTTGAATACCTTGAGGCTTAGGGTTTTATCAGAACTAGCACATTGTCATGGGGTTCACAAGTTCCTTCTGCCAAGAAGGGAAATGGTACCCTCGGGTTGTGTGTGGATTATTGTTGGCTCAACTAGCTTGTGGAAAATAATCGATATTTGTTACATCGTATAGATGACATATTCAATTAGATCCTAGGAGTAATTGTTTTCCCATAGAATTTTCTATGGTTAGGATATCACCAGGTGTATGTGCGGCCACCTGACATACCACGTACGATGTTCCGGAGAAGGTACGGCTTGTACGAGTATATGGTTATTCCATTCGGCCTCACGAATGTTCCAATAAACTACATGACTACGATGAATCAAGGTTTTCACCCATACCATGATTCCTTTTTTGTTTTTTCAATTGACGATATCATGGTGTATTCATGTTCTAGACATGACCATGCTGCGCATCTTGATATTGTGCTATGTACACTAAGGTAGAACTAGCTATATTCAATTCTCATCAAATGCCCCTTCTAGATTGATAAGGTTCACTTGGGTCATATAATATCTAAGGTGGGTGTTTTAGTTGACCTTGGAAAGGTGATTGATGTTGCTGGAGGCCTTCACATCCCTCAAAATTACATTCATTACTCCTTCACTAGCACAGTGGTGCAGGATCGATCCAAAGAGAAGGCAGGTGAGTATTACTATGGTTTTTGAATTTTAAACCCCCACTGTTGTCAGCAGTGGGGAAATCATCTTCTTACATTATATATCTTTTTATTTTTTTTAAATAATTTCATAAAACAAGATGAGAAAACTACTTTGACTAAGGAACTAAATCTTACAATCAAGTAACTATAAACTATAGAAGAAAAGACGAAAAAATCTTCCTAGAATCAAATACAAAGTATCACAGATCACATGATATACTCGGGAGATTTAATCTACTGGTTGAAATGGTTGACTCCTTCATAACTTTTATTGAGTCACACTTCAATAAAATTTTATGAATCTCCCTCACCATGAAATTCAACAGGCATAGAATTAAGTATTGGAATTCACCACACTAAAACTTAATTGAACTGCTTGAAAGTTGAAAAAGCACAGCAATTGGAAATAAACTCATCGTAAATATCCAATGTTGTTGACAGTAAAATCATCGATAAATGTAATCAAAATGTACATCTCCAGTTGATCATGAATTAATGAATTTTAAAAACAAAAATTGAGGTGTAAACAATTAAACACAGAATGATAAATCAACCTCGCTGATTGATTATGATTCTGAAATATTGAAAATAATTTGAAGAAATCAAAAAAATCTATTTGTATCAAATTACAGAGCTAAGAACATATCAACTTATGATCATATTGATTTCAACACTAAAACCACAAGAAATCAGTGTACAAAATCTAATGAAAGAGGGAAAAAGAACTCCCCTAGCACTACGCTGCTCTCTAACTCCTTCGTCTCCTACTCTGCTCATGTGCTTATTTCGGGAGTTCCGCTCATGAATTGTGTGGTGTGGAATCCGAATCAGATTCTCTCTTTTCTTTTTCTACTTTGTTTTTAAACATCTGTCTTATGATGCATGTCATCACCCTATTTCCACTGACTTAAACTTGTCTTTTACTATTGCGCCGTACACGTGTGTTTTTTCGTGAATCACATGTCGCATTAGTTTTTCCCATGTAACTAACTTCTGGTGAGTTAGTTGTGTCAACCTGGACGTTTTTTCGGTTTTGGTGTGAACCAGCACATGTTTCTGACCCCACTGTGAACCTGCACAGCTAGAACAAAATAAAGTAGTTAAAACATGAAAAAATTTAAATAATATGCATTTTTTAAAGTCTAATGTTATAATACTTACTAAAATGTTATGTAATGTTAATTAATAAATATCTTAATTGATAAAAATATTAATTTAATATTACTTTTATAGTTTTTAATTTATTACTAAATTATTGAATTTTTAATTTAATATTATTTATTTGATTACTCAATTAATGTTTGTTTTATTAACATTTAGTTGAAATAACATTATTAAATTCTTAAATTATATTAAAATAAATTACTTTATTAATTTAATTATTATATTTATTCTGTTGAAATGAAACTATAATTAATGTGATAATATATCAATTTTAGTTAATAATTAATTTTATTTATAAATTATAATTTTAGTTTTAATAAATCTTATTAATTTATCTTATATTTTATTTAATAACTTATTAATTTAATGATATTATAATAGTTAAAATTATTATATATTATATTATATATATTTTTTAAAATTTATTAATTATTTTTTTTTAACTTTTATCTTTATCTTCTCTTTATTTATTATTTTTTTATTCATTTACATCTCCGCCCCCCAATCTGGGTGCACCGAGGGAGGGGGTTTCATCTTGCTTCTAGAGGAAGCCTCTGCTAGCGCCCTGCTACTCCTCCAATGACGCGACGCTATCAAACTCCCGCAGCAGACTCCTCCTTCTCGACGGATCAGCTCGACAACGGAGTTACTCCTCCATTATCCGGTCTTGGTACAGCCGTGACAGAGGAACCATCGGCAGCAACCAAGGCATCGAGAAGATCGGCGGCACAGGAAGGGTACAGCCAGGTAGAAACTCCTCTTCTAGTTTGACTCTGGTACGGTGCTACCGGCGACGACACAGTGACTCGGGTAGTAGGGGAATTCGGTGCCACAAATGAGGAGTAAACTGGTGGAACTGTAAAGGATACGGTCACAGGGGTAATGTTGGCTTACGGTGGCACCGTAATGAATGGAAACAGGGCCAAGGTTTTCAGATTTATAGTGCCACAATGCAATACCTCAAAATAAATAAAGAAAACATATTAAGAACATAATGAATGTGGAAACCAATTAATTAATTAAATATTAAGACTTTAAAAAAACAAATAAAAATCAAGTAACTCATTTAACTTAAAAAATATTATTAAACAATTAAGACATAAATTATATTATTATTAATTATAAAACTCAAATTGGAACTAAAATAAAACTAAAATTAAAACGCAACTAAATTATTAAAAGTTAATATAAAATTTAAAAATTTATATAAAAAGGTTAAATTACTTAAAATCGTCTACTTAGAACAAATTAAATTTATTAATGTAGACATTTATTTATTTATTTATCGAATAATTGAGTTTATTTTTAAAATTAAATTAAAAATATTTAATAATAGAAATAATTTTATAATCTTAAATTTATAACTAATTAATTCGTTGAAAGAAAACAAATAATTTGATTATGTTGTTTTAGATTAACTATGTTTTAATACATAAAATGTTGAATTAACAACTACATTATTTATGTGTAGAAGAAGGATTAATTAATTAACTAGTAAATTTTAAATCATTAAATATGAAAACATAAAAACCATACTAAATAAAAAGTTATTAGACTATAAAATTAAAGTAAGAAATAAATTAACTATCTAAAGACTGAAAATATAATTTTAATTATAAAAATTGATTAAATTATAAATTAAATAATAAAAATACAAAAGTTCCATTATTTATTAAAAAGTGTAAATATAGTTAATTAAATAATTAAAAATTAAATAAAATGGTGTGAAAAAACTACATAAAATAAGGTCACATCAAATTCCCTCACATTTAACCATTGTTTTTCCTCAAACAATACCATATTTTATTATCATTGAGATACATAAAAATGTTTTTATTATATTGTTCAAAATGTAACATGTCCAGAACATTAAAAATAGAGGACAAGAAACTATCAAAAATATTTTGAAAATTAATTATCAAATTAAATCTTGCATATGAAATCTCTTAAAAAGTAATCTAGTGTGAAATGAATAATCAAACAATGAAGATGTCCTAACTCATATGTGAATCAACCCAATGACTCACTTCATTCCAGGATCAGGTTCTAAGTCAAAAAGTGAAAAAAACTAAAATATCAATGGAATTAAAAACATAACTAGAAGAACATTGTACATTGACTAAATCTTAGGGTCCAAAAATACTTTTTTTTGAATCACCTAATTGATTCAACCTAAATGATCCCCATAAAAACAAAGTTTCCCCTTCTTCATTCGATGTTTATCATTTCCCTCACCTTAATGAACAAATTTTTGACCCTAGAAACTTCATTTAATTTTTCCCAATCCATGTATCATGTGCTATGCACTGTGAAATGCACTTATTCAAAGTGTATAGATGGCTTAAAGTAAACAGAAACACACCCAGCTTCCGGGGTCTCAGAGATTCACCTTGGGAACCCAAATGCCCAAATTACTCCAGTTTGAGAAGATTTATATAAAATCCATGTACTTTTGTCTCATTAAGAAGATTAATTTTTATAATTAAAAGATTAATAAGGCCCCTAAGATCAATTCAAACTTCTAGTTCCAAGGGTTATGATCAGGACTCCAAAGACAAGTTACCCAAATCACTCTAAAAAATAGTCCCTAAACCAAATATCGATTAAATCACTAAGTAAGACCACTCAACAATCATCCACCCACATTAATTTCAAATTCAAAGCTACTCTTAACTACTAATCAAGCATAATAAAAAAAGCAAGACCCATTCGAGAAATAGTGTATAACCTAAAATTGTGCAAGAATGTTGAATAATTTTACCGATTTTTCTACAAAAAGTTTTAAATTACAGTGGGAATTGATGGGCTTTCAATTAAGCACAACCATGAATTGACCCCTCCCCCACACATTAAACCCCACTTTGTCCCTAAAGTTCACTTATAAAATAGAGAAGAAAAATTAAACATTAAAGGGTCAAAAAAGATTTTAAATTTGGCAGATTTATGACATGTTGAAATGGTCTCTATGAAGTTAAAAAAGTATGGTTTTCCCCATGAATAACATAAAAGAAGGTTCTAAATCAAGTACATGAATTATCATATAATTCCAATGCTAAAGGTTTTCCATTAATGTAAAAAAAATAGCATGTAATGTCACGAATCAGGTTGGGTCGTCATCCTACCCGGCGCCCGACCCGGTCCGCAACATGGCCCAAAGGGCATTCATGATCCCCACGGGTTGTCACAGGTTCCCGGGTACCAAAACCTTACATGAGAACAATTTACTTGAAAAAATTATAGAAAAAAATAAAAAGATAAACAAACTAAAACTAGAAACAAACAACCAAAGAATCCTTTAAACTATGAACAGGTTTAATGTCTACAATTCAACTAAAAACCCAATGTGCACGACAACAAAGATAGATAACTAAAACTTCAATACCAACCTCCAAGCGAAGACCATAAGCAACCAGACCCACCATCACTAAGCACGATGCCTCAACATAGAATACACAAAGAACAAGGTCGACATACCCCCAAATGTGTCTGTAGGGTGTGAGCCACAAGCCCAGTAGGATACCACCAAATAAAAGGTTCCATGTCACAACATTAAAATGATAATTTAACAAGCTCATTTAAAACCATACTTTTAAAACACTTTTAAGAAAAACATTTAAAATCTAAGAATGAAAAAAAGAACACTGAAAAAAAGACCCTTTCACAAATACTACTTTAATAATGGAAGAGAAAATTAATAATTACATGCGCAAACTCAAGTGGTCCTCTGTATGCCGACAGAAGGCACCACATCATGAAAATTAGGGCACTGCGGGTAAATCCCATAAGGTTTATATAGCTCGAGTGGGACCCTAGAACCTCATGTCTCCGTGAAATGTGGCTTAGAAACCACGAACCTCAAAAAACATGACTTAGAAGTACACGACCCTCAGAAAACATGGCTTAGAAAACCACAACCCTCAGTAATTCATACGTTTAGTTAGTGTTTCAATCATCAATACAGCTATGTGAAACATGGACGATACCACTACGGATCACTAGCGCACTAGTTCTAGTCCTCCCACCATGATACCTAGGGGTTTCCCTTATCCTCAATCAAGTTTCACATTCACATAGCATATTGCTTTCTCATGTCACATACCAAACACGACATTACACACAAAATTCTCCATTTGCATACCCAAACAACATTTCAAAAACTCACACACACCAAAATACCTTTCCAAAATATATTTGTCGTTACCTAATCATTTCTCAAATCCCCATTTAATACTCAAACAAGAATATAAACAGTTCACACTACTTAGAATGCATTATTTAAATAACACAACAACGACCGACACAAATAAACCCACCCAATTACAAATAAGAGAGTCATTTCAAACCACTTGCTTAATAAATTGTCCTTAAAACTATTTCCGCACCAATTACACAATTAACTGAACCATTTTCACCACTTTTAAAACACCACCAAGCGACGCAATGTGAGTTTACACAAAAAATGTCTCATTTTATATAAACATTCTACTTTAAATACATATGTATATTCAACTTTTCCCAAATACTACTTTCACACCATCTCAATAAATTAATAAATCATTTAAACTATTTGTTAAATAATTTCAAGATAAACCAAGAAAACTTTCCACCAAAAACCACTTTATCCTATATAGAGACGTCACCTTAAAACAAAATACTCAAGGCAACAATATCAAAACATGTTTTCCATTATTCAAACAGTTTACAATTTAATTTCAAGTGTGGACAACAAGGAAACACACCGAAAATAACTCATTTTCCTTTGAAAACCCCCATTTAAATATACACACACCTCAAAGAACTTGAAAACACATTTCACACCTACCAAACAACCCCAAAAACCTTCCCAACCATGTTTCGCATCTCAAATGCCACTTAAATAAACAATTTGTCTATTAATAAAACATAACACATGCATACCACAAGGCCTCACTTTAAAAAACACAAATTTTAGGTGCCAAACCCATTTGAAAATCAATTGAACACCCCAACCCTTCTAAAACCCCATTCTCACCCTTATGACCCACTCAAGGTTCATAATAAAATCAACACAACAAAATAGTATATCTTCTTTTAAAAAAACTCTATTTAATCACTCCTGCACCTCAAGAGTTCTTGAACGCATAATTTTCACACCTTAAACACTTAACTAAAACACGTCTAAATATTTCAACCACACAACGCGCATGAAATAAATTGACATTTACTTTAAAACAATTCAAATTCATCAAATATTCCTATCAAAGCACATATAAAATAAAATTTGCAACATGAAATTTATCATAAGAACACATTATATTTTAATTGAGGAGAACGTTAAATCATCTAAATATTTTATGGCATAGAACCACCTACCGGCGTGTAGCAGCTTCCTAAAAATGGAACAAAACACACCCTCACCACATTCGCACCACAAAGAATCCAAGAGGAATCCTAACCAAGGATATTGAACCCAAAACAAGAGCTTAACCCTCAGAATTGGACCCTAAATCAGACAATCGACCAAAAAAACATCAAGAATTAACCCTAAAATCGGACAGCCATCCTGCTGAAAACCTAAAATCCCAAACACAAGAACCAAACACTAGGTAAATGAGAAGAGGACCTTACTAGGAGGGGATTCGTCCGTGGAAGAGGGTTGCGCCGGTCGATTAGGGGAGAAGGGGAGCAGGGGCGCAACCAGTCAGGTGTGAGGCAGACATGCAACACTAATGGGGGTTGGCCAAGAGGTCGGGCGGAGGTGCGAGCAGCTTGGTGAGGGGGGGTCAAGGCGACATCATGAATGGGGGAAGGCTGGCTGGAAGGGATGGTTTGGCGGTTGACAGGGAGCAGGGGCACACAGGGTTTCGGGGGAGGGGAGGTGTAGCGCGACACATAGGAGGTGAGACAGGAGAGGGGGGAAGAATAAGAGAGGGAAAAAGAAAAGGAAAAAAATAGGGAAAAAATAAAAATAAAAATAAAAATAAAAATAGAATAAAAATACAAGTGAAATAGAACCTAAAAATAAGAAAAATAAGAAAAATAATAATATTTTCATTGATAACATGTTAATAATTTTATAATAGTCATAACATAATTAACAATTATAACCAAATTAAAATAGTAATGAAAACAATAATAATAATTGAAATTACCATTTTTATTATCATTAAAATATTTTTTTTAACTTCATTTGATTATTATTATTATTCTTTTTTTAAATAGTTGGGAAACAACACAGTTACCCCGCGCGAACCATAAAATTTTAATATAATGATGATGATAATAATAATAATATCTTAATAAAAATATTATCCTTAACACCAATAATAATAATAATAATAATATATTCAAACAATATTATTATTATTATCATTAAAATAATTCCTTAAATTTTCATCACACTTATTTTTTTTCATTTCCATTTCATTATTCATTGCATTTTATATGATTACCTTGAACACCAAGCAGGCCATGTGGTTAACCGGGCGTGGTCGCGCGGTGACTCGGATGAGGCCGAATGGCTTTGACTGCTGTGCGCTGGCTACTATCAAGGTCAAAACACGCATTTTTAAAAGAAACAGTCAAAATAATTATGTCGGGTCTCAACCTGAACCACCCGATGCGAAGAAAATTAATAAAATAATTAATTCGAAGATTGTGGGTGTGACAATACTTCCCACCATAAAGCTTTCCATCCCCAGAAAGCCACAACTAAGGTTGAGACTCAAAGCAGAAAGAAATACCCCCTTAAAATTCAAAGAGGATCCCTATGAAAAACAAGCGGAAATAGGAAAACACATCGTGCTTAGAGAAAGTGACTCACAGACAGCTTCAAGAAACTTGAAAAAAGAATTTCTGATATGTGTTGCCTGCCCCAAAGAGCTAGAACACCTCCAATTGACTGATCAAGTAAAGGAACTATCGCACCCACAAAAACCAACTTCACAATCCGAAACATTTCAAGCACTATTAAACGAAAACCACACCATTTGGATAGAATGAACAAACAAGGTTAAACCATATCCATGGAACACTCTAATCAATTATCGCCAAGCCATCTTTAGAAACATCACTAAAAGGTCAACATGGGGAAGCCCGAGAGACTCACCACCATTAAGAACCTACCAACGCTCAAGACGAGACTGGAAAACCAACATGAGGAGGTCCAATCAGACTCCTCACCCTTAAAGAAAAGCCCAACATCGATTCATTATGTAGACATTAGTGTGAGACCCAACATGGTTCTCCCCTCCATTAGAACTGACAACAGATACAAAAATTTGGAAATTTTTCAATGGGGACCAAGCACCCCACCACAAGAGGCGGGGAGGGTCAGGCCCATCTACCGGGCCTCAAAACCTTGGCTGGAGACTGACCAACATCTCCACATCCCTGGATGAGCATTATTCAAATTTGAGACCGGTTTACGAAAAAGACTCCCATACAGACCACCAATAGGAATTACATTCAGTGGGACACAACCCCCAAAACATTAAGGTAACGAGACGAACATGCCTCCACATAGTCACGAAAACTTTACGCATCTATACGGTTCATTCAGAATAGAACAACCATAGAAAAACAATTTAATTTTCATTTACATTCAACACCGGTGACAGAAATATTGTTGGCGTCCCATACACTCCCAAGGTTCCTGACCATGCGCCAACTTCACTCTGAGGCCTACGGCTGGAGCCCTGATGTTTGAAGCATCTCTTTCCTTGCAGTCAGGTATTGAGGACTCCTGAATGGAGCTTCTTCTTTTGGTGTCACACGCAACCATACCACAACTGATAAAACACCAGCAAACACAACACATCACGAAATCCAACTACTCGCTCATAGCACATCCATCAAAATAGGGTTTTAGAGGGTGCATATGCATCTCCTTTCACCTTAACTAAGAAAATTGAGAAGAAAAGATGATGAAAAACAATACCTTTTGAACTGAAAGATTATAACTCCCCTAGAGGACACACTCCTATGAAAATAGGGATTCCCAAAGGATCCTACAAAATCCACCCTTACTCTTCAAATAGAACTCACACTGCAAGACGTCAGAAAAAATGGCCATTGCAGCAAATGAAAGTAATACAAATCCTTTTATGACACTGGTCAACACTGATAATTCTGAACCGCCTTAACCCTTCTCGGCTGGAATTTCCTTTTACCACTTCTAGGGGAAACCTATAGATTCAACGATGTCAAACTCCATACCTGACAACTAAGACAACTCAAAGAGACCGAATCTCCCTTGAACACCTCTCACACCTGTCATCTCGCTATGAGAGGATTCTATTAACCAAATAGGATAAGGGATAAGTTGAGCACTATCCCTAAAAATAGAGAGTCCTCAGTTTAATCAACTTGAGGTTTGGCCAATGATGAATTTCTCGTGGCCACATTTCAATCGCATGTTAACGCTTTATGGGGGGACGCACACTTGTTAAGAAAGAAAAACATAGACCTATTCAAACTGGTCCAATGTCTATGACATATCACAAGCTAACAATAAACGTGTAGGGGGAACCACCGTAAGGTCTCCCCAAAGAACTTTTCAAAAGAATTCACTAACTACGTGCTTGCACACCAACTTACAAAGAAAAATTCAAACTCAAGACACAAATCCATCAAAAATGATTCCTAGCTCGGAATGCCTAACATCTAACATTTAAAAAAACACAAGGACACACCAAGAAATCATCGGTTTCTAAAACACCAAATTTTCATTTAACAAAACATTTTGAAAATAAGCAAAGCTAGTGGGTCTCACAAACACCAATAGTTTCCCATGGGCCTCACACATGCATGTTTCCCTTCCACACTGGAACCCACCTCATATCATTCCAGGAATTCATCAACTCATGTAATTAACCATCTCTCTTTCCATATACATTCATGCATGTGGTTTCACATGAGAACACCAAGAATCAAAACCAAACATTTCCATTTTTCAAAACTAAAACATTCAACCCACACTTTTCAAACCTCATACATACTTTTGTTTTTAAAGAACTTCATTTCTTCTAAGACCAAATAATTTTTACTTAAAAACCAAATTTCCACAATTCCAAAATAAAGAAATGAGGAATGGTGCAAGAGAAAACTAGTGTCAGCGGGAGACTGGAACATATGGTTTGCGGCCATATGCCAATCACGCCACTGCCATAAAGAGTATTCTAGGATAGCATCCCCAGCTCCACATGGATTGCTAGACCCTGCGAGTTCACTGGGACCACTGACCCTACTCCTTTTTTATTTCCCATAAACATGATTATCCACACATACCAATGATGTAGTCAAACCTTAAATTACATTGGTAACTCGAGTCTTGCCAATAGGTGTGATGGACAGGCGCCTTACTGGTAGCCTAGACGTTGAGTCCCAACAACCTTAACTTTTGTCTACCATGATGTTATCCCAAAAGAACACGACCCAAGAGAGTAAATCTCCCTCTGGTACCATTTTTTCACGGACCAGGCCAGGTCGCCATCAGACCCGGTGCCTGACCCGGTCTGCAACATGGCCCGAAGGGCGTTCCTGATCCCCACGGGCTGGCACAAGTGCCCGGGTACCAAAACCATACATGGGAACAATTTACCCAAAAAAATATGGAAAAAAACTAACAAGATAAAAAAACTGAAACTGGAAACAGACAACCAAACATGCCTTTAATCTATGAACAAGTTTAAAGTCTACAATTCAACTAAAATCCCAAACTGCACAACAATAATGATAGATAACTAAAAATTCAATTCCAACCTCTAAGCGAAGACCATCAGTAACTAGACCCACCATCACTAAGCACGATTCCTCAACCTGGAGTACACAAAGAAAATGGTCTACATACACCCAAAGGTGTGTGTAGGGTGTGATCCAAGAGCCCGGTAGGATACCACCAAATAAAAGGTTCCATGTCACAACATCAAAAAGATAATTTAACAAGTTCATTTTAAACCATAATTTTAAAACCCTTTTAAGGAAAATAATTAAAATCTACGAATGAAAAGAAAAAAACACTGAATGAAAAACCATTTCACAAATACTACTTTAATAATGGAAGCAGAAATTTATAAAGAACATGAACATACTCAATTGGTCCTCTGTATGCCGACAGAAGGCACCACATCATGAATAGTATAGCACCGTGGGTAAATCCCATAAGGTTTATCTAGCTTGAGTGGGACCCTAAAACCTCATGTCTCGGTGAAAAGTGGCTTAGAAACAACGATCCACAAAAAATGTGGCTGAGAAGACCACGACCCTCAGAAAACGTGGCTTAGAAGACCACGACCCTCAGTAATTCTTATGTTTAGTTAGTGTTGCAATCGTCAATCCAGCTAAGTGAAACAGGGACGATACCACTCTGGATCACTAGCACACTAGTTTTAGTCCTCCCACCAAGATACCCGGGGTTTTTGCTTGTGATCAATCAAGTTTCACATTCACATAGTATATTGCTTTCTCATATCACATACCAAACAAGACATTACACAAAAAAGTCACCATTTGCATTCCTAAACAACATTTCAAAACCTCACGCACACCAAAATACCTTTCCAAAATATATTTTTCGTTACCTAATCATTTCGAAAATCCCAATTTAATACTCAAAGAACAACATAAAACTTAGAAAGCATTATTTAAATAACACAAAAAGGGCTGACATTAATAAACACAAACAACTACAAATATGAGTCATTTCAAACCAATTTCTTAATAAATTTTCCTTAAAACTAGTTCAGCACCAATTACATAATTCATTAAACCATTTGCACCACTTTTAAAACACCACCAAGAGACACAAAAACAGTTTACACAAAAAATGTCTCATTTTATATAAACATGCTACTTTAAATATCGATGCATATTCAACTTTTCCCAAAAAATAATTTCACGCCATCTCAATAAATCAATAACTCATTTAAACTATTTGTTAAATCATTTCAAGATATACCAAGAAAACTTTCCACCAAAAACCACTTTATCATATATAGAGACGTCACATTAAAACCAAATACTCAAGGAAACAATATCAAAACATGTTTTCAATTATTAAAATATTTTTCAATTTAATTTCAAGTGTGTACAACAAGGAAACACACCCAAAATGACTCATTTTACATTGAAACCCCTTATTTAAATATACACACACCTCAAAGAACTTGAAAACACATTTCACACCTACCAAACAACCCCAAAAACCTTCCCAACCATGTTTCGCATCTCAAACACTCCTCAAATAAACAATTGATCCATTAATAAAACATCACACATGCATACCATAAGGCCTCACTTTAAAACACACAAATTTTTGATGCTAGAACCATTTGAAAATCAATTGCACACCCCAACCGTTCAAAAACCCCATTCACACCCTCAGGACATACTCAAGGTTCATAATAAAAAACAACATGACAAAATTGTTTATCTTATTTAAAAAAACTCAATTGAATCACACCTGAACCTCAAGAGTTCTTGAAATCAGAATTTTCACACCTTAAACACTTAACTAAAACACGACTAAAGATTTCAACAACACAACGTGCATGAAATACATTAGCATTTACTTTAAAAAAATTCAAATTCATGAAATATGCATATCGAAGCACGTCTAAAATAAAATTTGCATCATGAAATTTATCATGAGAACACATTATATTTTAATTAAGGATCAAGTTATATCATTTGAAGATGGTATGTCATGGAAGCACCTACCGACATGTACCAGCTTCCGAGAAATGGCACAAAACACACCCTCACCACATTCTCACCATGAAGAATCCAATAGGAAGCCTAACCAAGGATATCAAACCCAAAAAAAGAGGTTAAACCTCAGAATTGGCCCATAAATCAAACAATCGAACAAAAAAACAACAAGATTTAACCCTAAAATCAGACACCCATCCTACTGAAAACCTAAAACCCCAAAAACAAGAACCAAACACTAGGGAATGAAGAGGAGGACCTTATCGGGAGGGGACTCGTCTGTGGAAGAGGGTTCCACTGGTCGAGTAGGGGAGAAGGGGAGCAGGGGTGCGAACGGTCTGGTGTGAGGTAGACAAGCAGTGCTGATGCGGACTGGCCAGGAGGTCCGGCAGCGGTGCGAGCAGCCTGGTGGGGTTGGGGTTGGGGGGTCGGGGCAACGACGCAGATGTGGGAAG
Source organism: Viscum album (assembly GCA_963277665.1). NCBI lineage: Eukaryota > Viridiplantae > Streptophyta > Magnoliopsida > Santalales > Viscaceae > Viscum > Viscum album. The sequence goes on from OY728126.1 coordinate 1,593,991,938, forward strand.
GCTGACCGAAAGGGATGGCCCGATGGCTGGCAGGGAGCAGGGGCACGCATGGTTTCAGGGGAGGGGAGGTGTAGCGCGACGCACAAGAGGTGCGATGGGAGAGAGGGGGAGGAAGAAGAGAGGGAAAAATAGAGAAGGGAAAAAAGAGGGAAAAAATAAAAATAAAAATAAAAATATAATAAAAATAAAAGTGAAATAGAACCTAAAAATAATAATAATAAAAAAAGAAAAATATTATTATTATTATTGATAACATGTAAATAATTTAATTATAATCATAAAATAATTAACAATTATAACCAAATTAAATTATTAATGAAAACAATAATAATAATATAAATTACCATTTTTATTATCATTAAAATATTTTTTTTAACTTCATTTGATTATTACTATTATTCTTTTTTAAAGAGTCGGGCAACCACGCAGTTACCCAGCACGACCCATTAAATTTTAATAGAATGATGATGATGATAATAATAATATCTTAATAAAAATATTATATTTAACACCATCAATAATAACAATAATAATATCTTCAAACAATATTATTATTATTATCATTAAAATAATTCATTAAATTTTCATTACACTTATTATTTTTATTTCATTTTCATTTCATTATTCATTTCATTTTATATGATTACCTTTAACACCAAGCAGACCATGCAGTTAACTGGGATAGGTCACGCGGTGACTCAGACGAGGCTGCGTGGCTTCGACTGCGGTTTGCTGGCTGCTGTCAAGGCAAAAACATGCATTTTTAAAATAAATAGTCAAAACATTTATGTCATATCTCAACCTGAACCACCCGACATGAAGAAAATTAATAAAATAATTAATTCAAAGATAGTGGGTGTGACATGTAATTTATATATGTACTGTGTAGAGTGTGTAGCAATTTGAGAAAGTATGATTTTAATGAATGTTCAATATAGAAAAAAATGAATGCTGAGACAACCCAATTGAAAGCAGATTCAATACCAAATTTTTTAAGCTTGTATGTACCCCCACACTTAATTTAAATAAGTGGAATGATTTTTACAATAGTGAAATTCAATTTTTCAGTGAGGAGGAACAAGAGTAATTATTTTATTCAACATAGTGACATGAAGCAAATACTTTTAGAATACAAGACATGTAACATATTTGCCAAGCAAGCTTGTAGAATATTTTCTAATAGAAGAATATTATTTTAAAAAATAGCAACATATAAAGAATATTTTTTCATGCAAAACATGAAATAAATTTTCTAATGTAGTGAGAAGTCGAATAGTGAAATAGAGATTAATAGTAAGGTACTTCCCTGACTTAAGATTTTTTTCATTAATCCTTCAATGTGGTAATTCCACCCCTTTATGAACACAACATAAGCATCCTAAAAACACGAAGCATTTCAATCAGTAACAAAAATCTAGCAGAGACCGAGCATGTAGAAGACAACAAAGAACAACTTTATTCAAAGCATAAACAATACATAAATATAACTTAACACAAAAGAAGAACTATGGGTTGACTCCCATGTAGCACTAAGTTTTAAAGTCTTTAGTTATAATTTATTTAATTACAATTTTTTAATTTATTAACAAAACAAAAACCATGGGTTGCCTCCCATGTAGCGCTATATTTATAGTCCTCATATAGATTCACTTAAAACTAACCGTAGTCATTAGGTGGATGTGGTTTCCTTAATAGGAACCACCACATGTGTTTTCTCCAAATATTATTAATGGAAAAATGAAATCTATGGGAACCTAAGAATAAGTAAATCCAAACCAATTTCCCATAAACTGCAAAAATCCCTAAATAGAACCCATTAACAGTTATGGACATGATGTTGTCAACTTCCAGAATAGTTTCATATTTGACAAAAATAACATTTTTTGGTAGAGACAACAATGAATTGGGTACTTTAAAGGATGTGGCATTGTCCTCATAGCTATCTCTCTCAACCTCAATATTAACAGATTCAAATTCAAGGGTGCAAATGGATATGTTCTGATTAGTAGGTTCAAAAGTGTATTTATTAAAGTGTTGAATAGAATCATATACAATGGAAATAATGCATAAATCCACTTCTAAACTACTATTAGAATCATGATAATCTTTTGCAGCCAACTCAATTGAGGATGAACGTGAACTATATCGAAGAATTAATTGTTGTTCAACCAAACTTTCAGGTTTGAAAATATTATAAATCTCTTCCAACAATTCCTCATTAGATAAAATACTATTAACATCAACTGCTTCAGAAAAATAAATTCTGCTTGAATCCAGTGCCTTCTAATCCTCTCTTTCAAGTTGAAGTTCAAAAGGCTCACTTTCTAAAACCATGCCATTTGAGTGTTGCAATTCAATTTCAAGGGAAAAATTATACAATTCAATTTCAATAAGTTCAGTTTCCAAAATTTTCAAATTAAGATATTTTTCTCCATGAAAGACAACACTAATTTTCTTTTCAGTACACATAGTTTCAGAAAAGTGATTTCTATGTAAACAAGGCCATGAAATCTCATCAATCAACATTTCCTCAAAACACACTACCTCAAAATATTCATTAAACAACATTTCAAAAATTATTGGGTTTACAGGTTCAAAACATGGAGGAGTGGTTATCAGTTTAGGTTCAAAGATTTGAGATGCTATGATTTCCAGCTTAAAGTTCTCTTCCAAAGGGTTCCTAATATTATGTTCAGACTCATTATTCAGAAATTCAGAAATGTTAGGTGAAGAGTTTTCAACATTCAAATTTTCATCCTTAAATATCTCTTATTCCCAAGTGACTTCCTTTCCAAACCTCCTAAAACAATGATATTTCTCGAATGAATGGATGATGAAAATAACTGGACAATATTTTTCAATCTATCTCAATTAAATTTCAATGTTTTCAAACTCGGTATCATTAATGTTATTTTTGGGGTATTCAACAATGTGTTCTTGATTTCGTGAGTTGATAGTTTCCAAAATTGGTTAAAAAAATTCATATTTTGCATAAATAAAGTGTTTTTTCCCAAATTCACTATCACCTTATTCTTCAATTTGATATTATAATCTTGTATACTCCTTTTATTTTTCATTTTCTTCATATTATTCTGTTCTTTAACATTTTTTTGTAATTCCAAAAGTATGTTTTCTAATATTTTTGTTTTTTATCTTGCTATTGAGAATATATAAGTTGAATTTCATGGGGTTTAGTTAACCAAGTGTTTTATAGTTCCACCCTAGTGTCCATTTTAGAATCTTTTATGTCAATTTTAGCTAGGGTGTCAAGACTGGGCCCAAAATATTCATTTTCTTCAATGTAATCAATCTGTTGTGGTTGGTTATAGACACACAGCCATGAAGTGTACCCATAACAAACACAACAAACACAATGAGGCCCTGGTTGATTCTAGTTCTAATAGTGTTCGATTTTTTTAAAACATAAAAAGTGAGATTAACCTCACAAAGTTTCACAGTTGAAGCAGAATTTTGATGTTCAATAAAAGATGCAGTAAAGATCACAATTTTTTAAAATGTTTTTTTATAATGTTTTTTAGTGTGTTTTTCTGTTTTTATTTACTTTTTTAACTTTTATTATAACATTAGACTCTCAGAGTGTGCCTTACCTAGAAACGGTGCCAAAATTTGATGTGGCCGGAGGTCTTCACAACCCTCAAAATTACATTCATTACTCCTACACTAGCACAGTGGTGCAGGGTCATTCCACAGAGAAGACAGGTGCGTATTACTGTGTTTTTTCAATTTTAAACCCCCACTATTGTCAGCAGTGGGGAAAACACCTTCTTACTTTATATATATATAAATATATATTAATAATGATGTACAAACAATATGAGAAAACTTGTTTGAAAAAGGAACCTAAACTTAAACTGAAGTAACTATAAACTATAAAAGAAACAACGAACTAATCTTCCTAGCAACAAAGAAAAAGGAGCACAAATCCCATGATATACTAAGGAGATTTAATCTACTATTTGAAATGGTTGACTCCATTACAAATTTCATTAAGTCACACTTCACGACAATTTGGTGAATCTACCTCGCCAGGAAATTCAACTCGTAGAGGATTAAGTATTAGAATTCACCACACCAAAACTTAATTGAACTGCTTGAAAATTGAAAAAGGACAAAAATTTTAAATAAACTCACCATAAATCTCCAATGTTGTTGACAATAAAAGCATCAATAAATGGAATCAAAATAAACTTCTCCATTTCATCTTGAATTAATGAATTTGAACAACAAAAATTGAGGTGTGAAAAATTAATCATTGAATCAAAAATCAATCTCACAGATTGATTATGTTTCTAAAATATTGAAATGAATGTGAAGAAATCAAAAAGAAAATATATTAGTATCAAATTACCAAGATAAGGACATATCAGCTTATGATCAAATTGATTTCAACACTAAAAACATAGGAAAATAGAGTACAAAATCTAATGACTGAGGGAAGAAGAACTCCCATAGCACTACTCTTCTCTCCAACTCCTTTGTCTCTTGCTCACCTCATGTGCTTCTCCCGGGAGTTCCACTCATGGATTGCGTGGACTGGAATCCGAATCAGAGTCTCTCTTTTTTGTTGCTGCTCTATTTTTAAACAACCATCTTCTACTGGATGTCACTGCCCTCTTTTCACCGACCTAAACTTGTCTTTTACTATTACACCGTACACGTGTGTTTTTTCGCGAACCACATGTCGCATTAGTCGTTCCCTCATAACTAACTCCTAAGGAGTTAGTTGTGTGAACTTGGATGTTTTTTAGGATTTGGTGTAAACCTGCACATGTTTCCAACTCCACTGTGAACTTGCACAACAAAAACAGAATAAAATAGTTAAAACAGGAAGAAATTTAAATAAAAGTTATTTTTAAAGTCTAATGTTATAATACTTATTAAAAATTTAACTAAAGGTAATAAATAAATATCTTAATTGATAAATCTATCAATTAAATATTACTATTATAGTTATTAATTTATTATTAATTTATTGAATTTTAAATTTAATATTATTTATTTGATTATTTAATTCATATTAGTATTATTAACATTAATTGAAATAAACTTATTAAAATTTGAAATTAGATTAAAATCAATTACTTTATTTATTTAATTATTATATTTATTCTGTTGAAATTAAATTATAATTAAAGTGGTAATACATTTAATTTCATTAATAATTAATTTTATTTATAGATTATTATATTAGTTTAAATAAATCTTATTAATTTATCTTATATTTTATTTAATAAATTATTTATTAAATAATATTATAATAGTTAAAATTATTATATATTATATTATATTTATTTGTCTATATTATTAATTATTTATTTTAACTTTTATCTTTATCTTTTATTTATTTATTATTTTTATTATTCATTTACTTCTCCCCCCTAATCTTAGCACACAGAGGGAGGGGGTTTCAGGTTCTTCTAGAGGATGCCTCCGTCGATGCCGTGCTACTCCTCCAGCGACGCAACACTATCAAAATCCCACAACCGACTCCTCTTTCCGGGCATATCAGCTCAACAGTGGGGTTTCTCCCCCATTCTTCAGTCCTGGTTCTTCCGCGACAGAGGAACCATCAGAAGCAACTAAGGGGGTGAATAGATCGACGACACGGGAAGTGTAGAGTAAGGTGGAAACAAATTAATTAACATATGCAATTTACGGTGCCACACTACTGTACCTCAAAATAAATAATGAAAATAGATTCAGAACATAAATAAAGTGAAAACAAATTAATTAATTAAAGATTAATAATTAATTAAAACAAATGAAAATTAAGTAACTCATTTAACTTAAACTATATTATGAAACAATTAAAATATAAATTATATTATTATTAATTAAAAAACATAACTTGGAACTAAAATAAAACAAAAATTCAAAATCAACTAAATTATTAAAACTTAATATAAAATTTAAACATTTATATAACAAAGCAAAATTACGTAAAATAGTCTACATAAAACAAATTAAATTTATAAAAGTAGACAAGTAATTATTTATTTATTGAATAATTGAGTTTATTTTGTAAATTAAATTAAAAATATTAAATAAAATAAATAAGTTTATAATATTAAATTTATAACTGAAGAATTTTTTTAAATGGCAACAAATAAATAAATTATGTTTCTTTAGAATAACTATGTTTTAATACATTAAATGATAAATTAACAACTACATTATTTAAGTGTAAAAGTAGGATTAATGAATTAACTAGTAAATGTGAAATCATTAAATATGAAAACAAAATCACCAAACTAAATAAAAAGTCATTAGGCTATAAAATTAAGGTAATAAATTAATTAATTGTTTAAAGACTAAAAATAAAATTTTAATTATAAAAATTGATTAAATAATAAATTTAATAATAAAAATAAAAAAGTGCCATTCTTTCATAAAAAGTGTAAATATAGTTAATAAAATCACTAAAAATTTAATAAAATGATGTGGAAAAACTACATAAAATAAGGTCACATCAGTGGGAACTATAGTTTCATTTGAGAAGCCCAAAAATGTTTTTAACATATGCAATTTCTTGGGACTTGTGGGCAATTACAAGAATTTCATCCAATATTTATCCCCCTTAAGAGAATCCCATACAACCCTGACTAAGAAGGGTATATAGTTTATCTGCTAAGATTATTGTGAAAAATATTTTCAGGAGTTAAAGAGAAGACTAACCTCAACAACGATCTTGATTTTTTCTGATCTATGAAGAATCAATACTATTTAAGGTGATACTTCAGGAATTAGACTGGGTGTAGTTTCGATATAGAGAAATCTATTCTTGGCATGTGGATCCCCCCAGCTAAGACCTCATGAGAGAAAATATCTTACACATAACCACGAGTTAGCAATTGTGGTTCATGTTTAACACTAATGGAGGCACTAATTGTTGGGTGAGTGGTTCTTTGTTTACATGGGTCCCAAAAATTTTAAATATATCTCCACATAGTGAGACTTGAATTTAGAGAAGTACAGGTGGTTCAAATACCTGAAATCGTTCAATTTTGAGATTTTTTATACCCCTGGTAAGGGAAATGCTATGGATGATGCTTTTATCCACAAGAATCAGACACAAGCCGTATAGGAAGCTGATAAGGAGTGGAAGATGATGGATTTGTTTTCTAAGATGCATCTAGAGGTTCAAAAATTGCTTGGGCAACCAGTTCTAATAGCTCTTCCAGTGAAATCCTCTCTTCTAGATTAAGTCCATACATGACAGTTATCTTATCCATAAGAGACCATTTTGAGAGAATGTGTCACAGGAGAGAACCCTCCACCTAGTTGTGTGATTGACGGGAGTGAAACATTTCTTTATCATGGCCATATATGGGTACCTTATGATATATGAGAAGAGCTGATGAAGGAATCTCATAACTTAGTTTGGGTAGTTCATCCTAGACTTACCAAGATGTAGAGATACATGTGTCGTCAATACTAGTGGTTAGGTTTGACGAAGCAGATAGCAGGTTTCATCACTCAGTGCTCCACCTATCATCAGGTGAAGGTAGACCACCAATGACATACTAGACATCTACAACCTCTATCCATTCCTGATTGGAAATGGAATGAAATCACTATGGATTTTGTTATAGTCCATCAAAGATATCCTTGAGGTAGTTATGTAGTGTGGGTGATTTTTGATAGATCGACCAAAGTCACACACTTCGTGCAAATCTAAGAGACCACTTCTATTGATAAGTTGGGAATGCTGTATATTTGAGAGATAGTGAGACTTCATGGAATATGTCATTGTACTATCTCAGATAAAGAATCTATATTTAATTCACGATTTTGGAAATCGTTCCAGAAATAATTGTGTTCCAAGGTATATTTGAGTACTTTATATAACCCTCAAACCGATGGGCTATCCGAGCAGACCATATGAGTGTTAGAGGATATCTTATGAGCTTTTATCTTTGATTTGGGATGTTCTTTGGGGAAACATATTCCTCTTGTTGAGTTTACATATAATAGGAGCTTCCAAGAGATAATTCAAATGGCTCTGTATAAAGATCTCTATGGTACACTATTCCATTCAATATTATGATGGCTCGAAGTAGTTGAGGCAGCTCTGTTGGGTCCTCATCTCGTTCAAGAAAACATTGAGTAACTTAAACTGATTCAGAAGTGTATGAATATAGCTCAGTCTAGAGAGAATTCCTATATCAATCGTCATCACTGTTCTCTAGAGTTCGAGGTTGGAAATCAAGTCTTTTATGTGTTTTTCCAAGGGCGGGTCACCGACAGATCAGGAGACAAGGGATGTTATCACCGAGATACATCGGGTTGTTTGAAATAATAGAAAGGGTTGGGCTGGAGGCCTATCGGTTATTACTACCTTAGATGTGTCATTTCCTCAACGAATTATTCCCTGTATATCAACTTCAAAAGTATCATCCAAACCTATCTCACTCTTTTGATCCTAACAACATCAAGCTCGAAGTGACTGCATCCTTTGGGGAGTGTCCGTTCGGTATCATCAACCATAACACGAAGGGTCTCTGACATAGGTCAGTTCCTCTAGTATGAGTGTTTTGGAATCATTGATTCATTTAGGAAAAAACATGGGAGTGTGAAATTGATGTGCATGCTTAATGTCCGGATCTTTTCTCAGAAAATGTTCCACTACCCTCGGAAGGAAAACTCGGGGACAAGTTGTCTTAAGGAGCGGAGGGTGTAACGCCTTGGATTTAATCACGTTAAAACAATTTATGTTTTTATTTAAAATCATTTAAGTGATGAAGGGTGTGTTCCTAAGCATGATTTTTTAGGTCATGGGCATCTATTAAAATTAATTAAATAATTTCTTGGGCTTCTTGCTAAATTTTTTACATCGTACCCTACAACTGCGTTTGGGTTGAAAATATTTAAATCGGAATAAAAAGATTATAAGGAATTTTATGGAAATTAAAATAAATTAATGGAGAATAAAAATAAATAATAACATAAAAATGGATAGAGAAATAATTAAAATAATTAAAAAGGGGTAAACCCAATTTAATTAATTATTTTCAATTCTCCCACCATTTTTATTTTTATTATTGTATTTTTTTTTATTTTCCTTTTTATTATTTTTTCCATTTTCTTATTTTTTTCTTTCCTTTTCTTTAATTCATTTTCTTTCTTTATTTCCTTTTTTTTCCTCTCCTTCTCTACTCCCTCTCCATCTACATCACCCCAATAGTGCCCCAGGTGGTGCACCTCCTCCCTTCTCCTCTTCTTCGGATGTCTGCTGTAGTCTCATTTCTTCTCTGATTTTGACATCGTCTGGTGCACAGTGAAGCTATCGGTAAGGCAAACTACATGCACCAAAAATAATTCAATATCATTCTATATCTATTGCACAATCAATCTCTGAATTATTTTATATGAAATTGGGGGTTTTTCTAAAATCTTCTGGTTTCTTCCATTTTAGGTCAAATCCATCTTCTATGTGGAGAATAAGATCTTCTATGAATACATGGTTTGTAGTTTACTCTATTTACCCTCATTTTGTTGTATTTTTAAAATCTCATGTTGTTCCACTCATCGGTTCCCACCGACGATGTTTAATTTTACTTGTTCTAAATTAAATAAACTACTTTTTTGATCATTTCTCTCTTGTTTGAGATAATCTAACCTATTTAAATTGTTTCAACATCATTGTATTCCCTTTGGGGTATGCTACCATTCTTGGCCTATTTTCCGTTATCCTCAAATTAATGAAATAAATTAATTTCATATTTTGTGTGAACCCTATTGTTGAGTTTTAATTAAGATAAATTATTTTGGATAATTGAGAACCCTGAACCCTGGTTATTGTTGGTTAAATTGTACCTAATTATTATCGTCTTTGTTAAGTTATTATTCTTTTGTTCCATTATAAAAGTGATATGTGTTTTTTTCTGTATTAGCTAATAAATTTCCTTGGATGTAACTATTTGACTATAATGATCCTTGGTTTTTGGATTTGAGTTTCTCATGTTATTCTGTTACAATTATAAATTCATATCCTATGATATATTCTTCCTAGAAAACCAATTTAATTCAAGATGGTGATATAATGTGAGTTCCATATTAAGGATTACATAGGGACTCTCTATTTCTAACTAGTTACACATTTAGCCAGGAAGATAATGTCTTAGGATATTCTAGAAAAGGGTTTCCCTTGGTTTCTAAAATACTCATGAGTGATACTATTTTCTAAAGGGACGTTCAAGGATGGACTCATTGGAAAAGTGGCTACACCTTGCCTTAGGTGATACTTGGCCCCTTCTGTGGGATACCGGGACATGATCATGATAAATCCACACCTCAAGCGGTACTTGGTCTTTCAGAAGAATACCTTGGACATGCTCATTGGTATTGGATTAATTGAAGGATGTATCATAGCGATACCTTTGGGGCTATCTCAAAATCCAACTAAAAAACCTGAATATAATAATAATGATAATGCATGGAATGTTTTTATATATACTACCTTTGTTTCCTTTGAAGACTGTGATATATTTCTGGTGCTTGAAGCACACTTTTTTGACACATAGAATAAACCACAAGATAAATAAAAATATTGGGGTGTTGTTTCTTTTTTTCCTACCTTTTTATTACTATCCTTAAACACAGAAACGCACACCCAGCCCCACACACACACAGACACACACACATATATATATACGAATCTCGCTAATTATAGGTACCTTATTCAAATTCTCATCTGGAGCTGAAGCATGTGATATGGAATGGGTGCCATTGAGGACATAGACAAAAATATAATTATTTTATTATGGTTATGTGATTGATGACTTTTATCATATTTTGGCACACTATTTTTGTTTACATCATGGAATGGAAAGGTTTAGACACTGAGGGTGTCAGACTATTAGGATTTTATCTCACTCCCAACTCGGGCACCGTTTGCTACCCGAGTTGACATTATGCTTGCAGGTAGGGATTATGTGAAGCATGTTGCATCTGATTCATAAGCATGGATTGCTTCTTAAGATTGATCTTAGGGGCATAGGGACGATCTTCAGCTCGTGATCTAGTTTTTTCACTTATTTCATTATCAATTCATCTTTGATTTCATGCTTGTATTCATGTTTTCTTTACTCTTACTTTACCACATACACCATATCATGAAATCATTGTGTATCTGGTTTATTTATCAGCTTCTACACTTATTATTTATTTTGTTGGGGTTATTTATTTACTTATATTGTAGTATGATTATTTATATGCTTCTATAATTTTTTATCAACTGGATTTATTTTGTTTTATATTACATATTACCTATGAGGGCATAGTATTCCCTGAAGACATGTTAAAAAGGCCTTACAAATTGTCAGCAACATCTAGCATTCGAGAAGATGTTCTTGAGGTTATATGGCCAACCTGACTCAAAGCACTCTTCTAGTGGATTCTAACATAGTGATGCTTCCACCTCAATGGTTTATATATGATTCTATCACTATGTACTTATATTAATGGATTGGTTTAGATTTTATGGATACACTCATACAAATGTGATTCTCTTTGGTTGGGATATGGAGATGGGATGCAGTGATGTGAGATAGCATTTATGTTCAGCTGAAAGGAGGATAGTGAGTTTCCCTCTTAGCTGGTGTTGGAATACTCTAGTATAACATGGACTGACTAACATGTATCACAAGAGGGAGTGTGACTTATGTGACAATCATCATTATAGACTAGAGACACCAATTATAGTTGATTTCTAGGATGCCCATCAATATTTTTATTTATCTTTGTTAGTTTAAATTTATTATCATTTTGTCACATGTTGTATTTGTTTTTACATTATGGATGTGTGGTATTGATATGTAGATTTTTCATATAGATATATTTTATTTGAAAGAGTTTCAAGTGTCTTGGTTAGACCTTGTTAGTCATTAGGTCTCACCCTGAGTGACTGGGTGAAGTTAATAAACATGGTAATGAGGCCTCACCCAAAGTTATAGGATTATGGTACAAGATATGGTTTTGAAACCACACCCTGAGTGAAAATGTGATGGTACAATTCATAGTTATGACACCAAACCCTAAGTGATATGGTATTGATCAAGGGTGTTGACATGCATCCACACCCAACATGATAGGATGGTAGTGTGAGAATTTGTTAAGAGGCCCCACTTTTTGTTATATGTGTTGGTATGAGAATCTATTGTTACCTTTATCCAAAATTATATGGTATTGGTTGATTTGTGTTAGAGGGTGGTCATGTTATACTATACCTAATATCATTTCTTATTTTACGTGCAAGTAGTGAGATGGATACTAAGTTATGTGAGACACTAATGTGATATTTTTTTGACATGATCAAAAAACTATTTTATTACATTTATTGAGATGAGAGTGGTTATTTGGTAATATTCATTGGTTAATGATGGTGTGTGTCTAATTGATCATAGTTCAGGGAACCAATCCTGTTTTGGGTAGAACCTACATGAGTTATCGCAATGTTTCTTTATTTTAGTGGTGAGGAAATAATCATTTTTAAAGGTAACTATGTTATATTTCTAGAAATTTTATTATCACTGGTTATGAATTTCACTCTCCATGGTTTTGATGCACTTTAAATTGATTAAGAATCACATCGTGCATTAAAAAGGGAAAAATAATTCAACTAGGTCATTAAGCTCACCCCTAGTCACATGCAGGGAATGGGTTTCCATATATATGGGAAGTATTAATGTTTTATTTTAGGTACATGTAACATATGTAGATGAAAATATGGTTTCAGTTTACCCGGATATGGATGCCAATGATTTCATCTGTTTTGATCTTGTGAGTTGTGTTAGATATTGTTATACATTAATTTTAAAATTTTACATTATATGTATTGGCCACAATTCTATCTCTTGTATATATATTCTCTGATTTTGATTATTTATAATATATTCTTCTCTTATTGTTTTTTGTTTCATCATTTAAATTTAATTACTTCATTAGATTGTGGGATATTAGGGCCCTCATAGATATTTTTTATGTCTATACCTTTTTATTTTAGTTATACATATGGGTTATGAAGAATTTGTTATAGTTTCTAGAATGAACCATTTGGAATTATTTTAAAGGAATTGTCTTCAAATGAATCATGTTTCCCATCAAAACTAGTTGGAAATCCTCTTCCATATATATAGGGTCACATGATATCATATAGTTCCCCATGATCTAGTGTTGTTCTGGCAATTATTATTCTATAATTTTCTAGGCTGGATTGACCACTAATAGCTGAGGGGTGAATCAGTGGTTTCGTTTTACGAATTATATTATTTTAATTCAACCTTTTTAACTTGTTAAGCTTCATTATCCACTTAGTGATATATCAAAGTCTCATCTCATATGTGGAAATTGTAATAGAAATCATAACTTTTGGTATTTACAAGTTTTAGTAAAAATACATACTCTATGACATATTAGTTAGACCGCCCAACATGGATTATTCAATTTTATTTGATTAATAATTACAATAAATAATGCAAAAACTAGTTAGAAACCTCAATTGTAAATCAAATAGTTGGTATTTCTTCTACCTCCAAGTAATCCATCTCTTCTTCCTCAGATGGTTAAACCCCCCCAAAAATCATCTCTTATTTGCTATTAGATATATATTCCATCCTTGTTCTTATTTAGTAATTAGTTAGATTCCCCAATAGTAATCTATTTATTCATGGTTTTCTTGTCCCATTGTAGAAATTAGGCTTCCTTCTTTAGAGTGATCTTCCTCCACAATCGTATTAGATATACCCCATTCATGTAAAAAATTAATATATTCAACACTTTATTGGAATAATCAAATTGGATTTGAAATTCCTTCACAAAATATCATGAATGATCATGATATTCCCATAATTTTGATGTTATAGGTATGAAATTCTTCATCTAAATTTTTTATATGGATTATTTCACACATAGATATGATCATCAGTGAGTGATCATAGCTTTCTCATTCAAATTCTCAAGTAATAATTCCTCATTATGATGATGTCCTAGACTTAATAAAATGTCAGTGATATTCATAGACAATTTCTTCAGCATTATTTTACACGATAATAATATTTCATAATCTCAATTCATAGTTACGGAATAATAAACATGTTTTGTTCAGTGTCCTAAATTAGGATACATTTTTTTTATAAACTATAATATATATATATATTTTTAATATTAGTTTGCATGTTTATCATGTTTTTATATTCGATCATCCTTGAATCTATAATTATCAATGTGGTTCTCTAAAAATGAAACATGCATGTGATCCATTCTATTCATGTGAATTGTATCACACATTAATATTATTCTCCAATTATATTTTTATTTAATATAGAAACTCATTATTTTGTAAACTGAAATAGATACTTGACTTTTCTAATGGTTATTATTAATCACCACCTAGTTCCTCATCCTTACAAAAATTATATGGCTTCTTGAAATCTCAATTGTGCTTCGTTTAAGGGCTTCACATGAACTGATAATGTGATCATACACTCTCTAATTTATGTGACAAGGGTATCCCACACAATCATTCATGTTAGTACCATGATCTTAGTAGCACACACCAATGTGTTTTTGGGGTGTTGGATTCACCTATAGGTGTTTATAGGGTAATGAAGAGTGTTTGGGAGAAGGGCTGACACTTCAAAAAAAAATATAATGGCTATGGTGTAGAGGTATATGACGCACCATAGTGCTGGTGTCACTATAATATTTGATCTATCATTAGTTTTATAGGGAATAAGGGAGTTACTTCCATTTTCGCATGGATACACCGTGGTGGGTAGGTCACAGAGTAGACAATATATAAAGCTATGAGATAGAGCTTGTGGTTGTGTTGTAGTGCCTTTGGGAGACACATTCAACTCTGTACTAAATGTGGCATGGTCAATAGGGTACACCACAGTTCATCTCCTACATAAAGAGGATATTCACCATTTATCCATCTATCGATTTCAGTTTTGAATTTAATATAAGGGATGTAGTTTTGTCTCCTCCTACTACACCATAGTCCAGGTGTTCAATGGTGTGGTTTATGGGGATACTTCATGGTATTTAAAAATTTGGTCTCCCAATAAATACCATGACCCCCATCTAAACAAACTTTCTCCTACCTCTTTCTCTCAAACACTAGGCACCATAGGGTAGTTCTTAAAATTATTTGAATCTCATTTCAATACGGATTGATCCTAGATTACCATGGCTCATTCACACCAATATATGTTATTTTATTTCTCCCATTTATCGTGTTTTCTTCATGGATTGATCTTGTTTCATAATGTCTCTAATTTCCATGTTATGGTAGTTTCTGTCCATAATTTTATTGAATTGGTCTTAGTTATTTTGGTAAGTTTGTGGTATGGTGTCCTTGGAGGGATGAAGATTCTCGTAGGTTATGTGATCATAGATCCCTGATGTGTATATATTATCATGAAAATAACATTGATTCTTTTGAGGGAGGGGAATAGTTACATCTCTTTTTTATGTGAAAAAAATTTATCCTTGTTATTCCCTTTTTATGGATTTAAAATATTCCTAATGAAGAATAATAAATATTAAATTATGAATATTTTTAATTTAGTTATGAAAATTTGTTTCTTCCTATCATGTTAATGGTTTCCCACCTCAATTTCAAGATATAATTCTATCTACAATATTTTTTTTAAATATTGTTTCTTTTGGTGGATTACCATGTTGATATTGATTAAGTTGGTAAATAATGTGAAGTTTATAAATAGTTAGTTAGAAAATAAATTTAAATAAGAAGTATGTTTAATAAATATATTTTTTATTATAATTTTATGGTAATCAAATTTATGCGAGTATCTATATTTAATATAACTTATTTTTCCATGTTTTTGTGTAATTTGACAAAGAACATGAATCCGTAATGCATGAAAATGATGGGAAGATTAAAAATTTATTTTAAATGTGTAATTTTCATCTCAATGTTTTATGAAACTAGTTTTATGCCAGAATGAATTTTAATATAATTTGATATCTTATTATAGTTGGTGCCTTCTGTTTCCTGTAGTTTAAACTTGTGATAATAGAATTAGTTAATTAATGATGGAATAAAAATTGGTATTTTTTAAAGATAAGATACCTTTTTCTCATAAAGATTCTATGCCACGTGTTGGGGGTGGTGAGAGCCCATTTTTATAAATTTTTTGATTGCATTTATTTTAGGGACAAGATTTCCATTTTCTCTATAATTGTTTTGTTTTCATTCTTATGTGTTCTATGTATATGATCCTTGTGATGTAATATGATATTGGTATGGATTAGGAGATATGGGTGGGTAAGATTATGGTTGTGGATGCAGTTGATGCCTGTTATGGTGAGATGTATGGGGATATGCATGATGGTGTTTGGGATTTCAAAGGGATGGTGTAACATGTTGATGATGGGATAACCAATTTTTGTGATGTTGAGACCTTGTTTGATTTTTTGTTAAATATGATAAAATATTAGACAGATAGGTTGATTTTTATATGTATTATTTTCCCTGTAGTTTGAGGCATCTTGATATTATTGGTTGAATCTCTTAGAGTTAGATTAAGACACTTTTCTAGAGTTCCTGGAATTATGTAATAGAAAAAAAAATTTGAATTAACCCATGTGGTTGGTGTTGTTGGAATGAGAATGATAATTATATATTTAGATATTGTGGAAATAGTTTGGATTACCACAAAATTCCATTTAATTTCCTTGGAAACATATTGAAATGTAATTATAATGATGTTAATTTATGGATAATATATTAATTAACATTAATTGAAATGATGAAATAAAATAATGAAATTAATGTGTCTCCTTAAATGTTTTTGTTCTTATAGTATATCTAATCCCTAGTAGTGGTAGTTAGGTGTCCTGGTGATAATAGATATAGTAGATCCTAGGACTAGGTAATACCAGTTGTGTGGTTATGGGCTATATAATATCATGTATGTTTCTGGATTTCATACACTACCCCAACCATATCGGTTAGGGAGACTAGCCACTATTAGACTCAGGATGTTAAATTACCCAACATCTATGTTTGTTTGGATGTACTGAAAACTCCCCCTCTCATACGTATCTCTTCTCTTTGTAGTATTATATGATATTATGCATGGTGGTTAATTTACATATATATATGTGTAGAGGGAGGTAATGACTTGTGGTTATTTTACACACGTGTATCTCTGGATATAGTAACAAATGATTTTTTTATGTATGAAATTTATAAGATATGGTGGATTTATGTTCCTTAATCGCCATATAGGATATGATGGATTAAGGTATAATACCATATGTATGATACACATCATAAGGTTTATAGTGTCTTTTGGAAACAACATATTTTAAATATGGATATGTGGCATGGGATGATGAGATTTTGTGATTCTTGATATTCATGTTTTGATATTTATATAAGGAGTCATCATGGTGCCTTAATTTAAGAGAGAGATGCCTCAGGATGTACATTCTTTTTTTTAGTGTGGTAAACCATTGGGGAAGTGTTAGCAGGGTACCATTTATTATTTATTATTATAATATATGATAACTTTCTCCCTGATGACTTTTTTATAGATATCCATGGTGAGGTTGATAACATAGTATACATGTTTAGGGGATCATTTAGTTTCATAATTTTTCACTCAGCATTAGACATCATTATTTACCATTTCAATGAGGATATTTGGGGATGATCCTACTAATTATTCCTTAATTATCGATCCAAATTTATATAAACTATTTTTAGGTTGTCAATAGAAGGTTCAAGATTAGCCAGGATATTACTAGCCTATCGTATTTCATGAGCTATTTGGACTTATGGTCATTGTCGAGAAGACTTTCTTTTGGGTACTTATAGTTTTCCATTCATTTGTTTTAGTACTATATGACATTACATGTATTCAATTGGGATTTAATTTACATTTAATATCATGTTTTGATTAGTGTATGTGTCTTATCTATCTCTTCTAAGTGTTTATCTTAGAGGATAATTCCTCCCATTTTTATGTATGATATACCCATTTTGCTGTCTACCAACACAATTCTTAATAGAGGTGGGATTCATGCATTCACCGTCTCCCATATCTAATATACTACTCTGGAGGATTACTCTTTGGAGTGAGAGGTTCATGAGAAAGTGGAATCCAAGTTTCAATTTGAGGAATATGATAGAGTTTAGAGTTTTTCACAGGTGATAACTACATGGGTTTGTAGGGAACCTATTTTAGATAAGTTTAGTAAGTGATGTAAACAAGGAAGACCAATTGAGATATGGGTATTTAGGTCCCCCATTGATCTTATTCACATACCATTATGATTACTAATACTATTATGCAGTGTAATACTAGTTATAGGGTAGAGTCTCTAGAAAGGATCGTGAATCAATATATATTTAATATTTGTTTAAAATTTATAGAACATGGGATATGTAATACCATAAAAGAAGAAGATAAATAAAATGATTAATTAATTAATCTTAAGTATTATATATTATTTTTTAGAAGTCTAATTGTTTATTCTTCTTGAATGTATGTCTCCAGATTGGCGTACTATGCTAGTTCATGTCGAAGATGATTAGTAGGATGTTTTATTTGATCATATAGAGTATAGGTTAATCATAATGAAAATTAAAGGATCAAATACTAAGAGTTTCTGTGTTAAATTCTATAGAAGTATGTGATATTGGTCTTAGACTCACACATAGAGAACTAGTTGTAGGATGTTGAGACAGATTTTTTGTTCAGTATATAATTAGAAGGAGTACTGGGTATCATTAGTTATGATCATGTAGTTTGGGGTAGTGATTTAGTGGATGATATTATTCATTGAGTATCATGAGAAGTTAATGGTCTCATGGGAGAAGATCATGGACTATTTTCAAGAAGAGTTTCATTCCTCAATCACGGAGGGGATTAGTCACTTAGAGATTCTTACAATTCGTCAATGGAGTTACCACATGTAGGACTTTGAGATACATTTAAGGTCCCTTATCATATTTGTTTTAGAACATTTTCTTGATGATGATTCAATAGAGAGGAATTTATATGAGGATTTGTGTCCAGAGATTCATCCCCATGTATCCCTATTCATTTTTTCAACATATATTGAGGTGCTAGTATGATCAGAGGTTGTCAAGAAGACACTAGAAAAAATATGATCTCTATGATAGGGGAGTCTCCATGATTCATCACAAAGAAAAGTTACATCCTAGGGTTACTAATTGTATGGATAGAAATGTTTTTGATCAGTCTCGGGTAGTTCCCATCCTTCTTTGTCTCCTTTCATTAGGGTGGATTCTCCCATTAATTTTTCAATGGATCAACTAGTTATTTTTATTTTATAGTCTTTGGTTATCAATAGAAGGATTGATCAAACTTTCAGAGTAGTCAATATGTTTTATTTTTTCTGCTTTGAGTTACTCCATTGTCAAAATTTTAGTTGAAGTAGTACTATCAGGATTTACTTTATCAGTATCATTATAGAGGGGATGGGGCCGGAATAAGAAATCCTCGAGATGCTTCTTATACATATATAGATTATTTTTCCATTGATGTGGTCATCATTCAGGTTAGAGAGACCATGGAGTATGTCATGGTCAGCTTCATTCTATAGTGTTTCCTGTTTGGAGTGAACCAAATGTCATTCAACATATCATTCTCTCTTTTTCTACATGTGTTAATGCATTGTTTGATTCAAGAGATACAATAATTATCGTATCACTTTCTCTAGACCATGCACTTGGACTTGTTGTTTTGAGTATTCCAGTGACCTTATAATTTACTAAGATAGTTATATGTTGACCTTTCTTCATAAATAATTTTGAAACTATGATATATATATCTAGGGGAGTAACTCTCTTTAGGAGTCTTTATATGTCTATAGATACATCCCTAGGACATCATTTTTGGTATAGTCTGTTTGTATTTGAGGTTTTCCACATTGGATTTCTTTATGAGGGAGTTTTTATTCTATTATTATAATGGTGGTCTATCAGTGTTCATTAGTGAGAAAGACCACCATAAGTTCAAGGGAATATCTTGTCCTTGTAATCATTTATGGATTGTCTATTACTATGATGGACATTAGTTTATCCATCGATCATTACTATAGTTGTAGAAGAGCACCCTGATGTTTTTCTTGAGGAGTATGTAGTGTTACCCCCTCTATGAGACATTGATTTTGGGATCATGCTACAACTCGGTATTTCTTTTATCTTAGTGTTTCTTTATCGGATTGTTCCTTCTATGTTTAAAGAGATACGAGTAAAACACGATGATCTTATGCAGCTATTTTTTATCGAGTATGTCACCTTTGGATTCCTGAGTTTTGTTCATGATGAAGGATGATGCAATATTGTGTCTTCATATCAATTATCATCACTTGAACCAGGTGGTAGTGAAGAAATTATATCCCCATAGATGAATTAATTATTTATTCAATTAGTTAAAAAGAGATAATTTATTCTCAAAGACTATTCTATAGAAGGATATCATTAAAAGCAGGTGAAGGAGGGGGATATTCCAAAAATTAATTTTTTATGTCACCATGGGAATTATGAGTTCATTGTGATATATTTTGTTGTAACAAACACTCCATCCATTTTCATGGGTATAATGATTTTAATGTTCATGGATTTTCTAGATATGTGTGTGGTTGTAATTATTGATGATATCCTTGTGTACACTGCATCTACGGATGAGAGTGCATAACATCCATGAGCCATATTGGGAGTTCATCATCAACCATATCTAATTGTGATGTGTCAAATTCCTGTTTTAAGGATCATGACGATCATGTATTAGGGCATGTCATGTCCCAATAGGGAGTAGCTATGGAGAATTGGATGAATGAGGAATTTATTTCATGAGATGACCCAAAGATTGATATTGAGATGTAGATTTCCCTTAGTATTGAAGGCTATTATAGGAGGTTAACATCCGATTTATCTCATTTTTTGAGTCCTCTAACATCCTTGAGAAAAAAAGTATCATGTTTTATTGGGGAATGGGAAGTTTAAAATAAAATTTGAGTGCTTGAATTATATATTATTTAACATTGTAATCCTTTGATTTCCAGCATTGGGAGTTTAGTATGAGGTTTTCTATGAGGATTTACATCTGGGTTTTTCCTATGTGATAATGCATCAAATATTAGTCATTTATTATGGGTCTTAATAGTTATGTCCCCATGAACATAATTATGACTCATATGATCTTGAGTTATGGTTGATGTGTTTTCCATAATGTTATGGTGAAAATACCTCATCATCATTCATTTTTTAGATTTTAGTAGTAAAAAGGATACGAGGTATGTATTATACTAGAATTAAATGCACATGAAATAGCTATAATGGATGAAATTATTTCTAGAGTGAAACTTTGAGATTTCATATGCACTAAAGAATTGTAATGTTTTGGATGATGCACTATGCATAAAGTCATGTATTGATCCTTTTTGTGAATATGAGGATACCTGGAGAGTTATTGAAGAGGTCCTAGTGATTTATATCGACATGGGATAGGTTTTAAGTCATGGTTTTCTTTTCTATATGATGTTTCAGTCACCATTAGTGAAGCTGGTGGAGGATTCCTTGCAATGGGTTCTGAGTTGGAGGTCTAGATAGACCAGTAATTGTTTAGTAATGCCATGATGGTAGGTATAAGGATGAACATCATTGGGTACTTTTCAAGGGGAGGCTTTTTATTCCTTTAGAGATACAAGAGATGGATCTCTGTCAGTACCATAGATCACCCATTACAGTGTATCATAGTATAAAAAAAAGATAAATTGATCAAAGAGAGTTCATTTTTGATGTCTTTTAATAAAGTAAGATTTTATAGAGTTTGATTCTCAATGTTTGGTCTTCAAGAAGGTGAAGGACATGAATCATGTTTGAGGTGGTTTTATCAAACAATTGGATGTTCCCCAGTGGATGTGGTAAGGAACCGTGACTGAATTCATTGCAATATACCTAGACATCAAAAAGGCATTGATACTATATGGTTGATAATGAAAAATTTGATGAAATTATATTTCTTTATAGTGATCCAGGAGTCTCACTCAGTCTTGTTTTATTTGATGAAATATATAGTGGAGATGGTGGGACTCCATTGAGTGAAAAGTATGATCATTTCAAATCATGATCTTTATTTTCCCTCTAGTGTGTGGGGAAGTCTTCATGATTCTTTTTTATATTTGTTCATTTTTAACACTACTTTTCATCCACAAAATGATAGTGATAAATAACAGGCCATCCTAACTCTTTATGACATATTGTATTCTAGTGTTCGGTATTTTTAGGTTCTTGGAAGAGGAACCTACACATGGTCTAGTTTTCATACAGTATTTTTTTCACTCAGTAATTGATATGGTTCCATTTAAATATTTTTATGAAAAACCTATCAATTATCCATTTTTATAAACAAGGTCTATATTGTATACAATTCTCCGGTTGAATCTAGTATATATCATCGTAGAGATAGTTTAGGTAATTTTCACTCCTCTATTAGAAATTTATTCAACGGTATGGTCAATGGGGTTGTGTCAAGGTCTTTCAAAATTCTATTTCCATTTAAATTCATTAACCCATTATGAACCCACATTATCCCACATATTTCTCTCAAACCCAAGGTACCCAATGTTATTTTCTTAATGGTTTTTAATCCCCTTTTTATGGGTATTGATATAGACATCCCATGATCAATCTGTAGTAACCCTATGTATGTTCTCCATCCCTTTTCTCACACTTTCTTCTTGTATTTATCTCATTTCCTATCACTTACCCTTTCAAAGTGATAGTGGATTATCTCTATATTTCTAATGGTATTTTCCTAGTTTATTATTGGTTTGGTTGTGGTATAATGTCCTTTAAGGTATTAAATTTATTGTGGGAGACGAGATCGAAGATTTGTTACATTGATTTGCTCTCATGATAAGAATGTTGACACTTTTCAATAGGGGATTCCAAGATTACATTTTTTATTAACATACAATATTTAATTTTTTAGGTGATATCTGATTTTGTGGTAGTGAATTTAACCTAATTATTGTCAAACCTGATTAAATAATGGAATTGGATTGTGTTAGTGATCACACAATGTTGATTTTATCCATTATAATGGTTTCCTCTATATTTACAAGATAGTTTTCAATCTAATTAAGTATTATTAAAACCTGTTATTATTCATTGATTTTCATGTTTATAATTATGAAATTGGAAAATAATGTAAAGTTGGTAATTAATTGGTTCACTTTATAACATGAAAATAAATGTTTAATATATCTTGTGTTTATTATAATATGATGGTAATAATATTGATGCAAGTATTTAGGTTTGATTGAATATATTTTTCCATTTATTTTTGAAATTGTATAATGAACATGAATCTAGAATTAATGTTAAATATGAAATTATCTTCTAACTATTTCATGATTCTCTTTTTTTACTATAGATAATTTCTAAACAATTCGATTGACTTCTATAGATGATGCCATTGGTTTCCCATATTTGGAAACAATTATAATTAAATTGGTTAATTCAATATTGAATTAAAAATGGTTTTTGGTGAATATAATTGTTTTTTGGTAAATAGATCCCCTTTTCTTGTAGTGATCAGATTTTAGGTGTTAGGGGGTTTTGAGATCTCATTTTCATATAATTTCTCAATGCATTGGTTTTAGGGGCTAGATTTTCTTGTTGACTGTTCTTGCCTGTTTTCTAAATTCGATATTATATGGATATGATTCTTATGATGTAATGTAATCATAGGATGGATTCTTGTCTATGGGATGGGAGGCCCGAGGTTGTGGGAACAATTAAGGCCTATGATAGCGAGATATAAGGGGATATGAATGATGGTATCGGGGATGGAACCTAGATGATATAATGGGTTCAAGCTAGGCTTATCCATATTTTTATATTGAGAGCTGGTATAATGACCCAAAATATTATCATTGGATATTCCCTTCTAATAATTCGTCATATAGTATAAACCACATAAATTCAAATTGGGAACACAATTAAAACATTATAAATGAAGAAATAATGAAATATGAGGTACTTCATGATGTTAAGAGACCAATATTGAGGAAATAGTAACTTGACCCTTGGAATAGGTGCATGACCATTATGAATAGTAATTCGGCCAATAAAATAGTAACATATACTATGAAATTATAAATAAAATTTAGGTACCTTATAAATAAAAATATGATAAAATTATATCATATTATACATAAATGAAGGCTTTAGAAATGATAAAATAAGTGTTGCTATTTTTTATAAGGCATAAAAATTTAATTAAAATTTTATAATTAATATAATAATTTAAAATATTTTATTCATAAAATGATTACATAAATTAATATTTTTTGTCTTATGATTATAAGATAAATTTGTGAGACCTTAACATATTTTTTCAAAGTGTTATAAAATCAATTATAATTTTAGAATCAGTCTTTTCAAAGTAAATGATGATTTCAAATAAAAAAAAATTATAATATTTAGAGAAAATAATTTCTTAAATTTGAGTTAATTTTTAATTCTAACTTTTGAAAAATGTTTATGGTGATTTTTTTTGATTTTTCTAAAATACTTGAATTTTTGGTGAATAGTAAAATACGATAATTTACGATAAAAACTAAATACATAAATTTTTGAGTCATTGATAATGTAAGGCTGTTGTAAGCCAAAAATATCAAAAAAATACTTCATTATTTTAATATATTTTGTGATAAGTTTCAAACTATTCATATTATTTAGTCAAAATAATAATCATATGTGTAGAATAATGAGAAAACATCCATCTCCCCCTATAGGTACCACCCGCCGCCACCTCTTCTCCTCACAAACTCCAAGCCTTGAATCATGTCCACTTTCTACACAATAGACTTCCCAAGAACATTTTCCAAGTCTAGTATCCCTTGGTCTCATCAAAATACCAAAACCTTTTTCCAATGGCGGTTCTCAAGGAGGGAAAATTCAATTTGTAAAATCCTTTTTCTCTCTCTTTTTTTCCTTTTTTAATTTCATTTATTTTATTATCCTCTCCAAACCTATAACTATCCCAGAGGCATGATAACTCTAGTATCATTTAATTAATTTAACATTATTCTTTTAATGGAATAATTATTCTTATATACTCTTCCCATTTCCTTTTATTCTTAAAATGAAAATATGATCTGTGGTGTGTTGATTTACCACCACTATGAACAATGTGATTTAATTTTTCACTACCACCTTAAATTATGGTAATAAATCAAACATTATGGTTAAATAATATTCTAATATACATATTATAAGTTATATAATTATTTTTACACAATATATAAACATGATATTATACAAAATTATATGAGTTTCTAATTTTCAGAAATCCGCCAAATAAATTAAATCATTTTCATTAACTATTTATCTAATGAATCATCATCATTCCATATAATAAAATGATATATAAGATAATTTAATCTTCATAATTTTAATTAATAACAAATAATTTCAATTTTATATATCTATTCTAATTTTACATGAACTTCCATACTCATAAGAAAGAGAACCGATCATGATAACTAAGAAAACAAACACTCTCGAATGATTAAATTAACATCTGTATCTCTTATAAATAATAATAAATAAACATAATAAAACTATAATAAATAAAAGTCTTGAATAAATAGTTATTTAATTTATTATTTTTGTAATTTAGTTTGATTATATTGGATATTAAAGAGAATAATGCATTTAGAAATAAGGTTAGGGGATTCTTAAACCCAGTTTTCTTTATTCGATTATTCTCCATTCATTAAAAATATCAGTTTGGATGTTTTTTAATATCCCTCAGATATATTTTTTTCTTACCATTTTATCTAGAATATACATGTTTCTAATATAATATTATGAAAAATGAAAATATTTTTCCAAATAAACACTTCTTAAAGAAACACATCATTTACTTATATTGAGATTGTTTCCTCTTCACTTATGATTGATGATTCTTATAAAAATAATATTTTCCATTTTTATTTTTGGATCCCCAATGTTTATTCATGAAATTATTCTTTGTGAAATTCTCATGAAACTCATTACATATCCTTGGTATATTTCATTAAAATTATTGGTAGACGTTCTTTGTGGAAAGAATGTGTAGATAAATGTTATGATGTTAGGGGTGTGACTAAATTATATAATGCTCCAATGCATTGGTTAACTTGATGTATCTCTTGAGATAAAGTGAAATATTCCTAAAAATGATTTTAGATTAGTTCCAAATAATGATGTTATGATTATGAACACATTTTATGTGTGAAAATGATGCTATCTTTGTTAAAAACTATGTATGGTATTTGACCACTTATATATGATGTATAATTTTTATACATTTCCATATTCAATGAATTTACCTAATGGTTCCACATAAAATTGTTATTTTTATGTTATGATGATGATTATTCTCACCCATGATCCATGCATCTTATTCATCTGATAATTTGATTGTTAGATTACTCTTTTTTTTTGATATATATCCTCGAGAAAATACTTGTACTATGGAGAAGACATGGGCCAATAAGAATCTAGATAAGAATGAATTAATAAATTTTTATGTTTTATTATGTAAAAATTATATATGGTCCTAATTTTCCCAAGACACTAAACCTTTGGATCCTGGATTTGTAACCCTATCACGATGTTTACTTATAAAATAATGTAATAGTCATGTTATAAAAAGAAGGGTCTCTAATGTTGGTATAAGACCACAATTTATTTATTTTGGAAATTAAGATTAGAAAACCTTACTGAAAAACCTCAGTATAATACTATGTATAAGTAATAACCTAAAAAGATTTGTTTAATAAAAATTAAAAATATAAGGATCTCACATGATATGTCTTTAGAGTTATTTCTACAAAGGAATAAATTAAATATTCATTACTTTCTGACTTATGTTTTTCTCTGACCCATTCTATTTTAGAAAATGGTCGGAAGGAGGAGAAAGTAGGCCAATAACCCATTTGATGGACAATTCAGTGATTGTTTAAATTACCTACCCAATGCCTTTGGAGGTGGAGTTAAAAATTTCAAGGTTGTGATTATCTAGAAACATTAAGATATGAACAATAACAAGATTAATTTAGAATGTTATACTTCACCTAAAAGAGAGTAGCTGGAAGTCGAGTGTTGTATACGGAAATGACCACCGATGTTTAGTGGATTATCTGATCGGATCTTCACAAAATATTATGTCAAATCAACAGAGAAGATCATTTATACTCTACTCTTTTCTGATATAGAGAAGGATACTCCAACTATTTATCATCTAGAGGCAGAGGATGATAAATGTTGGTAAATGATTAATATCACCAAACTAAAGGAAATAATTGAAGAAATAGAGTGGGAAGAGTTTAATATTATGGTTCTTAATAATTATTTCCCAAAAAATCGTTATACAAATATGGATATAGAATTAATAGAGCTGAATCAAAAAACTGATGGTGGATCTATCATGGCGTACGAAAAAGTTTCACAAGGATTTGAAGGTATTCTTTAGGTTTTGTTATAACCAAATATTGAAAATTCATAGAATATTTAGTGGTTTAAAAACACACCTTGAAAAGGATATAAAATTTTGAGGCTTTTAGAGTTATGAATAAGTTGTTCGATGTGATCTAAAAGTGGATATGGAGTTTAAAAAATTGTCTCATAGTTATGGTGATAATAAATTAAAGATGGAGTTTTAATTGGGGGGGTCTAATGAAAAAGTTGGAAATAAAAATAATCCTCTAAAATGTCAAAAATGTTGGATGAAATATCATGGGAACTTCTTAAAAGGGTAAATAAATGATATACGTGTGGGAGAGAATGACACAAATCTCATGAATGTGGATGAAACATGAGAATGTTGGATAATGTGGGGGAAAAAAAGAGGGAACCACCCCTGGTCCAATGTTTCAACTATAGGGAGTAAGGGAACTATGCAATCCAATGCACTAAACCTTGAATCCTTGAGGGAAATCAATTTCAACTGCATAAAATCTAAAAGAAAAAGGGAAATCTTATTCCATCACTATTGCTAAGGTAGAGTTCAAAAATGATGTGGTGATAGGAACATTGGTTAATCATTTAATAAAAGTGAATGTATAATTTGATTTTTGTTCTATGCATTCAATAATATCTTTAATGTGTAGAAAATCTATTCAAACACCCACCACCCCAAACAGAGGTTGTGTAATCTATGAGATTAGAAAAGGGGAAAATTATTTCATATAATCTATATAACCCCTACCCGGTTAATGTTTTTGGATTGAACCTCCATGTCAATATTGTCCAACATCCATTGGTGGAGTTTGATTATATATTTGGAATGGATTGGATATATTTATTCAAATCCAACATTAATTTTTAGAAAAGGGGGATCACTCTCTATATCATGAGGTATCCTCTAATTATGTACAATTCTAAGGATGAGGATGAATCTCCTTCAGAATCTTGGTCTCATGTGTGGATATTATTTTCTTACAAGAAAGAATATATATTTGAATTGACTAAGGCAAAGGATAGGATCATACTTGGAGACATTACCATTGTGAGGGAATACACTTATGTGTTCCCTAAAAAATTCCTAGTATTCCTCCGAACCAAGAGGTTGTGTACTCAATTAAACTTTTTCCTAGATCTCTACCTATATCAAAGACACCTTATAGAATGGACACCATTGAGTTGGCAGAACAAAAGTTGTTATAGGAGAATCTATAAAAGGATTTTACATGCCTGAGTGCTTCACCATGGGGTGCTCAAGTCCTCTTGATAAAAAATAAAGACTTAAAAATTCATCCCTTCATTGATAATCGCGATCTCAATAAAATCATGAAAAATAACAGGTATCCTCTTCCACAGATAGATAATTTTTTGATCAATTGTATGGGGAAAAGTGTTTATATAAGGATGAAATTTTGTTAGGATATCATCAATTAATGGTATTTAATGTTGATATTATGAAAACTACCTTCAAAATGAGGTACATACACGATGAGTTCATAGTGATTCCCTTTGGACTCACTAATGTTCCCACAATTTTCATGGATTTAATTAATATAGTCTTTATAGATTAACTTGAAAACAAATTCATAGTCGCTATTGATGATATTCATATGTAATTTAATGGAAAGGTGGAATAAAATGATCATTTTAATACTATGATAAATACTTTTCAAAGGTAAAAACTATACGCGATGTATTGTAAATGTGAGTTCTGGATGAAGTATCATTATTGGGGAATATAATCATCATAAAAGAGAAATATGTGGACCCTTCCAAGACAAAGGATATCAAAGTGTTACCCATGAAATGATCTATATTCTATATCCATATTTTCCATGGTCTACTAGGTTATTAACATTGATTTGTGAATAACTTATCATGATTGTCAAACCCACTAATGAATCTTACTCGGAAGGGATAATAGTTTGTATAGACCAATGAATGTGAATATTACTATAATGAGTTAATTAAAGGCTTATAACCATGAAATTACTCACACTACTGACAAGTGGGGAACTATTTGTGGTGTATAATAATGCTTCATAGAAGGTAATAGGATGTGTTCTGATGTAAAATGATAAACTGATAGCCTGTACCTCATAGACATTGAAAATTTACAAGAAAAACTTTCTCACGCATGATCTGGAGTCGGTAGTTGTGATATTTACATTGAAAATCTGGTGGAATAATTTTTTTAGGGGAAGTGTGAAATATATACTAATAATAAAATATTCATGTATATATTCACTCAAAAGTATATTAATATATTCCAGAAAATATGGTTAGTGCTCATTAAGGATTATGACTACTCAATACATTGCAAATATGGTGGCAGATTCTCTAAGTAAAATAGATCTTGAATCCTTATCAATAATGAGAATTGATTACGATACAATCTTCTTAAAACAATAAAGGAAGGACATAGGAATCATTGAGTAATGATCATCATCAATTGTTCTCTAATTATTTCTCAGCTATCCCTTATATAGAAAATAACGGATTCAAAAATTAATGCTTTTTTAATTCAAAAAAAATTGTAGAAGATATAAAAAATGGGAAATCTTAATAAATACTAATAAAAGGGGAAGGATTCATGAGATTTGGTTCATGAATATGTGTACCATCTAATCTAGAGATGAAGAAAGAGCATATGAATAACTCACAAAACTCAACCATCTATATTCACATATGAAGAAAAGATATGCATCATGATCTATGAACGAAATGTTATTGATGAAAAATAAATAAGAATATCACTGAATATACATCAATTTTCTGGGTGTGTCAAAAATTGATGGTAGAAAGTCAAAATTATAAGGGGATGAAGAAACAATTACCCATAACAACATGGAAATTGGAAAAGATCACAATGGGAATTGTCACTAGACTTCTGAAGACATCCAAAAGAAAAAAATGATATATTTGTTGTTATGGATCATCTTACAGATACACCTCACTTTATCTTAATTTTATATGACTTCTCACTGGATCAAATATCATGGATATACATCAGATAATTGGAAAGGTTATATGGGGTACCACTATCAATTGTATCCGATCAGGATTTGATATTTACCCCCATCTTCTGAAAAATTACACAATATACTCAAAAAAATGTATAGAATTTCAATATGGATTAACATCCTCAAACTAATGACCAATATGAGTAAACTATCTAGACCATATAAAGTATGTTGAGAGCATATTCTAAGGACTTTAGTAGAGTATGGGACCTATATCTTCCTCCAGTTGTATTATCAAACAAAAAAATATCCACTTGAGCATATAAATGGATCCATATAAATGTTCATTTGGGAGAATATGTATAAAACCATCATTCTTGGATAAATTTTGTGAATTTAAGCAGCTAGGACCTAAAATTATCTACGAAATGGTGGAAAAATTGAAAACCATTTAGTAACATATTTGGGTTACCCAATGTTGATAGAGGATCTATGTATAAAATCATCAAAAGAACATTGATTTCATTGTTGGAGAAATGGTATTCCTTCTCATATCACTATGGAATAGGATCAAGATATTTTTGAAGAAAAGAGTGTTGAATCCCAGGTACATCAGTTTCTTTGATATTCTTGATTAAATTTGAGTTGTGGCCTATCGATTGGCACTTCCACCTACCGTGTCTCAAGTACAAGATGTATTCCATGTATTTATATTGAGGAAGTACATACCACATCCCTCACATGTACTAAATATAGAGTTCAAATAGTTCGAAAATGATCTATCTTACGAGAAGCAGTCATTGAAGGTCTTGGACTATAGAGATAATGTTGCACGCAACAAGACTTCTCACATGGTCAATGCACTACGTCTTAACAATAAGTAAAAAGATGAAATATGGGATCTGGAGGAAGCAATGAAAGGGATGTACCCCCACTTGTTTTCACTATAAAATTTAAAACTAAATTTTGAGGGTGAAATTTAATAAGGGGAGAAGAATGTAACGACACAAAATTTTATCAAGGGAAATAACTTTCTTATAATTATGTAATATAGTATAAACCACATAAAATCACATAGAGATAAAAATTAAAACATTATAAATAAATAATTAATGTAATTAGAGTTATTTATATAAGTTAATAAACCAATACCGATGAAATAGAAACCTAACCCTTGGAATAATAGCATGGACACTAGGAATAATAATTCAGACAATAGAATAGTAACCTCAACTATAAATGTCTAAATAAAATTTATGTTCCTTATAATGTAAAATATGATATAATTATATTATAGTATATATAATTAAATGTTTTCATAAAGATAAAATAAGTGTTGGTATTGTTTAAAGCCATAAGTTTTTAATTAAAATTTTATAGTTAATATAATAATTTTAAAAAAAAATTATTTTCATAAATTATTTTCATAAATTAATATTTTTTTCTTAAGATTATTATATAATTTTATGACATTGTAATTAATTTTTTCAAAGTGTTATAAAATTATTTATAATTTTAAAATTGGTATTTTTCAAGTAAATGATGATTTTTTGTTTAAAATTAAAATTATCATATTAAGAAAATTATTTTCAAAAAATTAACATCATTTTTAATTATACACATCTAAAAATATTTAGGGTTAATCTTTGGTATTTTTCTAAAATACTTGATTTTTGGTGAATAGTAAAATATGATAATTTACAATAAAAACTATTTACATGAATTATAGAGTCATTGTTGATGTAAGGCTGATGTAAGCCCAAAATATATAATTATTCATTATTATTTGAATATAATTAGTAAAAAAGATAAAACTATTCATAGTCTTGAGCCAAAATAATAAACAAAGGTATAAAACAATGAAAATACACCCCTCTCTTCCCTACAAATACCATCCCTAACCACCTCTTCTCCTCACAACTTCCAACCTTGAATCATGTCCATGTTCTGTCAAATATTCTTATCAATTACCTTACCCACTTCTAGGAAACCTTGGTCTCCTCTAAATACCCAACCATTTTTCTTAAGGAGGATTTCAATGACGAGAAATTCAAGAGGTAAAATCCTTTTTTTCTTTTATTTTATATTCAATTTCACTAAATTTTTCATCCTCTCAAAAAACATTAACCTATCCAAGAGTCGTGATAACACCATTATATTAAATATAATTATATTTTTTTATGTTAATGGAATAATTCAACTTTTAATCCATTCCCTTTTCCTTTAATTATAAAATGAAAATGTTTTTTTGGCGTGTCGATTTACCGTCACTACTGGAAAACAGACTTTTCCCAATACTTGTATACCAACGGTTCAAAGAACCATTGGTATATGTTATCTTTACCAACAATTTCATAAACCGTTGGTAAAGATCTTGAACAAGTGACTTTTCCCAATGGTTTTATCAAAACATTGGGAAAGATGGGGAAAAATCACTTTTCCCAACTGTTTAATGAAACCGTTGGGAAAGATGGGAAAAAATTTAGTTTTCCCAACAGTTTCATAGAACCGTTGGGAAATATTGAGTTTTCCCAACGGTTTTTAAAAACTGTTGGGAAAAAAGCCCCATATTATCCAAATCTATCCAGCCGGCTCCCCACAATTCCAGAACCCTTCCGCTGGTCTCCAGAAGCAATTCCTTCTCATAAGCACTTCAGAATCCCAACATATTCCATTGGATCAGCAGCTACTAGGTTAGAATCCTTCCATATTTTATCAATTATATAGTTCCACCTCTTATCAAGCATATCTTTCCATTCTCAATGATTTTGTTATTCCCAATTTTTAGGGTTTTTGTAAAATTTTATGATTGTTCCATGAATCGTGTACTCAAATCCTTATATCGGTGTTTTTCCAATTAATGTTTTCATTACACATTTACATTTATAAGGGTATGGTGTCTCTTTATTGTGTTCTAATTTTTAAGATTCATAGTTTTTTTTTAATCTCAATGCTTCAAATATTATAGCTTCATGTATATGAACTAATAATAAATTGTTTGTAATATTTATTGTTATTATTTCATGAAAATAACTCCTTTCATTAAGATCATGCCAAACATGAAGATCTTGTTCATATTATTTTTTGTACACTATGTGTATTACATAACTAGTATGTATCATGTTTCTATCAAAATCTCTCTATATATATAAAATGACACACTGTTCACTTATCCTTTGCACAATAGAACATATGGATTATCTTCTTGAACTTTGCAAAATAGTATGTGGTCTCTAATTAGTACTTCTTCCTTCTTCATGAAACTAATTCATAGAATGTCAAATTTGAAATATTATTGAATATTAGTTTTTATAATATAATCACTAGTCATTCTACCTTCGACATCATACATGTGTTATTCAATCACCTTTTTAAAACACAATGACCATTTTCACTGATTTGGGGTTCCTCAAAATACTTGGGAAAATCAGAAAAATGCATGTATTGAATCATGTTTCTCATATGGTTTCATGGATACAAGTTCATCTCGAAAATCATGACTGTGTGGTTCAAATATCATGAGGACCATGAGATTATTATTCTTCACACAAATCAAGTTGTTTTCTGCAACTATGTGTTTTTGTTTTCACTTTTGATTTGGCCGAAAGGGGAGCTTTGTGGTCATTAATCATGGTTGTGGGTGGTCATTTAGGATGTAAGATAGTATGACTTCATTTTACTTGATATATCCAATATTATTATTGATTTATGTTCAATTTGATTATCTTTAACAAGTGATGTTATTTAATAAGTTGTTATTAATGGTTGTAATAATGACGATATGGTATAAGGGTTTATATGGTGTGTATAAGGGTTCACATGGTGTGTATAATGGTTGAAATGGTATCAGTGAACTCAAGTCATTAATTTAAGCCTTCATTATCACTAGCATGTAAGAAATTGAATGATGTAAACCCATCCTCACATGATTTCTTACCTTAGATAGTGTCCAACATATGGAATACGAGCTTTTTAATTCATCAGTTAACCAGGATCATATATTCCATTTCCCCCAAGATGTATGTACTAATATAACTTTAGGGTCAACTAAATATGGTTCTCATTGTACGTTGTATATTATGTGTCCTTCTTGGCCAATACTCACTTTTATGAGGGTGGGGTGCTTTTCACTACCCATTCTGGCATGTGTAGACAGCCATAAAAATGTTAGATAAGTCACAAGTTTAATTCAGTAATGTTGTTATCATTGACATACTTTATTAAGAATTTAAAATTTAAAAATAAATGTTTTTTTTCTATACTTAATGAAATTAAATCTTTTTATAAGCCATGAACAACCTATTAGTGTAGAAGCCTAAAATTTATTCACCCATGGGGTGCGCTTGACTTGGGGAAGTAATTTGGTAATGAAAGGTATGGCCATAGATGTGTCAATAATGAGTTATTAAACATGAGTGAATGATTTGGGATGCCTATAACACATGATGGGACTTGAGGCATGTGCCTCTTGTAGACCTAATGAAAATTATTATAAATAAATTTTAATTTAATTTATGAGTACTTTTTCTTTACATTATTTTAATAGTTCACTACATCGACTAGAAACTTCTTCCTTTATCATTTACATAAATGTATTTTCAATTAATGTTCAATCCTATTGAATTGTTTATGACAAAATGAATTATATAAATTCTTTTTATAGAATGGAAAGAAGTTGGATGTAAGAAACTGATCGGATCTCAAACAATTTTAAAAACAATTTGGAGAGATTTATAGATTCTGTATATCACAATTCTTCAGATAGTGGTCGCATACACTAACCATGTTCCAATTGTGTTGGTAGACCTTGGTTGAGCCGTGAAGAAGTCAGCTACCACAAAACCAAAAATGGTTTTCAAGAAAACTACTTTGTGTGGTATCACAATGGGGAGAAAATGAAATCTCAAATTGGTGACGATCGAAATGAAAGGACTAGAATGGAGAATTTGTTAGATGATCGGTTTCTGTTTATTCGTCATCATGAAAAAGAAAGGATTTTGACTCAAGAAGACTTGAATATGAGCACAGCTGACGCATCTATTGAAAATGATGATATTGATATGGTGAAAAAATTGAATGATGCTGCCATGACTCCAGTATATCGACAATGCGATAAAATGAAAAATCTGGAATTTTTAATCCGATTGTTTCATGGGAAAACTATGTATGGGATTTCTAATATAGCAATTGATTACATTCTTACCCTCTTGAAGGATTTACTTCCAGATGATGCAGATATTCCCTCAAACCACTATATGGCATGGAAGTTAGTTGAGGAACTTAGAATTTCAAGAAACAAAATTCATTCTTGTCCGAAAGATTTCAGTTTATTCTGGGAGGAAACCGCTGAATGAAATGATTTTATAAAATGTGGCACATCCCACTGGAAGTCAAAATCTGATGAAACACCATCCTGCGTTCCACAGGAAGTAATGTGGCACTTTCCATTGATCCCCAGACTCCAGAATATTTTTATGTCTGAGGAAATATAAAAAAATGATATGGCATGATATCTAGAGAAAGAAGACTAATGATGAGTTGGTTCATCCTGCAGAGGAATTTGCATGGCAGAGATTTGATGCTCGACATCCTGATTTTGCAGCTGACATGCGTAATGTGAGGCTGGGTCTTTCATGTGACAGTTTTAATTCGTTTGAGAAGATGCTTACTTTGCACAACACATGGCCAATTTTTATACACATTAATAATCTTCCCCCATGGATGTGTATGAAAAAACCTTTCACTTTCATGAGTATACTCATATCTAGTCCTTCTGATCCTGGCATTGATATTGATGTATACATACAACCTTTAATAAAATAGTTGAAACTTATTTGGGATGTGGGTGTGCGCACATACTGTAACATCCCAAGTAAGTAATGAATAATAGATATTTTTATCTATGTCTATTAATGATTAAGATAGCGTTTTAGAGGCTTAAAATGAAAATAAATCCAATCTTAAGCATGGAATACACTAATATTCTTAAAAGATTGTTTTACTGCCTTTTGATGGCAAACCATTTTTAAATCAAACTTTTGACAATTTTATAATCTATGTTTGTCAAAATAAACTTATTCTTTATGATTGGGACATCAAAATTTACTTTGTGCGAATTTTTGGTATTTTTCAGACAATGTTCATTTTTTTTAATGAATAGTGAAAAATGTTGTATTTTAATTCAAAACCACTTCTTAATCTAATTTATTTATATGATTAGATTATCTTTTGAATTGGTCTTAATGTGTAATATGAATATATTTTTACCATTTTATCCAATGATGGTCATTGGAATCAATTTCACTTTGAAATTAGACTTAAACGGGTGTCAATCTTTTGATACTTATTGTTTTATAAAAACACGCTATTTGCTCTGACAGCAGGAGTTAATTATTAAATTAATTAATGTGACTTATATGTTTTGAATTTTGTAAAATAGACTTCATTTTTGAATTCGTAATATCAAATATATCTTAGGGTGGATTTTTGGTAATTTTCTGAAAAACTTCAATTTTTGATGAATAGTGAAACCACTAAGTGGTACTTATAAAAACTGATTTTTTTCTTTTAAATGAAATTTTTCCATCATTGTGTTTTGAATTTCAAAAATCCGACATACATGGTTGTCATTAAGAAGTAAAATGTGGTTCAATGGGATTAAAATAATTTTTTGGTGAATAGTAACTTATTAAGTTCTTAATCGCGATTAAAGGTAATTAGTGTAGTTTAAGGTAAAAATAATGCTTTTATAAAATGAGGTGAGCTTGACACATGTCCTACCCTCATTGGTTGTGTCATGGCCGACCAAGAAAAGCCATGGGTCAACTTGGGGACCCCATGGAGCCACTTTGGTTGGGAAATGACATAAATAACTTTTTATTAAATGTTAAAGTAAAAATGACACACACATAAGGTGTTTTACTAAAACAATTTTTATATGGGGTTATAAAATTCAGATTTTTGACTATAAATATTAATTAGAAATCTAAAAATATTTCCTACATCATAGTAATTTTTTTATAATTTTTAGACTTCAAATAAATTAAATTATTTATGACATCATGATGATGCAACGATGACCTCATTATTTAACGATTTAAATAAAATGGAAAGATAATGTAAAATCTAAAACCTACACATGGCCAAAACCAATTGGATGAGTGGATTTCGAAGACATATCACCTTATCCTTGAATTATATCAATGTGGGACCTTTTGAATCCGAAACTCATTTTAACATAAAGTAACTTATCTTTACTTTCCAAGAGTGCCCCTCCTCTCCTCTTATAAAAGGCCCCCACCTCTACCTCATTTCACACACTCCTCAAGCCTTTGGCTCAGCCAACCCCTGCCCATTTTGTCTCTCCACATCCCTCTCCTCATCCTAGAGGATTCCCTTTGGGCATAATACTTTCAAAGGAAGCTTTTAGGCTCAAATCAAAAGGAGTTACACTTTTAAAGGTAATTCATTCTCTCATGTTCATTTGTTTTATTTTGCTTCTCCAACCCTCCTAAACTCTTTTTATTTACTTATTTTGTAACAACACCAGTATATTAAATATACTAGGATGTTTTTATAAGATTTATTCTAGCTACACTCTCACACAACTACATCAAATGGTGAAGGAACATACGGTTTCCGTGGAAGGCGAAATTCTGCCTCCCGAAACGATGATTGTTCAATACTCATTTAACACCTTCAAAGGTGGCCATTATGATGTCACTATTTTTATATATGATATATAATATGTTTATTATTTCCTTAAGATTCTGTATTTTTCATTTATGGCATACCATTATTGTTTCCATTATGGGTAAAAACGATATCTTCATTTTAGGAAGTGCGGACTTCCGCCCCCTGAAAGTGATTTGATTCGTTAATACCATATGTGGGATGTGTAAAGGATAAAGTTAATGATATTATAAATGTTATTATACTGGAATTATAATATACTTTTATATCATTATGACTCCATTTTAGAAAATACGAAATAGAAATGGAAGTAGCGTTCATGCGTACGTACGGCTTACCGTCTCCATGAACGGTGCATTTCATTTCTTACCTCTAAATGTGATGTAATATTATAAATACATGTATATGATGAATATATATTATATATATGTTATAAAAATCATTAATATCATTCTGGATATAACGAACCTTTGACCAAATTAACAACATGTAAGTGAAAGAAGTCTATTTTTGACATAAGAACCAAATACCGACAAAATGAACATTATTAACTTAAATGATTACATGATGTTCATAACATGGTATAAAAGGAATAATAAACTTGAAAAAGGTTCTTAAGAAATTAGAGATTAACTCAAGTTTATTATTCAGGAGATTAAAGAACGGTCGGGTCAAGTCGGATACGAGGTATGGGACTTCGTCTCAATCTCCTTTCATTGAGGCATATTTTGTTTTATACACAACCTTCTTTTATATGGTATATAAACCCCTTTGAATTTTATGTTTATCCAAAAGGAATATTTTTTATATGAAGCGTTTTACTAAATGACAAAAGGGAATGTTTTTGTCGTACGTATGCAGCGACAACGACTTCTCCGCCGCCGTGACCGTTATTTGTGTTTCGGCTTCCTCTAGAAGCCATACCTTCTTTTTAAAAGAAAAATAAATACCATGTTTTAATTTTATTTTATTTTGGTATTGAAAATGGTTTTCATAATGTTTTTATATCAATGTATTGTATTGATATCTTGTGATTAGAAGGTGGAAATGTTATGTTTCCTTTATGCATGTTTTATGTGATACGATTATATTGAGGTTCTTGGGAATTATTATGAAGACGGGTGGTTCCGTGATAAACTAAGGGAGAGTAAGCCCGATATAGCTCTCCAATGCATTGGGTAACGCGAAGGAGTGAAACGTTAAGGTTTCTCCGAAGCGATTTTAGGGAATATACTGTGATGGTTATTCCAAACGTAACCAAGAGGGTTACTCCCTACGTAAGAATGTTATGAATGCCTCAAGTTACCTTTATGTCTTATGATTTCTATGATTTATTCATGATTTGATGAGGTATATTAAAGTGCTTATGTTTTATGGGTAAAGTATGATCTCATCCTTATGTATATATGTACCCATGTTTCCTTTCCATATTTTTATATCCCTTACTGAGCTTTTTATGCTCATCCCAAGTTTTTTTGAAATGTTTTTCATAGGTCAAGGGAAAGGTACATGATATGATGATAGTGTCAAGGAAGTGTCAAGAAAGAATCCATGTTTATTTTAAATATGTTTCCATTGATGGGAATGAAGAATAATATCTTTATGTAACCACTTTGTTTATATGTGGAATGTAATGCAAGTTTTATGATCTAATTCTATAAAACTCTAAACCCGAAAAGATCCTCAATGTGTAATCTTGTAATAACTCAAGATTAAGTAAGGTTTAAGTCTGGGGCCTTATAGTTGGTATCAGAGGTCGGTTTAGATAACTTTAGGAGTTAGAATTCTATTAAATGATTATCCAAAAATATTTTTTTGGTCAAATTGAAATGATATAGTATTTGAAGATTACCATGTTGCTTCATCTAAGACATGTTTGTTAAGAATTTTTTTTCATAGAGGAAACATGAAAACTTTTCTGGGAAGGCATACAGAGGGAAATGACCTTTCAAATCAGTATTCTAAGATGGTCCGAATCAGAACTAAACAGTTGGTTGCAGTGATGGCTCAGTTGACTCAGGTGAAAAATGTTGGTTGTTTTTATTGATGATATTTGGGTGTTTTCTAAAAGTAAAGAGGAGAATGAAAGACATTTAAGGGTTATTTTGCAAAACTTAAAAGAAAAAAAACTGTATGGAAAATTCAGCAAGTGTGAGTTTTGGTTGCAGCAAATTTCCTTCCTTGGTCACATTGTTTCTAAAGATGGGATAACTGTTGATCTTGCAAAAACAAAAGTTGTGGAAGACTGGCCAAGACCTACAAATGTAACTGAGATTCATAGCTTCCTTGGTTTGGGAAGCTATTACCAAAGGTTTGTTAGAAATTTTTCACGGTTATCTAGTCCAATGACTAAGCTAACTCGGAAGGGTGTTAAGTTTATCTGGACAAACGAATGTGATGATTGTTTTCAGGAATTGAAAAGAAGATTGGTGAATGCTCCAGTTTTGGAACTACCTTCCAGGAATGGTGAGTTTGTTATATACAGTGATGCTTCATTGAAAGGAATTGGTTGCGTCCTAATGCAGAATGATCAGGTAATTGCTTATCCTTCACGACAGTTGAAAATTCATGAGGTAAATTACCCTACACATGATTTGGAATTAGCTGCTATTGTTTTTGCTTTAAAAATTTGGAGGCATCATTTGTATGGAGTAAAGTGTGAAATATATACCGATCACAAAAGATTAAAGTATATATTCACTCAGAAAGAATTGAACATGAGACAAAGGATATGGCTAGACTTAATCAAGTATTATGATTGTACAATTAATTACCATTCGGGAAAAGCAAATAAAGTGGCTGGTGCTTTGAGTCGAAAAAGTAATGCTTCATTAGCAATGTTGCATTTGGAACGTGATCCTTTGGTTAAGGATTTGACGAACTTTGGCATAGAAGTTGTTGGTGCAGGAAGTTCTTCTATTTTGTTTCAGGTATTAGTGAGATAATCTCTATCAGATAGAATCAAGCAAGCACAGAAGCAAGACAGTGAGTTGCAGAAAAAGGTAGAGCTGGTTCAGAAAGGTAAGTTTCCTGAATTCAACATTGATAATGATTGCGTTTTGAGATTTGGGAAGAGATTGTGTGTGCCTTGTGATTCACAGTTGAAGAGAGAGTTGTTATGTGAAGCTCATAGTTCTCCATTTTCAGTTCATCATGGCAGTACTAAGATGTACAGAGATCTGCGGGAGTATTACTGGTGGGATGGAATGAAAAGAGATATTACTGATTTTATTGTGAAGTGTTTGACTTGTCAGCAGGTTAAAGTAGAGCGGCAGTTACCGAAAGGGATGCTTCAGCCTTTACCAGTGCCAGAGTGGAAATGGGAGAATATATCCATGGACTTTGTTGTGGGATTACCGAAGACATCTCGAGGTAATAATGCAATCTGGGTTATTGTTGATCGCTTGACTAAATCTTCTCATTTCCTTGCTATACGAGATACTTTTTCCCTAGATCAACTTTCCCGTTTGTATCTTAAAGAGATAGTCAGGTTACATGGAGTTCCCCTCTCTATTGTATCTGATCGTGATCCCAGGTTCACTTCTAACTTTTGGAAAGGCCTTCAGAAGTCTTTGGGTACTGAATTAAATTTTAGTACAGCTTTTCATCCTCAATCAGATGGGAAGTCAGAACGAACAATTCAGACATTGGAGGATATGCTACGTTCTTGCTCTATGGATTATCAGGGAAGTTGGGACCAACATCTTTCTTTGGTTGAATTTTCATATAATAACAGTTTTCATTCCAGTATACAGATGGCACCATTTCATGCATTATATGGGAAGCAGTGTCGAACTCCAGCTTTCTGGGATGAAGTGGGTGAAAGGAAGTTGATGGGACCAGAATTGGTAGAAGAGATGGAAGAAAAAGTTCAGCTGATTTAGAAGCACATGAGAACAGCTCAGAGCAGGCAGAAGAGTTATGCGGATAACCGGAGGAAGGATCTATCTTTCGAGGTAGGTGATCATGTTTTTCTCAAAGTATCCCCATGGAAAAGTGTGATGCGATTTGGTAAGAAAGGAAAGTTGAGTCCAAGGTTCATTGGACCATATGAAATTCTGGAGAGAGTTGGATCAGTTGCATACCGGGTGGCTTTACCTCCGAGTTTATCTCAGGTACACAATGTTTTTCACGTTTCGATGTTGAGAAAGTATATGCCAGATCCATCTCATGTTTTGAGTCCAGAGGTAGTCCAGCTGGAAGAGAACCTATCTTATGAGGAACAACCGGTCCAGATTCTTGACCACAGGGAGCAAGTGTTAAGGAATAAAGTTATTAAGCAGGTAAAGGTTTTGTGAAAAAACCACATGATGGAAGAGGCAACATGGGAATCTGAAAATGCTATGAGGGATAAGTACCCCCATTTATTTGATAAGTAAATAAATTGCGGGGACGCAATTTTCTAAAGGGGGGAAGGATGTAACATCCCAAGTAAGTAATGAATAATAGATATTTTTATCTATGTCTATTAATGATTAAGATAGTGTTTTAGAGGCTTAAAATGAAAATAAATCCAATCTTAAGCATGGAATACACTAATATTCTTAAAAGATTGTTTTACTGCCTTTTGATGGCAAACCCTTTTTAAATAAAACTTTTGACAATTTTATAATCTATGTTTGTCAAAATAAACTTATTCTTTATTATTGGGACATCAAAATTTACTTTGTGTGAATTTTTGGTATTTTTCAGACAATGTTCATTTTTTTAATGAATAGTGAAAAATGTTGTATTTTAATTCAAAACATCTTCTTAATCTAATTTATTTATATGATTAGATTATCTTTTGAATTGGTCTTAATGTGTAATCTGAATATATTTTTACCATTTTATCCAATGATGGTCATTGGAATCAATTTCACTTTGAAATTAGACTTAAACTGGTGTCAATCTTTTGATACTTATTGTTTTATAAAAACACGCTATTTGCTCTGACAGCGGGAATTAATTATTAAATTAATTAATGTGACTTATATGTTTTGAATTTTGTAAAATAGACTTCATTTTTGAATTCTGAATATCAAATATAGCTTAGGGTGGATTTTTGGTAATTTTCTGAAAAACTTCAATTTTTGATGAATAGTGAAACCACTAAGTGGTACTTATAAAAACTGATTTTTTTCATTTAAATGAAATTTTTCCATCATTGTGTTTTGAATTTCAAAAATCTGACATACATGGTTGTCATTAAGAAGTAAAATGTGGTTCAATGGGATTAAAATAATTTTTTGGTGAATAGTAACTTATTAAGTTCTTAATCGCGATTAAAGGTAATTAGTGTAGTTTAAGGCAAAAATAATGATTTTATAAAATCAGGTGATCTTGACACATGTCCTATCCTCATTGGTTGTATCATGGACGACCAAGACAAGCCATGGGTCAACTTGGGGACCCCATGGAGCAACTTTGGTTGGGAAATGACATAAATAACTTTTTATTAAATGTTAAAGTAAAAATGACACACACATAAGGCGTTTTACTAAAACAATTTTTATATGGGGTTATACAAGTCATATTATTGACTATAAATATTCATTAGAAAGCTAAAAAGATTTCCTACATCATAGTATTTTTTTTATAATTTTTAGACTTCATATAAATTAAATTATTTATGACATCATGATGATGCAGCGATGACCTCATTATTTAACGATTTAAATAAAATGGAAAGATAATGTAAAATCTAAAACCTACACATGGACAAAACCAATTGGATGAGTGGATTTCGAAGACTTATCACCTTATCCTCGAATTATATCAATGTGGGACCTTTGGAATCCGAAACTCATTTTAAAATAAAGTAACTTATCTTTACTTTCCAAGAGTTCCCCTCCTCTCCTCTTATAAAAGGCCCCCACCTCTACCTAATTTCACACACTCCTCAAGCCTTTGGCTCGGCCAACCCCTGCCCATTTTGTCTCTACACATCCCTATACTCATCCTAGAGGATTCCCTTTGGGCAGAATACTTTCAAAGTAAGCCTTTAGGCTTAAATCAAAAGGGGTTACACTTTTAAAGGTAATTCATTCTCTCATGTTCATTTGTTTTATTTTGCTTCTCCAACCCCCCTAAACTCTTTTTATTTACTTCTTTTGTAACAACACCAGTATCTTCAATATACTAGGATGTTGTTATAAGATTTATTCGAGCTACACTCTCACACAACTACATAAAATGGTTAAAGAACATACGGTTTCCGTGGAAGGTGAAATTCTGCCTCCCGAAATGATGATTGTTCAATACTCATTTAACACCTTCAAAGGTGGCCATTATGATGTAACTATTTTTATATATGATATATAATATGTTTATTCTTTCCTTAAGCTTATGTATTTTTCATTTATGTCATACCATTATTATTTCCATTATGGGTAAACACGGTATCTTCATTTTAGGAAGTGCGGACTACCGCCCCCTGAAAGTGATTTGATTCGTTAATACCATATGTGGGATGTGTAAAGGATAAAGTTAATGATATTATAAATGTTATTATACTGGAATTATAATATACTCTTATATCATTATGACTCCATTCCAGAAAATACGAAATAGAAATGGAAGTAGCGTTCATGCGTACGTACGGCTTACCGTCTCCACGAACGGTACATTTCATTTCTTACCTCTAAATGTGATGTAATATTATAAATACATGTATATGCTGAATATATATTATATATATGTTATCCAAATCATTAATATCATTCTAGATATAACGAACCTTTGACCAAATTAACAACATGTAAGTGTAAGA
Source organism: Viscum album (assembly GCA_963277665.1). Lineage (NCBI taxonomy): Eukaryota > Viridiplantae > Streptophyta > Magnoliopsida > Santalales > Viscaceae > Viscum > Viscum album. The sequence goes on from OY728126.1 coordinate 1,594,036,888, forward strand.
AGTCTATTTTTGACTTAAGAACCAAATACCGACAAAATGAACATTATTAACTTAAATGATTACATGATATTCATAACATGGTATAAAAGGAATAATGAACTTGAAAAAGGTTCTTAAGCAAGTAGAGATTAACTCAAGTTTATTATTCAGGAGATTAAAGAATGGTCGGGTCAAGTCGGATACGAGGTATGGGACTTCGTCTCAATCTCCTTTCATTGAGGAATATTTTGTTTTATACACAACCTTCTTTTATACGGTATATAAACCCCTTTGACTTTTACGTTTATCCAAAAAGAATCTTTTTTATATGAAGTGTTTTACTAAATGACAAAAGGGAATGTTTTTGTCGTACGTATGCGGCGACAACGACTTCTCCGCCGCCGTGACCGTTATTTGAGTTTCGGCTTCCTCTACAAGCCATACCTTCTTTTTAAAAGGAAAATAAATACCATGTTTTAATTTTATTTTATTTTGGTATTGAAAATAGTTTTCATAATGTTTTTATATCAATGTGTTGTATTGATATCTTGTGATTGAAAGGTGGAAATGTTATGTTTCCTTTATGCATGTTTTATGTGATACGATTATGTTGAGGTTCTTGGGCATTATTATGAAGACGGGTGGTTCCGTGATAAACTAAGGGTGGGTGAGCCTGATATAGCTCTCCAATGCATTGGGTAACGCGAAGGAGTGAAACGTTAAGGTTTCTCCGAAGAGATTTTAGGGAATATACTGTGATGGGTATTCCAAACGTAACCAAGACGGTTACTCCCTACGTAAGAATGTTATGAATGTCTCAAGTTACCTTTATGTCTTATGATTTCTATGATTTATTAATGATTTGATGAGGTATGTTAAAGTTCTTATGTTTTATGGGTAATGTATGATCTCATCCTTATGTATATATGTACCCATGTTTCCTTTCCATATTTTTATATCCCTTACTGAGATTTTTATGCTCATCCCAAGTTTTTTAGAAATGTTTTTCACAGGTCAAGGGAAAGTTACATGATATGATGATAGTGTCAAGGAAGTGTCAAGAAAGAATCCATGTTTATTTTAAATATGTTTCCATTGATGGGAATGAAGAATAATATCTTTATGTAACCACTTTGTTTATATATGGAATGTAATGCAAGTTTTATGATCTAATTCTCTAAAACTCTAAACCCGAAAAGATCCTCAATGTGTAATCTTGTAATAACTCAAGATTAAGTAAGGTTTAAGGCTGGGGCCTTATAGTTGGTATCAGAGGTAGGTTTAGATAACTTTAGGAGTTAGAATTATATTAAATGTATATCCAAAAATATTTTTTTTGGTCAAATTGAAATGATATAGTATTTGAAGATTACCATGTTGCTTCATCTAAGACATATTTGTTAAGAATGGTTTTTCATAGAGGAAACATGAAAACTATTCTGGGAAGGCATACAGAGGGAAATGACCATTCAAATCAGTATCCTAAGATGGTCAGAATCAAAACTAAACAGTTTGTTGCAGTGATGGCTCAGTTGACTCAGGTGAAAAATGTTGGTCGTTTTTATTGATGATATTTTGGTGTTTTCTAAAAGTAAAGAGGAGCATGAAAGAAATTTAAGGGTTATATTGCAAACCTTAAAAGAAATGAAACTGTATGGAAAATTCAGCAAGTGTGAGTTTTGGTTGCAACAAATTTCCTTCCTTGGTCACATTGTTTCTAAAGATGGGATAACTGTTGATCCTGCAAAAACAAAAGTTGTGGAAGACTGGACAAGACCCACAAATGTAACTGAGATTCGTAGCTTCCTTGGTTTGGCAGGCTATTACCGAAGGTTTGTTAGAAATTTTTCACGGTTATCTAGTCTAATGACTAAGCTAACTCAAAAGGGTGTTAAGTTTATCTGGACAAAAGAATGTGATGATTGTTTTCAGGAATTGAAAAGAAGATTGGTGAATGCTCCAGTTTTGGCACTACCTTCCAAGAATGGTGAGTTTGTTATATACAGTGATGCTTCATTGAAAGGACTTGGTTGCGTCCTAATGCAGAATGATCAGGTAATTGCTTATGCTTCACGACAGTTGAAAACTCATGAGGTAAATTACCCTACACATGATTTGGAATTAGCTGCTGTTGTTTTTGCTTTAAAAATTTGGAGGCATCATTTGTATGGAGTAAAGTGTGAAATATATACCGATCAAAAAAGATTAAAGTATATATTCACTCATAAAGAATTGAACCTGAGACAAAGGAGATGTCTAGAATTAATCAAGGATTATGATTGTACAATTAATTACCATCCGGGAAAATCAAATAAAGTGGCTGGTGATTTGAGTCGAAAAAGTAATGCTTCATTAGCAATGTTGCATTTGGAACGTGATCCTTTGGTTAAGGATTTGATGAAATTTGGCATAGAAGTTGTTGGTGCAGGAAGTTCTTCTATTTTGTTTTAGGTATTAGTGAGATAATCTCTATCAGATAGAATCAAGCAAGCACAGAAGAAAGACAGTGAGTTGCAGAAAAAGGTAGAGCTGGTTCAGAAAGGTAAGTTTCCTGAATTCAACATTGATAATGATTGTGTTTTAAGATTTGGGAAGAGATTGTGTGTGTCTTGTGATTCACAGTTTAAGAGAGAGTTGTTATGTGAAGCTCATAGTTCTCCATTTTCAGTTCATCATGGCAGTACTAAGATGTACAGAGATCTGCAGGAGTATTACTGGTGGGATGGAATGAAAAGAGATATTGCTGATTTTACTATGAAGTGTTTAACTTGTCAGCAGGTTAAAGCAGAGAGGCAGTTACCGAAAGGGATTCTTCAGCCTTTACCAGTGCCAGAGTAGAAATGGGAGAATATATCCATGGACTTTGTTGTGGGATTACCGAAGACATCTCGAGGTAATAATGCAATCTGGGTTATTGTTGATCGCTTGACTAAATCTGCTCATTTCCTTGCTATACGAGATACTTTTTCCCTAGATCAACTTTCCCGTTTGTATCTTAAAGAGATATTCAGGTTACATGGATTTCCCCTCTCCATTGTATCTGATCGTGATCCCAGGTTCACTTCTAACTTTTGGAAAGGCCTTCAGAAGTCTTTGGGTACTGAATTAAATTTTAGTACAGCTTTTCATCCTCAATCAGATGGGCAGTCAGAACGAACAATTCAGACATTGGAGGATATGCTACGTTCTTGCTCTATGGATTATCAGGGAAGTTGGGACCAACATCTTTCTTTGGTTGAATTTTTATATAATAACAGTTTTCATTCTAGTAAACAGATGGCACCATTTCAGGCATTATATGGGAAGCGGTGTCGAACTCCAGCTTTCTGGGATGAAGTGGGTGAAAGGAATTTGATGGGACCAGAATTGGTAGAAGAGATGGCAGAAAAAGTTCAGCTGATTCAGAAGCACATGAGAACATCTCAGAGCAGGTAGAAGAGTTATGCGGATAACCAGAGGAAGGATCTATCTTTCGAGGTAGGTGATCATGTTTTTCTCAAAGTATCACCATGGAAAAGTGTGATGCGATTTGGTAAGAAAGGAAAGTTGAGTCCAAGGTTCATTGGACCATATGAAATTCTGGAGAGAGTTGGATCAGTTGCATACCGGGTGGCTTTACCTCCGATTTTATCTCAGGTACACAATGTTTTTCACGTTTCGATGTTGAGAAAGTATATGACAGATCCATCTCATGTTTTGAGTCCAGAGGTAGTCCAGCTGGAAGAGAACCTATCTTATGAGGAACAACTGGTCTAGATTCTTGACCACAGGGAGCAAGTGTTAAGGAATAAAGTGATTAAGCAGGTAAAGGTTTTGTGGAAAAACCACATGATGGAAGAGGCAACATGGGAATCTGAAAATGCTATGAGGGATATGTACCCCCATTTATTCGATAAGTAAATAAATTGCGGGGACACAATTTTCTAAAGGGGGAAGGATGTAACATCCCAAGTAATTAATGAATAATAGATATTTTTATCTATGTCTATTAATGATTAAGATAGTGTTTTAGAGGCTTAAAATGAAAATAAATCAAATCTTAAGCATGGAATACACTAATATTCTTAAAAGATTGTTTTACTGCCTTTTGATGGAAAACCCTTTTTTAAATCAAACTTTTGACAATTTTATAATCTATGTTTGTCAAAATAAACTTATTCTTTATGATTGGGACATCAAAATTTACTTTGTGTGAATTTTTGGTATTTTTCAGACAATGTTCATTTTTTTAATGAATAGTGAAAAATGTTGTATTTTAATTCAAAACCTCTTCTTAATCTAATTTATTTATATGATTATATTATCTTTTGAATTGGTCTTAATGTGTAATCTGAATATATTTTTACCATTTTATCCAATGGTGGTCATTGGAATCAATTTCACTTTGAAATTAGACTTAAACTGGTGTCAATCTTTTGATACTTATTGTTTTATAAAAACACGCTATTTGCTCTGACAACGAGAATTAATTATTAAATTAATTAATGTGACTTATATGTTTTGAATTTTGTAAAATAGACTTCATTTTTGAATTCATAATATCAAATATAGATTAGGGTGGATTTTTGGTAATTTTCTGAAAAACTTCAATTTTTGATGAATAGTGAAACCAATAAGCGGTACTTATAAAAACTGATTTATTTCGTTTAAATGAAATTTTTCCATCATTGTGTTTTGAATTTCAAAAATCCGACATACATGGTTTTCATTAAGAAGTAAAATGTGGTTCAATGGGATTAAAATAATTTTTTGGTGAATAGTAACTTATTAAGTTCTTAATCGCGATTAAAGGTAATTAGTGTAGTTTAAGGTAAAAATAATGCTTTTATAAAATGAGGTGAGCTTGACACATGTCCTACCCTCATTGGTTGTGTCATGGCTGACCAAGAAAAGCCATGGGTCAACTTGGGGACCCCATGGAGCCACTTTGGTTGGGAAATGACATAAATAACATTTTATTAAATGTTAAAGTAAAAATGACACACACATAAGGTGATTTACTAAAACAATTTTTATATGGGGTTATAAAAGTCAGATTTTTGACTATAAATATTCATTAGAAATCTAAAAAGATTTCCTACATCATATTATTTTTTTTAATATTTTATAATTCAAATAAATTAAATTATTTATGACATCATGATGATGCAGCGATGACCTCATTATTTAACGATTTAAATAAAATGGAAAGATAATGTAAAATCTAAAACCTACACATGGCCAAAACCAATTGGATGAGTGGATTTCTAAGACTTATCACCTTATCCTATAATTATATCAATGTGGGACCTTTTGAATCTGAAACTGATTTTAAAATAAAGTAACTTATCTTTACTTTCCAAGAGTGCCCCTCCTCTCCTCTTATAAAAGGCCCCCACCTCTACCTCGTTTCACACACTCCTCAAGCATTTGGATCGTCCAACCCCTACCCATTTTGTCTCTCCACATCCCTCTCATCATCCTAGAGGATTACCTTTGGGCAGAATCCATTCAAAGGAAGCCTTTAGGCTCAAATCAAAAGGAGTTACACTTTTAAAGGTAATTCATTCTCTCATGTTCATTTGTTTTATTTTGCTTCTCCAACCCCCCTAAACTCTTTTTATTTACTTATTTTGTAAAAAAACCAGTATCTTAAATATAATAGGATGTTGTTATAAGATTTATTCGAGATACACTCTCACACAACTACATCAAATGGTTAAAGAACATACGGTTTCCGTGGATGGTGAAATTCTGCCTCCCGAAACGATGATTGTTCAATACTCATTTAACACCTTCAAAGGTGGCCATTATGATGTCACTATTTTTATATATGATATATAATATGTTTATTCTTTCCTTAATCTTATGTATTTTTCATTTATGGCATACCATTATTGTTTCCATTATGGGTAAACACGATATCTTCATTTTAGGAAGTGCGGACTACCGCCCTCTGAAAGTGATTTGATTCGTTAATACCATATGTGGGATGTGTAATGGATAAAGTTAATGATATTATAAATGTTATTATACTGGAATTATAATATACTCTTATATCATTATGACTCCATTCCAGAAAATACGAAATAGAAATGGAAGTAGCGTTCATGCGTACGTACGGCTTACCGTCTCCATGAACGGTGCATTTCATTTCTTACCTCTAAATGTGATGTAATATTATAAATACATGTATATGATGAATATATATGATATATATGTTATCCAAATCATTAATATCATTCTGTATATAACGAAACTTTGACCAAATTAACAACATGTAAGTGTAAGAAGTCTATTTTTGACTTAAGAACCAAATACCGACAAAATGAACATTATTAACTTAAATGATTACATGATGTTCATAACATGGTATAAAAGGAATAATGAACTTGAAAAAGGTTATTAAGCAAGTAGAGATTAACTCAAGTTTATTATTTAGGAGATTAAAGAACGGTCGGGTCAAGTCAGATACGAGGTATGAGACTTCGTCTCAATCTCCTTTCATTGAGGCATATTTTGTTTTATACACAACCTTCTTTTATACGGTATATAAACCCCTTTTACTTTTATGTTTATCCAAAAGAAATCTTTTTTATATGAATCGTTTTACTAAACGACAAAAGGGAATGTTTTTGTCGTACGTATGCGGCGACAACGACTTCTCCGCTGCCGTGACCGTTATTTGAGTTTCGGCTTCCTCTACAAGCCATACCTTCTTTTTAAAAGAAAAATAAATACCATGTTTTAATTTTATTTTATTTTGGTATTGAAAATGGTTTTCATAATGTTTTTATATCAATGTGTTGTATTGATATATTGTGATTGAAAGGTGGAAATGTCATGTTTCCTTTTTGAATGTTTTATGTGATACGATTATGTTGAGGTTCTTGGGAATTATTATGAAGACGGGTGGTTCCGTGATAAACTATGGGCGGGTGGGCCCGATATAGATCTCCAATGCATTGGGTAACACGAAGGAGTGAAAAGTTAAGGTTTCTCCGAATAGATTTTAGGGAATATACTGTGATGGGTATTCCAAACGTAACCAAGAGGGTTACTCCCTACGTAAGAATGTTATGAATGCCTCAAGTTACCTTTATGTCTTATGATTTATATGATTTATTCATGATTTGATGAGGTATGTTAAAGTGCTTATGTTTTATGGGTAAAGTATGATATCATCCTTATGTATATATGTACCCATGTTTCCTTTCCATATTTTTATATCCCTTACTGAGCTTTTTATGCTCATCCCAAGTTTTTTTGAAATGTTTTTCACAGGTCAAGGGAAAGGTACATGATATGATGATAGTGTCAAGGAAGTGTCAAGAAAGAATCCATGTTTATTTTAAATATGTTTCCATTGATGGGAATGAAGAATAATATCTTTATGTAACCACTTTGTTTATATGTGGAATGTAATGAAAGTTTTATGATCTAATTCTCTAAAACTCTAAACCCGAAAAGATCCTCAATGTGTAATCTTGTAATAACTCAAGATTAAGTAAGGTTTAAGGCTGGGGCCTTATACATACGATGCATGCTCGAAAGACATATTTCAGATGTGTGTTGCGCTTATGTGGAAGATCAATGATTTTACGGATTATACAATGATGTCTGGATGGAGCACAAAGGAAAAACTGTCATGTCCAGTTTGTATGAAGAATACACGATCCAGAAGACTGAAACGTCGCTGTAGTTTCAGTTTTATGGGACATCGATGATTATTGCCAAAGGCTCATCCATATAGAATGAATCTTCAAATATTTGATAATACCATAGAGACCAATGATCCACCTCAGCGTATGTCTGGAACTGACATGCTTAATGAATTGAAAGATTTCAGTTTTTTGTTCGGGAAGGGTCAAATGAAATCTGGAAAGAGAAAGAATGTTTCCACTTAAACCCATTACAATTGGAGTAAGAGGAGTATCTTTTTTTAATTTCCATATTGGTCAACCAATTTGTTACGCCATTTCTTAGATGTAATTCATATTGAAAAGAATATGTGGAAAATTTTGCTTTCGGTTCTTCTAAATGTCAAGGGGAAGACAAAAGATGATTTACGATCTCGGAATGACTTGGTGGATTGGGGCATCAGACCAGAACTGCATCCTATGCATATCAGTGAAAATAAATGGCAACTTCCACGTGCTTCTTATGTGATGAAACCTATGAAATTTTTTTTCTGGAAATATTATAGACTATTAGAGTTCCTGATGGCTATTCAAGCAACATCTCTAAACGGGTCAACAGAAGAGTGTTGAAGCTAAAATCTTTGAAGACTCATGATTATCACGTTCTACTGCTTGAGTTGCTTCCAAAAGAAATTTGTCATATTTTGTCCAATAATGTAAGGGTGGCTGTTATTCGGTTGTTCCATTTTTTTAGAGATCTTTGTGATAATAAGTTGTCCAAGTATTTCTTGCAAAAAATGTTGATAAATTCCCCATTAATTTTGTGTGAGTTGTAGAAAATATTTCCTCCATCATTTTTCACATGCATGCTGCATCTGAATATCCATATTCCCACTGAAATACTTCTCGGAGGACCTGTTTCTTTTCATTGGATGTATCCAACTGAAAGAAATATGTTCACATTAAAGTCTTATGTCCGAAACAAAAATAATCCTTAAGGTTCTATCGTGAACAGTTACCTGGCTCAAGAATGTATGGATTTCTGCTCGATGTATTTGTCTGATCTTACTACAAGATTGAAAAGAACAATGAGAAATGAAGAAGAATAGTGTGAGCAAATTGAACCCATTTTTCCATCACTTTCTCAAATAGGAGGAATTTCTGGATCATATACATTGAAGACATTAAGCCATGAAGAGCGGGAGATGGCACATCGCACAGTTTTGTTCAACTGTGATTTTTTCGATGACTATATCAGGTAACTAAATTGATTATGTATATCTTACATATATATATTTGTTAAACTATTCATATTTTTTATCTACAGGGAACATAAAACAATGATAAATAGTAAGAATCGTTCATTATCTTTGAGAAGGAGAGATACTTTTCATAGAAAAGAGTTTTCTTCTTGTTTAAAATTGAAGGTAAAAATATTAATGTTTAAAATAATTATATCAATATTTAATTATGTTTAATATTCATTTATATTGCAGGTATTGAGTTTGTCTACTGACTCTGTCTCTGAGAAAATAAGATCTTTGGCATTTGGTCCTAATATCGTGGTTCGTGACTGTAAATCAATTGTTATTAATGGGTACAAATTTATTGTCACTGAACGAGAAAAGAACATGAGAACACCACATTATGGTGTTATGGTTACTGCAAAAATATATTGTTATGCCAGTGCATCAGATAGTAGACCGCGATTTGAAAATGTGGGTTATTATGGAGTTGTTGAGAAAATAATAATATTGGATTATTACTCTCATGGACGATTCACAATGATGAAATGCCATTGGTTTGATTTGATGATGAGACATGGCACATTTATTGATGATTGTGGATTTCGAGTAATTAATATGACTCAAACTCTTGCTACCAAAGAACCATATGTGTTGGCATCAATTTCTAAACAAGTTTTTTATGTCAAAGACCAACTTTGACCTGAATTTGGTGTCATAGTTGAAGTAACTCCAAGAAATATTTTTGATGATGGTGATGATGGAATTGAATCAGTCCCTAGTGCCACTAGAACCAATCCATTTATTTCTTTTGATGACTCCAATAGGTCAATTGTCATAGTTGATTGTGAACCTGAAGTTGTGGTTGAAAATATATAGAATCATTCATCCATGTTCTCAATTTTTTTGGTTTACCTCAAGTTGGGTTGTTAAGGTTGGTAATATTCAAATTGATTTTGTATTTATCACAAATATGTTTTAGCTGACTTGAACGTTATTTGAATTTTCAATGTTTATTGGTTGTAGTTTTATTTGAATTGCATTTTCTAATTTGGAATTGAACTGTCTTCAAACCTAGTCAAACAATATTTCTAACTTTGTGAAAATTAAAACTTGTATGATTTATTAAATCCATTCAAGCTCTTCTTAAACAATTGATAGCTAAATTACCAATTAATCCCCCTATTCCCTCATATATTTAGTTTTTTGGGTTACACATTTGTTTCCTTTTTCTAATTAATTACAAATTTGTTTTCAAAAGTAGGAAATGAAGCCAATTGAAGAGAGACGAAGGAAATAAATGATGGAGAACAATCGTCGAATGACGGACTTGGGAATTCCATCATTAGTGCCCGTAGTGAGTACTTTATTTCAAATTGATATATTTAAAGAATATATAATGTCATGTGATTAATTTTTTTGTAAACATTTTTATAGGATCCACTTATACATTGATAGTTATTCGACGAGGAGCCTAGTACTGGTCCTAGTACTCAGACCGGTGGTATGAGGAGGGTTCGTACAAGAGGTGGATGAGCAGTTGCACATACCCGACTAGACCCTTCCCCTCACACTAACATGTCATCCTTCCCACATTCTGATCCCGGTGTGTTGTTAGGGACATACAAGATATTTAGGCCTCCCATGTTTTCGCTACCTTCCGCATCTTCTGGCCCATAATTTTCACATCCCATGATGATTTCAACTCCCTAGTCAGAATCTGGTCAGACAACTGTTTCATATTCTTTTCCTTATACTTCTGTCTCTCTGAGCTTCTATATTCCATCGTCTTCGACTCCTGTTCCACCACAGGGTGTTCCATCAGTTTCTATGGATCCAGCGGTGCTCAGCGATCAAACCGACACATGTATATTTATAGAACCCTAACAATTTTTTATAGAAATATTTATTTTCATTATAACATGTATTGATAAAATATTTGTTTTTCATTCATGACAGATACATCTACTGACAGGAGGCATGGGCGGGAGTGTACACGCATGCGTTCGATGTGGAACCATTGCACATAGGTTATGGTGGATTATAATGAAGACAACCAAATGGTTGAGAAAACATGGCAACAATGTCAGAGGTTTTTGGAGACGCTTTCCAAATACTCTGACATCATTCCCGTCAGCCCGCTATTGTGGAGACATTTGCCACATGAGGTCAAGGATAAAGCTTGGGCAGAGATATGGGTAAAAAAATCTGTTCTATTTAATTCCATGAATTATTTTTGTATTTATATGAATTAATATTTTGATGTCATCTTCGATTTAATTTTCCTGATGGTGAGGGTGCATGACCGGAATGTCTAAAGGATTTAGGCGAGATTTGGAGAGCCTACAAGAAGGAGTTGTATATTGGATAGATTTCTAGAGTTGGCACTGCGTTAGAGGTGGTACCAGTGGTGGATGATTGTCCTTTAGAGTAGTATCGTCAGATGATTATTCATTGGACGAGTACCCAGTTTAAGGTATTAATAAAATTTGAGGAATTTAAATAATAAATTTCATGTTTTTCATTAATTCTATCTGTTTCAGTTTATAATTTTATTTAGGAATCATATGGAAATAATAAAAAGAACATTGATGCAAAAAAATACCTCCACACACTGGGACGCACTACGATGCCTGATCATGAGAGGAAGCAGGTATGACAATTGTTTATAAGTTTTCTTTACGAATTACAATTTCTTTTGTTTCCTCAATTATTTAATAGTTTTCTAAAGTTTTCATATAACTTTAGTTTTCAATGTCATTGTAGAGGAAAATACAAAATATTGAAGGACATGTGCCTCGAGCAAAACTGTTTTTCTCGAGTAGACGGAAAAAGGATGGAAGTGCCGTCAACGGAGCGACTCAGCAGCAGATTGTAGGTTTTATTCTGTTGAATTTATATTTTAATATTTATTTTGTAACTTAATGATATATTTATATTTGTAACAGGATTATTTAGAGGCTCTCGATTCCTAAGAACCAGACAATTTTGGTCCAACAGATCACTTACATCAGGTGTTGGGAGATGAGCATCCTGGCAGAGTACGCTGCCAACCTAGGATAGCCCCGACGAGGTATTATCCCTCCTCAGGTAAGAGATGTAGTGCCACCGAGCTGCAAAAAGTTAGGGAACAGGAAAAACAGGCTAAGAAAAGGGCCACAGAGATGGCAAAACAGTTTTCTAGGGCAAACAATGCGTTTATGAAATTTATTGAAGTTCTACATCCAACACTTCCAGCAGAGGCCAGACCAACTTTTGATGAATATATGTTGTTGATAAGTTCTATATATGGTGCACCAGGTGGCAGTTCTAGTGGTGGTCAGGATGATGTCCAGCTTGACGATGATGATGGCGAGGAGTCTGATGTGGAAGAGGAGGGAGAGGAGGAGGGAGAGGCGGGTGGCGAGGGCGAGGAGGAGGGAGAGGGCGACGAGGAGGGCGCTGAGGAGGGCAAAGACGATGATGGGGATGAGGAAGAGGGTGATGATGATGGTGATGGTGATGTGGGAAAAATTGATCCATTACATTTTTGACTAATATTACTGAGATTTTATATTTAATCTATTCTAGTTGTTGGTTTTATCTTGACTCTTAGTATAGTATTGGAGTTGAGTTATTTTTATATATTATCTATTTGTATGGATGTTTTTGTCTTTTAGTGGTTGTGTGTTTGGGAACCCCCCTCCTTCCCGGACCCTGGAAAACCCCCTACCATCCTCCTTGGACCCCAGACAAACCTCCGGAAAACCCCCAGATAGCCCCCCCCACCATCCTCCTTGGTCCCTGGACAACCCCCCGGACAGCCCCTGGACAACCCCCCGAACAGCCCCCCGGACAGCCCCCCAGACAGCCCCCCCACCCTCCTCCCTGGACCCTGGACAACCCCCAAATAGCCCCCTAGACAGCCCCCCGGACAGCCCCCCCCCAGCCTCCTCCTTGGACCTCGGACAACCCCCCGAACACCCCCCGAACACCCCCCGCACAGCCCCCCCACCCTCCTTGGTCCCCGGACAGCCCCTCGGACACCCACCGGACAGCCCCCAGACAGCCCCCCACCCTCCTTGATTTCATTTACTACTAGAAAATCTATAATATATATTTTATTTATTTTCATAATTATAATCAATATAAATCACATTTACACATCTAATCAATATCATAGATTTTTGGTATGTTATAAAAGGGTTGAATTCATTGGGCATGACATTGTTAGCTCTGAAATGTTTCATAGCATGATAAACTAAAATCTATTCCATACTAATAATTATATAAAAATATTCTATATGAATGTCCTCAAGATTTTAAGTAAATACCATTCCACTAATAGACACGTGAGGATTCTCATAAATCATGTTTACCTTAATATTTCCACAAGGATTTTTAGTAAAAGCTTTATCTTCTATTAATTTTATGATATTTTCATTTTAAATGTAAATTTTTAATAAATAAATTAATTTAAATACCCATAATCAAATATTGTATTTGAATAATGTGAATAAACAACTAACATACCACTCTAACTGTGTCTCTTTTGTTTAACATGGACAGGATTATAAGTGAAAAGAACAACTGTCATACGGAAAACTGACCAAATGAATTCGGATTCTATTGATAATTTATCACAATGATTCATGGGTCATATGTGATGTGTACGAGCCAACTTGGGCTCAATATGAGGCACATTGTGTCCAGGATCAGTCTAAGTGGCCCCCCTTTGTTTAAAATGGACAACATTTTAAGTACATATGGAAAACCGACCAAACGCATTCGGTTTCTATTGAAACATTAGTAGAATGATCCATGGGTCATATGTGACGTGTATGAATCAACTCTGCCTCAATCGGAGATGTGGTGTGGCCAACACCACTCAAAGTGTCTGTCTTTTGTTTCAAAAGGACATCATTTTAAGTGAAAAACATCAACTGGAATATGGAAAACTGACCAAACACATTCGGATTGGGTCGATACTTTAGCACAATGATCCATGGGTAATATATGACTTGTATGAGTCAACCCCTCCTCAATATGAGGCACGGTGTGGCCGACACCATTCATAGTGTCTCTCTTTTGTTTAAAATGGACAAGATTATAAGTGAAAAGAACAACTGGCATACGAAAAACCAACCAAACGCATTCGGATTCTGTTTATAATTTATCACAACGATCCATGGGTCATATGCGATGTGTACGAGTCAACCCGGCCTTAATCTGAGGCACAATGTGGCCGGGATCACTCTAAGTGGCTCTCTTTTGTTTAAAATGGACAACATTTTAAGTACATACGGAAAACTGACCAAAAAGATTCTTATTGTGTTGATACATTATCACAATGATCCATGAGTCATATGTGATGTGTATGAATCGACCCCCCCCCCCCCCCCCTCAATCGGAGACGCAGTGTGGCTGGCACCAATCAAAGTGTCTGTCTTTTGTTTCAAAAGGACATAATTTTAAGTGAAAAACCTCAACTAGCATACGAAAACCCAACCAAATGCATTTTTATTGTGTTGATACTTTATCACAATGATCCATGAGTCATATGTGACATGTACGAGTCAACCCCACCTTAATCCGAGACACGGTGTGGCCGGGATCACTCTAAGTGGCTCTCGTTTGTTTAAAATGGACAACATTTTAAGTACATACGTAAAACTAACCAAACAGATTCTGATTGTGTTGATACTTTAGAACAATGATCCATGGGTCATATGTGACGTGTATGAATCAACCTCACCTCAATCGGAGATGCAGTGTGGCCGGAACCACTCAAAGTGGCTGTCTTTTGTTTCAAAAGGACATCATTTTATGTGAAAAACATCAACTGGCATACGGAAAACCGACCAAATGCATTTTAATTGTGTTGATACTTTAGAACAATGATCCATGGGTCATATGTGACATTTACGAGTCAACCCCGCCTCAATCTAAGGAGCGGTGTGGCCAACATCATTCAAATTGTCTCTCTTTTGTTTAAAATGGACAGGATTATAAGTGAAAAGAACAACTGACATATGAAAAACTGACCAAAAAAATTCAGATACTGTTGATGCTTTATCATAACGATCCATGGGTCATATGTGTCGTGTACGAGTCAACCCCGCCTTAATCTGAGGCATAGTGTGGCCAAGATCACTCTAAGTGTCTCTCTTTTGTTTAAAATGGACAACATTTTAAGTACATACGGAAAACCGACCAAACGCATTCGGTTTCTATTGAAGCTTTAGGAGAATGATACATGGATCATATGTGACGTGTACGAATCAACCCCGCCTCAATCTGAGATGCGATGTGGCCGAAACTCCTCAGAGTGTCTGTCTTTTGTTTCAGAGGGACGTCATTTTTAGTGAAAAACATCAACTGGCATACGGAAAACTGACCAAACGTATTCGGATTGTGTTGATACTTTAGCACAACGATCCATGGGTCATATGTGACGTTTATGAGTCAACCCCGACTCAATCCGAGGCACGGTGTCACTGACACCATTCATAGTGTCTCTCTTTTGTTTAAAATGGACAGGATTATAAGTGAAAAGAACAACTGACAAACGTAAAACTGACTAAACGCATTTGAAATGTGTTGATGCTTTAGGACAACAATCCATGGGTCATATGTGATTTGTAAGAGCCAACCCGGGCTCAATCAGAGTCGCAGTGTGTCCGAGATCACTCTAAGTGGCTCTCTCTTTTGTTTAAAATGGACAACATTTTAAGTACATACAGAAAAATGACCAAACGCATTCGATTTCTATTGAAATTTTAGGAGAACGATCCATAGGACATATTTGACATGTAAAAATCAACCCCACCTCAATTTGAGATGCAGTGTGGCTGCAACCACTCAAAGTGTCTGTCTTTTGTTTCAAAAGGACGTCATTTTAAGTTAAAAACATCAACTGTCATACGGAAAACCGACCAAACGCATTCGGATTATGTCGATACTTTAGGAAAACGATCCATGGGTCATATGTGACGTGTACAAGTCAACCTATCCTCAATCATAGGTGCGGTGTGGCTAACACCATTCATAGTGTCTCTCTATTGTTTAAAATGGACTGGATTATAAGTGAAAAAGAACAACTGACATACAGAAAACCAACCAAACGCATTCGAAATGTGTTGATGCTTTAGAAAAATGATCCATAGGTCATATGTGACCTGTATGAGCTAACCCAGGCTCAATCCGAGTCGCGGTGTGGCCGTGATCACTCTAAGTGGCTTTATTTTGTTTAAAATGGACAACATTTTAAGTACATACGGAAAACCGAGCAAACGCATTCGGTTTCCATTGAAACTTTTGGATAAAGATCCATGGGTCATATGTGATGTGTACAAATCAAACCCACCTCAATCTGAGACACAGTGTGGTTGGCACCACTCAAAGTGTCTGTATTTTGTTTCAAAAGGACGTCATTTTAAGTGAAAAACATCAACTTGCATACGGAAAACTGACAAAAAGCATTCGGATTATGTCAATACTTTAGGAAAACGATCCATGGGTCATATGTGATTTGTAAGAGTCAACCCCACCTCAATCCGAGACGCGGTGTGACCGACACCATTCATACTGTCTCTCTTTTGTTTAAAATGGACAGAATTATAAGTGAAAAGAACAACTGACATACGGAAAACCGACCAAACATATTCAAAATGTGTTGATACTTTAGGAAAACGATCCATGGGTCATATGTGACCTGAACGAGCCAAACTGGGCTCAATCCGAGTTGTGGTGTGGACGGGATCACTCTAAGTGGATCTCTTTTGTTTAAAATGGACAAAATTTTAAGTACATAAGGAAAATCGACAAAACGCATTCAGTTTCTGTTGAAACTTTAGGAGAATGATTAATGGGTCATATGTGATGTGTATGAATCATCCCCGCATCAATCTGAGACGCGGTGTGGCTGACACCACTCAAAGTGTCTGTCTTTTGTTTCAAAAGGATGTCATTTTAAGTGAAAAACATCAGTTGGCTTACGGAAAACCGATCAAACGCATTCGGACTATGTCGATACTTTAGCACAACGATCCATGGTTCATATGTGATGTGTAAGAGTAAACCTCACCTCAATCCAAGGTGCGGTGTGGCCGACACCATTCATAGTGTCTCTCTTTTGTTTAAAATGGACAGGATTATAAGTGAAAAGAACAAATAACATACGGAAAACCAAACAAACACATTATAAATGTGTTGATGATTTAGGAAAATGAACCATGGGTCATATGTGACCTATACGAGTCAACCTGGGCTCAATCCGAGTCGCGGTGTGGCTGGGTTCACTCTAAGTGGCTCTCTTTTGTCTAAAATGGACAACTTTTTATGTACATACGGAAAACTGACAACACACATTAGGTTTCAATTGAAACTTTAGGAGAATGATCCATGGGTCATATGTGACGTGTACGAATCAACCCTGCCTCAATCTGAGATGCAGTGTGGCCGACACCACTCAAAGTGTATGTCTTTTGTTTCAAAAGGACGTCATGTTAAGTGAAAAACATCAACTGGCATACGGAAAACTGACCAAAAGCATTCAGATTATGTCGATACTTTAGAACAATGATCCATGGGTCATATGTGATGTGTACGAGTCAACCCCGCCTCAATATGAGGCACGGTGTGGCCGATACCATTCATAGTGTCTCTATTTTGTTTAAAATGGACAGGATTATATGTCAAAAGAACAACTGACATACGGAAAACTAACCAAACGCATTCAAAATGTGTTGATGCTTTACGAAAATGATCCACGGGTCATATGTGACCTGTATTAGCCAACCCGGGCTCAATCCGAGTCGCGGTGTGGCTGTGATCACTCTATGTGGCTCTCTTTTGTTTAAAATGGACAACATTGTAAGTACATACAGAAAACCAACCAAACAAATTCGGTTTCCATTGAAACATTAGGAGACCAATCCATGGGTCATATGTGATGTGTAAGAATCAACCCTGCCTCAATCTGAGACACGGTGTGGCCGGCACCACTCAAAGTGTCTATCTTTTGTTTCAAAAGAACTCCATTTTAAGTGAAAAACATCAACTGGCATACGGAAAACTGATCAAATGCTTTCAGAATATGTGGATACTTTAGAACAACGATCGATGGGCCATTTGTGTCTTGTATGAGTTAACCTCACATCAATCTGAGGCACAGTGTGGCGGGATCACTCCTTGTGTATGTATTTTGTTTAAAATGGACAGGATTATAAGTGAAAAGAACAACTAACATATGGAAAACTGACCAAATGAATTCTAAATGTGTAGATACTTTAGGAAAACGATCTATGGGTCATATGTGATGTTTACGAGTCAACCCCACCTTAATCTGAGGCGCAGTGTTTCCGGAATTACTCTAAGTGGCTCTCTTTTTTTTAAATGGAAAACATTTTAAATACATATAGAAAACCGACCAAACAGATTATGATTGTGTTGATACTTTAGAACAACGATCCATGGGTTATATGTGACGTGTAAGAGTCAACCCCGCCTCAATCTAAGGTGCGGTGTGGCCAACTCCATTCATAGTGTCTCTCTTTTGTTTAAAATGGACAGGATTATAAGTGAAAAGATCAACTGACATACGGAAAACCGACCAAATGCATTCAAAATGTTTTGATGCTTTAGGAAAACGATCCATGGGTCATATGTGACGTGTATGAGTCAACCCTGTCTCAATCTGAAGCACGGTGTGGCCGACACCATTCACAGTGTTTCTCTTTTGTTTAAAATGGAGAGGATTATAAGTGAAAAGAACAACTGACATATGAAAAACTGACCAAACGCATTCGAAATGTGTTGATGCTTTAGGTCAACGATCTATGGGTCATATGTGATGTGTACAAGTCATCCTGGGCTCAATTCGAGGCATGATGTGTCCGAGATCACTCTAAGTGGCTCCTTTTTGTTTAAAATGGACAACATTATAAGTACATACGGAAAACCAACCAAACGCATTCGGTTTCCGTTGAAACATTAGGAGAAAGATCCATGGGTAATATGTGACGTGTATGAATCAACCCCGCCTCAATCTGAGATGTGGTGTGGATGGAACCACTCAAAGTGTCTGTCTTTTGTTTCAAAACGACGTCATTTTAAGTGAAAAACATCAACTGGCATACGGAAAACCGACCAAACGCATTTGTATTGTGTCGATACATTAGAAAAACGATCCATGGGTTATATGTGATGTGTAAAAGTCAACCCCGCCTCAATCTGAGGTGCGGTGTGGCCGACACCACTCTAACTGTGTCTCTTTTGTTTAAAATGGACAGGATTATAAGTGAAAAGAACAACTGGCATACGAAAAACTGACCAAACGCATTCAGAATATTTTGATAATTTATCATAACGATACATGGGTCATATGTGACCTATACGAGCCAACCCAGGCTCATTTTGAGTCGCGGTGTGGCTGGGATCAGTCTAAGTGTCTATCTTTTGTTTAAAATGGACAAAATTTTAAGTACATACGTAAAACCGACCAAACACATTCAGTTTCCATTGAAACATGATAAGAACGATCCATGAGTCATATGTGACGTGTACGAATCAACCCTGCCTCAATCTGAGATGAGGTGTGGTCGGCACCACTCAAAGTGTTTGTATTTTGTTTCAAAAGGACATCATTTCAAGTGAAAAACATCAACTAGCATACGGAAAACCGAGCAAACACTTTTGGAATATGTTGATACTTTAGGACAACAATCGATGCATCATTTGTGACATGTACGAGTTAACCTCGCCTCAATCTGAGTCATGGTGTGGCCGGTATCACTCTAGGTGTATGTATTTTGTTTAAAATGGACATCATTTCAGGTAAAAATATATGGTATACAAAAAACCGATCAAATTATGAATTGAATTCAGGATTCCACATATAATTGTCATCTAAATTTTAAATTGAATTCTAAATGAATTATGTATGTTTATAATTATGTTAGGAATTCTAATTTAATTATGGATGTGTATAGTTCCAGGATGCATTATAGGTTAAATGTGTATGAATTTGTTCTCTATATGTATGTGTTAGTTGGTTATTATAGGTACAATAATTGTATATGTATGTGTTAGTTTATTGCAGGTATAATAATTGGATTGAAAATGGGAGGGAATGCACAAAATGAGGACTGCTGTGCAAATTACAGAGCTGATGTGAAAATTGTAAGCTACTGTGAAATTTGCACAGCATAGGCTATGCCAACGGTTTCAAACCGTTGGAATAGCATCTATGATTCTTTTTTTACCAAAGGTTCATTGAACTATTGGTAAAAAACTTTTCCCAACGGTTCAAAAACCATTGGGAAAGAGGAGAGTCCTTGGGATTTCCCAATGGTTCAATAGAAACCGTTGGGAAAAAATATCCCAATGGTTGGGCACAACCGTTGGGATAGGTTAGGATTTCCCCACCCTATCCCAACGGTTCACAGTAAACCATTGGGAAAAGCTTTCCTAATGGCTTACTTCCCTATGGTTTGCAGAACCATTGGTATAACATATACCAACAGTTCTACAGACTTTCCTAACGGTTCTAAACCATTGGGAAAGATTGTATTTCCAGTAGTGCGCCACATTGGATGATGTGTTTTCATTTTTCACTACCACCTTCAATTCTAATAATAAAACTAGAATTATGGTTAAATATTATTTTATAATACATATTATAAGTTATAAAATTTTATTAAATAAATATATAAACACGATATTAAATAAAATGGCATGAGTTCGTGATCGTTGTAAATTTACCAAATAAATTAAATCATTTTAATTAACTATTTATCTAATGATTCTTCCATATAAAATATAAAATAATGATTTATAAGATCATTTAATGTTATTAATGTTTATTAATAAAATATAATTTTATTTCTAGGTGACAATTTGAATCTTATATGAACTTACATACTCATATACAAACGAATTGATCAAAAAACCCATGAAAAAGAAACACTCCCAACTGATGAAATTAAAATCTATAACTCTTAGAAAAGCCCATAAATGAACCTAAAAAATTAATTAATATAATTAATGTTTAGAAGGATATGGATTTTTTAATTGATTAATTTAATTTGATTATCTAGGATATTAATGTCATGAAAGCATTCAGACATAAGATAATGGGATTCTTAAACTCAATTTCTATTATTTTGGTTATTCTTCTTTCTTGCCAAATATCAATGTGGATGTTCTTTAATATCCATAAATTATATTTTTTTGGTTATTATAGTTTTTTCTATGATATACATGTCTCTAATCTTATTTTATGATAAATTCACCTAGTTTTCCAAAAGAACTCTTATTTCTTAAAATTGCATCATTTAATTATCTTCAAATTATTTCTTTTTCACTCATGATTTTATTATTCATATTAAAACTATGTTATGCTATATTTATTTTGGGAACCCCAATTTTTATTCATGAAATTATTCTTTATGAAATTATCTTAAATATCATTTCCTTTCCTTGGGTTATTTCATGAAAAATATTTTTATATGTTCTATGTGTCATGCATGATTATGTAAATGTTATGAGATGAAGTGTATGCTCGGAATTATACCGCACACCAATAAGTTGAGTAATGTGGTGTATCTCATTATATAATTTGTAATATGAATGGACCTGATGCTATATTTTTTCACAATAATGATTTTAAGATTATGCACATATGTTATCCATGAACGTTATGATAGACTTTTTCAAAACTATGTGTGGTATTTTCCCACTAAGACATGGTGTTTCATTTTTATGCATTTCCTCATTCCATGAATTTACCTAATGCTTACAATCAGGATTATGAATATGATGTTATGATTATGATTATTCTCACCCATGTTCCATGTATCTTATTCATCCTCTTAATGGGTGTTTAGCGCACCCCTTATTTTTATGTATATCCTAATGTGAATAATTGTACTAAGGAGAACATGGGTGAAATAAGAAGCTATAGAAGAGGGAATTAAATAAAACTTTATGTTTTATTATGTAACATTTATGTATGGTCCTAATTTTCAATTGAAACTAAAAATTTTGATCATAAAATTTTATCACTATCATTTTTTAATTATAAAACATTGTAACAGTGATGTAAGAAAAAGAAAGATCATTATAGATATGATGCTTTCTATTTTAATTTATTAAATAGTTGGATGTCCAGGTTTCTTTCATCTAAATTCCTTTCCCCACTGATTAATCCAATAACATTCCCTTTATGGATGATTAATATGTTCTCATTGAGTAACTAGAATTATGTAATGGTAATGATATTTAATAAATGACTAAAACCATGGGATTTGTGTTGTTGGAATGAAAATAAAAATTATAATCTTCAGAAACTGTGGACTCAGTTTGGAGTATGTTTGGAGGGAATAGACTTTAGCTGGATGGTTAATGAAATATAATGATAAAAATGTTAATTTATATCCAATGAGTTAATTAACATGAGGTGTAATGTTAAATTAAAAGAATAATATTAATGTTTCTAATAGATTGTTTTGGTGCTTACAGGATATCTAGTCCCTAGTAGTGGTTGTCTGGTGTCTGAGGAATGATAGCTATACTTTATCCTTGAGATATATAATCCCAATAGTTTTGTTTTGAGATATATGATATTCTGAATTCTTTATGATTTCAAAAACATCCCTAAACATGTTGGTTAATAAGACCACAACCAGTGGACTCATGGAGGGTGTGTTACCCAACATCTAGGTTCACAAGGATAGATGGCTGACAATCCCCCTGGCCCATCTCTATTTTCTTGGTAGTGTTATGTGTTTTTATGAACAATTTTTAGTTTCCCCATGTATGTGAATACATTAATATAATGGTTTTAGGTTATTTCACACACATGTATCTCCATATATAGTATTAAATTGTTTATTATAGGTAACACATGTGTAGTCAATAATGGTGTGAGAACCCTTTCATGGCGTATGAGCTATGATGGCTTGGGGTATAATACCAGATGTATGATACACACCATACAAAATATAGTGTCTCCTGTAAACTACTTGGTTACTATATATATATGAGGCATGGGGTGATGAGATTATGTGATGCATGATATGGATGTATTCATACATATCCCATGTGACTTTTTGATGAATTTCTTTTTTAATGAGATGGTGTGAAATGTATGATGTTGGGGTGGACCAGAAACCCATTAGATAAGTGGTAGATGGGTATCCTTTTTTACTTATTATTTTATATGATCTATATTTTTATGAGTGACTTAGTAAGAGACATCAATGCCTATGATGGGAATGTAGTATACCTATTTGGTTAATGTGTTAGTTTAATTGATGTTCATTGGTATTTAGCATGAATTGTTTATCTTTTCCATGAGAGGTGCTGGGTAGGATCCTACTAAGTATGTTTTTATACACACCCCACGTATATATAAATTATATTTCATGTTATTAGGAGAATTTTGGACTCTATGATTGATATTACAAGACTATGGTTTTGTAGGGAGTTATTTAGGCTTGTGGTTTCTATTCATTTTACATTCATTTGGTTACTTATATATTTCATTTCAATTTTTTAGTACTGTATTACATTACATGTATGAAATTTGTATTTATTTTACCTTCATGAGAAATTTTTTATTAATGTAAATGAAACATATCTTTCTTCGGAACATTTCCATTAGAGGTAAATGCATCCTATTTGTATGTATGATATATCCTCAGTACAAGTTTCCAACTGAGGGCCTATTAGAGGAAGAAATAAGGATTTCACCATCTCCCTTATCACATTATCAGGCTATAGGGGTACACTTTGAGGGGAGGAAATCGTGGTACTTCTCCTTCACATGATCAAACATCATAGGAGGCCTTCTGCTTTGAATGAATTTTAAAATGAAGACTCATTCACACTCCCAATAAAACACATAAACATCTTATTTCCTCCACACAATTAATTCATTTTCATAAATGAGTATATAATATCATCATTTCATCTCATTCATGTGTGGTTATAGTGAAATATATTTCTTTTACTCATTTTCATGACAAGGGAAGTCTATAGATTCTTCTTTATTTCATAGGAATAGATCTTGATGATTACTTCACCTTAATCAAACTATGTCATGTGTATATAGTCTACCTATATAAATCAGACTGATAACTCTCTTATGAATTTTAGACAATATATCTAACCCCTAACACAACCTTTGTATTTATAGGCAGTTTCTCACCACCTTACCTCAAATTTTCTTGGAAGTCCAACAATTCATAAATTATGAAGATCATAAGATCTTATTGAATACTAAAAATCATGGTGTTTTAATATTTATGTGACACTAAATTGGATAAATGATAACATGATCATTTAACATAATCATGTGACACCTAAATGGACAAACCATTCATGCGACCATGGTTGTCTGTGTCATACCATTCTTGGGTATGTTTTTCTTAACATGTTTATGAAGTTTATATCAGTTGGGAATTTATTTATCATCTCTTTTTCATGTAATGGATTTGCGGAACACTAACTATAAATTTATTTTAAATTTATCAGTATCCCCAACTTCAAATAATTTCATGCGTAAGAGACATCATTTGTATACATGCCCTCATGTTGATCGAGAATGCTGGTTGTTTGTTTGATAAATTAATATCATGTGATACAAACCCTTTAGAGGATGATGGTTGCAGATAAAGTCTCACAGTGATCAAGAAAATAGATTCAATAGATAAAATGGCCTCTATTATTTACATATATTTTATATGTGGAATAATAGTACCCTCATTATATAGTCACACTTTGGTTTTTAGACTATTTGAGTAGAACATAATAATAATTTCTTTGCCACGACCATCTCAATATGGAATTAGGGTTAGAAAACAAATATAAATTCACTCCTGAGATTCATTGGTTTTACATCCTTGCATAGTAATATTATCCCACCATTATATATGGTGAGCCAAGCACGATTAAGAATTATTCTGTGTAGGCCTCAACTACCACCATGAAGGTTGCCCAGGATGGATCATCCATATGGTTGAGTTAACTCCCATAGTGAGGTTGATAGAGATGGCCATTTTGTCTTATGTGGTTGGCCTACTTTTTACCTAAGACCAACTCAAACTATATATAATTATTCAATATATAGGATTTTTAATATCAATATTTTTTCATATGTCTTTAATTCATCTTCTATAAATCATTAATAAAAAATTTATGGTATTCAATAGATTTTATAAACATGATGTAAAAAATGTTCCCCCTTATGATAATTGAAACATGTTTATGAAATTAAATATTGGTTCCAAAATTATCCCAATTGAGGTGCCACTATTTTTTAACATCCCTCTTCTCTTTGATTCTTTAATCCAGATGCACCAATCATATTTTTCCATAGATCATGGGTGATATATAATCAATATATACACTTACAATGATTATTTATGATGCATAAAAAATGCACAGATAATCTTTATCTACCCATGTAAGTCTTTTTCATTTATTGACTTTATAATATACAAGAAATGATCACTTAATTATCACGTATTATCTTTAATATCTTTCTTTTTAACTGTTTCCGTAAATTTTTAGTTTGTAATGTTGATAACTTTCTCCCACTTGTGGAGAATAAATGAAAGATACAACAGGTACCCTATCATCTCATCAATCTTGTCAATATAGAATGATGTTCTCTTCTCCTCTATTTGCATATGACCTAATCTTTTCCAACCAGTGAGAGAACTATGAAATAAAATTTATTTCTTATCAAAAATAAATTTTCTTGAAAAAAAATAAGACAACATGGGGAAAACTTGATTGAAGACAATATTGTATTACCAAGGTGATCAATGTTTTCTTTAAAATATGAAACATGGGATATAAAAAAATAGATAGATCACTTATTCATGTTTTGAATTTTTTTAACTATCAATTCCCAAAATATATTCAACCTACATTCATCCAAACAAACACATAAAAATTTTCAAGATATAGAGATATATACCACCATTGATAACTCAATATATGATCCCCTTGATAAAAATTATGAATTCCTTTAGAGAAAGAATATGCGAGTGATTTTAATTCCTAATCATATAATTTTCTAAATATATTTTAAATTTATGAATTCACTATATATTACAGATTTAACAACTTTGACTCCTCAATTTACCTCCTCAAGGGAGGAATCTATCTCATTCAATTCCCTCCATGTCAATATAAAATCATATATGTATACACACATGCATATAATGGATTAAA
Organism: Viscum album; assembly: GCA_963277665.1. Classification (NCBI taxonomy): domain Eukaryota; kingdom Viridiplantae; phylum Streptophyta; class Magnoliopsida; order Santalales; family Viscaceae; genus Viscum; species Viscum album. Next base: position 1,594,062,953 of record OY728126.1, read on the forward strand.
TAGAGAATTTGTTTTCTTCTAGAATAAAATTTATGTTGAGATATTCTTCTCATCATAGGTTATTTTTTCTCAATCAAGCATGTAAAGATTTATTTGGTCACTTCTTTCTATTTTGAGTCAATTATCTTAGATTATCTTTTTTCATCTCTTTAAAAACTTCCCTTTTGGAATAATTTTTTCTACATTAGGATTTTGGATCTTAAAGATTCCACTTATGGAAAAATCCTCAAAAATATTCACCAATATTTCTGATTCTACATTATTTATTTTATCTTTTATAATGTTGTTCATCTTCCTCCATTTTTCTAGCGTATTTTTGTTGATCTTTCTGAATTACCAAATGTTTCTTTATTGTGTATAATGATATTTCACATGTACAACATTTCTTAATTGATATAAATAATTTCATCACATTTTTTCATATTATTTTTCTTTCCTTTCATTTTATATAGAAAATCTCAATTTAATTTGTTCATGAATACGTTAATTCTATGATTTTTTAATCTACATCATCTAAAAACTTATTCAAATCATTCTTACTTATTTATTATTGGCATATTGGATAGATTTTTAGATAATATATTTTTTCCTTAATGTTTCCTTAACATTTTTTCACAATGAATCATCCTTGATTCATTCTTATTTTCCAAAAATCACATTTTATAACATCAATAGTAGTCTTTATTCCCACACCAGCAACATAACCTATAAAAATCATTAAACCTAAATCTTCCTCCATTATTTTTATTCTTTCCAAAAACCTATTGTTGCATCCCTTATTTAAAATGATGCTTATTTTTCCTAGGGAAAATTTATTTTCTTTAAATATTTCATTATTCATATGATTTATACGAGTATCTCTCACATATCTTCTTTGTGATAGTTTATTAAACCATCTTCCTCTTTTATTCAAATCTAAAGTATTGATTCTCACTTTCATTTCATACCTACCTCCATTTTTTTAGTTTTATATTCACATTATCGAATGATTTTTGAATAATTGGTACATACCATAAGTCATCATTATATATATCTCTCTTCAATTATTGTACTCTCCAGAATAATCAATGCATTAAAATCTCTTCCTTATAGATAAATTATTTTTTTAATGATATTTTTCTCTAGATTAGGTCATCTCTATTCATCAAATTTTCTCCCCTGGATATAGGTATTATATTAATTTCATGAATTTTAATCTCAGCAAATAAATATAATTACTTGTTCCAAAAACATCTAGAATCACCAACAATAACCTATGATCCACATATCTTCTTTTTTAGTGTACTATATCCCAATTTCACAGGTTGTAAACCACATAGATTTTAGAAGATCCAACGTTATTTTAAAAACTACAGGGGAAAGAGATCTCTAAACTTCTTTTCACATCAATCCTTGATGTAGTATGTTTCTCATTATCTTTCACTATCCATACTTTTCCCAAATTTATCTTGAAACATATATAGGAAATAGAAACACCATTACTATATAAGATAGTTTCTAGGTTCTTAGTTACCTTATTCTTAGAGGATGTTTCCATTTTAGATGAGGATAATCTAATGATATTCTTGGAGTCATTATTCTCAATGGAAAATATTTTTTGAAACATCTCTATTTACAATAATTTGGTATGTTTCAACATGAGGTGATCCCAAATTAAACAATATCACCTTTCATTCAACAAATTCATGTTAAAGGATTTCATTTCATATTCAATACGTATAATACAATCTTATCAATACTTTATCATATTAAATTTCGTTTTCCATATACTTGGTTCTTATAGTAAATTTTCATTCTCCTTTACCTAATTTTATTTAACCTATAGTTAAGTATATTCTAAATCCATTGAAACATTGTGTAATTATTCAATTACATGGAATTTTTATACAAAAAAGTATTAATGATATATTTATAATGAAAATTGTTGTGAAATTTTCCAAAAGAACCTGTAAATATTTCATTGTAATGATATATTATTTTATCCTTTACTTTGAATATTTTTGTGAGGGTTTTCATACAACATCACTTTTTTCAATGCATCTTCTATATTATTATATTCTTATTCCACTTGAAATCTATTATCCAAAATACCCTTGATATATCTAAAAATTGAATTTATCACTTTTTTGGGAAAATTAGTCTGATATTCTTTCTATTCAAAATAAATTTCTCTATGTGATATAAATTCCTCAAATCATAAACATGATTAATCATAATAATCATAATCAAATCAATTATGGAATATTATACCATTAATATTACCTTCATTTGGATGTTTCCTAGCATTTACATTATTATTCTTCTTAACATTCATTTCCCATATTTTCTTCATGTTTCTCTGATTCTTAACATAATTTTTTGTATTTTAACCCTTTGGAGTAACTTTCTTTTTATTTATCTATGTTATACAACTAATTTCTAGATATTAGAAAAAAATTAAAGCTAGATTGAATAATTAGAGGGAAACTATGCTCTGATAATAGTTGTAGAAATACATTGTATAGTGACCATTGAGAGTTGGGTAAATCAGCGGTTTAATTTTTTGAATTATATTTATTTACGTCAACTTCTTGGACATTTTATGGTTCATAATCCACTTACTGATATCTCACAGTCTCAACATTTATATATTAATAGTTATAGAAATAAAATCACATTATATTTATAATGTTTGATTGGAATACCTACTCCATGACAATTTTTTATGCCCCCAACATAGAATTTACACAATTAATTTGATCGATTATTACTAATAATAGGGAATCAACTAGTTATAAACCCTAATAATAGACCATCCAGATAATCCTATATCTACCCACAACTATCCAACACATCTAATTTAGTTGGTTAAACCCCCCAACTATCACATATTATCCGAGACTAGATAGAGACCCCAGACATGAGCCTCTTTAGAAACTAGTTAGATTCCCCAGCTACATGCTCCATATTCTTCTTGGTTTTGATCCCTTAGTAGAAATTTATCTTTCATTTTAAGAGTGATCATACTCCACAAGAATACAAGATTATTTTTCTCAGGTATAACTTCAATATATTAAAAACCCTCATTGTATAATAATAGTTTTTTGAAACTCCTTCACACTAGATATTAAATGATCTGATGATTCTCATCTTACTAAATTCTTATATATGAAATTATTATTAAATAAGTATCATCTAAATTCATTCTCAATTACCTAGGATCTTTATTGAGTGATCAAATGTTCCTTAATAAAATGATCATGAAATAATTCATCCTTCTTCTCATTAAGTGTTGACCTTAGTAAAATGTGAACAATTGATGCACACAATTAATTTAGTATTATTTAATGAAAGAACCGTCTTGTATAATCTAAAATCATTATTGATGATTTCTGAACTTAGTTAATTCATGGTAATGAAGCATGATAATTGTTTTATGAATAAAATATGACACATATAAATTTTTTATTATTATTTTATGTTGTTCTCAAGACTTGCTATTCAATATCCAATGAATATATTAATATCATTGTGTTTCTATGAAAATGGACCATGCATGTGGTTCATTATATTCATATGTATTTCATCACACTAGAATTTTATTCTCCTCATAGATAAGTCTTCAAAAGTAAAATTACTCTTTGTAAGCGCAAATAGATAATACAATTCACTCATGTTTTTTAGCTTCACCACATATTTCTTCTTCATCCTCTCAAAACCATATAGATTCTTGTAATCTCATATGTCCTTTTCATATGGACTTCATGTAAATAAATCACATGAACTTCTAATATCTCCTCTAAGTAAAAATGTTATCCCATAAGATCCTTATCCTTCTCATGATCAAAGAACAAAAGATGAATTTTTTCACATGAATGGTTAATAGAAGTATCCTTCACATGTATTATAGAACAAACCTAGTTATTCTTTTCATCCCACTATCAATTCCTTCATGTAACCATGTATAGAGGCTCAAGGGTTCTCCTATTTTTTTGAGGGTATCATATGAGTTCATAATTCTTATGGTTTACATTGAATGGGTAGCCTATAGATCCTAACCTATATCATATTATGATATCATATGAAAGACTTCTCTTTATTGTCAACATATCATGTGCAGACACTGAACTTTCTTAAATGAGAGCAGGAATTATATTTATAATATCAAACAATGTCCCTATCCTTAAAAGATATCTCTATATTTTTATATATATTCTCAGTTAATTACATTTGATTTTCATATAGAGTCAATGTTTTTTAAATTCCTAGAGATATGAGGACCAAATTGATTATATAAATTCACTGTTTTTTAATCTTATAAGATATTGATGTTGTTATGCGATAATGATATTTCATCACATGAAAATGAAACACCTCAGTGAAAACATTATACATATAACCAAGTCTTTCCAAGGTGTAACCTTCTTAAGTATGATATTATTTATGTTATTTCTTGGTGATTTTTAACATGTATTGAATTGATCATATCTTTTTTTTATGATGGATTAGTTGAAAACTCAATGCATCTTTTTTTATTCATTAGTATCAACAACATTTAGTAATCAAATTCATGAAATAAATTGATTGTGTGCACTTCATTAGTTTGATTGAGCATGTGGGTTGATCGTATGATTTCTCAAATATTCACATAAAAAACCCTTCATAGAGCAAATTTGAAGATGAGGGCTTCAAGATATTGGAAAATGCAGATGCAACGGATCAAATGACCACTATTATTTATTTATAATTTTTTGGAAGATTAATAGTACCCAACCCAAGCCATCCCACACTGATCTAAGGTTTTTTATGTTAGTTTATAATAGTACTTACCTTCATGAATACCATTCGAGCCAACACTGGGGTCGGAACCCTATCCCATATTCACTCATGGTCTTTATGGGCTCATATTCATGTGTGCTCACCAAGGCATACTCCGGCTTGATTCTAGTTAAGACTCCCTTGCCACTGTGTTGGATTATTTAGATGGATCTCTCTTAGGACAATATTAGATTCATCAATGTTGTCGATTGAGCTAGCCATTATATCTTATATGGTGAGTCATTTTTTATATGATTCCACGGAAAAATACTTATAATAAGTTTATGTATTGGATTTGTACTACAAAATCTTTTCCTCTTGTCTTCCATTAATTATCCCACTCTGAATTTTTTTTCCATGGACTTAAATAGATTTCTTCAACATGATTTACACAGTGTGCCCCATATTAAAATTAACACATATATTGGATATTAACAATAGGTTCATCAATCATTATAATTAATATACCACTATTTCCTGAATATTAACTTTATAATATACTGAAAACAAATATATAGATATACAATGAGGATTCATCAATCTTGACATCCAATTCACTTATAATAATATTCTCCTCAAGTATGTAATCCATAAATATTGAATTTATAATATATTGAAAAAAATAAAACATTTTATCTTGTTCTCTTTAGTATTGAGGTATCACATGATGAATAAAAATAAAATTTCATGAAACTTCTCATAATATTATATCCTTAAGATTTCCCTATAATAAAACAAAATACATAGTGGATTGCTCTAGTATAACACACCCTAACCCTATTATTTACTTGTTTTTATAATTAATTGTAATTAATTATTTCATTTAATATTGAATAATTATATAATATATATTGAAATTTTGTTTTCAACATATGTGACAGTTTGGATCATAGTTTATTAAACCACCCGGATACCCTATAAATGTATTTGTAGTTTAATAGAGACAAAATTCACCATTAGAACATAGTTTTACTAACCACGCATATTTCCTATGTTAGTTTATCTAGAACATAAAACATGGGGCTTGTGATTAGTGAATGGTTCATCCAACTATGTATATAAACCATTTAGAGTGTCTTAATTTAAAAAGGTGGAAACTAAAAAACAACTCATCCATTATTTTACCTCTCATTCAAACTGCTCACTCCCTTATCTTCATTTCTCACATGATTCCCTAGTACACCTAGGTTATTCCTCGCAAATGGATCCCTCCAATGAATCGTCAAAATATTCATGTGATTTCACATGTTTTTTTATCCTGGTTTGGATTCTCCCATATCATTATATTTATTTCCCTTTTTTCACTTTCTTTTCCTGTCTTACATTATTATATTTGATTCCTAGGAGAACCATAATCTCATAATAGTGTTTTTTATTAATTTTTTGGTTTTAGGTTTTATAATTCATGATTTGAGTTTGATTCTAGTGACATCTATTAAAGGTGACAAGTTCCTCTTTGATTATATGTATAGTGCCCATAATTTTGGGTCTTTAAATTATTGATTATTCCTTTTATGAAATTTTCATAAATTATTTTTATATATAATGATAATAGTAGATATTTTAATGAAATATTTGAAACTAAAATCATTTTTTAGTTGATATTCTGGTCAAATCAAATATTTTTCAATTTATTGGATGATTGGTAATAATCTACTTTAATTAATCATTCACACCAGTTATTTCATAAATGCCATATTGACCACTATTGGTGAGTCTTAAATGTTTTATGAAATGTTTTTATTTTTTATTTGGTGTTATCTCTTGTTTACCAAAAAATATTATAGTAGTTTTTTATTATTGAAATGTATTTTTCCATGTTAGTTTTATTTAAAAATACATAGGTAAACATATATACACAAATATATAAAATATAAGTAATGATATGTGAATTTATAAATGGAATTAATATTTAAATGTTTATGAATATATGACTATAATGATGAAATGAAACCTTAGGGTTATAAATTTCACACTCATGTAATATTTTCAAAAATGTTTTGATGGATTCCTAAAATATAATAAATATCCTAGTTTATGCCTTTGAAGTTTTTTCATGAAATTGAAAACACAATTTTATGCACACCCTTTGAATTATAGAAAATTAATTCTTATTATGAGGTGATGTGTGAAATATTCACAGTAAGATTCATGTATTTTTTATACAAGTGGAATATTTAAATGTGATACTATTAAGAGGTTGTTTACTGATATGGATGTAAGATGTTTATTTCATTATGAAATGTTTAGTAATATATATATATATAATAGTTTTAAAATAATCAATTATATTTATGTTTCATGGGAATATTAGGGTAGTTAGGTAAAAACTCTAGGTACACATGATGCACTTGTTTATTGTTACACTCTAACTAGGGAAACGTAGATAGAGTATGTTCTGCCTTTGGGATTGTACATCCTATTTTATCTATGAAGGGGGATACTGAGAGTTAGGAAAAATTGACTAATATCCAATAATAAACATGTTTAGTAGTTTTATAGTTGATTCCAAGTTTATTACATAAAGATATTAGGTTACCACCATGATATTGATTATTTTATAATTACTAATGTGTGTTTAATTTAACACAAATTCATTTTTAATCATAATTGAATCATTTTAGTTAAATGGGTTTTTAAAGTCAAATGAAATTAATATTTTAGGGACTTATTTATAATGTTATTTTTAATGGATATTTTTAATAAATTGGTGATTTGAATGGATTAATTAGTTTCATTGAGATTTTTTAATTTAAATAAAATAGAAACATAATCATTAATTGAATTTCTATGGAAGTTATATTGGGTTAATATTAATTTTCTTGAAAATAAAAACATTTTTAGATATGTATTTCATAGAAACATAAAAAGGATCTATTATTTAAAAACATTAACATAAAGTATAGTATATTTGGATTTATTCAGATTACTTTTTTCCCACACCAACATTTATCATGTTAGTATCATGTTATGGATTATCTATTACCACTCAAGGAGAGTTTAGTTTTAGTATTGGATGGTAACTTGTATAGTCATGTGGGAATATGCTTGTTATTTGGTTTTGTTTTATTATTTTTTATTTTAATGGATATAAAGGTCTTCACTACTTCCAGTTTTAGTGGTATTGATATCATTTGAGGTTGATGTGGGTGATAATAAGTTATTTTTGTAGGATATAGAATATAGAGGGAGAGCATAGTGATGTCCATTTCATTTAATTAAGTTATTGTTTTTAATTATTTTAATTTTATTACTCCTTATTTTATTATAGTGTGGTATTATAATATATGGATAGGTCATGTAATTTTTTCATTATTTCATTAAATATATATTTTTTAGGATAATACATTACCATTAGTTATATATTGATTCACTGGCACTATTTTCTAGCTCAAGGAAATTAGGAACGTTCCTCGAGTTTTTCACATTATGACTCTAGTGTCCAATGGAGGGATTAGTCAGGTTAGTACATTAATTTTTTTTATTAAAGTATCCTTTTTTATTTGGTTTTGATTTATATATGGAGATATGACTATAAAAAATTTAGAGGTGTGATTGTGAAGTGAATCACCTACTCTTACCCATTCTGGGACTTGGGAATCTACAGGTTGTCTAGTTTAATTTAGGAATTTTTTGTATCATTTATTTTTTTAGGTGTTCTAGATCATACAAAATAATTTTCTTCTTTGAGGGGTGATAATGTTACTAATATCACATTATGCAGTGGGCACACAAATACTGATAACCCATGTGGATACCAATTCCAATGTTTAATATGAAATCAAATATTGGTTTCAAGCTTGGAACATGTTCTGCTAAATCATGTGGAAAACTCATCCACAATCATTACTCTATAATTGGATAATTATTCTATTTTATAGTGTTTTTATTGAATTTTTATTGGATTTCATTGGTTTTTAAAATGAAAAAAATAGTTATTATAATGGAAATTCAAAATGGAGTTTATATAGGGAAATTAATATTAACATGAAGCATAGAGATTTTGGAAATTAATATGTCTAAGTTTAACAATTAAAATTTTATATTTAAAACATAAATTTTAATTAAAATTTTATTAAATGGGTTATTCTAAAATTATTTTAAAGGCATATAAATCTTTTAATTTTCAAATTCTGTCAATAAGGGATTTAAAAAAATTTAAAATAATATTAATTATAATAAGAAATTTATAAAGGGAACATCTAAAAAATAGAAATTAATTTTGTGTGATTTTTCCAATTTGAGATAAATATATTTGGGTGATTTCTATAATTTAGTGGTGAACTCCATAGTTTTTTATGGATTTTGAAATGTGTTTTAAATTTTCATTTTGGAATAACGACTGGAAATATATCTTTATTTAGTTGTTTTCATTTTATAAATGGTTATTATTATTTTATTCCTTGGGTATTACTTTTCATAATGTTTACTAGACTAAGATTATTTTCATTTCAATTTATCCTAATTTAAATTTTATGTAATTTTATTCATTGGGTTTCCCCCATAAAAATATTTTGTGAATTATATGAATTTTTTATTGGGATGTTCTAGAGTGGTGTCTCTTAGGGGTAGGGAGTGAGATCCTTTAGTAAATCACCTTTTCAAAACTATGAGTGGAGTAATATAAAAATACCACTCCATGTTAGATGTAATTTTCATGCGCCATTTTTGTGGATTCCTGTGTATCATTGGTTAATTATTTTCTTTTCTTGAGTCTATGGCTAATGGCTCATTGGATGTTTGATTCATCATAGTGGCCTTTGTTTAAACCTTGTTATTATTTTTTAACGTGAATTGATTTTATTATGTTATCCTTGAGACCATGGTAAAGAGTATTATTTTGAGGGTTCAACTGGGAATGAATGATGAACATATTATTTTTTTTCTCGGAAAAGGTCCACTACTTTTTTGAGTCTCTCTCTAATGTTCTCTGGTGTGATGAGTTTTAATATTCCGAGGGAGTATTTTTAGGCGTTTTTCTCATTTTTTCATTCCATTATTGTTATTGATTAATAATATATGTTTTCAAGTTAGTATTATCTTATATTTTTGATGTAGAGATAAAGATATGCGATATAATGGGAATTATGGATTTATATTTGGTTAATAATTTTAGTTGAACTCCAATGATGCAATTTTTTTTGGGTTGCTATTCTTTCCTAGAGGTATTCAAATGTTACAATAACATATTTTTTTAGTGTAACCATTATGGAGGGGATACCAAATGTCCGTATCAATACCATTTTTATTCACACATATGTATTTTGTAATTCATGTTTTGTTTTTATATATTATCCAAGAATTATGGGTGGTCATGATTTTAAAGAATAATTTGGTCATTGACTCATTGATATAACCGAGGATGAATTTTTTAGAAGAATTATAATATTAGGGATAGATAACCATATTCAATTTGTCCTTGTTTAATTTCATGATTCAATTTAGGTTCTTTTATAGATGTTCATTTAGTGAGATAGTGACTCATATTTGGTCGTGGGTGTAAAATTTCTTTTGAAGATGAATTAATTTGATTAAGAGAAATGATTTATTTACATGAGTTCTCCAGATTTTTTCAAGGTGATGGTTGTTGTGTTCCTTGGAATTGTAATCGATTTATGTTTTATGAGGTATTATATGGTCCATTATTTTTATATTTTTAATAGGATGATGATTTTAGGGGAAGATTTCATTATGGTGTGGAGTCTATCAAATCTCGACAGTATTATTTCCCCGTTATTTTTATTAATTAATTATTACCAATTATTTTCTCAAATACATGAGTTAACTAGTATATATTTTTTAAATATGGTTGTTTTATAAGTGGCTCATAGTTTCCCTCACCATACGTCCATCATGTGAATGCATATTTAATTTAAAAAAAATGAAAATACAATGTTGGTTCATGGTATGTCTGACTGTGGGTCCTACCCATGTGAGGTGTTTTAGAACCTCTAGATGGGGGTGTATGTCTGGAACATGGTTCATCCAACTATTTGGACAAACCATAAATATTATATAGACATAGAAATTTGGTTAAATTACAACACTACCCATCCCTTTATTTTACCACTCAAGTGATGCTCCCCCACCCTTGTCCTTTTTTATTGTGTCATGCACTGATCCACCTAGAGTCCCCTGTATTGAGCTTTATTAGGTACTAAATGAGGGGTAGATTCATAGTCTTGAATAGTACAAGATTAACTTCCTCCCTCAATGATCAGATACAGATTAATCATGATGACGATCATGATTGTTAGTGTATAATAAGGTCTTCAAATGGTGGGGAATCCCCGAGTGATTTGTATCCACCTCTTGGGGGTACTATATATTTTATAATGTTTTTGGTGTCCCCTATAGAATTTTTATAGGATGTTTTGATTATTGGTGACTACTATATAAGTTCCATTATCTAGGGATATAGAAATATATTCAATGCACTAAAATGCTGAGACTCTTGGCCTAGTATGAGAGGAGAATTGGTGGACTTCATTTCCTGGTGTCCCACATGTCAGATAATTATTCTTCAACAACAGTATTAACATTGATTATAATAGCCTATTTCAATATAGGGGTTTAAATGGGATAATATATATATATGTTTCATATTTATATTTCCATGTTCTCCTAGTAGGAAGAATGAAATTTGGATAGACATCAATCTATTAATGAGAAGAGCTCATTTCATCTCCATCCAATAATAAACAATTATAGAAGAACATGGATGCATCTATGTCCAAGATTTTTCTCTACTCCATGGGTTTCTATTTGTGATATTTTATATCCAAGACCCACCCTTTAATTCCCATATCTAAAAGTGAATTCAGATTTTTTTTTCAATCCTTATTGAAATTGAGCATGGGATTTCATTGAGGGACTGATGGTAAGATTTGGTTGACTATCCATAACCAAGGGGATATTCCCTATAATTGTATTCATAACTTTTATGAATCAAGGGATGATTAATTATCATTATTTGACTTATCCTATAATAATTCCAATCAACCATTTGGGAAAAAATCCTTCAAGGTATCATTGAATCATTTTTAGGTGATTGTCTATGTTGAAAAAGCGAGCGATTGTAATTTTGTACACCAGCCATGTTTCAAAATCAAACATCAAAATATTAAAAAGGAAAGAAAGTGGTGCTCAAGTAATGAATTGGCATGCAAGTCATTAAGTGGCTTACAAGTCCTCAAGTGGCGTGCAAGACATAAAGTTTCCTACAAGTCACATTTCAAAATTAGACATCAAAATATGGAAAAGGAAATATAGTTGCATGCGTGTGAGTAATTGGCGTACAAGTGTGGTGCGCAAGTCATAAATGGGAACGTAAGTGAATAATTGGTGCACAAATGAAGAAGGGGCACACAATTAAAATTTCTAGATCATCCCATCAAAATATGGAAAAGGAAAGAAAGGGGTGCACAAGTCATGAAGTGGTGCACAAGTGAAGAAGTAGCGCATAAGTCATCAAGTGGTGTTCGAGTCAAGAATTGGCAGGCAAGTGGAGAAGGGGCGTGCAAGTCATATTTCAATTTCATCACCCCAAAATATGACAATGGAAATAAAGCGGTGAGCATGTTAGAAAGTGGTGCGCAAGTCATCAATGGGCATGCAAGTCAAGAAGGGGCATTCACGTTATGAAGTGGTGTGCAAGATACAAAGTGGCGTGCAAGGTGAGTGGTGAACCTCACACATAGGGTCCCCAAAATGACTATAAATAGAGGAATAACCATCATCATTTGTAATGAAGGTCAATACTTAGTGAAAATCCAACCTCTGATCATGCTAGTGGAAATGGAATGCATGTAGTGTGGCGCGCAAGTAGGTTGGTGTGAAAGTATCTTGGTGTGAAAGCAGTGTCACGCAAGAAATTTTACACAAGTAGTGCAGTGGTATGCAAGAATAGGCACACAATTATAAAATTGGTGCAAATGTGTAAAACTGGCATGAAATTTGGCTATCCCACAACGAAGGCAGAGGCTGCATATTAGTTAATGGGGGAATAGAAGTCACCCTACGGTTACGTGAATGTTGGAAGTTTCCCAATACACCTACGATATAGAGATATTCATCAGTGGAGGGAAATTGGACATCAAAAGAGAATCTATAAATAGTTAAGGATGCAGATTTACTTAGAGATAATGAAGAGACCTACAAGTCTATAAACTGTGAGTGGATCTTCTAAAGAAGTAGTGATCACACTTCAGTTGAGAGGGAAGTGAGATTTCATATTGTGATTGGTTGTAAACTAGAAGGGTCAGTGAGTCCACTTCAAACCTTGTAAAAAATAGTGTATATTTAGTGAACTGGGTACATCGATACATCGTCGGTGTATTCTCCTTGGACGTAGCCTAGTGAGGGTGAACCAAGTAAAAATTGATGTGTTATATGCATGATTTGATTTCTATTTTTTATTTTCTATGAGAAAGAGAGATAAGAGAGTTTTTATTAACAAAAAAAAAATATCAACATGGATAGTTGTTTAATCATTCATATCCTAATTCAACCCCCTCTCATGGTATTTAGCCTAGTAGACCTAATAATTGGTATCAAAGGGAAAGGTTGATATCAGTGTTTCTCTCTTAAATGGAGGTCACAAATAACAAAGGGATTCTGATCTTCGACAAGAACAATTTTCAGATATGGAATAATTAGATGCAACCCTACTTCTGATCTTTGGGAAAGGATGTGTTTACAGTAGAAATTCCTAGTATAACATGCGATAATAATAATGGTGCATTATAGGAAGCTGAGCATAGAGAATTGGATGCTGATTCCAAGGGAATTAATGATTTTGGGTGATCCATATCCAATTCTATCAATAAAAATGTGATGTTATAAAAACATCACATGTCATGTGGGGAAATCTATTGAATATATATGAAGGAGATACAAAGGTTAGAGAGGAGATTCTAAAAGTTCGGTGAAACAAGTATAATGATTTCAAAATGAACTAAATGAGTCTATTGCAACATTCATTAATGGGGTAAATATTTTTGTGGAAGATATGTGGGGTCTTGGTGAAGTCATTGAAGTCATTAAAATCGTAAATCGAATCACGAGGAAACATCCACCTCGGTTCAATCCAAAAGACTCAATACTGGAATATAATGATCCGAAGGATCTAACACTGTAAAATTTACAGAGTACCTTGATTTCATATAAAATGTGGATTGATTATAACGAGGAAATGGAAAAGGGAAAATATAAGTAGGTGGAATTCAATTCCATGAAGAAGCTCACCATTTAATATTCTCAAGAGGATGAAGAGACAGATGAGGTGATGTCATTTCCTTCTTCAAATTTATAAAAGGAAAAGGAAAGTTCACAGGGAAACTTCCACTGGCTTGTTTTCGATGTGTAAATGTTATTCATCTAGCTATATGGTGTACCAAAAAGTTCCAAGATGATAGTCATGTCGATGAAGTCGAAATTACCAAGAAGAAGTCTTCAGCTTATGGGAAAGGCAAGAAACAGTTCAAGAGAAATTTCTTTAAGAAGAAGAATCTCCTTTCACAAGAATGTGACAATTCAGACGAGTCTGAGGTTGAGGAGGTTGAAGATATAGAAAACTAAAAAGATCATGAAGAAAATGATATGGTGGAAGTATTTGGTAGTACTCCGAAAAAGGAAGAAACTGACATTTATGAAGAAGAATAAGTTGAAAGAAGAGTTGATATACAAGCTTACATAAAGGATTATCTTGAAGAGATAGATATTTGGAGAGAAAAAACAATTAAATATAACAAAGATGTTTTTGATGCCACACTCTATATGCAACCACAAGAAGAATAGAGTTATTAGTTGATTGAAGAAATTGAAAAACCCAATTCATCAACACCAGAGGACTCCGAATTGGTTATTAGGTATAAAATCAATATTGAAGAATAGAAAAGGGAGATCAATGGCTTGAACAACACAATGAAAGATAAGATCAAGTGTATTGATTAAATTGAAGGAGAAGTTGTTAGTCTGTGAAAAATGGTTAATGACTTGAATTTTTTTTTAATTCCCAACACGTTATTGGGAAATCAAATCATTCAAAAGACTGAAAAGATGAAATATGGTCCTAGTTGTTTAGTAGGAAAGAATAATCAATAGAGCTCAGATGTTAAGGCTAATCTTGGTCTTGATCAAAAATAGAAAGAAGTTCAGGTTGAATTCAGACTGCAATCATGTTTTCTAAGAATGAAAATTGATGTCAGTACAAAGCAGAATCAAAAAATTCAAGGAACCAAAGGAACTACTGGTAGTAGGGAAGTGACATGAAGTAATGTGCCTTTAATTAGGTGTTATTACTATGGAAAGATGGGATAGTCACAAAATGTGCGTTCTATAGTAATAAAATATTGAAGGGCACAAGAACAGAGGTGTCAGCCAAACATAGAACAATTTTCTAGAACATATTTCAAAGGAAACTATTTTTTGTGCGAAGGATTTGGGCACATGGTTAGTTACTGTACATCAACCATGCAGAGGAATGTGCCAAAGCAGAATAAAAAATCTCACAAGTAGTAAATCAATGAACCTACAGGTGAGTTGAAGATGAAAAATAGATTTTCATCATTGCAAGATAAAAATGGTCTATCATACTCTGAGAAAGATTAGAAGTCTCAATCTATAACAAGTGTGAAGAAACAAATATGGACCAAGATGAAGAAAGAAGAGGAGGAAGTGGTTTCAAAAATTTCCCTTAAAGCGTTAGATCATTTTTGTGTGTGGATCCTTGAAAGTGGTTATAGTCTCACATGACAGCAATCAAGGATCTAGTTACAGGCATAGAAGATGAAAAATAAGGAGTTTTCAAGTTTTTAAATAATGAAGGCCTAAAGATAATTGTATTAGGAATGGGAAAGTTTGGTCGCAAAAAAATAAGATGTGCAGATGTTTTGGTTGTAGGATGTATCAATCACAATTTGTTTAGTGTCAGTCAGTTGTGTGACTTAGGTAATTCTATATGGTATAACATCAAGACTCATGTCTTCAAGGGAAGAGATGGTACAATGATAATACAAGGAAAAAAGAAAAAATGGGAATCTCTACCTTGTAACTGTATATAAAGATGTGTTATTTTTATCCAGAGAGGAATAAAAAAATTGTGGCATAAACGACTTGGTCATTTATGTTAACCATCTCTGGAAGATCTAGTAAGGTGTGAAGCAGCAAGAAACCTCCCAAAGATATTATGTGATCATACACATTGGTTCTATTATTGTCAGCAAGGGAATATCATCATAAATACATACAAAGTGAAGGAAAATAAGTCAACAAGAGTGCTTGAATTGGTGTGTGTTGATGTATGTGGACCTATTTCACCAAGATCCATTGATGGATAAAAGAATTATGTTCTTATCATTGTGTAAAATGGTATAATTTCATGGTTATTCTTCATTAACCCTAAGTCTGATGTGTTTAGTTTCCTAGAACAATATCTAAGGAAATCTGAAAGGATTCTTGGGAAGAAAATTCTGTAGTTTCATACTAACAATGGTATAGAATTCACAAATAGTTAGGTGGAAGACTATCTCGAGAAACACGAGATAAGGCATCATGTTTATTTATTATGAACTCCCAAACATAATGGAGTGGTTTAAAGGGGAAATTGGATCATCAACAACATGGCCAGAATGATGAATATAGAAAAAGAGCTACCAGATAAATTTTGGAAAGAAGCAGTGCTGACATCGGTCTACATTTGTAATAGAGATATGTTGTGTTCGAAGGAAGGGAAGACTCTATATGATATGTTTTATGGGAAGAATCCAATGGTGAAGTAATTTTGTATCTATGTGAGTAAGTGTTTTATACTCCACAAGGAAAAAACACGAAATTTGAGTCATGTGGAGGTGAGAGAATATTATGTGGCTACTCAAGAAGAATCAAGGAATATAAATGCTTTAATAAAAGGTTGAGAAATTTTTTTGAGAGAAGTGATGTCACTGTAGTGGATAATGATGAAAACATTCAACAATTCAGTGAACAATATCCTGATGAATGTGATGGGGTGGAAAGCAACGCAGGGGGAGCTGAAGTGGCTGATGCTAATTTAGAAGAAGATATCGATGATGAGCATGAGGATGTAAAATCTGTATCTGCACAAAATCCAAGGATTCGGGCTGAAATTGATAGGTAGAATATCATTAGTGATCAATCAGCTCTAGTTTAGACAAGAAGAATAAAATCTCTACAGTTGATGCCTTTCTAGTCTCTGGTAGAGCCTAAGTGTTTTTCTGATGCAGCTGAAGATGAAAACTTGGTTCATGCTATGAATGAAGAGCTGGATCAAATTGAGAAGAATCAGACTTGAGATATTATTTCAAGGCCAACAGATAAAAATTTCATCAGGACTAAATGGGTCTATCACAACTAGATGAATGAAGATGGAACAATGATTTGAAACAAATAACTACTTGTGTGCAAAGGATACTCCCAAATAGAGGGAATAGATGTTGATGAGACATTTGCACCGGTTGCAAGGTGAGAAAAAGTTAGATTATTCCAAGGCATTGTGGTGAAATGAATGTTCAAAGTGTTTCAAATGGATGATAAATCGGTATAATTGAATGGGGTTCTCTAGGAACAAGTGTATATAGAGCAGCCTAATGATTTTCTCATTAATGAGTATGAGAACAAGGTTTGTCGACTAAAGAAGGCATTGTATGGGCTGAAACAAGCACTAAGAGCATGGTACTCATGGCTTGATCAGTAATTAGAGAAGCTTGGTTTCTAGTGTAGGATATTTTATTACAATATCTATTTCAATAACAATAGTAATCAAAGGATGATGGTACTAGATTACGTTGACAACATAATATTTGGTGGATGAGATGAAGCTCAGTGCATACAGTTTTCCGAATTCATGAAATGTGAGTTAGAAATGTCAATGATTGGAGAGATGATGTTTTTCCCTATTTTAAAAGTGACACAATGAAGGAATAGAACATTAATTTCACAATACAAATATGTCAATGAGGTTTTGAGAAGTTTTGGAATTGAAAATACAAAGGAAATGAAGACTCTGGTGGCTACCCGAATGAAACTGTCCAAAGATGAGGATGGCAAGACAATTAATATCATATAATACTGGAAAATCATAGGAAGTTTGTTTTACTTGACCATGAAAAGTCCTGGAATTGTATTCGCCACATGCCAAGTAGTGATATATCAATGTAATCCCAAGGATAGCCACATGATTTCATATCAAAGGAACTATGGATTTCAGCTTGATGTATAATGACAAGTCATTGAAAAAGATGTTGGGATATACAGAGGTAGATTGGGCCGCTTCAGCGGATGACTGGAAATCAATGTCAGGAGGAGCTTTCTATCTTGGTGGTGTGTGTATTTCATGGCTAATTAAGAAGTAAGATTGAATTTCATTGAGCACTATAGAAGCTGAGTATATTGTTGCCACTCAAGCATGCACACAGTTATAGTGGATGAAACATCACCTTGATGATATGAGATTTGAAGTGAAGTATCTGATCAAAATCTAGTGCGATGACTCAAGTGCTATAAATCTTAGAAAAAAATCTTTTCCATAACTCAAGGACAATACACATTAAGATAAAGTATCATTTTATGAAGGAGAATGTTGATCAGGGAATCGTGAAGTTAGAGTATGTGCCTATAAAAATATAGGTTGCAGACATTCTGACAAAGGCCTTACCCAAGGATTCTTTGGAGAGGCATCGACTAGCTATGGGAGTTCAGTAATCTCCCCGCGCTTGAAAAAAGTGTGGCTATGGATCCCCACCCCTATCTCTAAGGTAGGGTGTGTTTTTTTTCTCTACTATACTGATCTGTGTTCTTTCTAATGTCTCAGACCACATAAGAGTGGCCTTTGGGTTCGTTGACAATGGGGGAGAAATAATGACTCCTCAAAGGGGAGAAACTATGGCTAATGAAAGGATAAAATGTATTATTCAAAGACATGGGGAGAAGATGATAGGTGGATCAAAAAAATATGGGGAGAGTATCAAATCTGATGATGCTTGATGTGATCGATCAAAAAAGATATATCAGGATAGTAGAGGTTTGTGATGAAAGCAATTGGTTGGTTTCAGTGTCAGGAATGAAGCAGTTCATTGATGAAGTTGTCATTATACACTTTTTTCTCATGCCGATCATTGCTCATGTGGGATTAGAGTGTGTGTTGATTAAATATTTGATCACTATTAGAATCGCAAGAGGCAAATGGTGGTTCTTAAGGAAGAAGCTTTAACGATGTACCAAATTATGTAACTAGTGCCATCAAACCCAAAGGGGGATATTGTTGGGATAAAGTCCATCAAGGTATCATTGAAGAATTTTTTGGGAGAGTGTGTTTGTTCAAAAATCGGGCGATTGGAATTTTGTACACCAGACATTTTTCAAAATAAAACAACAAAATATGACAAAGGAAAGATAGTGGCTCACAAGTGATGAATTGACACACATGTCATTATGTTGTGTGCAAGTCCTCAAGTGGTGCACAATTCATAATGTGGTGCGCAAGTCATATTTCAAAATCAGACATCAAAATATGAAAAAGGAAATAAGGTGGCACACAAATGAGTAATTGGTGTGCAAGTGTGGCACACAAGTCATAAAGGGGCGCACAAGTGAAGAATGGGTGCACAAGTGAAGAAGTCACATGCAATTCATATTTCCATATCATCCCATCAGAATTTGACAAAGGAAATAACCGGGCACATAATTCAAGAAGTGGTGCACAAGGGAAGAGGTGGCGCGCAAGTCATGAAGTGGCGCTCAAGTAAAGAATTGGTACGCAAGTGAATAAGGGGAGTGCAAGTAATATTTCAATTTCATTACCCCAAAATATGACAAAGGAAAGAAAGTGGCATGCAAGTTAACAAGTGTTTCACAAGTCATCAGTGGGCGCACAAGTCAAGAAGGGGCGCGCAAGTTACAGATTAGCACACAAGTCACGAAGTGGCATGTAAGGTGAGCGGTGAACCTCATGCACAAGGTCCCCAAAATGCCTATAAATAGAGGGCTACCAATCCTCATTTGTAATAAAGCTCAACACTTAGAGAAAATCTGATTTCGGATCGTGCAAGTGGAAATCACGCACAAGTAGTTTGGTGTACAAGTATTGTTTCATGCAAGTTGGTTGGCGCGCAAGTATCTTGATGCGCAAGCAGTGGCATGCAAGCAGTGGCGCTCAAGCAGTGTTGTGCTAGCAGTGGCATGCAAGTAGTGCAGTGGTGCGCAAGAATTTGCGCATAAGTATAAAATTGGTGCACAAGTATAAAATTGATGCGCAAGTTGGTTTTCTCACAATAATGGTAGAGGATGCACACTAGTTAAAGGGGAACACAAGTCACCCTAGGGTTGCATGAAAGTTTTAAGTTTCCCAATACACCTGTGGTAAAGGGGTAATCATCAGTAGACAAAAATTGGACGTCGATAGAGAATCTATCAATAGCTAAGGATGCATATTTCATTAGAGATGATGAAGAGACATATAGGTCTTTAAATTGTGAGTGTATCTTCTGATGAAGTAGTGAGAATAGTTCAGTTGAGAGGGAAGTGAGATTTTATATTGTTATTGGTTGTAAACTAGAAGGGATAGTGAGTCCGCTTCAAACATTGTAAAAAGAAGTGCACTTTTAGTGAAGTTCATGCATCCGCACATCACTGGTGTATGCTCCTTGGACGTATCCCAGTGAGGTTGAAACAAGTAATAATAGTTGTGTCCTATTCGTGATTAGATTTCTGTATATTCTTTGCTATGGGAAAGAGAGTGAAGAGTGTTTTTCTTAACAACAAAATAAGATCAATAGGGACAGTAGTTTTAAACTGTCATACCATGATTCACACCCTCTCAAGGTATCTATCCTAGTGGACCTAATACAGGCCTTATTAATGATAGAAACCTTCAAATCCTTATATGGATAGTTGTACCAGTCCCCTATTCACTAGTATGAACTTGGAGAGAAGTCATTATTTGGATAAAGTTTCATTATTGAGATGGAAAAATGATTCATCTAATTAAGAAAACATTGGGGATATATCAAAGACTCTATAAATCTTACATTGAATTCTTTTATCACCATTTGGAGTCTGATGTAGGCCATCTGGTGTTTCTAAAAATCTATCTTCTGTTGGGACATTTTTGTTTTGGGGAATCATTGAAAGTTGGCACCATGTTATATTAGAACATTCGAGATCATGGAGCATATTTGGATGTCAAATTAACAATTATCATTTTCTACCTAGATGGATATTGCTATAAACTATTAAAAATTTTCAAGATTTATAAGTAGAATCCAAACCCATATCACATTATGGGATGGGATAGATTAGATTTTGAACCCAACACGATCATCATAGTGCAACATGTGTGAATTATATATCTCTAAATCAAGATGTTGTTGAGAATATATATCCCTCTAGTCTATGTACTATGGTAGCATAGTCGATACATCCATGAGACATGTGAGTGTAATGCCTTGTTGAGGGATCAATGACATCATATTTTTACAAAAAAACTAAACCCTAAGGACTTTTTATGGGGGAATGTGTATTGTGGGGAGATTTGTTCCCCCACCCATTCCACTAGCATGAATATATTTTTTTCTTTCTTTAAATTTAATTTTATTGTGTATTTTCCAGCATTTTGGGGTTAAAAAGTAATTTTTTAGGAAAAATAAGTAGTTTCGATGATTTGTGCATGGTTAGGGGTAAGTTTGTTCCAAACCATGCGAATAGGGATGTGTGGAGACAATTACATTTCATACTACTTCTACACAATTTTACAACCCATGTAGAACAATCCAAAAACCATGTGACATAAAGAACTGGATATAGGTTACCGGAATTTTGGGTGCATGGTTTGGAAAAATATGAGGTTTTCCCAGAATGGTAAACATTTTGATTTTTTAAAAATACCCCTATCTATTTTTAGTCTCCTACTCATTTCACCCCCACAATCGAACTATGTCACCCTATCCTTGGCTTGCATTCTTCACCTTTTTAGAGTTTTATGCACTATTGACATTAGTGGATTCCATCAAGATTAGTAGTGTTTTCTTCTTGATTTTCACAACAAGCTTCCTCCTCTACATTCTCATATCCTTTTTGTTCTGATTTATAACCCAAAATTTAATGGAAGTTCATAAACTAGGGTTATGAATGGTGTTATTAATAATCTTATTTATTGTTTATAATCTTGGGGACCCTCCCTTACCTTTTCTAATGGATTTAGGTGGTGCCAAGGACATTCCATCTCTTTTGAGGAATGTTTCTCTGCACACCTAGACATTTTATTTGGATATAATTAGTTACTAAGTTCTCCTTTTATTTGAATTGATTTGTTTGGTTTGTTATGATATCTAAGGGATGATATTTTTTTTCTATTATTTTGATTGTATTGTGTCTACAAAAAAATTATTTTCCTAATTTTTTCTTTTGAAAAAGTTATTACTTCATGATGCTTTATAAAATGATCCAATTAAAACTCTTGTTTTAAAAATGTGTATCCATGAGAATTTGAAATATTCTGTAAATAAAAACAATTATTATTTTATATGTCATTTAGAATGTTATAAATGTGATTATGGATGTACTTGGGTGAAATGGGTGTGTCGGTTTCATGATTGGTTCTTCGTTATCCTTAGTCATGAGCCATTAATGTTACATTACCAGCGTACTCAAGAGGCTTAGATTGTGATATTATTTGGGTTCTTTTTGGACATTAAAAAGATCAAAAAGTGATATCTACACACATATATATCATAGGTAAAGTATCCTACATGTTTTACATAATCATTAGATTGGTTATTTATTACTTTGTATGGTATTCCAATGTATTTATTTATTATGAGAATATTTGTAATTTCTCATTTCCCACCATTATATTTGTGAAAATATTCTCAAAACCAAATTATTTACAAAATTATTTTCATTAACATGGTTTTAAAGGTAATGTTTTCATACCTGAGCTACAAAGTTTTCATTGTGAAAAGTGGTATGTTGATTAAAGATGGTTTCATATTCGATTTTTTCATACCCTCAGAATATGTTACTAGCTGCATGTATGCATGGTTTTTTCTGAAACGGGGTAATTAAAAAGAATGGAACCATAAAATATGGCATCTTCATGATCATCTTTTTCATTCAGGATATGTTATGGTGATGGACAAGGGCCACATTGAGCTAGTTGGTTTTTACCATTTTTGGGTCATTGTCTTTCAAATATTGGGATTTTTTCCACGTATTGAAAAACATGTCCTCAAACATATTTTTACTATCATGATTACATATATGTTGCTATAATCTTAGTTGTTTAGTTATATTCATTATGGTTATTATGTTTTATTTTTATGTTACTACTTATATTGTGTTTCATTTTTCTTTTATTATTATTGTGTTTCATTTTTCTTGTTTTACATCAAACACCTAGATTGGTTATACTGGTGTTTCAAAGAAAAAATTAATATCACCTAGTTAACATTGGTACCCTAGAGCTTTTCATCAGCCTAAAATGACCAGGAATGTCCCTCAAGCTTTATGGGTGGCCGAACCTCATGATGTGGAAGGTTGGAGGGAGTTGGATCATTAAATAATGGAATTGTAGGTTTTTTTGGTAAGTTTGAGAGTGTGGTGTCGGATAACCAGGGTTCATGTGTGGTTAAGGGGGTTTCATGGAAAAATATTCTTTATTCTTGTACTCGAGTTACAAGAGTAGCTAGTATTTTGTGTTGATTTATTTTTGTTACGATCAATTTGAGGATTTTGGAAATTAATTACCTTTCTCAATCATTATATAATTATTTATTGAGTTATTTTATTTAGAATTATATTTTAATGAGCTATATATTGATCTTATTTTCTGTGTTTTATGATTTTAGAACATGCATACCATGAGGACCTCATGGAATCAGAGGGAGAGATTTGTAGTTAATTATCTACTAGAAAATACTCCAAGAGATATCTAAATAATATAATATGTAATATGAACCATTAAGTATCACTAGAGGGCTATAAAACTATGGAAATTCAATCAAACTAAACATGATCATTTTTTTACAAATCATAATCAATTTATATTTTAGGGTTACCATGGGCAACAAGAACAGGAAGAGTCATTGGTATATATTGGGGGAATCATTATATTACTCAAAAAAACCAAGACATCTAATATTTTATTTTCTAAATATGTGTTTGAGGGGCCTAGATGAAATTTTTGGGACTTGTTAATGAATTACAAGTTTCAAAAGGTTTTTTCTTGGTCTATGTTCCAGAAAATATTTAACTATAAATTTTACCAAGAGTCCCTACATGTGGTGACGTCATGAGAGTCTGTGGCCTAAATCAAGGTGAAAAATCAGTGATGGAGTATTCCACTAATTTTTATGAATTAGTGAAATATTCATCCAATATCATAGTAAAGACCTTCTAGAATGCAGATCTATTTAAGATGAGATTGAAGATAGAGATCAGGTCTAATATTAATCTTTTGGGACTACTAACCTACACTGAAGTTGTCGGTATGTTATTTGAGGTATAAGTAGATATGGATAATTGGAAAAGTATAATATATTCTCTTATGACCAATTTTGGAATCATGATAGCATATTTCACGAAATAGAAGAAGTATGAGGAATCACAATATGGTAGAATTATGACTCTGAAACGTCCCTTATATCTCAATTCCATACATCCCTTTGGGTTAAGGATGATTGATTTCTCTCAGTGTAGTAAGAAAGAGAAATATGAGAAGTATTTCTACGAAGATCTAAAATCTTTTTATTGAAATGGAAACAAGAAACAACATTAATGACTACAAAAGTAATTCCCTTTGGGTAGTAAAGTGGGATCCACTAATACCAAGGGTTCATAGGTGTATTTGAATGTGTGTAATGGGGGTGGGTATCATTCCCATGTGAAAGGGGGTTAATTTTCCACTAGGAAAACTCATAGTGGGACTAAATATGGGTTCTTATATGTAAAAGGTCACAATATAAAAGATTTATATGTGGTTTTAGGGGCCATCAATTGTATGGTTCTCATTTCTTCGTTCATGGATGTAGCTTTTTTTGACAGAAGAGCATCAAATTAATTTTTATCTAATAAGTGGATTGATTGCATAATATTGAGATCTACGATTATACCATGTGTTATAAATATCTCTCTTATACTAGTAAAGAAAAGAAATAATGGGTTAATGTGATCTAAGTGTCATATAATCATATCTAATGTGGAGTTGTTTTGTGATTTTTTCATTCTAGATATGAAAGAATTAACCTTTTATTTTTCATAGATTGGGTGCTGATTGAAAATGTGTGGTCATATTTTTACCACCACATGTTTATATTCTTTCATCCTACGTGAGTTACTCATGTATTATATGGTGAGTAGTTTCTGGGCCGATTAGAGGTGGTTTGATTTTCCAAGTGGGGTGTTTTATGTCATGTTTTTTCTTAGATTTGTTTCTTAATGTCATTGAACTTGGTTATGGAGACCAGCTCCAACTAGTGGATGATAGGTACCCCAAGGTCTTCCATAGTGAATTTCTATGGTTAGTTACTTTTCAAGAAGTATTGTTCATAGTCAAATTAGTCCTTATGATGGTCCTTATATTCTTTTTAACTTATTGATTTTTTATAGTATTTTTAAGGGATTGGAAAGATTAGTTAGTAGACCTCAAGAGTAAAGGGTGACTATGACTATGTGTGTCACTATGGGAATCATTAGTAATATTATTAAAGAAGGTAAATAAAAGACTGCATTTTTTTTGAATATTAGAAGTTAAATGTGTTAATGATCAAAAATATGTTTCTAGTAAATTTAACTAAAGACTTATTTGATTATCTTAGGGGTGCTCTGTGGTTTTAATGACTAAAAAGTGGCTGAGTACCCTCATTTGATGGTGAGGGAGAAATATATCCCAAAGACCACACTTCAAAGTTGATAGAATAACTATAAGTTTCTAGTTATGTTACTGGGCCTCACTAACACCCCTACAATATTTTTGGATCTTATTAACAATGTTTTTAACTCATAACTTAACTCATTCACAGTACAATTCATTGTTTTATTTTTTGTGTAATCAATGACAAAAAAGGAGGTTGATGGCCATTTGTAGATTATTTCATTAACGTTAAAATTACTCCATTTTTATGAGGATACATCAAAATTATTTTTCTAAACCTATGAGGAATGATTACCAAGTTAAATGTTATTTATATATCACATTTCAAAGGACCTGAAGAAGAATCATGGTGTGATATATTAGAAGAGCCCCAACAACTTGTTATAGATATGGAGCTTATTGGTATTTAAATGTTATTATTGGTGCATTATTTGATACTTATCTATGATATAATCACCCTTCATAGCTTTAAACTAATATTTCATGATGCAAACCATGTTGGGGATCAAGCCGTAACTACCTAATACCCACCCCTATAGGCAAGGGTGGTAACAAGCACCGAAGGAATAAATAAATCGGGGAGGCCTTTGCAAAAAAACCTATACACGTGAAAAAATCCAAATCAATGAAAAAGTGC
Organism: Viscum album; assembly: GCA_963277665.1. Lineage (NCBI taxonomy): Eukaryota > Viridiplantae > Streptophyta > Magnoliopsida > Santalales > Viscaceae > Viscum > Viscum album. Next base: position 1,594,089,271 of record OY728126.1, read on the forward strand.
ATAGGGAATGAATAAAATATGTGACACTTATAAAAAAACTAAGCATGCATGATCCTCTAAATAGTACAATAGTATGGCTGTGTAAACTGATATGTAAAGGAAAAAAGTACACACCCAACCAGAAATGTATCTCAAAATGACATAACAGGAAAGTAAATAACTGAGAGATCCATATCTCAGATCCCATGATATGACCATCATAATTTTTCCAATAACCTAGTATCACTAAGCCCCACTAAAGTGATGGTCAACCTATCTATTTTCTATATGCACATAAATATCATAAAGTGGTCACTATAAAAAACATAGTAGGACACCATGAAATATCAAGGGGAGAAGAGGATATCCAACATAAGAGAAAGACTGTAGATATCACAGGGTATACTGAAAGCGTAAATCTCAACAAAAAAGAGAAAGAATTAACACTCCTCCAAACATAAGGGGATCAACAATGTGATTATATGAACTACTCATCAAGTCTTCACCACCTATTGCAAGAGAGTAGACTCATCTAACCATGTGAAGCTAAACACATAAAGCACATGGAATACTGTGTGCATATTCTCCTCTCTAGGAAGGTGAGTATCCAAATACATGTTGTGGATATATAATAATGGTATAAACATATATTCTTAGTCAAATAAGTCCAAATGATAGAGTAAGGGGATCTTCACTACATAGCTTAGCCCATGAAATATAGTAGATAACTATTCTAAAAGTCCATCAATGATGCCAAGCATCCCATATGTCTACCTAAAAGGAACTATAAAAGTATAACCACACCTATTCATTTTTTCAAACATCCAAGTGGGCACAAAATCAAAGATGAGGACCTATGTCTTGGTATAACATGGGGTTCCACTATAAAGGCATCAAGGAAACACTGACTAAACCAAATAAAGCATACTATTCAGTAGATATCAAGGATACACTGCATAGTTATACTAGAGGGTACCACTCAGAATCGGTTTAGGAACAACTACCTGGATCAACTTGAGGGTACCACACAGTTGATGTTGAGGAATCACTACCCATCTCTATAAGAGGGTACCACTTAGATGGTAATTTCTGATCTCGCTTGATCACTACTATCATTGAGAATCATCTATGTAGGTTATGTGCCTATAAAATTCCATATCTTATCATAAAATCCAAAACTAAGGGAATCATCATGTTCTATATAGAAAAAAATTCATGATATGCTACTCGCAGGCAAAAATCAGAGTTCAAACGAAGGAGACATGAATGATTGATGTTATCTCAAAAAGGAACTAGGGGTAAAAAGTGTGTTTGGGGACCCACATGGCGTGTGGTCCCACTCCACCGCATGGCCTTTGTCACGACCCGTCCTCGGGGCCCGTGCCGTGACTACCCCAAGTCCGCCTTCCATAGGACAGGGGCTGGCGACTAGCACCAAAGGTGTAAAATCCCGATAATTGGGAAGGCATTACCTTTATAAAAGAAAACAAGCACCACCGAGTACAAGCGGAAGAAAAACACTAAGTACAAAGGAAAGTGATGAAAAGTAAATGAGACAGAATACAAACCCAAAAGAAAGTACAACTACAACTGAACGAAAGTACAATAGAAAAAGACAAACAACTGGAGGAAGGAAGCAGCTCCTGGGTCATCCTCCTCGGATCCTACCTGAAGGGTAGGTACAGATAGTGCAGCTCCTGGATCGTCTGCCACAGATCCTACCTGAAGGGTAGGTACAGATAGCCTCCTCAACGCTCTCGTCCGCCAACCTCCTCCGTGTGTCGTCTCGTCGTGTAGTCCACCTCCGGGTACTGACTCGTCATGTAGTCCACCTCCGGGTACCATCCAGTCCTCGAACACTCGGCCTCCGTCAGCACTGCCTATCGTCTGCAACCAACACAACGAGGTGCGGGCATAGCCCGTGCAGGGGTGAGTATAACGATACTCAGTAGGGACCCCGAGACCCTCAAGGTCTCTCTAAAACCAACAAGGATAACCACAAAGAAGATCTCAACAGATAACCTCTACTTAGGTATATGCCCATACATATACCTAAGTTATCAAGTAACCCATCTCAACCATGAGGAAACACAAGGATCATGAAATCAACGGATAACCACTACCCAGGTATATGCCCATACATATACCTAAGTTATCAAGTGACCCATCTCAATCATGAGGTATACACAAAGGTCAAAAGTCTCAGCTCAAACCAGGATTTTCATTATCGAAACCGTAACTGCTGAAGAGCTCCGTCTCTAGAGTGTACAATGGTCCTGTCACGACTCCGAGGTACTGCTCACTAACCTAAGACTGCTGAAGAACTCCACCCATCGAGTACTGCGGGCCAGCTGCTACAACCAAGCGCTCCCAAGTGCCGCTACAACCAAGCGCACCTCTGTCGTGGGTCTGCCGCTACAACCAAGCGCTCCTATGTGCCGCTACAACCAAGCGCACCTCTGTCGTGGGTCTGCCCCTACAACCAAGCGCTCCCATGTGCCGCTACAACTAAGCAAACCGCTGTAACACACCGAGTCGTTCGATCAGCAGTCGCCGGGTCTCATCCAGCTACACGGTCTCCGTACTCCGCACGCTCGTCACTGGGAGGGTCCACTCCACGAGCTAGAGGTCGATACTCCATGTATCTCAAAGTCCCACTAAGAAGTATCTCAAAGGAATGCCTCGTCATAGGGGTCTCAACGCAACAGACGGCGCGTCAATCGGACGCCCGGTCTGTGAGTTATTAACCTTTTCATCCCAGGGGCCCGATTGGTTTCGTGTGCGAACCAACCCGTCCGTATCTCAATTGCACCCCAAAATCTCATAGGTTATACTCATAGGGTATACTCATAGGGACCGTTTCTCAACGTGATCACCAACGCCGCTGACGGTTCGTCAAACGGACGTCCGGTCTAAAAGATATCAGCTTTTCCGTTCCAGGGGCCCGGTTGGATTTCGGTGCGATCCAACCCGGCCACTATCCATCTGCATCCAAATCTTGGGCGGAGGATGCCAAATGTTCCGTATCGTCAACCGGAACTCAACGCAATAGACGGCGCTTCAATCGGACGCCCGGTCTGAGAGTTATTGGCTTTTTCGTTCCAGGGGCTCGGTTGGTTTTTAAGGAAAAACCAACCCGACCTTACTCCACCTGCGTCCAAACCTTGGGCGGAGTATGCCAAAACATCCGTCTCAGCAAGAGGAACTCAAAAAAGCTGATAGAACGTCATTCGGACATCCGTAGCTCAAGATATGAGCGTTTCCGCTCCGAGGGCCCGATTGGTTTCGTGTACGAACCAACCTGGTCGAACTCAAAGTAATCTGAAACCTTGAGTGCGATATACTGAAACGACCGTCTCGATCCAAGGATCGCGTTGCCGCTGATGGTGATCTTTTGGAGGCCCATAGCCCAAGTTACGAGAATTTGACCGAAAGTGGTCCGAAACTGGGGGGTCTGGGCCCGGGCCGACCCGGATCGACCCCCCCTGGGTCGGCCGAACCAGGTCGACCCGGCCCGGGCGGCGACCCGGCCCGACGACCCGGCCCGGCTCGGAAAATCCGGCCCGGCCGGCGGCGCGGCGGCACGGTCTGGCGCGGTGGTGCGGCCTGGGCACCGCGTGTGCACCGCGCGCGGGGGGCAAAGCCCCCCCCCCTTTGTGAACCCGCGGCCCCCCCTCATTATGGGGGGTCGGTTTTCTAGTTGGGGGAATTAAATTCCCCCGGTTCTTCTCCCTTCCGGCCGGCCCGACCTGGCCGGCCGGTTCTTCCTCAACGGGACCAGCAAAGGCCGGTCCCCTTCCAGTTTCCGAAACCGGCGGCCCGGAACCGGCCGCGGCCTTCGTCGTTCGGCGCGGTGTGATGGCACCACGCCCCTCCGCCGCGGACCCGTTCCGGACACGGCGCCTTTGATTTCTTTTGACGCGGCGCGACGGCGTCGCGTTCTTGAATTTCATTCCTCGGCGCGGCGCGACGGCGCCGCGCAATAATTGCCGTGCGATTTCCGTGTGGTGCGACGACACCATGCCATCCCGCTCCATCCGCAAGGAAACAAATATGAACATAGGAGGGGGGTTCGGCCGTGTTTGTACAGTCCGACCCCCCTCTCGTTAAACGATAACATTTATTCGTTATCCTCAAAGTTCGACATTCTAGAATCAAGAATAGAAATAATTAAATAAAACAACAACAATCCCCTACCTCATAATTGTCGTGTTCGTCACATACTCCCAATTCTCATGCTCATGCGTCGGAAAGGAAGAAGAATACTCGTCGTTGGTGGACGAGCATTCGGATGTGACGTTGTCGTTGTCGACGTTCTTCGCAGGCGACGTTTTCTCCTTTGGCGCGGATGAAGGTCGTTGGAGATGTCGCGGGCGTCGCTTCCCTTTCCTTACCTCGGTTGAAGAACGATGAAGAATATGTTGCTTCACGTTCTTCGGAGATGGGGAACGTTCTTCTTCGAGAGGTTGAAGGTCTTCCAAAAGTTCTTCTCCTCTCCTTAGTTCTCCCCACAAAGTTATGCCAACCCAAAGAGAAGAATAGAATCTCTCATTTTAATGTTGGAAAAAATGTTTTCAAAAGTAATCAAACACCCAAAATAATTAATTAAGTTGGTTTAATTAATTAAATGCGAAGTGTTGGAAAGAATTTCAAAAGTTTGAAATTCAATTCAACCACACTTAACTCACCTCATTAAGTAAACAAGTTGTCAACATTAAAGTGGGAGTTGTGGGGGGTTTAGAGGGGAGTTGAGGAGTTAGGGTTCGTGTGGGCCCCACCACACTTAATCCTATCAAGGGAGGTTAAGTGGATGTGGGTCCCACCTCTAACTCCCTTTGGGAGGATATAACCAACATGGATAAAAATAAAATGTGTTTCCACTTTTTATTTTATTTCTTTTTAATTCCCCCAAAACTAACTCTCAACCCGCATAAAACGCAACCTCGGAAAAGGTCTCCTTAAGCGAATGTCGGCGCTGCGAGTTCATCGGTGCCCTCAGAATTCGATTCCGGGCACCGGTTCAAAAGTTAGAAATTCCTGCTCGTTCGTTCACTAAACGTACCCGAGTCAAACTTCAGAAATTAATTCCGGGCACACCGGGCCTCGGAATCAGGCACTGTCAGAAACTGCGTTCTTGTAAAATTCCAAAGAAAATTAAAAAAAAAATTTCCTTAAAATTTCCGGGTCTTTACATTACTCCCACCATAGGGCTTTACATCCCCGTGAAGCTTCACCACAAACTTAGGGAAACAAAGGCGATACTGAGCACGCATCTGAGCCTTCCGCTCCCATGTGCTCACCTGGAGGTTCCCGTACTGCCAAAGAAAGCTCACCCGAGAAATCGATCGTCCTCGTAGGATCCACTCTTATCGATCCTCGATCCCCACTGGAACCTTCGTGAAAGACACCCCATCGCCATCGTCCAGCTCCTCATGGTCGATGATATACAGAGGGTCGAGCACGTATCTCCTCAGTTGAGATACGTGGAAGTCATCGTGCACCTGGTGCAACTGCGGTGAATGGTCAAGCGGTAAACCACCCCGCCTACCCAGCTGAGGACCTAAGAAGGTCTACTGAACCTCAGAGATAACTTGCCGCCTTGGCCACTTCTCCGTAAACCTCGTCGAGGTGAGACCCGTATAAGGACGTGATCGTCATCCTCGAACTCCAGAGGTCTCCATTTTCTGTTAGAACTGAAAATCAAAACGACTTCCGCTACAAGGGTAAGGTTGACCGAATCAAGAGTGATCGGTCACACCCTCCTGTGAAAGAGTTTATCCTGTGCTTCCTGGGGTTTCCTTTTCACCGACCAAGGAAAACCAATCCCGACATTTTCCTAAAACCGTCAATTTGAGTATGAACAGTTATTGCCCATTCCATACTCAAACAAACGTCGTAAGGCCTCGACGCTGCGACCAAGAGATTCCAACAGGAACTCTCGCCTCGAGGGTCTGACCACACTGTCGACGTAAGTGTGACTATCGAGTCTCCTCCCAAGGAATCTCCAGACATGAGGGTCAAGTCCACGGCTTACCGGAAACTCTAGGTCTGGAACAAGATTTGTGAAAGCAAGGAATGATTCATATCGACGTTCGTTACTACAGCAACTAGTAGTGGACACAGACTGTCCCTTGAATCATTTCTAGAGCCATTGGGTCACACTCCTTGACCGCATGCAGCCGCATTCTTCCACCGCCTTCCAGCTCCCTGAGCTTGGCGGGGATAACTAAGGCGGGTGGTTGTAGCATGTTAAGATGTACACCACCTCATGCTGCTCTCCTAGCTCTGCCTCCACGTCTGCCGCTTCGCAGACTCATCTCTATTTAAAGATTCCTCTTCTTGAAACATTTAACACGCCCGAGTCTCTAAGTCTGGCACCGGTTTCCTGTTTCTTACTGCACTGTGCAGTCTTCATCTGCTCCTGGATGAACTGCACTTGCTTTGCCTATGATCTGAAAGAGCTGCTAAAATTTCTCTTTTGCCGAAAAGAGAAACTCGGTCTCATCTCCTGGATGAACCATGCCCATTGCCTAATACAGTCAATCCTGACATGAATGATGCATTCATGCCATGGATGACGTCGTAAGGCCTCGACGTAACTACTAAGAGATCCAACTGTCACTCTCGCCTCCAAGGGTCGAGTCACACTGTTGGCATCAGTGTGAGTTCACTGGGTCTCCTCCAGTAGAAATATCGAAAGTGAGGGTCAAGTCAACAGTTTTAACCGGGACCACTCAGCATCAACCAAACAAAAGGACAGGAAAGCAAACAAAGATAAGTGTCTTTTTATTATTGCAGCTCATAGTATAAAGATACGAATACAACAACATCATGGAACTAGAAGTATAAGGGACGTATCCACTAGTTCCGCTCCTGTCCACCTGCTCTCGGAGTTCTACTGCCTTGGTGGCTCCTCCAAAGCCTGCGGATCAACTGTACGAGGAGTCGAACAGTCACGTGCCAGGTGACCCTTTTCACCGCATGAGTAACACAACCTGCTTCTGGCACGCCTAGCTCTGTTTCCACCCCGGGTGCCCCGCACCACCGGTCCTAAAACCCGAGATCGTCCAACTACTGGTCTGGTCCTCCTGGACCTCTGCATCATCTGTCTACTGCCCACAGATTACTCGGCTACTGATCGAAAAACATGCGGAAAAGGAAGAAGCTCCTGTACACGCTCGGGGTGTAGAGCTACTGGCACAAACTCCACCCTGAAGAAGGTCTCGAAGTCTTCCCATGCGAAGGTCTTCCCATCGCAAAACTGAAACAAGTGGCTCCACCGCCTGCCTGCTTCTGCCTGAAGCAGGATGGCAGAAAAGATCCCCATGAAGTCTGTCGGCGTCCCCACTAGCCTGAAGACTCTCACCACAGCCTCCCGCCAAACCTCAGCCGCCTGCGGGTCCGTCTCTCCCTGGAACCTGGGTGGCCTCTGGCGCTGGAACTCGTGCAGCACGCTCAAGCGTCGTGCATCGCCTACTGCTGGGGCTGGTGGCATCGGTGTCCCAACGGGTAGTAGTACCGCTGGTGCCTCCGCTGGTGCCTCAACTGCAAGAGGGCCCTGTACCGAAGCCTCGTCGCTCGACAGGCTGTCAGTACGCACATCCCTCTGGGCTCTAGCTGGTCGTCCGAGAAAAGGCATCCTGAAAGAAACATTGTGACACAGTCAAACGTTTATACCTGGTGAGCTGACCGGGTTTGAGCTGTTTTAAGGGAAAACCTTTGAAAACACACACGCAATCAGTGTTTTCGTGCACAAAGTCGGAAATCAGTTGTCAGGGTCCTGGTGTATGGATACGTCGGCCGCCCGCACCAACACTGGACTCCCTGAACTGAAATCCACACTCGGTACTCTTAACACTATTGCTTCACAGAAAAAAAAGTCGGAGTCATAAGTTCTGTGGTAGAACCGAACTCCTTTGATACCAATTTGTCATGACCTGTCCTCGGGGCCCGTTCCGTGACTACCCCAAGCCCGCCTTCCATAGGCCAGGGGCTGGCGACTAGCACCAAAGGTGTAAAATCCCGATAACTGGGAAGGCATTACCTTTATAAAAGAAAACAAGCACCACAGAGTACAAGCGGAAGCAAAACACTAAGTACAAAGGAAAGTGATGAAAAGTAAATGGTCCAGAATACAAACCCAAAAGAAAGTACAACTACAACTGAACGAAAGTACAAAAGAAAAAGACAAACAAATGGAAGAAGGAAGCAGCTCCTGGGTCGTCCTCCTCGGATCCTACCTGAAGGGTAGGTACAGATAGTGCAGCTCTTGGATCGTCCGCCACAGATCCTACCTGAAGGGTAGGTACAGATAGCCTCCTCAACGCTCTCATCCGCCAACCTCCTCCGTGTGTCGTCTCGTCGTGTAGTCCACCTCCGGGTACTGAGTCGTTGTGTAGTCCACCTCCGGATACCGTCCAGTCCTCGAACACTCGGCCTCCGTCAGCACTGCCTGTCATCTGCAACCAACACAACGAGGTGCGGGCATAGCCCGTGTAGGGGTGAGTATAACGATACTTAGTAGGGACCCCGAGACCCTCAAGGTCTCTCTAAAACCAACAAGGATAACCACAAAGAAGATCTCAACAGATAACCTCTACTTAGGTATATGCCCATACATATACCTAAGTTATCAAGTAACCCATCTCAACCATGAGGAAACACAAGGATCATGAAATCAACAGATAACCACTACCCAGGTATATGCCCATACATATACCTAAGTTATCAAGTGACCCATCTCAATCATGAGGTATACACAAAGGTCAAAAGTCTCAGCTCAAACCAGGATTTTCATTATCGAAACCGTAACTGCTGAAGAGCTCCGTCTCTAGAGTGTACAATGGTCCTGTCACGACTCCGAGGTACTGCTCACTAATCTAAGACTGTTGAAGAACTCCACCCATCGAGTACTGCGGGCCAGCTGCTACAACCAAGTGATCCCAAGTGCCGCTACAACCAAGCGCACCTCTGTCGTGGGTCTGCCGCTACAACCAAGCGCTCCCATGTGCCGCTACAACCAAGTGCACCTTTGTCGTGGGTCTGCCGCTACAACCAAGGGCTCCCATGTGCCGTTACAACCAAGCACACCTCTGTAACACACCGAGTCGTTCGATCAGTATTCATCGGGTCTCAGCCAGCTACACGGTCTCCGTACTCCGCATGCTCGTCACTGGGAGGGTCCGCTCCACGAGCTACAGGTCGATACTCCATGTATCTCAAAGTCCCACGAAGAAGTATCTCAAAGGACCGCCTCATCATAGGTGTCTCAACGCAACAGACGGCGCGCCAATCAGACGCCCGGTCTGTGAGTTATTAGCCTTTTCGTCCTAGGGGCCCGGTTGGTTTCGTGTGCAAACCAACCCGACCGTATCTCAACTGCACCCTAAACTCTCATAGGGTATACTCATAGGGACCGTTTCTCAATGTGATCACAAACGCCGCTGACGGTTCGTCAAACGGATTCCCGGTCTAAAAGATATCAGCTTTTCCGTTCCAGGGGCCCGGTTGGATTTCGGTGTGATCCAACCCGGCCACTATCCATCTGCATCCAAATCTGGGGCGGAGGATGCCAAAAGTTCGGTATCGTCAACCGGAACTCAACGCAATAGACGGCGCGTCAATCGGACGCCCGGTCTGAGAGTTATTGGCTTTTTTGTTCCAGAGGCTCGGTTGGTTTTTAAGGCAAAACCAACCCGACCATACTCCACCTGCATCCAAACCTCGGGCGGAGTATGCCAAAAGATCCATCTCACCAAGAGGAACTCAACAAAGCTGACGACACGTCATTCGGACGTCCATAGCTCAAGATATGAGCGTTTCCGCTCCGAGGGCCCGGTTGGTTTCGTGTACGAACCAACCGGGTCGAACTAAAAGTAATCCGAAACCTTGAGTGCGATATACCGAAACGACCGTCTCGATCCAAGGATCGCGTTTCCGCTGACGGAGAGTCGTTTGGAGGCCCGTAGCCCAAGTTACGGGCATTTGAACGAAAGTGGTCCGAAACTGGGGGGTCTGGGCCCGGGCCGACCCGGCCCAACCGCCCCTGGGTCGGCCGAACCGGGTCGACCCAGCCCGGGCGGCGACCCAGACCGACGACCCGGCCTAGCTCGGAAAATCCGGCCCGGCCGGCGGCGCGGGCCGGCTCGGCGGCGCGGTCCGGCGTGGCGGCGCAACGGCGCGGTCCGGCGTGGCGGCGCGGTCCGGCGCGGTCCGGCGTGGCCTGGGCACCGCGTGTGCGCCGCGCGCGGGGTCAAAGCCCCCCCCCCCCCTTTGTGAACACGCGGCCCCCCACTAATTATGGGGGTCCGGTTTGCTGGCCGGGGGAATTAAATTCCCCCAGTTCTTCTCCCTTCCGGTCGGCCCAACCTGGCCGGCCGGTTCTTCCTCAACGGGACCGGCAAAGGCCGGTCCCCTTCCGGCTTCCTACACCGGCGGCCCGGCTGGCCGCCAGTCATCTTGTTCCGCCACGGCCCGGAACCAGCCGCCGCCTTCGTCGTCCGGCGTGGTGCGATGGCACCGCGCCCCTCCGCCGCGGCCCGCTCCGGCCGCAGCGCCTTCGATTTCTTTTGACGCGGCGCGACGGCGTTGCGTTCTTGAATTTCATTCCTCGGCACTGCGCGACGGCGCCGCACAATAATTGACGTGCGATTTCCGCATGGTGCAACGGCACCACGCCATCCCGTTCCATCCGCAAGGAAACAAATATGAACATAGGAGGGGGGTTCGGCCGTGTTTGTGCGGTCCGGCCCCCCTCTCGTTAAACGATAACATTTATTCGTTATCCTCGAAGTTCGACATTCTAGAATCAAGAATGGAAATAATTAAATAAAACAACAACAATACCCTACCTCATAATTGTCATGTTCGTCACACACTCCCAATTCTCATGCTCATGCGTCGGAAAGGAAGAAGAATACTCGTCGTTGGTGGACGAGCGTTCGGAGGTGACGTCGTCATTGTCGACGTTCTTCGCAGGCGACGTTTTCTCCTTTGACGCGGATGAAGGTCGTTGGAGATGTCGCGGGCGTCGCTTCCCTTTCCTTACCTCGGTTGAAGAACGATGAAGAAGATGTTGCTTCACGTTCTTCGGAGATGGGGAACGTTCTTCTTCGAGAGGTTGAAGGTCTTCCAAAAGTTCTTCTCCTCTCCTTAGTTCTCCCCACAAAGTTATGCCAACCCAAAGAGAAGAATAGAATCTCTCATTTTAATGTTGGCAAAAATGTTTTCAAAAGTAATCAAACACCCAAAATAATTAATTAAGTTGGTTTAATTAATTAAATGCAAAGTGTTGGCAAGAATTTAAAAAGTTTGAAATTCAATTAAACCACACATAACCCACCTCATTAAGTAAACAAGTTGTCAACATTAAAGTGGGAGTTGTGGGGGGTTTAGAGGGGAGTTGAGGAGTTAGGGTTCGTGTGGGCCCCACCACACTTAATCCTCTCAAGGGAGGTTAAGTGGATGTGGGTCCCACCGCTAACTCCCTTTGGGAGGATATAACCAACATGGATAAAAATAAAATGTGTTTCCACTTTTTATTTTACTTCTTTTTAATTCCCCCAAAACTAACTCTCAACCCACATAAAACGCAACCTCGGAAAAGGTCTCTTTAAGAGAATATCGGCACTACGAGTTCATCGGTGCCCTCGGAATTCGATTCCGGGCACCGGTTCAAAAGTTCGAAATTCCCACTCGTTCGTTCACTGAACGTACCTGAGTCAAACTTCGGAAATTAATTCCGGGCACACCAGGCCTCAGAATCAGGCGCCGTCAGAAACTGCGTTCTTGTAAAATTCCAAAGAAAATTAAGAAAAAAATTTCCTTGAAATTTCCGGGTCTTTACAGCCTTGTCTCTGAATAGCACACTAATCTATCCCATATAGTATTACACATCATGTATGTAGACTACATCGCATTTCCATGATAACTGTGTAATAGTTCTTGTTTGCTGGTTATTTCTGTGTACCATACCATATGTTTGAGTACTTTGGTATATAGTGTATGGCTACACATTGGGTACCACACATGTGATCTAGCTATTTCTATGTACCAGACACATGAAGTGTGCCCAGATGTGTGTTCCATCACATGTATATGGTAGTACATTGTGTGTTGGAGATTTATATATTATGCCATCCTTATAGGATTTCAAAACCCTAGATGTCGTCATTGGAAGGATGCATGTTGTATGTTCATCCCACTACATGGATTATAGTCAGTTTTTCTATAGAAATACCTTATCCAATATTTATGGTTGAATCTGTCCAACCCCCCTTAGATCCCACCTTGAATTAGCATGAATATGGTAGATATTTCCATAGATTGTGGGTCTCAGTGGTCTCTTACCAAAAAACAACTACATTCATCGTCGGGGGTTCCACCGTTAGAACCACACACACTCGAGCCTTCCACAATAGATTTATCAATCCAAAAACACTAAAAATATCACCCAAATGTAAAAAAATAAAATTTGTGTTCTTTATATATATTTTTCTTGATCATAATTCCAAAGCAGATCTGGTGTTCTGATTGGGCTCGATACTCTATAACAATTGTCAAACAAGGAAAAGAGGTCAAACCGGGGTAGAACACAAAGCAATGTGGGATATAAGAACCAAAAATTAGAGTTTAAACATAATTTTCCAAGTTTTCTAGGATAATAATCAACAACCATGAATCCAGGGTTGAAAACAGTGAATAATAAATTTAAAATGGGTGCCCAAGTGCATGAAATGTATGTAATTGGAATAGATCTAAGAACAATGATGGATTTTATTAACTATTAAAACAAAGAGTCAAAAATCACCAATTGATGTTTCCTACCATAATTATGGATTGATAGATGATGATTAACACATCCTTTAATGATTTGAGATGAGTCTTTGTATTCGATTCGTCATATTATACTCTAAGATGGAGTTGTTTCACCGTAGTCATTATTCACCAATAGAGGAGGGATGAGGAGATCTAGATTTCTACCACAGTTAATGATTTTATCTTGGGATTAATAATATAAGATATATTCTTATATATTATATATGTTATGCTGAAATGAATTAATTAACTAGATTTAAAATTAAGTAATTAACATAACATACCTTCAACAAGTGATGAGTCTAAATGTGCCGCAATGACTCATTTTATGTAGAGCATAGGTTAAACACTGCATTTTAGACTCAAATTTGGTATCCTATTTTTTGTATGAGGTACAATTTAAGAGTTATCCTATTTTCTTTAAGAAAATAAATATGTGAAATATAAAATATTTTTATTATTTTTATAAAATTAATTATGGGTGCTACGGGCCTCTGAATCGCATGTCTTCTCCTCACGTAGCTCTATAAATATATATATATATATATAAATATTTCAAAATATTTAAAGGGAAAAAAGTATCTAAATTATTCGCTCCATCAATATTTTCATCCCCTAAAAGAAAAAATAATGGAACAACTCAGGATATCGAGCCCGCACTTGGCTATCTCTCTCACATTAACTCTTTTTCATGTTTCCATACAGCCACATCACATAGACCAAGGGGATGGTATATTCATGTAGGGTCTACTCTTATCAGTTCTGGATCAACACTGGGTGATCCGCAAAGGTGGATCCATCCTCTATGCCCATCCCACCCCATTCGATGACATGTGTGCAGTCATGCATGTATCACCTCATCATTGAAACGTAGAAGACATTGTGCACCCACACTAGTTGTGGGGGTTTGGAGATGCAGTTTGAAACCTTCCCAACCCTTTCAACTAACTAAAATGGACCAATGTACCTTAGGGATAGCCTGCCTCCCCATCTGACCATCTAAAATCCTTAGTGTGGGGAGACTCCCAAGAAAATGTGGTATCCCTAATAAAACTCCAGGGGTCCTATGCTAGTGATATATGTAATATTTATGACAGATATTGTCTCCCATCATCCACTCAAAGATGACTTGTACGTTGTCTATTATCACCTTTACTATCTTTGGGACCACAAAACAAGAGTCTCAAATCACTTTCCAAAACAATGTTGACCTATAGGGTCTCCTGTACAGGGCCTCAAAAGGTGACATATCATTGGTAGGGTGGTATCTATTGTTGAATGAAAAATCCACCAAGGGTAGGTGATCCACCAAGATCCAGTCAAAGTCTAACTCCCACATCCTCAACATGTCCTCTAACACCTAGATAGTGTGCTCAGTATTCCAATCATTCTAGGGGTCAAATAATTTACCCATCCTTAATTGGGCCCCAATGCCTCCTATTGGTGTCTCCATAATCTATACCTAAATTGCGCGTCACAATAGGATACAATCATCGAGGGTACCCTGGGAAGGTTAACAAATTACCTTGCATAAAACTACTAAAAGAAAGTGTGTTGACTTATTTAGTTAGTCAAATATCACCCAAATCATGTCATGGATCTTCGTTGTGTGTTGTAGCCCTTTCATAAAGACCATGGATATGTCATCCCACTTCCACTCCAAGATATTAAGGGGTTGCAACAAACCCACCAGAACATTGTTCTTTCCCATCACCTATTGACAAGTGACACATTGGGAGATAAAATTAGCTATGTTTAATCTCATGTTGGACCACTAAAACTATCATTTATTTTCTTTATACCTCTTCCCCACACCGGTATGTATAGTTATGGGAGAATTGTGGAACTCTCTCATCACCTCCTCCCACATCATTACTGGAACAACTGTTCACCCATGGAAAAATTTTACGTGATTTACTCTTTTAGAATATCCATATGGTGAGTCACCTATGGATAACTGGTCATGAAAAACCTTTCATTAAATTTAACATAGTTGAAAATCTCTCACATACTCAAGAATCAATTGAGTCAACACATCGAATGTAGAAAAACTATACCATCCTACTTCACCAGGGATACCTGCATGGAGTATAACTGCTTTGATGCCTCCTAAACTATGTGATCCTAAGACTTCCTAATGAGGTAATATGATACAATTTTTCCCTTACACAGTGTATATACTATCTTGAAGTCATAGTTCTTTAGGAACCCCAACCTGCTTCACTGCCTCAGGTTTGGTTCTCCTTATGTGAAGACATGTCTAAGGCTTGGATGGTAGGATTAAACCACAAAGTGGTCGATCAGAAAGTAATGTCTCTACATACATATGTAATATAATATCGTTACATGCTATGTGTCATGGGTCATATAATTATACACATGGGGTCTCAACTGGCTCAACCTGTATGCAATAACTACGTGTCATTTCATCATCATGCTGCCAAGCCCATCTATTGCGGCATAGAAATACACCATAAACTCCACAATTTCTTCTAGAAGTATCAAAACCTGATCACTCATTAACCTCTCCCTAAACTCCTCAAATTCCCACAAGCACCGCTCAGTCTAGGTAAACTAACACCCTTTCCATGTCAGTTTACTTAAAGGGGATGTTATTCTGGGGAAATCTACAAAAAACGTCATGTAGTACCATGATGAGCCATGAAATCTCCACACCTCTAACATTCTCTTAGGTGGCACCCAATAAATAATTTCATTGATATTTTCTGGGTCCTTAGCTAAACCATGATATGAAATTAAATTCCCCATATATTTAACAAAATGAATATATAACTAAAACTTATGGAGATTTCAATAATTTTGGTTCTCTCAATGAAAGTCTAGGACCTTCCTCAAGTTCTCTCCATTATTCTACACTGATATAGGGTATACAAGTATGTCGATAATGATGAAAACTAAAAACTAGTTCATGTAAAGCTGGAAGAACTAGTTCATCAAAGCCATTAATATGATGGCGGCATTTGTCACTCCAAAGGGGATTACTAGGAATTCATAGAGTCCGTAGCGACATTAGAATTCCATATTTCAAATATCATCATCACGAACCCTCAACTGGTGGTAGCCAGACCTCAGATCGATCTTCAAGAACCATCTTGTGCCTCAACACTATTCAAAGAGGTCATCATTCCTTGAAATTGGGTACCTATTCTTTAACGTTGCCTTGTTCAATTGATGATAATCCACAAAAATCCACAGTCTATTATCCACCTTTTTTTAGAACAACACTGGAGATTCCTAGGGGACACACTAGGTCTGATTAAACCATTTTCTAAAATATCCTCAAACTACAACCACATATCATAGAGCTCAGTTGGGGACATCTAATATGTCATAGAATATTTAGGAAGGGTTTTGTGAAGTACTTCAATTGAAAAATCCTTCTCCCGCATCATAGGTAGTCTTGAAACATCCTAATGGAAGACGTTGTTATAATCTTCCACAACTGAAGAAACCCAAAGGCTTGAAGCACATACTACACCAAGGGATATAATCACAAATAGATGGGTGATGGGATATAGCCTCCTTCTCATAGAACCTACTTTACCTGCCTTGAGATCTCTGTTTCCAGAAAAGTATAATCTCATTCAATCACCCCATAGGCATTGGAATTGTCTGACGTGATAGTTGATATGGGCTTGAACCATTGAAAACCAATATATACAACATATTATGCCATAGGTTCCCATCATGATGACAAAAATGTCCCATGTGAGTCTCTATCCAACAAGTGATATCTCACATTATCAGAAAATTAAAGATACTAAATAATTTATCCATATAGGAACCACAAGACCAAGTTATTGGGATAGTGCATCAACTAGGAGCTCCAACACTCACACCAAGAATATATATATAAATAAATTACCAGAAAATTTGTCTAATAATACTTGATAAAGATTAACAAACACCCCGATCATACCTATTATCATCTCGTGCGATGCATGATCATAAACCTCCAAAGTAGGTAGATGTACATGGGTTCACTGAGGATAACATGAGCCGCCTGGCGGTGGTGATGGAAGGATCTCATAACTTCATCCTCAACCAACATATCCTCCAACTCCACTATCTGCTCTGCCTCCCTAGGGACCACCTTGTTCATGCCTGGGAGATCCCTGATCACAGCGCTACATCTCCCATGGTGGTTTGTTAGCTATCTATCTAGGCTTCTCTACACGTCTGGTACTGCAGTCATGTTCCATGTGACCTCACCCTTCACAATTAATGCACTGCCACTCTATAGGCTTCTCTTTTCATCTACACTACCTCTAACCACATGACTGAGTCTGATCACGGAAGCATCTCTTGCACTGAGATCTTGTAACCTAGTGTCTTCTAGCTGCTATAAACAACTCAAATCTGTGATGCCAATTTTCATCTCCAACTATCTAAAATCCCTCTAATAGAAAAATATATTTCACTAGTTACCACTCTAGATCAAATACGTAGGTAGGAATGAAAAAGGGAAAATTCTGGTTCAGATATCTCTACCGAGTCATTTCTCAAACATCCAAGACCGTAAGTAGCCACCCTGGATCATGTTCAGAGAGTAACGCACAAGGTTTGTGAACCTCACTGCGTACTCATCCACATTCATACCTCCCATATGTATCTCCAAAATCTCATTGATCTTGACTGAGCCTAAAAATTATGGATAATAATCCACATAATATAGGTATTGTAAGTTAGTCCATGAGAGTGTTAACTCATCATAAATCTATGTAACAAGCCATAACCAATGCCCAACTACTCAGTGGAAAATGATAGATTCCAGTAAAACCACATGATTTTTTGGGATTCAAAACAGACTAATGATACTAACTACTGACTCCATCTAATCCTCGAAATCCCGAGGATTAGGATAAACATGGAACCTCAGCAGCCTCTAGTGCAAGAACACATGCAGTGCACTGAGCCTACACATTTCTTTTGTCTTCTCTACTAGAAAAGCCTTTATCTTCACATGGGGTGCTGTTATATGTCCACATGGAAGAAGGAGGGTTATAAGATGGACCTTGAGTGGAGTCCCCATCGCTCATAGGTTATTCTTCACAAACCAAAGAGGGTATCCTAGAAATATTTCATTATGGAGGCATCTTGAAAGTTATTAAGGAGTTCCACGGTCAGATGAGAATTTATATATATATATATATATATTAACAAAAATGGGGATCTGACTCAAGAATGATAGTCAAAGTCTAATTATAATATATTTCATGAACCAATAATCTCTACAAAAAATATAAGGACATGTCAAGTTGATATGCTGGTATTCAAGGTCCTTGAGAATGGTTGCATAGGTCACCGTACCATCACCGAATTCCCTATTCTGAGAGATTCACATGAGACACCTTGACACTATTTCACAAAGCTAAAAAAAAACCACTTAAGGGTTATGTTTGAAAAAAATCCCAATAATGATCATTCTTTGATACCATTCTCTCACGACTAGACCCAAGACAGGGCTCGAGCCACTACTGCCCCAAGTCCGCCTCCGTAGTCTAGGGGTGAAGATAAGAACCAAAGGCCTGACTAACTCAGGGAGGCCTTTTCCTATTAACATGTATACACGTATAGATCGAACTCAATGTAAAAGTTTAGAGGGAAAGAATACAACATAAAATACTGTTATAAAGTCAACCTAGCATGCATGAACCTATAGACAATAAAAAGGATGGTACCAAAAATATTAAAAGTAAAGGGAAAAAATATACTCCCAACCAAAAAATGTGCCTAACCTACCAGAACTGAAAAGTGAACAGCTGAGAGAGCCCATCTCCAGAATCCCAAGATACAAACCCCATACATGTTATAATAACCCAATATCCCTATGCAACTCTGAATTCATGTCCGACCTGCCTTTCATCTATATAATAAATGATATGTCCAATAAAATACCATGCAGGGGTGTGTATAAACTTACATAGTAGGATTCCCCAAAACTTGAACAGGGACCAGTAAGAGATACAATGGAAGAGAAAAACAATACATAAAAAATGGTCGAGTAAAAGAGTACATATCAGCCCAAAAAATAGAGTGAATGAAAATTCTTCCAAACACAAGGGGATCAACATGGTGGGTAGATGAACTACTCATTGAGACTTCACCACCTATAACATGAGAGTAGGATTATATAAGAATGAGAATCTGGACACAGAAATAATGAGGCTTACATCGTGCATCTTTTCCTCTTCTAGAAGAAGAATATCCAAATCCATGGTGTGGATATAGTGTAAAATTATATAAATATATTCTCATCCAAAGAAGCTCAAATGAGGGAGTAAGGGGATCTCAATCTCTTAGTTCATCTTATAAAATAAGATTAGAAAATAGTTCCAAAAGACCATTAATGATGCACATCATCCCACAAGTCTATTGATAAGTAACTGTACAAGTCTAACCATGCCTCATAACTATTTTACATAGGTGATTGGGAACAAAATAAAAGTTCAGGACCCCTGCCTTGGTAATATAGGGGGTTCCACTTTGAAGGCTTTAATGACCGACTACCCAGCTCAACTATATGGTACCACTTGGTAGATGTCGATGAACTGTTGTCGAGCACTACTAGAGGGTACCACTCAGAAGACATTAAGTACCCTCTTCTTAGCTCAACTAGAGGGTAACACTCAATTGAAATCAAGGACCCAATGGCCAGATCTACTGGAGGGTGCCACTTGAATGGTCCCTCGTGATCCCTCCTAATCAATGTTGTCATCGAGTGTTTCCTAAGAAGGTGTTGTGCCCAAAACATTTTACATCATATCTTTAAAGTCACAACTATGGGTATCATCACATTCTATTAAAAAAAACCATAGGATGAGCTACTCACAAGCCAAAATTGATGTTCAAATGAAGGATATGTGGAATATTTAAGTCTCTTCAAAAATGAACTAGGGGTACACGGTGTGTGAGGGGAACCACAAAGAATGTGGTCCCACTCCACTACCTGGTCGTGTCCCTAGACGAAACTAGGATCCATACCATGTATTAGTGCATGTCATGTAGGTGGACTACATTGTGTGTCTAAGATGA
Organism: Viscum album; assembly: GCA_963277665.1. NCBI lineage: Eukaryota > Viridiplantae > Streptophyta > Magnoliopsida > Santalales > Viscaceae > Viscum > Viscum album. Next base: position 1,594,109,122 of record OY728126.1, read on the forward strand.
TAGGGACTGAAATCGTGTCTTCTGGATGTGTTCGTGTACCGGACCATGAGTCTATGTACATCAGTACAGGATGTGTAGCTTCACATGGGGTGCCACATGTGTGATCTGGACATTTCTATGTACCAAACACATGGTGTCTTCATGGATGTGTATTCCATCCCATGGATCACTCAAATGGAAAAATAGGTACATGATTTTTTGGAGATGTACATGTCATACCATCCTTATAGGATTCCAAAACCCTTTTCTTCACCGCTGAAAGGCTACATGTCATGTGTTCATCCCACTACACGGTGTGTAGTCAGGTTTTCTGAATAAATCACATATCTAATCTTTATGATTGAATATATCCAACCTACATTTGGAAACAACTTGAATCAACTCAAAAATGTTTTACCTAAAAGTATATTGCGGATCATGGCCATCGATCACTAGAAAATTACTTCATTATTTATCAGGGGTTCCACTATTCGAACCCCAAGCACTTGAGCATTACATGTTTGATTTCTCAATCCAAAAACACTAAAAATATTCTCCAAAACCCTCAATAGTTCCATATCTATTTCTTATTTTGTTGATTACTTCCATGATCATCTATCTTTCGTGGTTTCAGGGATCCGATCATACTTGGTACCACCCAAAAATTGTAAAACATGGATATAAAGGTCCAACCAGTGAATAATGGAACAAAATAATGGATAAATTCACAAAAAACCAGATTGCATAAATCATTGGACATGTTTTCTTGTCCAATGATCATGAAATGTGAAACCATGGTTAGAAAACATTGAATAATCAATTTAAAACATGATATCGGGGGAATACAAAGACAAAAATTTGTGAATATACAAGAACAATGGTGGATAAACTCAAAAAATAAATCAAAGTCAATACAATAACCAATCATAGAGTCCTAACATGATTATGGATTCATCTATTAGGTAGAACACATCCTCCAATGATTTAAGAGGAGTCATTGTTTTTGATGCATCCTAATCATCTCTCGTATGGTGTTTCATCATTGTTGTCAGGATACACCTATAGATGAGGGAGGATGATCTCTAGATTTTTCTTAGTATTTATACATCTAACCATAGAGAAATCAGTATGGTTATATTATTTTATATTTTATCATTTTCACCGAAATGAATTGATTACCTAATTTAATAATTAATTAATTCTCATAAAGTACCTCAAATGAGTGAGGAGTCTGAACTCCCCATGCCAACTCATTTTATGTCATGCCTAGGGTAAAAACTACATTCCAGACTCAATTGTGGTCCCAAAATGTTAATCCTAGCTACCATTTTTAATTTCTATTATTTCTTTTAAGAAATTTCACATACAAAATGTAAAATAAATTTAATGTTTTTTAAAATTAATTGTAGGAACACCATGCATCATAATAATGTGTTGTCTCAACTCCTATATCTAGATATATATATATATATATAAATATTTAAAAGTATTACAAGTCAAATATAAGTTCTATACATGATAGTGTGTGACCTTTGAATTGAGTGAGAAATGTCATGATTCCTTTTAGGAGGTAAAGGTGAGACTAACTTCAATAGTTGTTTTGTTTCTCTCAAAACCAAGAAGATGTTATTATATATAATATGATTACTTATGTATGTGGTTCGGGTGTTTTATTTGTAGGAATATCATGTATTCACCTATAAATCACACTATTTAATCTCTAATGAAAAAAATACCACACTCATTGTCTAATTTTAGTGACAGTGATGCATGCTTTGAAAACCATTCACCGCTCCCTTTTTAGGGAGATGTGAATGATATAATCATAACATTAAAGCCTGATATATATGTTTACAAAATAATATTTTAATCTCATGGGGTGACATAGGGTAGAGTACCATCAGAACATCGATATCGATTTTTTATACACTCTATGAATGGGGAATCCGATGGGAGGCACATTGGGAAGGAAATTATTGATGAAGACAGGGAATGTTTCTAAAGAATAATGGTGTCAAATGATCTTATTTTGTTAGATTTTGAACACATGGGTTATTTTGTAGCCTTGAATAGTACTGAGGAAAATTAATACTCTGGGGAATAGATTTATCTTGTGTTGGTTGAGGTTATTAATTGTCAATGGATAAATAGGGATTTAAATGGTTGGGAATCCATAGATTTTTTCATAGATATCATAGTGGAACTCTCCATTTACAAAATTATTTTATAGTTAATCAATCTTTTAGGAAGTTTATAATGATTGGTGGTCACAAATCTAGTATATTAGATCACCTAGGAGCTACGAAGATTTTCTATGAAATAAAACACTAATATTAGCCTCCTAGTATGAAAAAAATAGTAGTGGAATTTATTTCTCGATGGATCACTTGTTAGTTAATTAATGATGAGAAATATATGCCCCATGTATTATCACAACCTCTTCCAATCAGGTTCTTGAAATGGGATTAGATATACTTATATTATATTATCATATTTCTATGTTATCCTGGTGCGAAGGATTTAATTTAGGTGGCCATTGAAAAATTAATGAATCGAACTCATTTTATCCCCATCATAAAACTGAAAAGGTGTATTTCATTAGACATCTCTATGTATATGAAGTTTTTAGGGTATATATGGTTCTATATAGGATTTTGTTTAGACTAAGATCTATTATATACATTATATTTCCAAATGGTAATTCAGAATGATTAAGTATATTAGATGAAATTATCATAGCCTAAAACCCACATCCCTAGGTATGGGGCTAAATAAATAAACCTCACATTTTAGGCTTTGATGTCTAATATGGTGAAAAAATTTTCTGAAATAAATATATAGTACATCAAAAATTAATATTGTATCACCTACATACCCATGAACCATTTTGGTTTCAATATTTGGAAAATTGGGACCAATTCATATCAAATTGGATCCAAAAACAACAAGTTCATAGAGATGAACATTATCTCATGTTACACAAATATTTCTTGAATTCACATTACGTCATCAAAATCATCCATATGAAATCCATTTTATTCATAATTCATTCAACAATATTCTTTATAACTTGGGAAATAGAAAACATAATAAGGGTGACCTCAAATACTCAATAAGGGTAAAATAATCATTAACAATTTAATTTCATCAATGATCATAATAATATCATAAGGGTATGATGAAATAATTAAATTTCATGAGTATAAAATAAGAATATTTATACCCATAAATACATGGTTCATCATACATGATTACATGGAAATGGAAATATTCATCAAAATCAATAATAATCAGTTGTGTGATATTAGTCTTGATCATAAGAAATATTTTATACCCATGGTAATCATAACAAAAATGTGTTGGTATCTTGGAACTTTATTTTTAAAACTCATGTTAAGCCTATGTTACAAATAATTGAAGACAATTATTTCCATAGGATAAACCCTCAAGAAACTCCCGCTTTCTTTCCTCTCAAGACATGGTAAATTACCTAAGGCATTGGATATCTATCAAGATGCACCCATAATTTCTATTACAATGGGGTCATCCAATTCTATCTGATCCACCCCATCACAAAATTTGAAATGGGATAACTTGGCGCTATCTAAGAAAACACATCATATAAGCTGTAATAGGATCACCTTGCACTATTTTTTTCCCCATCATATAATATATCCAAGAACCATAACTTGAAAAAAGTACATAGATCATTAATTATAAAAATCATATAACTAATTATTATAGTTTTATAACCTAATCAACATATTAAAAATGTAGTTTCCATGTCAATATATTTGAAACATGATTATCTGATGGAAAAAAATTGGGTTCTGTAGTAATCTATTTTAAATATAATGAACTAATGGAAAATAAACTATTTTCATAATAATATATTTAAAACATTATTAATCCTTTGAATTGAAAAGGGTTTTATAAAGATATCATTGAAAAAATATTAATTAAATTTGAGAATGAATGTAGATGGTATCATTAAAAAATATCCCTAATATAGAATAACTAACAATAATAGGGTTTTATATTGATTAATGGATGTATCATTAAATGATCTACAAAATATTTTTGAGGATAATATCCTTTTAATTTTGAGAACTACTTTTTAAAATATAAATGATTTTAAAAATATTTCTATGTGAAAGAAACTTTTAAAAAAATATTTACATAATATTAGGAAATAATTTTCATTAAAAATAACCTTATAAACATTCAAGTGTGGATTAAAAGACATGATGATCATGGAGGTGGGTAAACATTTACATGATATACGTGTTTAAAGAATATTCATTTTGAAATGTAAAAAGGATAAAATGGAGACTTTATCAAAAAGGGACATGAAGATTCATTTGAAAACATTTTATTAATGGAGAAATGGCTGAAAATTTATTAAACAAATAATTATTAAAAGGATAAAAAAATTAAAGCATTTTTTGAAAATATGTTTTTGGAAGAAAACAAAATTCTTGTAGAAAAGAAAAACAAAATCTAATTTTCTTAAAAAAATATTTTAAATATGGTCAAAATGTTACTATAACATGAAAATATCATGAATAATATGATTATAAGATATTTCATTAGAATTATAAGATTTTTATATTGGATACTTAATCATACATAATCATGATTTATAATGAGATTGTAATATATGACTCTCACCAATTTGGTAAATTTGATTTATAATCCTGATGAAGGAATAACATAAAATGAAACTTATAAAATCACAAAAAGAATGATTTCCATGATGTAAAATATAAAAGGGGTAGTATATACACCTCATTAAATAAGATATGTGTATTACATAATAAATGTCTCAAAGAAGGAAAATTGTGACAAAAATCCATTATATCTTCAGTAACTTTGAAACCTCAAGAACCATTAAATTGTGATAATAAAATGGATTTTTAAATTCACAAAAATTTAAGAGTAATAATCATACAATACATGAATGGAAATTATATTCAACACACAATAAAAATGAGTGTTGAATAAGGAATATATTTCACAAAAATTAAAGTGAAAAGAGAAATACCGTTAACTTTAGTCGGACTTGTCACATGTTTTGTTGTCTTACTAAATAATAAAATTATTCTAATTATTTAATTTATTTATAAACATTTTCATGTTTATTATTACATTTATTTCACTTATTATCATTTTTTATGTAATTACCTAATTGATTATTTTTACATCATATGTTTTGATGATATTCCTCTTGTGTATCCAAAATAACATTGGTGTGTTGAATATCATCAAAGAGTTAATTATTGAAAAATATTTTAAATAATTATTATGAAATAGTTATGAAAAAATTATAGTTTTGAAACCCATCATGAATCATGGATATGAAAAAGGATCCAACTTTACCACCATGGAGACGGTTGGTCGTATGGGTGCTTGAGTAACACTTCAATTTTTTCAAAGATCATTATGGATAAAAGGTTTGTAATATTTTATCTTTAAATAATGATCATAATATCTTAAATAACGTACTATTTAGGTACATATACTTATATATATCATTATTTTTATTTTTAAGTGATAAAATGAATCACATCTCTTTGAGAAGGTCATAGTAAACACGCCCATGAATGATGTTATAATTTTTTTTCAATGATTGAAAAGGTGAAACGAAAATTATATATTATATTCAAATAATGAGAAATACATAATTAATAT